>OX940982.1:45804442-46523747 GCA_954871275.1 Leptopterna dolabrata | reverse complement strand
AAAATCGGATATCTGAAGCGGTCGGGTGCAATTCCACCGGAGGTGAGCGGTTACTACTAATCGTAATCCGAGCAGTTCCACTTGTTTACTTTCACTCATCAGAACATACGAACTAAAGGAACGGTAGTTCACTGGAACTAAATAACTAACTTAGTCGCCTTGTGAGTGATTTATGAGTTTAGTGAGTTACGAGTTCTTTAGTTCTTAGTTCATAATGCACAGAACGACAGTTCTTTAGTTGCCCCTTCCTACATCCAATATCCATCTCTAGACACTGGGTCCTTTCTTCGGATCGATAACAATTCCACCGGTCCGGTTGCCTCTCGTTCTCAACAGTTCAGTATGAACGTGGAGACGATTTGTCGGCAGCGCAGCTTTATTTTGTCCGAACTTGCAGTTTGTGATAGTTCTAATTATCGCAAAAATTATTTCATCAAATCTATCGACGTGTATAAATGATGATGTCCACAGAAATATTTCATCGCCAAATTGTACATCCACGATTACCAAGAGACATTGCGGAATCCTTAAACATTCAGAAGTGATAATTTTGCTGAGGGAGATTCGTTCCTTCAGATTCTTGATGTTGCCAACAGTATAAATAGCGTGTATTGAACATCCAACAACTTCAAAGAACTGTTTACATCGACAACGATCTTCGCTGGTAGAACTTTTCGGTCAGTTATTCGTACTAAATTAACACTGTCCACAAACATCATAATCCATTTATTTTTGTTAACGTAAATGCCATACTCCACTTAGTTTCATCATTGATGCTTGTCGATAAATCGTATTTTATATAGTTTTTTGGTTAACAAACCAGTATTATTATAATATTTTGTACGTATGTACTGGGCTTGTTCGTATTATTATAAATAAATAAATAAACACGTATTTCTTACAATCCACACGTTCCAGGGGAGTGAATGTTCGGTGGAATTGAAGTCCGGTGGAATAGATGTCCTCCTTATCAGGTAGCTTATCGACACCGGTGGAATAGTATACGTGTCTGGTGGAATTGCAACGACCCCCTCTGAAGTACGGAATTGTGAGGTCGTAACGACGTCGGATATCTCTAGGATGGAATGACGAGGTCGCCAAAACGTCAGATATCGTCGGCACCCGTTCGGCAGCCGTTCGTGTGCACCAAAAAGCTTCGTCAACACGATCGTGAATCAAACGGTATAAATCCGACCCGCATATCATCGCTAGGGTGCACCTGATTATCCCAAGTGGTTGGCAAAACTGCAACTCTCCACTTATTTTTGATGCCCTTCTACACAGTATCTCCAGTAATTAGCTCAAAAACCCGACGTGTCGGTTTTAGTTTAATGTTACGTAAGAAAAGAGTAAAAAAAAACCACAGTCATGCAGCATGGCTATAAGAGCGAATTTTCGAAGTTTTCGGCATCTTCCTCCTCCGCCTAAAATTTTCTGAAAATTAATTTTCGGCCGATGTTTTCCCAACTTGATACCATACAAAATTAAAACAGGAGTAGTTTTACGCAAAGTAAAATTTGGGGTGGAAGGAGGGGGAGGGGGAAATCAAAAATGTTTTGAATACCAGAAGAGTAGGTATTGGATACGTAACAAATTTTTTGTTCCATTTTTTGCCGAGTAACACCTCGGTTTGTAGATTTTCCAACGCTGAACACGATGGTGAAGTCAGAATTGCGATATCCCATTCCGTTATCAGATTAGAGCAGACGAACCAGGAAGAACATCTCAAGAAATAACCACGTTCCTTCATCTTCAAAGTGCTCCAGTTTGAGAATGGAATGAGATATCGCAATTCTGATTTCACCATCGTGTTCAGCGTACAAAAACCTTTAAAATGAGGTGTCACTTGTCAGACTTTTTCATTTTGGGAATTTATGGGTAATTTCCCCCCCCTAAAACTCCCCGATTCTGCCCATCTTCGAACTTAGCCTGTCGATTGCCAAGACAGATTTTTCGTGCAAATTTGAACTTTTTATCTCAATTCTTTCGATAGTTATCGTCTGGAATGACACATACATATATAAATATATATATATATATATATATATATATATATATATATATATATATATATATATATATATATATATATATATATAATTTTTGGTGTCTTTCGGCAGTGAATTCAGGATGGCCTGAAACGGATTTTGGTATAAAAATCTTTCGGAAATTCGAGTTTTAAAAATTTTGGACCGAGAACAATAGCTTCCTTTTCTTCGAAAATTCGCTAAAAAGAAATGTTACAAATTGCATAAGTTAATATGAACAACACATACCAATCCGCTCATAACTGGACAAATTTGGTTATAAGAAGAGTAGTTCTGAAATGACCTAAATGCTTCCAATTGGAGCATTTTCGTTACTACAAAAAACGAATTAGACCAGCGCGTCACTATCAGTGTTTAGGTAACTAAGAGATGGAAGAACTAAGATGGCAAAAATGCAGAATAGATTGCGTGATATTTCGAAATCCCCCCAAAAGCTCCTATTTGAAATCTACCAACCAGTTATAAATTTTTGTGAAGGAATTTGATGCATTTTTAACGGATAGGACTGTGGACTGTGCGACGCAGATGATTTTTTAAGTAATTTTAAGAAAACCGACCACATCTGAAAAAGGTGCAGTATTCCATTAACTCCATCTGACCATAAATTGAGGCGAGGGATTCTTTTTCATGACGCCAGAATAGCGGTATTTGTACTTTTGTACCATCAAGAGTTGTATTCCAACTTACGACCATTGTAGAAACTCAATATCATCCCTTAGGTGCCATCAGTTAGGTTTAAGTATAAATATTAATTGTTTAATAAAAGGGAAAGTTAAAACCGTTGGTTTGTCGGGGGTCAGAGGAGGCGTTGGCATAAGCCCGTGGGCTCACAGATTTGAATCTGAACCCGCTCCAAAGCTGTCGAGAGATTTGAACCGAAATGCATTAAATATTGACGTCAAATCACGCAATCCACGAAAGTTCCACGCTGGGTGGAAACTGACAGTCATTAGGCATCACGCTTCTAATTACTCAAGAGCAGCTCTGCCTCCTGTCATTTTCTCGCGATACCTGAAATTATTGAGACAGGTTTCGAGTTTGACGACTGAGGAAACGTTCGAATTTTGGGGAGCGAAAGAGGTTTTTATTACTAAACATTCGATGTGGATTTCCAACCTGCGGGACGCAAAGGGTTTCCAGTGGAGGCGCGAGCGGGGCCCGACAACTTGACAAAAATTTAGGAAAGTCAACTGTAATCCCCGCTTCAGGTTCCCTAAACAGGGTTTTCAGAGAGGATGCGTTTGTGGAAGGGACGACTGGGAGGGCCCCACACCCAATATCTCGTCATCCTGAATGTCGTCGTCTGAATAAACTTTTGAACGGTAAACCACATCACGAATTATCCATGGAATGTACGAGTTCGCCCCGACCAGTCATGTACGAGTACGCCCAGGTTGTGTAAGAACTCCCCTGAAAGGCCCGGCTATTGACTCGTCATCCTGAAATGAGCAAACATATTACAGTATAAATTTCGAATATATCAAAAATGGAACATATATTGATAGCATCGATCTACACAATCTGTCATCGTGAGAATGTTGTAATAAAGCGCTGCAAATCCCTGCACAATTGTTTATTATTTTGTACAGAATACCCTTCTGTTATAGATCACAGCGCTCTGTATATATGATCCTTCTATATAATATAATATGTACTACTCTATACATATTATGTAGATCGCAGACCCTCCGTAGGTTAGTACCTAACCCCGTACTCGTTACTAGGTACCTACCTAAATCACGAAATCTGTCGATGACAAACAGTAACTAAAACGGCAAAAAGAAACGCAAACAATGAAGTTCTGAAGGAAAATTGTTGATGTGGAGTGAAATAGATGCCCCTTCTGCGTAGATCACTGTTTCTGTGGTCAATACCCACCCTCGTGTCAAGTATAATGAACCGTTGTGTTATAACTTGCCCATCAATAATACTTCAACGGTTGATCATGTTGCAAAAGTACCGATCAACAAAATCCAGCCCCTTCTTGGTAGATGAACCTTTGTGTAATAATTTGCTGTTGTGTAATAATTTACCCATCAATAATACTTCAACGTTTGTTCAAGTTTCACAGGTACCTACCTACAAAATCCAATAGTCCATCACTTATCAAATGAAATAATACCGAAGAACAACCAACTCGACTTCATACAGCCATCCTTAATTATAATCAGGTGCTCCCTAGTGATGATATCCGGGCCTGATTTACACCGTTTGATTCACGATCGTGTTGACGACGCTTTTTGGTGCACACGAACGGCTGGACGTACAATGCTCCGGGTGGTCTCAAAAAATTGTTTAGCTCAAGACAAATTTAATATCGTAAAAAAAACCATACCCTTCAATCGAAAGTTTTCGAGCTACGGCGTTCTGAAAATTTCAACCCCTATTTGAACTCCTTAGAGATGACTGACAGTAACGCCGAGCTTCGAGGACCAACTAGACCCCGAACGGAAACTATAACCCGAATTTCATCAATTTTTATTCATGGTAACTAAGAAAAGTGGCCAATACGGCGTACTGCGGACAGACAGAAATATTTTTATTGCATTTTCGGATTCTACGTACCTTGAAACGTAAACCATCAAATTTTGAGGGGGGGGGGGGGGGGGGTCAGAATTTTTTTTTTTCATGCTCGATTCCAATGGTTCATTATTGAAAATAATAAACCAAAATACTTAATCAAAACTCACAACATTGTCGTGAAAATGCCGTAATAAAAAATTATCAAAACTCACAGCATATCGTTCATTGTATAAACATGTGGTTGAGCTTGGGGCACACTCGCCGAATGAAGGAGAAACGCGTAATAAATTTTCTTTGACTCATACTGCTGAATTAATTTTTCCAACCGCTGTTCCCTCTCCTTAACTGCGGATTGTCGATTGTTACGGAGGTTGCAATCTTTGCATATACGTCGCACTTGTTGGATAGTGTACTGGTGCATGAGTACTAGTGCATCAGTTGAAGTGTATATACGGGGATGGGGCGAGATGAACATCATTAGACGTTTTCTTTGAACAGGAGTACTCATAGAAATGGGAACTCTGACACCATCCCCACTGCGGGCGTACTGGTCTACTGGTGCATTTCGTCGCTCTGATTCATCGAACTTTCACCAAAGCTGGGCGCACTCATGCCGTGCCCCAAAAAATAAAAATAAAATAATTTAAAAAAATTGTGAACACCTCGTTAGGCTTGATGACGAACGTCAACGTTATTTTTCTGAAGTAAACACCGCTGGCTGGCAAACCGTGTTAACAACCTCGCCGATCACTGTAAAGGTGGAATCACTTCCAGTCGAAATTCAAGGAGAAGCGTAGATTTGCATAGCGATTCAACTGCGAACATGACATTCGAAGCAGCAGAGTTGGAGAAATTTTGGATAGTGTGGCATTGGCAGTTCTCGAGTCGTTTATTGTTCCGGTGAAGCTGGGGTCGTTTGGTAGAAGCCAAATCGATAACCCTTCTTCAGGCGATAATATCGCTAGTCCAGAAGGTGGACTCTCGAGGGCCCACCGTCACTCTTAGGGCTGCGTTATTGGAAAATACAGCGAAAATGCACTCACTGATCAATAATGAAATCAAAATTTCCGTATTTATCAGTTGATATATCAAAATTATTTATATTCTCGACGTTCAGTCTTGCTCCGCGTCATTAAGCATGGAATTTACTGTTACATAGTTGGTCGGATTCAAGCTGTCAGTGACCCTGGAAGATGGGATGGCATTTCCAAGTGGGCTACACAGCTCTGCGGGTCTGGGGACGAGGAGGGAAGGCGCAGGCGTGGTCTCGGCGTCCTTGCTCCGTCACTCCCCCTTGTCTAGGTCAGCCAGAGGAAAGTGAACCGCTGTTATGTCACATCGACCGAGCCTTCGGCAGGAAACACTTCCTCACCTGGTTTGTGAGAAAAGAAAATATGGAAAACGTCTGCAGAGGTATTGCACAAAGCTTCCTCGCGAACATTAGAATGTTCATCTTAAGGACTGACCGGTGAAACTGTCGAAAATCGCGCATGCGCAGCAAAAATATTAGTCCAGTCCGAGTTATGCGCGAAGATAGGTAGCATTTTAGATTTGCTATTACAAAAGCTACAGTCCCATCATTTCTTCCATTCTGCTCCTCATTTTCTCGTTCTAAATCCTGGTTGATGGGCTCTTGCTGATGAAACCGTGGTTCCTCCTCTTCATCTTCCGACTCTGAGCTTGGTATCCATTCCTCGTCACTCTGCTTTCTTTTCTACTTCAGCTTCTTCATCTTTTTACAGTCTCCTCCTCCTCTACTTGTTTTAAATCCTGGTTTACAGACTCTTCCTGACCATCCCGTGGCTCCTCTTCTTCATCATCTTCAGACTCCGCCTTCCTTCCAAAATCAGCATGTTTCATTAGTGCCCATGAACATTTTAATGTTACCGTAGACAAAAGTAGATCAAGATATCGATCATTGTTGAAAAGAACTTGCGATTTAAGTACAAGTACAAGTTAAGTACAAGTTTAGTTCAATTTAGGCACGAAATTGAGATTTAATTCAATGTGTACAAGACAAAAATCGCATATGTGTGTACCCTACTGGTTCGAAATGGCTTTTTGAGCGTTACGAGTGACAACCGGTGTCGTAATTTTGAAAGTGCCGTCGCTTCAAAGCCATTCTTCGATTTATACTGCAGCATCAAAACTCTGAACGCGTTTTTCTCGAAACTAGTTACTTAGGCGGTTTTGGTGTTGTGCTAACGCTATGTAATTTAGTTTTATGTTATAAAAATTGCTTTTACTGTGGTAATTTTGAGGCACTACCATAGGATACGAACATCTTAATCATTTGCCAGTATCTGCCTGTACATATTTATATTCCCATTCGAAATCTGCGAGTTCATCAGGAATCTGAAGATCGAGAGGTTCACTGGAAAAAACGGTACGGTTGTTGTCAAAAGCAATGATTGCTCTTGATGTTGCAGTTTGTATGAAAATACTACGAGAAAACTACATTCCTCGAATATTATAGAAATTTAATTTCGGACCATTGGGCGTTACGGTCATAGTACCTCCAAGGTTTGAGCCACTGGTGCGAAGTAGGATCAGTTTGGTGTGAGGCAATGTGCCAAAAACCGTACTATGTTTTTCTTACAGGACAGGTAAGCACTTGGATGGATCTGCATCCCAGCCCTGTTAGGAGGTTCACAGATGCAGTATGCTGTTCAAAGCTCGGTTCTGAATCTTGCCCCATGACTGTGGTGCCCCCATGAATTTAATGAGAATTGTGGGCCCAGCCAAATTCCCAGGTTTTAATACCGCGAATACAAACATTCGTCTTCAACCCGAACGCCGCTTGCATATTTTAGCAGTCACCTGCGGAATGCGACCTGTTCTCACGCTCGTCGGGCGTCCTCCAGCCTGGACCGTTGAGCTTAATACCAAGTTATATTATGTGCATACTCTGTGGCCTGAACACAATCCGTTTCTCATGCAGATGAACAGAGAGATCATGATGTAGAGTAGGTAATAAAACTCTTACTAGGTATTACTACTTACCAAAAGGCATTATGGCATTTCCAAGCCAAATTCAACCTTTTCCAAAACAAATTCGACTTCTTCCATTTCAAACTCAACTTTTTCCATTTCAAATTCAACGAAAGTGAGTGGTTTATTTCGTTTCAAATTCAACCTTCCCCGACTTCAGCAAAAATATAAATTTTAATCAACTGAATTGTGAACCCCACTGTCAACTGTTTGTTGCATTATTTAAGGCTTAAATTGAACAGCACTAATAGTGGTCCAGTGCAGGTACTAGGAACAAAGAAATACTGCACAGCGCCACAGGAAGAAAAACATTTATTAACTATAGGATTCCTATAGTTATAAAACTCTCAGAAGAATCACATTTTCTTTCAATTCATTTGTTGCAATAAATGGTAATTCCTCCAGCGGCACTGTACAGTAAATAATTAAAGAACTTCACCAACAGTAGCGGCAATTCACGTTCACGTTTTTCTCGCCAGCAAACTTGGACAGGCATTTTCCTTTCCCCAAGTACCATTATTGAACCCTTCTATCAATATCTGTATGAAGAAACCCCACATCTGAGCAACCCACTGAACCAAGCACCCAAAAAATGCAAAATTGCAATATGTATTATAATTTTGAACATTGTGAAAATTTTAAATTGATATTAAAACACCACTCTTTTTGGTATCCTTCAAAGGAGTTGAAAGTTTTAGTTTTAGCTTTGATAGTTTTAGCTATTGCTCAAAAATTTGGTGTACATTTTATTATGTGCCACTTCAAATGATATCATACTACCATGGCTACTTGATAAAAAACGCTGCAAATCCCTGCACAACGGTTTATTATTTTGTCCAGAATACCCTTCTGTTACAGAACACAGCTCTCTGCATAGGTAACCCGTCGATATAATACTATACCTATGTACTATTCTACACATATTATGTAGATCGCAGACCCTCCGTAGGTTAGTACCTAACCCCGTACTCGTTACTAGGTACCTACCTAAATCACAAGTTAAATGTTGCTGAAATAATTCTGTCGATGACAAACAGTAACTCAAATGGCAAAAAGAAACGCAAACAATGAAGTTCTGAAGGAAAATTGTTGGTGTGGAGTGAAATAGATGCCCCTTCTGCGTAGATCACTGTTTTCTATGGTCAATACCTACCCTCGTGGTCAAGTATAATGAACCGTTGTGTTATAACTTGCCCATCAATAATACTTCAACGGTTGTTCAAGTTGCAAAAGTACCGATCAACAAAATCCAGCCCCTTCTTGGTAGATGAACCGTTGTGTAATGATTTACCGTTGTGTAATAATTTACCGTTGTGTAATAATTTTCAGTTATGTAATAATTTACCATTGTGTAATAATTTACCCATCAATAATACTTCAACGTTTGTTTATGTTTCAAAAGTACCTACCAACAAAATCTAATAGTCCATCACTTATCAAATATCCCTAATTTCATCAATTTTGTTTCATGGTGACTAAGTAAAGTGGCCAGTACGGCGTACGGCGTACGGCGGACAGACAGAAATTTTTGTATTGCATTTTCGGATTCTACATACCTTGAAACGAAAACCATCAAATTTTGAGGGGTTAGAATTTTTTTTTCATCCTCGTTTCCAATGGTTCATTATTGAAAATAATAAACCAAAATTTCTGTCCGTCCGCCGTACGCCATCCGGAGCACTTTACTTAGTTACCATGAGCCAAAATTGACGAAATTCGGTTTATAGGTCCCATTTGGGGTCTAGTTGGTCCTCGAAGGACCAGGACCAGGTCCAGGTCCATGTGACAAGGACTTTGCAGCGTATCAATTGGCCCTCTGCTTGAAGAGTTTGGAGCAGCTCTGTGATCGTGCAGTGCCCTGATCTCTCGGTCATTTTTTCTTCAGGTTTCTGATCAAAACTTGAACACTCATCGAGCACAGCTTGCGTATTTGCCATTGGCACAGCGTCAAACCAATTGCGACTCGGCTCGCGGTAAAAGGCCGTCGCCTCGCCCGCTTTCTTCTCCGGCCTTGACATTGGCATTGTTTCAAACTTCTTTCTGCTGATTACCGAACGCCCCATAAACCTGAAACGAGTCTCAACCGCTCGGGCCTCCTTTGATAAAATGGGTCGAGGATCCCTGGATATGTAAATACAGCCTTCGCATCCAACCAAATCGATTGGCAGATTTGTATTTTTTTTTTAAATTTCGCATTTAAATAAAGACTGATTGTAGTACAAAAATAATACTGACTTGTTCCGCTTCTCCCCACTTGAAAAACAATCTTGTGTTGTGGGGAGGTGTTGCATACTAAAAACGCTGTGAAGTCCTTGTCACATGGGTTTATTATTCTACTGGACATACCTACAGAAATGCTGGCTGTTCATTTATTGTTTCTTTCATGCGTAATAATCGAAATAGGTATTTCTGATGGTTTCCACCAATTTTGGCATCCAAAAACAAGACCTCGGTTCCCCTTTCTTCTTTTTTTTTAACAGGTTATCTTTGAACATTGATAGTGCCATTTAATTGTCTTGATTCACCTGTTGATACTACTTCTAGTATTATTGACAATTTCCTATGTTTTTGACAAATAAAAAATGAATTTCGGGGGCTTAACCTTTTTTACAACCTCAATTCTTCACTCTTCGGTCAAAATCAACGTCATATTCGGTCTTATCGATTCATCACAAGCTCGTGTTCACTATATCCTTAAAAAAAACCCTCGGAAACTCATAATTTTATACCCATTTTTATCCCATAACACCCCTGGGTGTATTCCGATCGGGCTGCCAACCTTTGGAGCACAACTCGGACTCAAATGTGTTCCCAAATGGGGACCCAAACTGTGTGCGGAAGAACGACGATTTTAGACCAAAATTTAACGTACATTTAAGGCTGAAACTTCTATAGAACCTCAATTTTCCACTCATTGCTAAAAATCGACTTCATATTCGGTCTTTTCGTCCCAAAAAACATGGAAAACGATACCTCAAAAGCTCATGTTACTAAAACACAGAAAATACCTATTTTTATACCTACCCATTTTTCACCCAGAACACCCATGGGTATATTCCGATCAGGCTCCAAAATTTTGGGACACAACCAGGGCCCAAATGGAGCGTGTACGAAAGAACGAATTTTTTAGACCGGAAATGAAATAGTTCGCGTGATAAGGCGGACGGGCATTGCATTTTGGTTTATTTTTCTGTGAATAATACGCCTATGTATTCGCTCAGCAAAAAATTGTTATAACACCCCCTCAATTTTTTTTCTTTTACGTCTCAAGGTGCGTAGATTCAGAAAATGCAATGTCCGTCCGCCGTATCACGCATACCGGCTTAATTTTTGGTCTAAAAAATTCGTTCTTTCGCACACATGCTCCATTTGGGCCCTAGTTGTGTTCCAAAACTTTGCAGCCCGATCGGAATATATCCAGGGGTGTTATGAGTAAAAATGTGCACAAAAATAGGTTCTTTTTGTGTGTTAGTAACATGTTAGTAACATGAGCTTTTGAGGTATCGTTTTCCATGTTTTTGGGGACGACAAGACCGAATATGAAGTCGATTTTGACCAAAGAGTGGAAAATCGAGGTTCTATCAAATGTTCAGCTCCCAAAATTGATTTTTTATGGGTCAAAAACCTAGGAAATCGTCTGAAATCACCATCAGTTTGTATTATAACACTGGAAGTAGTATCAACACGTGGATCAAGACGATTAAATGGTACTATAAATGATCAGAGATAAATTGGGAAAAAAAGGAGCGGAGGTACCTAATTCGTGTTTTAGGGGTCAAAAATGGTGGAAACCATCAGAAATAGCCATTTCAAGTATTTCACATGAAAGAAACAAAAACGAAGAGCTAACATTTCTGTAGGTATGTCCAATAGAATAATAAACCCACTTTGCAGCGTTTTTTGTGTTTTAGTAACATGAGCTTTTGAGGTATCGTTTTCCATGTTTTTGGGGACGAGAAGACCGAATATGTAGTCGATTTTGACCAAAGAGTGGAATAGTGAGGTTCTAACGAAGTTTCAGCCTTAAATTTACGTTAAATTTCTGTCTAAAATCGTCTTTCTTCCGCGCAAAGTTTGGGCTCCGATTTGGGAACACATTTGGGGCTTCCTTGTCTTTTAGGGCGAGAAGACCGAATATTAGGTTGATTTTGACGGATGAGAGAAGAATTGAGGTTGTAACGAAGGTTAAGCTCCCGAAATTCATTTCTTGTGAGTCAAAATCCTGGGAAATTGCCTGAAATCACCATAAATTTTTATGTAGGATTTGTATTTGTAACACTGGAAGTAGTATCAAAAGGTGAATCAAGACAATATTCAATGACAATTTCAGTGATCGAAAATATTTTTTTCAAAAATAGCAATCTAATATTCGTCTACCCTCAGATATATCTTTGTGGGTCTCTTCAGTGAGGTCCCGATCGTGCCGTATTCATTCGAGAATAGGAAACCCATGTGACAAGGACTTTGCAGCGTTTTTGGAATCTACGCACCTTGAAACGTAAATGAAAAAAAATTTGAGGGGGTGTTGAACAAATTTTTTGCTGAGCGATTACATAGGTGTATTATTCACAGAATAATAAACCAAAAGAGTCAACAGGTGAATCAAGCCAATTAAATGGCTCTATCGACAATCAAATATGAAAAATTTATTTCAAAAAAAGGAGTGTAATTCGTGTTTTTGGGGGGCCCAAATTGGTGGAAACCATCAGAAATGCTACTTCACATGAAACAGCCAAAATTTCTGTAGGTATGTCCAGTAGAATAATAAACCCACGTGACAAGGACTTTGCAGCGTTTTTGGGACACAAAGGAGTTAGATTTTTAAATGAGGTGTGCCCTTCACCTATTGATTTTGATTGTGAGTGGAGGATGGCAACCCAAAGTAGAGAGAAATATCATGCTATATGCGGAAATTATACTTTTGTTGATTTCAGTAAGCGACCTCAACGCCAGAACATGTTTTTGTGATTTTGGGTTTTGTAATTTTGGAAATTAACATTTAGAATCACAGAAGAAACAAAATTAACCGAACTCGTATGAAAAGAAATGCCGCCGTGGGTAGCCCAATGCTCCTTTGAAATGCACGTTGGAATTTTCGACAAGGAATATTATAATGCTCAATTATTACCCGGTATGTGAAATATTCGATTTGCCCGCTTACGACATTTCTACCACCGCCTGAGAACTTCTGAATCACTCGAATAGGTCGCTACTTAGAAACTAATTTGCCCCAGACCGCACCTTTTTGGCAAGTCAGACACTGGAAACCGAGCGAATTTCTAGAATTCGGTACCGCCCATCAATCGGCGAGTTAGGGGTCGAAAGACCGTAGGGGTGGGAGTCACCTTCTCTCGGTCGACGATATATAAACCAGGATCAGACACGTTCCGAGGTACATTCTTCGACAGACATGGCATTCAAGGTGAGCTACTGGAGTCATTTCGAATTCGGCTCCAATACTCGCGTTAAATAAGAATTATTTATTATTTATTGGCAATATATCATAAATACATAATGGAGAGAAATATACAAAATAAGTAAAAATACTTTTAAAAAACCGAATTTGGGAGACATTGTAATTAGAGAAATTATTCGCGGTCTTCCATTGCTCATCTGCGCACCGTCAGAATGTCGATAAACTAAATAAATATCAACTTGGTAATCCATTCCGATTATATTAAATTCACTCGCTCCAACGCAGACGTATATTTCTTTAAAAATGTAGTTTTAAATCAATTTGAACGGATATTCAATTGATGGATTCAATCAATAATGAGACGAGTACTTACGTCCAATTGCCCTTCTTGTTTCAACTCATTCTAATTTTAATGGGTGAATTTCGCATTCATTGAGTAGCGGGACCTAACGGAATCTGATGCCGATAAATAAATGAGTAAAACGTGATAATTTATCGTACGACACCCAACTCATTACATTGTCGGTATTCATACGTAGAAGGCAACGTGATAACAACAGCTTTAAAAATGTACGCGAACAGCGTAAAATAATTCATTTCCATGGATCAGGCCTGTCACAACTTGCAAGTGCCAGAATGAGGGTTGTTTGAACTAAATACATACCATCTTTTAGGATGAACGTCGTAAACTGATTAATCACATATTATGCTTCAATTATCAATAATGTACGCTCAACAATACGCAAAAAGCTTTATATCTAACAATACAATTTTGATTAAAAAATATATGTGTACCTACATAAAATTAGAGGAGAACCTAAATAAATACATTAGTTTTGTTAGTACCCGCTGTACAAAACTAAACCAAAATGTTTGCTGATTTCTATATTGCACAGCTTACCTAACCCATTCTGTAGCTTGTTGTAATGCTGTACCTGTAATGTTGTACCTGCAGTGTGATGATTTGTTATGAAACATTCACCGCCTGTGGGTAGACTATTGTCTAACTGTTCACTGTTGTTGTCTCAGTGCCAATCGTAGTTCATCAGTACGAGCAAAACAGACTGTTCAAATTTATTATTGTATTGCGATAGAAATGAAAGTATGTTGTTTGTTGTAGTTCGTCATCCTCGCTGCCTTCGTGGCTGTCGCCAAGGCTGGAGTCATCGGTGCCCCCGCTGTTGTGGCACCTGGTGCCAGGCTCGCATCGCCTTATGGCTATGCCGCTCATGCCGCTCCCCTCGGCTATGCCGCTCATGCCGCTCCTCTGGCCTACGCCGCTCCCGCCTACGCCAAAGTAGCCGCTCCCCTCGCCTACGCCGCAGCCCCAGTCCTCCACAAGACCGTCGTCTCCGACGAATACGACCCCCACCCACAGTACAGCTACGCCTACGACATCCAGGACGCTCTCACCGGCGACTCCAAATCCCAGCACGAATCCCGCGACGGTGACGTCGTCCAGGGCCAGTACTCCCTCGTCGAACCCGACGGTTCCGTCAGGACCGTCGACTACACCGCTGACCCCGTCAACGGATTCAACGCCGTCGTCCACAAGACCGCTGGCGCCACCGTCGTCAAGGCCACCCCCGTCGTCGCTAAGGTCGCCACCCCCGTCGCCTACGCCGCCGCTCCCGCCATCCACGCTGCTCCCCTCGGCTACGCTCGCGCTGCCTACGCCGCACCCGTCGCCCATGCTGCCTACGCTGCACCCGTCGCCCATGCTGCCTACTACCACTAAGAAGTTCCTTTGATATGTACATATGTACTGTTAATAATTTATTGAAAACAAATTTTTTTACTTCCAAACTCGTGTTACATTTCACTGTCCCCACATAAATTAAGGAAAAATCTGATTGGGCAGGTGGGGGAAAAAGTCCATTTGAACATGACTCCATTTGAAAATGACCGGGAAGAGTTACGATGGAAATCAAGTAGGCAGTGCATTCGTTTACTTCCCATTCCTATCAGTGTCCTTATCAAACCTCATGACGGTCATGCCCTCGAGCCGAGAAAATGAGATGAGTTGTTTTCCCTATTTTTGGTGTAATTTTGCGCCATTTTTCAGAAAGCTGCAGACAGCAAAGGCCTGAACAATTTTTCTTCGTTTAGGTGGTAAATAATCCTTGAAATCCTACCACAAGATTTGGGATCATTTGAGTACAATGGCGGCCATTTCACCTAAACTGATGTAACCTAAAATGGGGTAAAAGTTTCCTCTTAAGTATAGTAATATATTGCATTTACAGATTTACTTCATTTATTTAAAACTTTTACAAATTTATTTAAACCTTTTACAAATTTATTTAAACCTTTTACAAATTTATTTAAACCTTTTACAAATTCTATTCATCCTTTAACAAGTTCAATTCAACTTTTTAGAAATTCAATTCAACTCTCCACCAGAAGGGTGGATATGGAAAGTAACTGATTGATTAGGAGGAAAGTTGTAAGTAGTAGGGTACTGGTAGGTGGAAGGTACATACATAACTACCAACCTAAGTGACCTCAGCGCCATGCCAATTCAATGTCTACTGTATGGTCAGAATCGCTTGTTTGCAATGCCGACAATATGGATAGCTTCTGTTTGTATGCCCTTGAAAGCGATAACTTTCTCATTAGCCGCTCTGTATTAGCTAAGCTTACATTAGCTAAGCTGGAAGTGTTTTTTTTTTTTCGTTTCATGTTATCAGTTGAAGGGTTGGGTTGAGTTAAATTGGTGAATAGTTGAATTTAATTTGTAAAAAGTTGTGCAGAATTTGAAAAAGATTGAATAGAATTTTTTAAAAGTTTGAATGAATTTGTAAAAGGTTGAAGTAAATCTGTAAAAGGTTGAATTAAATCTGTAAATGCTATATATAGTCTATGTTACTATTCTTGAAATGATAATATCAATATATTATATTGATAGTTGGGGTTACCTAGAATTTCAGAAATTACAAAAGGAAAACTGACCGGAGGCTCACCCAGGCTGTCTATGAACAGGCACGTTCTTTGATGGCCCGAAGACTATCTTGTCGTCAGGCAGCTCATGTATTGGGTTTTCGCATTTATTTATTTATTTATCTATTTATTATGACATGGGCTGGTGCTAGTACTCATGAAAAACAAATAAACAAGCTGAATATCAATTAAATATTAAACAAAGGAAGTGAAAAGGAAAATTAAAATTTTGAGCATAACGAAAAGAGCATACCGAATTAATGAAAATACTGTGCCAAAGCTTGGACATTTCAGAGAGACTAGCTAAGTTGAAGTGATCTTAATTTTAATTTTGCTATGAGTACCTACCCAATAAGTTGTGCAGGTCAGGTTGTGTAGGGGTGTCAATGTGATTTTCCATTTCTAAAACCTTGCGAAATATCCCTAAAAAAGTATTGTTCATTATTTTTCTCAACCTTTTTTGAAATAAAAATATTTAGACACTTTAATTGGTGATTTCCTATGCCCCACTTGGTGGGGAAAAAGTTGCCAAAAAGGCTTTGTGGTAAAATTAAAAATTCGGTTTCTAAATATTTTGGGAACTACTCATTTTTTTAACGAGGTATAGGAGATCTTCTTCCTCAACATGATTCAGTTTTTGGGCCGACAAGACCACATTGGGGCCCGGGAACAATCGAAATGTCCGAACTGGTAACTTTTGCCCCCACCTATCCTACCTTTAAGGGAGAGAATGGGAATTGAGCAATAGACAGGAATAGCCTATTAGGAGCACAGGTGCTTGCTGATTAAAGACACCAAGCATCCCAAAAGATTAAGGTCTGATCAAGACTACCTTTTCCACATCAACATTGCTCAAATGAACAATAGCTATAACAAACCAGTAGTTTCATTCGAATGTTCATGTAGGGATCAACTAGGTACAGAAGTTTTAACAAGTTGCAATCCAGCGTTTTATTTTTACGTTCGTTATATAGAAAAGAAAAATATTATTATTTTATTCGTTTACCAGATTTCATTGAAGTAATACATTTGCACAAATAAGTTATCGTACGAACTGTTAGGTAAGACTGTCAACATCGCCAACATCTGGTGACCCCGACGTTTGAAAAGTCCTACTGTCTCTCAAACTGCCAAGAAACATCCAAAATGATATTTTAATTTATTAAAATAAGAACAACAACGATGAAACACAGTAGCGGGGAAGTAATATTTTGCCCTTAGTGTTATCCGAAAGGCCAGTTATCCGAAAGGTAAGAACCGAAGCCCACGACTAGTGAGGTCTGTCTTACAAACAATTTGAAGTTGAGCAAGTAAAAAAAAAAAAAATCAACCGAAATTGGTACAAGAGCTCGAACGTACACCAAAATTTTCCAAGCTCTCCTTCAAGGATTCCAAGTATGTTTTGAATGACAGGCAAACCGGCGTATATACTAAATGGACACAGAAGATGGACGAATTCAAGACAGAAGACAAACTCAAGAAACAAGATAAAGACAGAATATTCCAAAAGGCAACAAAAAGTACAACCGTCAAGTTCCCTAAACGCTTGAGGGGGGGATATTTATAAATGTAGGGATCAACTACAGAAGTTTTAACAAGTTGCGATTCAGCATTTTATTTATTTGTGTTCGGTAGAAACGAAAAATGTCATTTCATTCGTTTGCCAGATTTCATTGAATTAATTTTTTTTGTACAAATAATTAATTTATCGTATGAACTGTTAGGTAAGGCTGTCAACATCGGCTAACAGTTCATTTTCGGCACGCACAAAAAAAAAAAAATTAGATACCTACAAAAATATTCTTGTACACACTTCACCTACTTACCTTGTAAGTACCTACTTACTACATATATGTACCTACATATGTACCTACTACACTTATGTACCTACTTACATGTACTTATTTAGGTACAATTACTTAAGTACCTACTTACTTATTTAGGTACAATTACTTAAGTACCTACTTACTTATTTAGGTACAATTACTCAAGTACCTACTTACTTATTTAGGTACAATTACTCAAGTACCTACTTACTTATGGGTCTACTTACATAGTTACCTACTTACCTACTTATGTAGGTACCTACTTACTTATGTACCTATTTACATAGTTACCTACTTACCTACTTACTTATGTACCTACTTACATAGTTACCTACTTACCTACTTATGTACCTACTTACATAGTTACCTACTTACCTACTTATGTACATACTTACCTACTTATCTACCTACTTACCTACTTATGTACCTACTTATCTACCTACTTACCTACTTATGTACATACTTACCTACTTATCTACCTACTTACCTACTTATGTACCTACTTACTTATGTACCTACTTACATAGTTACCTACTTACCTATTTATATTCCTACTTACATAGTTACCTACTTACCTACTTATGTACCTACTTACTTATGTACATACTTACATAGTTACCTACTTACCTATTTATATGCCTACTTACATAGTTACCTACTTACCTACTTATGTACCTACTTACATAGTTACCTACTTACTTACTTATGTACCTACTTACATAGTTACCTACTTATGTACCTACTTATGCACATACTTACCTACTTATGTACCTACTTACCTACTTATGTACCTGCTTACATGTAAGTAGGTACACTTATGTGCCCGCTTACGACATATGTACCTACTTACTTTGTGAGTAGGTGCATATGAATTTATCGGAGGGAAATCCCACGTACTGACGTGCCATTTTTAATATAAACGAAGATATTTATGTCGAGATGTTAAATGTTAGGTACAATAAGTCACTAAAAATTATTGCACTTCCAAGCAAATTATAAGTGTTAATTATAGTGTGCTGGTAGCAGGAGTAGGTATTTTCTCTGCTCTAATCATTCTGGAGATTATTACGGTAAGGTACGATACGGGAATTGGCTCAGACGAACTTATCGTACTTACTGGTACAACGGGGTTTGGGCAGTAGTTTCACATCCAAGGCCACACTTCTGAACCCTGTAGCAGTTCCAGCCAAACCAGGGAGTTAAATCATACCGCACGAAGTTAATAATTAAACAACTTTGGTAGGGAGTGGTGCACTGGATTTGCAACTGTGTCAATTTTAACGTTGTTGTTTATGTTTCATTCTCCACATCCTAAATTGTGAGTAATATGGTCGTGTTTTGTGCGCTGTTTCCAACTTTATCGTATGGCACATTTGGTCTGAGGCCAACTTGTATGAGCTCTTCTCACAGCCCCCCGCACCTCCTTCCTCACTCGTCCGCTGCCACAAGCCTATGGATACGAGACCAAATAGACAAGAAACAGCAAATCAACCCAGGACTGGGTTTTCTCGTAGATTTATTTAGCGATGATTCCAATATATTGGTTCCAACCTACCTATGTTGTGAGGTTCTAGTACTATGTCTTGACGTAGAAGGATACAGAGCTAATACAAAGTGAATAATTCAAGAGTATGAAGAAGAATTCTTTCAAGTATAAATATCCGTTTAGTAGTTCCGCAACACGAACTGGAAAATACCAAATGAACCGATGTCAAATATGTACCTACACTCAACTTTATACTTTATTAGGCACGCACTTTATTACCTATTGCTTCCGAGTCTGCGAAGCAGCGGAAGCCTTGTGTTCACTTTCGTGAGCCAAAAAATTTTTGTCTTCAGAAATCAAAATTTCCACTTGTCTTACCTTGCCTGCACATTATGAATCCTAGAGTAAAATAATGGTTATCCATAATAGGTACGAATATTTTCAATGCAAAAAGAATTGAATGTTTAATATAATATATATGCGTTTTCGTAGGAAAATTTGTATGGATGCAATTTTATTTTAAAATAGTGCACTTTGATATCGATTTAAAAGACCAAAATACATTTTTAAAAACCCGTTTTGGGATAGGATTTTTTCAAATATTTTCCGGTTAGCCCCTCCCTTTTCCAAATCCTAGATTCGCCACTGCAAATGACCGTCTAAAATAGCTCAAACAATTTACGTATAGCTAATTCAAATTCACCAAAAAAATATAGCTGTAAAAAAGATAGCTTCTAGGACAGCGACAATATACTAATATACTATTTCAATAGCCACGAACATTTCTTCTTAAAATAGAACAAAAACGCTGCAAATTATTACACAACGGTTTATTATTTACCTGTATAGATGCCCCTTCTGCGTAGAACACTGTTTTCTACGGTCAATACCCTCGAGTTCCCTCCAGGGAAGCCCTAAATGGATTACTGGAGCAGGCCCGGGAATTTTAGTTTCATAAAAACGCGCGGGATTCAATAAGTAAATCATTAATTGTTTGTAGTTATTCATGAAACATAAGGAAAATAATAATAATCCGTTGTGCGATAATTTACCTGTATAGGTGCCCCTTCTACGTAGATAGTATAATAAACCGTTGTGTAATAATTTACCCAATTGTACTTCAAAGTTCGTTCAAGTTGCAAAAGCACCTACCAACAAAATCCAAAAGAGCCATCATTTTTCAAATGGAGTAATATCACAGAACAACCAACTCGACTTCATACAGCCATCCTTGATTATAATCAGGTACTCCTTAGTGATGATATCTGGCCTGAATGTATACAATTTGATTCACCCTCCTGTTGACGAAGCCTGTCGGTGCAAACTTCTGGGCATTACTGTGAACAAACGGCAGGACGTACAATGCTCCGGGTGGTCTCAAAAAACTCCCTAGTTCAAGAACTATTTAAAAACGTAAAACAATTCTAGCTACGGCGTCCTGGAGACTTCAACCCCTATTTTTCACCCCTTAGAGATGATTGACAGTAAGGCCGAGCTTCGCGGACCAACTAGACCCCAAATGGGACCTACAAACCAAATTTCATCAATTTTGGTTCATGGTCACTAAGGAAAGTGCGAAGTACGGTATACGGCGGACAGACAGAAATTTTTTAATTGCGTTTTTGGTTTCTACATACCTTGAAACGGAAACTACCAAATTTTAAATAAATGGGGGGGGGGGGGGGTTAAATTTTGTTTCATGCTCGATTCAAAAGATAATATATAAATGGCCTAAATTTATAATAAATTGTGTATCTAAGTAGAATTGTTTATTGATTTTGAACCACAGAAATTTGAGGGTAAAAGATTGTCCATATTTTTGGTGAAAAACTGTAGAAAATATTCGATTGTTCAAGTAAGAGAATCCAAAAATTCGCTCGTATGCTTGTGTAGTGCAACTTATTCATTAATTTTTGTGTAATTTTATAGCGTTAGAAGTTACATTTCGTTTCAGACCTAATCTCAGGATGCAGGCAAAATGATCCGTGACACTGTCGATACACCTCTGCAGATAAATAAATCTCCGATGAATCAACAGCAAAGAGATCGCCTTCAAAAAGTGAGCGGCCGAAGTTAGGGGTCGTGAAGGCGCCAATAAGGGTGGGAGTCCGCGATCCACCCTTCCTCGCCACGGGTATATAAACCAAGATAAGACCCATTCGAGGCACATTCGTCATCAGACATGGCATTCAAGGTAAGCTGCGCTCAACCTCAGTTTCATCTGTGTGCTTCACATCACTGATGTACTTAACAGCGATGTCAGTGCGACCAGTTATCAAAAAATCCCGTTAATCGCGACTGATGTTTTTTGGTTTAATATTCTGTGAATAACACACCCATGTAATCGCTCAGGAAAAAAAATTTATAGCACCCCCTCAAAAATTGTTCTTTTACGTTTCAAGGTGCGTGGATTCCAAAAAGCCGGATCATCCGTATCTACTTCATTTTTGGTCTCAAAAATTCATTCTTTCGCACACATGCTCCATTTGGGCCCTAGTTGTGTCCCGAAACCTTGCAACCCGATCGGAATACACCCAGGGGTGTTATGGGTGTAAAAATGGGGTTTTTGGTGTTCTAGTGACATGAGCTTTTGTGGTATCGTTATCCATGTTTTTTAGGACGAGGCGACCGAATATCAAGTCGTTTTTGACCAGTGAGTGGAAAATTGAGGTTCTAGCGAAATTTCAGCCTTACGTTTACGTTCAAATTTGGTATAAAATCGTCGTTCTTCCGCACACAGTTTGGGTCCCCATTTGGGAACAAATTTGGGTACTAGTTGTGCTCCGAAGCTCGGTAGCCCGATCGGAATGCACCCAGGGGTGTTACGGGTGAAAAATGGGTGTAAAAATAGGGGATTTCGAGGGGTTTTTTTAGACGTTTTTGTGAACATGAGCTTGTGAGGTATCGTTTTGCCTGTTTTTTAGGGAGAGAAGACCGAATATTATAATATATTATAATATTAGGGATATTAGGTTTATTTTTTTACCAAAGAGTGAATAATTGAGGTTGTAACGAAGGTTCAGCTCCCAGAATTCATTTTTCATTAGTCAAAAACATGGGAAATTGTATAAAATCACCATAAACTTGGTATAATAACACTAGAAGTAGTATCAACAGGTGAATCAAGACAATTAAATTATCAGCTAGGTAATTAAAGATAATTTAAAAAAAAAAATAGGAGCCTAATTCGTGTTTTTGGGGGCCAAAATTGGTGGAAACCATCAAAAATAGCTATTTCAATTATCGCACATGGAAGAAAAAATAAACGAACAGCCAACATTTCTGTAGGTACCTATGTCCAATAGAATAATATACCCATGTGACAAGGACTTTGCAGCGTTTTTCTTTTATGATTCTGTACTTCGCGTTCTCTTTGGTCCACAACCAATCGGGAAACGGTTGGAGTTCGTCTCTTGCATTTACCTAAAAATGTTTTTTTGGATGGTAAATTCTGAATCAATTACGATCTCCCAAGATCTGAGAAGTGAACAGTAGGTCCCAATTATTGGATTGTACAGTTGTTTCTATAAAATTTGTAATTCGTTTTCAACGTGTTGTGATTCAATGTTGGTTCTGCGCTCGGACTTGTGTCAGTCTCAGTAATTTGAAAATTAGCTACCTACTGATTGGAACTAAAAAAGTAAATATTCCCAAACGGTATTAGATCCTTAACAAACAAACAGATTGCCTTCTTGATGGAAGAAATCGAACGCTGTATTAAATGTTGTATAAATTCAAACCAAGTCAAGTTTGTACATTTGACCAGTAGGAAGATCTTTCAGTTTTTGTTGAAGACAAAAAAAGCTAATTGTTGAATATTTTAATCGTGTTTGGTAGTAGCCCTGAAAAACCGCATGTAAGTCGATTTTCTTATGAATCATACTTTTGTGGTCCAAATGGCGAAGCCTCCCATGAATTTTTGAGAAGGGGAATCTCGTCGTTTACTGGTATACTCTCGATTTTTACAATAAATTACAATGCTCTCCGTGATATTTGTTACAATTTTTCATATATAAGCAATGATGCAATGATATAAGTATTCTAGAAAATAAACTAATGCTAAACTAACAATGGAATTGGCTTTGTGTTTGTTGTAGTTCGTCATCCTCGCTGCCTTCGTGGCTGTCGCTAAGGCTGGAGTCATCGGTGCCCCCGCTGTTGTGGCACCTGGTGCCAGGCTCGCATCGCCTTATGGCTATGCCGCTCATGCCGCTCCCCTCGGCTATGCCGCTCATGCCGCTCCTCTGGCCTACGCCGCAGCCCCAGTCCTCCACAAGACCGTCGTCTCTGACGAATACGACCCCCACCCACAGTACAGCTACGCCTACGACATCCAGGACGCTCTGACCGGCGACTCCAAATCCCAGCACGAATCCCGCGACGGTGACGTCGTCCAGGGCCAGTACTCCCTCGTCGAACCCGACGGTTCCGTCAGGACCGTCGACTACACCGCTGACCCCGTCAACGGATTCAACGCTGTCGTCCACAAGACCGCTGGCGCCACCGTCGTCAAGGCCACCCCCGTCGTCGCTAAGGTCGCTACCCCCGTCGCCTACGCCGCCGCTCCCGCCATCCACGCTGCTCCCCTCGGCTACGCTCGCGCTGCCTACGCCGCACCCGTCGCCCATGCTGCCTATGCCGCACCCGTCGCCCATGCTGCCTACTACCACTAAGAAGTTCCTCAATGTGTACATACCATTTGTAATTTATTGAAAACAAATTTTTTTACTCCCTAACTCTGGTCTCATTCATCCATTTGTTACTCCTACGATGCCATCACGTTGAGCCTATGCCAACAAAAAATGCTGCAAATTTTACACAAGGCATTATTTACCTGTATGGATGCCCCCTCTTTGCCACGAGTGAAGAAAACGACTTCTTCAGAAAGTACTAACTTATCCTCCGAAAGTAGGAGAGGTCTAACCTATTTTGTCATTGGTTAAGTTAACGCAATCTGAATTGTATGAATTCGGAATTGATGGGTATTTACGGCCATTATAAAAAGGAACATATTAGCAAACACTTCAGAATCACAAATTTCTTGTGATAACAATATATAAAGCTTACTCAAGATTGTGGTTTATCACTTTCAATAATAAACATTTGGAATCGAGCATGAAAAAAATAAAAATAAATAAAAATTACTCCCCGCCACCACAAAAAAAAAATATGGTTTCCGTTTCAAGGTACGTAGACTCCGAAAGTGGAATAAAAACTCTGCAAATTATCGCACAGCGATTTATTATTTACCTGTATAGGTGCCCCTTTTGCGTACATCACTATATCCTGCGGTCAATACCTACCCTCGAGCTCCTCCTAGGAATGCCCTAAATCGAGTACCGGAGCCGGCCCGGGATCATAAAAATGCGCGAGTTTCAAAAATTCAATCATTAATATTATTTGTTGTTATTTAGAGCATAACGTTTGTCCAAGTGAAAAACGTAGGTACTTACCTACCAACAAAACCCAAAAATATAAAATAAGAAGGACTTTTTCATTCTTAAAATTAAATAGGTAATATCACAGAATAACCAACTCGCAGAAGAACCAACTCGATCATACAGCCATCCATGATTATAATCAGGTACTCCCTAGTGATGATAATATATATTTATGTATGCAGGATTTATACAGTTTCATTTACGATCGTGTTGACGAAGCTTTTCAGTGCAACCGAACGGCTGGACCATCCACCGACAGATTGCGATTGTCAATTTCCTCCCTCCATGGCCCAGGTTGTTCAAGTGTGTGTCATTAGAACAATGGCCCATCGGACCCGGTCGTGTTTGAAATTGTGACGAAGTGTTGTTTCTTCTCAAAACATTGTGCAATACCAAGCATGCAAATCATGGTTTTAAGTAAAATTGTCTCAGGGCTCAATTCAATCGGTTTTTGAAAAACCTGTAGTAAAGGCCTTATCGCACTAGCAGTTTTTACGCATTTTATTATTCCCGAACGTGAAGTGGAAGAACTGCAGTTTCGGCGGGAGGACAAGTGGAACGGGACATTCTTTGTACCTGTCTCGCCCCTACATATACAGCGAAAGCAGCGAGGTCGATGGAGACGATATCCACTCGTGTGACTGAATACCTGGCAGTGTGAGCACTGCGGTATCCGGTTCCTTGGCCTGAACAGTTCAGGAGCACAGTTCTTGATAGAATGCCCGTGAGTTGATAGATTCGCTCGTTGCCCTCTCTGGGTTCCCACATCGAAGTAAAATAGTGGCAATGGAGCTTTTGTACGGGAGAACACATTCACTACTTGCCCAATCTCAAATCCCAGTCCCTCGAGCTGTTGACGAATGTAGATTTCGGAAAACTAGGTGCTCTCAATGCCCGTTTTTCCGGTAGTTGGTAAGAGTTGTGACAGTGGGGGTGGACCCTCGAGAGTCCCCCTCCTAGACCAGTGAGGTTATCACCGGTTAAGAAGGGATATCGATTAGGCTTCCGCTCCCCGATCCCTTCTCCACCGGACCAAAAAACTACTCGAGAACAGCCGCACTGTTGCACTCCTCCCCACATGACATACTTCTGGGCAGCAGAAGTACCTATGAGACGGAAAAGGGGGAATGAAAAGTAGTATGAATTTCTGGTTCAGGAAAAGACATCTGAACAACATCAAGGTGACTAACCTTCATCGTAATGCTACCACCTCAATAATTTGCTGGTGGAGAATAAAGCTCCTGTCAGACCCGATTCAGCGAAAAATATTCATTTCACCGATCGCCTCGACATTCTTTGTGCCCCATTTACAAAGGGCGCTGACCCAGGAGCTCATTGCGTCCTCGGCCACACGCGCCTGTGTTCGCGCATCATGATTGGTGGAAAACAATACCCCACCAATCGAAGAATAAAACTTAGAGCAGGAAAGACAGGGAAAACGGGTCGTTGAGTTCAGGAACCCGAACGAGAAGCATCCTTCGTGCCACGGACCCGACCCCTCAACCGTAGTGCCATCGGAAGAGGTACCTATCAGCTGGCCCGATCCTTGGTACTACACCGACGGAGCCAGCATACCATCCGACGCCGGCACGACTGGGACTTAGCTCGTTTCCAGGTCGGAGGAGCAGGATCGAAAGGTACGTGGACCACCCCGAGAAATTTCATTCCCGTCCGTTTCCGCGATCGTCGTACAGTCGGGCGTAAACCGGGTAATTCACGCACAATAGCCCTTGGGAGGAAGTAGGTAGGAATTAGGGAGTAGCTTATCATTAAGGCCTATTTGGATATCAATAAAATTTTCCCATTTACCACTGAATCCCGGCGTTGTGTGTCTCAAGTCCCAATAGGTACCATCAATTCTGCTCCCTTCAGGAGCCCAGCGTTGCCTGGCCCCCAACCCACCCAAGGTAGGTGGAGGCCGACAGGCAAAAGTTAACGCAATATCAAGAACATTAAGGGCTCACATATTGGGCACAATTTGTAAATGGGGCACAAAGAATGTCGAGGCGATCGGTGAAATGAATATTTTTCGCTGAATCGGGTCTGACAGCTCCTACATACGAGTATTCGCGGATCGTGTTGTCAGAGGTTGTTGTCCAGTGAATTGTGCTCATCTGGGCAACCTCTACATATAGGTGATCTACCTCCATCGCTAGGATGGAACAACTATTGGGACTTTTAAATTGGGACATGGCATCAATCGCCTTCAAATGAGCTCAGTCATGGCCGGCTTTAGAGAAGGGCGTGGCGCAAGGTTTGGCAACGCTGCAACGCTGGGTGTGCTATTGGATAGTAAGTTGTCGTTTTCTGGACATATCAACCATATCTGTAACGGAGCCTTCGGGGCTCTTAGGTTCCTGGGGCGGCATACAAGGGATTTCACAGATATACGTGCTATATCACTGCTTTACAGAGCACTGGTACTCCCGAGGCTTGAATATCTCCCTTCTACGCAACCCATATTTACAGCCTCGAGAGGGTGCAGAACAGGTTTCTGCGATACATAGCCTTCAAGCAGGGAATACCACAACGCGATGTGAATTACAAGTCATTGCTCGTCACCTGTAACCTGCTGCCTTTGAGTACACGGCGTTGCATTGCTGACCACGTGCTGCTCCACAAGTTGATCAATGGTCGGTTGTACTGCCCTGGTCTGCTGGAGGAGCTCTGTTTCCTGGTGCCTCGCCCCTCTGCCCGGTCATCGTTGTTGTTTAAAGTCCCCTTCTGTGCAACAAACTACCTGATGAACCGCCCATTAGCTAGAATTCCCCGTTCTGCAAACCTCCTTCTTTGTACACACCCCGACTATGATTTATTCTCCCATTCTTTGTTTTTACTAAAATCTTTAATCAACTCATCTCCCGTCTCATTCAGTTAAGTGTTTACTACTTGTTCTACTTTTAGCGAATTTTCAAAGAAAATGAAGCTATTGCAATGGCTTCGAAATTTAAATAATATAAATTTTTGGAAATTTTCTTCATAGAAATCCGTTTCAGACCATTCTAAAACGATTCCTGAAATTTAACACTTTTTTATATGTATATATATATTTATATATATATGTGTCACTCCAGACGATAACTCTCGATAGAATTGAGATAAACAGCTCAAATTTGCACAAAAAATCTATCTTGGCAATCGAAAGGCTAAGTTCGAAGATGGGCGAAATTGGCCTACTCTAAGGAGGGTTTTGGCGCATTTAAAGTGCGCAAAAATTACCCAAAAATCCCCAAAATGTTATTTTCCAACAAGTGACCCCTCATTTTAAAGGTTTTTGCACGCTGAACACGATGGTGGAATCGGATTTTAGATATCTTGATCCGTTCTCAAATTAGAGCATTTAAAGTGCGCAAAAATTACCCAAAAATCCCCAAAATGTTATTTTCTAACAAGTGACCCCTCATTTTAAAGGTTTTTGCACGCTGAACACGATGGTGGAATCGGATTTTAGATATCTTGATCCGTTCTCAAATTAGAGCATTTAAAGTGCGCAAAAATTACCCAAAAATCCCCAAAATGTTATTTTCTAACAAGTGACCCCTCATTTTAAAGGTTTTTGCACGCTGAATACGATGGTGAAATCGGATTTTAGATATCTAAATCCGTTCTTAAATTAGAGCATTTAAAGTGCGCAAAAATTACCCAAAACTAGGATAATCTTTAAACTCCCCCCCCCCCCCCCACCCCCTTAGAGTGGTCAGATTGAAAAATGTGAGAAGTATTAATTGAAGACGAGAGTTCGAAGCAAAAAAGGGGGAGGCAAACGATTAGTACAACTCCTTGAATTTCCCATTTGACATATAATTGTTATGATACCTTCATAGATAGACAAGTACCGGCCCACGTATTACTAGAAGGAAGACGAAAGAAAAAATCTATTTCAAATTATTCAATTTAGGTACTAACAGTAGGAGGAAGAAGTTTTCCTTTATTCAAAACCATAGCCATTAATTCGAATATTTCTTTGAAAATTCGCTCATTAAGTCATGCTGCATGACTGGTTTTTTTTATCATTAATTAGTATTAGTATTATACCATGGCTTGCTCTATTATATAAACAATTTGCTTGTAACTGGCCTCGCCCGTGCTTTACCAAATAAACAAAATAAACAAAATAGCTTCTTGGTTCAGGCCGCTCTCGGCTCTTATAACCACTGAGCTTTTAGCTCTGAATGAATGCTTCAGTTATTTTGTTATTATTTAACGAGTAGGTATAGTAATGAAAACAACCGTCTTCTGAATAATGCTTTATTTAAAAGAAAGGTATTGGACTAATACCTAGAACAACAGAAAGGAACAAACCCTGATGACTTGGAGAAAAGGAAACGGAACATGAATTAATTAGGTTGCTTATAGTCTTCTACTTCTGGAACTTCTTCAACTTGCGACGATCGTTTCGGTTTATTATTCTCTGAATAACACCTACACAACCTACACAACCTATGTATTCGGTTAGGAAATTTTTTTGGAACATCCCTCCACACTTTCTCTTTTACGTTTCAATGTGTGTAGATTCCAAAAAATGCAATGTCCGTCCGCCATGTGATCGATACCTAGGACCTTAATTTTCGGTATAAAAAAAACCAGTCATGCAGCATGACTTAATGAGCGAATTTTCAAAGAAATATTCGAATTAATGGCTATGGTTTTGAATAAAGGAAAAATTCTTCCTCCTACTGTTAGTACCTAAATTGAATAATTTGAAATAGATTTTTTCTTTCGTCTTCCTTCTAGTAATACGTGGGCCGGTACTTGTCTATCTATGAAGGTATCATAACAATTATATGTCAAATGGGAAATTCAAGGAGTTGTACTAATCGTTTGCCTCCCCCTTTTTTGCTTCGAACTCTCGTCTTCAATTAATACTTCTCACATTTTTCAATCTGACCACTCTAAGGGGGTGGGGGGGGGGGGTAAGAGTTTAAAGATTATCCTAGTTTTGGGTAATTTTTGCGCACTTTAAATGCTCTAATTTAAGAACGGATTTAGATATCTAAAATCCAATTTCACCATCGTGTTCAGCGTGCAAAAACCTTTAAAATGAGGGGTCACTTGTTAGAAAATAACATTTTGGGGATTTTTGGGTAATTTTTGCGCACTTTAAATGCTCTAATTTGAGAACGGATCAAGATATCTAAAATCCGATTCCACCATCGTGTTCAGCGTGCAAAAACCTTTAAAATGAGGGGTCACTTGTTGGAAAATAACATTTTGGGGATTTTTGGGTAATTTTTGCGCACTTTAAATGCGCCAAAACCCTCCTTAGAGTAGGCCAATTTCGCCCATCTTCGAACTTAGCCTTTCGATTGCCAAGATAGATTTTTTGTGCAAATTTGAGCTGTTTATCTCAATTCTATCGAGAGTTATCGTCTGGAGTGACACATATATATATAAATATATATATATACATATAAAAAAGTGTTAAATTTCAGGAATCGTTTTAGAATGTTCTGAAACGGATTTCTATGAAGAAAATTTCCAAAAATTTATATTATTTAAATTTCGAAGCCATTGCAATAGCTTCATTTTCTTTGAAAATTCGCTAAAAAATAGTGGTTTCGCACACAGGCTCCATTTTAGCCCGTTGTATCCCCGATCTCGGCAGCCCAGACGCAAAACCTCCATGGGTGTTATGGGTGAAAAATGGGTGCAAAATTAGGTATTTTTTCGGTTTTAGTGAACTTGGGCTTGTGAGGTATCGTTCTCCACGTTTTTTAGGGTGATGAGACCAAATATGAAGTTGATTTTGACCACTGCGTGAAGTATTGAGGTTCTAACGAAGTTTTAACTCTCAAAATTCAAAAACCTCTGAAAATGGTTGTAATCACCAGAAATTTGCATAACACTGGAGGTAGTGCGACAGGTGAGTAAGCACAATTCAGGGACAAGTTCAATGATAGAAGATAACAGGAACCTAATTCGAGTTTTTTGAGCCAAAATTGGTGAAAACTATCAGTCAATATCAATGTTATTACACATGAAGTAGTAAATGAATATACAACATTTTTGTATGTCCAGTAGAATAATAAACCCATGTGATAAGGATTTTGCAGCGTTTTTTAATTTTTGATCATAAACTTTCTCGGAATAATTATTCTAAATCACATTGGCCGCACTTAATGTTGCCTTCTAACGTGGAATCCCCACATCCAAGCGATCTCTTTTAAACAAATATGTTACGATGTTTTTTTTGGTTAGCAGCCTTCACAAACTTATCCTCGAACTGTTGAGGGAATAAAATATTCATAACATTCAGTCACAGTATATTCTTTCATCATAACCATCACTGTAGTTGGATGATGGATATCACTGTAGGTACGTATCTTGAGGTTTTGCAAGGGTCCATTCTTTCTGTTCTCCCTGTAGAAGGTACCTATTTTATCTACTGTACCTAAATCACCTATATCATTTTCGGAAAAATGTTATATACAAACTACTGCCTTGGTTTTGGTTCCCAGTTAGTACTGGGAATCGCAGGAATCCACTTCTTCTCTTCACCCCTAGAGAAAACGAAAAGAAGTCACATATCCTTTTGTACTTCCCTAATTACTTTTACACCCTGGCACGACACAATTTTCCAGCATTTTTGTATCGTTAAAAACAGTAAATTTTGTTAACAATATTATTGTTGAAAAGAATTTTCGCGAGAAGATCTACCTTTAGGTAAACTATCGAAACCTGGAAATAAACAAACCTAGGCTTATTTGTGGGTTGTTGTCGCGGCCGGCCTGAAGTGCGACGTTGCCAATTCTCTACTGCCGCGGCCTTCTCTGAAGCCGGCCGTGGCTCAGTATATTTTAATTATACTGACGCTCTAAAGGAGGAAAGTGGTGGGGGGGAGATAGATGTATGTATTATCAAAGGGACAGGTTGTTTAGTAAAGGAATCCTTCTGGGAAACCTTTGGGCTTATCCTTCTGGTAAGCCTACAAAAAGTGGATGGAGTATGGTAAACTGCTCAGGGCATACTATCTTACCACGCTCTGCTACCATGTGACTGAGTGTGACAGTGGGGGTGGACCCTCGAGAGTCCCCCTCCTAGGCCAGAGAGATTATCACCGGTTAAGAAGGGATATCGATTAGGCTTCCGCCCACCGATCCCGTCTCCACCGGACCAAAAAACTACTCGAGAACAGCCGCACTGGTACAGAGTGGAATTCAACAAACTGTTTCCCTTGTAAAATATGTAACGACATCGATGGTCCTAATCTTGATGTACTTTAGCGACGAGGTATACGTGAAGCGATCCCCACCAACCTCGTATTTGAATGCAGCGTTTTTGCAGTAGAAATTGTGGACGTTATAGTACGACGATAGAGTGTTGATTAAAAAGAGATGAGCTTTGCTGAATATCACTCTTATCAGTAAATAAGGGAAGGATATTGTTGCCTTGGGGCATTTTGTAAGGTGTTTTTGCCTTGGGGTATTTTGTAGACAAATCTGTTGGTTTTGTGTTCTGGTCTGGTGTCCCACCGTTTTCAGACCCCACCCACCGCTACTGCTTACAGAGGATGAACCGTTGATTTTGATCTTAAATTGATTGTTCCAAATCAACTTCTGGAATGGCAAATCGGTATCGACGCAATTTTATGCTTGATCTTCAGTCTGGAGGATTGAGGCGACGATGCCACTTCCTAACGATTGCGCCTGCGCCAGGAATGCCAGGACGATTTTTCTCTCCACTTCTGGTTAGCTTCTAATAATACCCTTCGATCAGCAATAATCAGCGTGCCTGGGATGCTGGCGCTCATCAGTGTCAACTGTTCTTCTTTCTCTAAGTTCCGAATGATATACTACTCGTAGATGCACTCTTTCTACTACGATAGACAGTACAACTGGATATTAGATAGAATTTTTCGAAGGCAAAAGAACTTTGGAAAACCTAGGTATAAACATACAATCTCTACAAGGCAGTGAAGTTGGACACAAGTATCGTAGTTATGGTTGAAGGTTCACCTGCAGATGTCCGTTGCATTGCAAAATAAAGTCAACAGAAAAACTGTTGTACATCATGGATAGGTATGCTGTATTTAAGAAGAACGGTGCATTTAATCATATTTATCAAATTCATCGAACAATTCGTAGCTACGCAGATTTGAAATTAAGTTCGTGGTGGGCGACACTGATGCCAAGATAAGTAGTAATCAAAATGATTGCTAGAAGGCCCTGAGTCCAAGTCATACGTGAGGAAACTGATCTACGGGTACTATTAGAAGCTGACCCGAAAAGGAGAGGAAAATCATCACAGTCCTGGCGCATGAGCACTCGTTAGGAAGCGGCATCGTTGCCTCAATCCTTCAGACCCTTCTGGCCAACCAGTTCGTGAACAGCAAATTTGAATCAATTGCGAGCCATTCTTTTTGGTTTATTATTTTCAATAATGAACCATTGGAATCGAGCATGAAAAAAAAAATGCTTACCCCCCCTCAAAATTTGATGGTTTACGTTTCAAGGTATGTAGAATCCAAAACTGCAATAAAAATATTTCTGTCTGTCCGCCGTACGCCGTACGCCGTACGGGCCACTTTTCTTAGTTACCATGAAAGAAAATTGATGAAATTCGGGTTAAAGGTTCCGTTCGCTGTCTAGTTGGTCCTCGAAGCTCGACGTTACTGTGAGTCATCTCTAAGGGGTTCAAAATAGGGGTTGAAATTTTCAAAACGCCTATACCATTTTTTTACGTAAATATTTTTACGGTTTTAAATAGTTCTTGAACTTGCGAGTTTTTTAAGACCATCCGGAGCATCGTACGTCCAGCCGTTCGTTCACAGTAAGGCCCCGAAGTTTGCACCGACAGGCATTTTCGACTCCAGTGTGAATGAAATTGTATACAATTCAAACCAAATCTCGTAACCAGAGACGCGCCCACAATAGGAAATTTGGCGGAGATGAAATCATTGGTAGGGATCACCTGATTATATTGGCGGAGTGTGAAGTCGAGTTGGTTGTTTTGTGATATTATTTCATTTGAAAAATGATGGCTCTTTTGGAGTTTGTTGGTAGGTAGTGAAACTTGGACAAACGTTGAAGTATTATTGATGGGTAAATTATTACTACGGTAAATCATTACTCAACGGTAAATTATTACACAACGGTTCATTATACCATCTACGTAGAAGAGGCTGGAGTTTGTTGGTAGGTACTTTCGCAACTTTTTTCACTCCTCACCAACAATTTCTTTTCAGAACTTCATTATGTGTGTTTCTTTTTGTTAGGTACTGTTTGTCATCGGCAGAATTATTTTAGCAACATTTAACTCGTGATTTAGGTAGGTACCTAGTAACGAGTACGGGGTTAGGTACTAACCTACGGAGGGTCTGCGATCTACATAATTATGCATAGAATAGTACATATCATATTATATAGACGGGTTATCTATACATAGAGCTGTGATCTGTAACAGAAGGGTATTCTATACAAAATAATAAACCGTTGTGCAGGGATTTGCAGCGTTTTTTCAAAACGTGACATCGGAAGAGACATCAGATGAAAAGTAGGTAGGTACCTAGTGTTGATATGTGGAAATTGTGTTGCCATGTTGTTACCTGCATGAATGTACCAAATTTTATGGATTTTTACATTTCCTTAGGTATGTAAGGTATCAGTGTCTGAAACTTTGAATTTCTATGCATACGTACATAGGTTCCCTGTCATTGCTCACTTTTTAGGCGGGTAGCTAACCATGCTGTTCACGTTTTGGTTTATTATTCCGTGAATAATGCACCTATGTACCTATTCGCTCAGCAAAATTGTTTTTCTTTTATGTTTCAAGATGCGTAGATTCCAAAAAGCTGCAAATCCCTGCACAAGGGTTTATTATTTTGTACAGAATACCCTTCCGTTACAGATCACAGCTCTATGCATAGATAACCCTTCTATATAATATGATATGTACTATTCTATTATATGCATATTATGTAGATCGCAGACACTCCGTAGGTTAGTACCTAACCCCGTACTCGTTACTAGGTACCTACCTAAATCACGAGTTGAATGTTGCTAAAATAATTCTGCCGATGACAAACAGTACCTAACAAAAAGAAACACACATAATGAAGTTCTGAAAAGAAATCGTTGAGGAGTGGAAAAAGTTGCAAAAGTACCTACCAACAAACTCCAGCCCCTTCTACGTAGATGGTATAATGAACCGTTGTGTAATAATTTACCGTTGAGTAATGATTTACCGTAGTAATAATTTACCCATCAATAATACTTCAACGTTTGTTCAAGTTTCACTACCTATCAACAAACTCCAAAACAGCCATCATTTTTCAAATGAAATAATATCACAGAACAACCAACTCGACTTCATACAGCCATCCTTGATTATAATCAGGTGCTCCCTAGTGATGATTTTATCTCCGGCTAATTTTCTATTGTCGGGGCGTCCCTGGTAACGAGATTTGATTTGAATGTATACAATTTCATTCACACTGGAGTCGGAAATAACTGTCGGTGCAAACTTCGGGGCCTTACTGTGAACGAACGGCTGGACGTAAAATGCTCCGGGTGGCCTTAAAAAACTCGTAAGTTCAAGAACTATTTGAAACCGTAAAAAGATTCACGTAAAAAAAGGTATAGGCGTTTTGAAAATTTCAATCCCTATTTTTAGCCCCTTAGAGATGACTGACAGTAACGTCGAGCTTCGAGGACCAACTAGACGCCGAACGGAACCTATAACCCGAATTTCATCAATTTTTTTCATGGTAACTAAGAAAAGTGGCCAGTACGGCGGACAGACAGAAATATTTTTATTGCAGTTTTGGATTCTACATACCTTGAAACGTAAACCATCAAATTTTGAGGGGGGTAAGAATTTTTGGTTTATTATTCTGTGAATAATACACCTATGTATTCGCTCAGCAAAAAATTTTTATAACACCCCCTCAAACTTTTTTCTTTCCCGTTTCAAGGTGCGTAGATTCCAAAAATGCAATGTCCGTCCGCCGTACGCCGTCCGCCGTACGCCGTATCACGTCTACAGGCTTCATTCTCGGTCTAAAAAATTCGTTCTTTCGCACACATGCTCCATTTGGTCCCTAGTTGTGTCCCGAAACTTTCCAGCCCGATCGGAATATACCCAGGGGTGTTATGAGTGAAAATGTGTATAAAAATAGGTACTTTTTGCGTTATAACAACATGTTAGTAACATGAGCGTCTGAGATATCATTTTCCATGTTTTTGGGGACGAGAAGACCGAATATGAAGTCGATTTTGACCAAAGAGTGGAAAATTGAGGTTCTACCAGATGTTCAGCTCCCAAATTTGATTTTTGGTTTATTATTCTGTGAATAATACACCTATGTATTCGCTCAGCAAAACATTTTTATAACACCCCCTCAAACTTTTTTCTTTTCCGTTTCAAGGTGCGTAGATTCAAAAAATGCAATGTCCGTCCGCCGTACGCCGTCCGCTGTACGCCGTCCGCCGTACGCCGTCCGCCGTACGCCGTACGCCGTATCACGTGTACAGGCTTCATTTTCGGTCTAAAAAAGTCGTTCTTTCGCACACATGCTCCATTTGGGCCCTAGTTGTGTCCCGAAACTTTTCAGCCCGATCGGAATATACCCAGGGGTGTTGTGAGTGAAAATGTGTATAAAAATAGGTACTTTTTGCGTTTTAACAACATGTTAGTAACATGAGCTTTTGAGGTATCTTTTTCCATGTTTTTGAGGACGAGAAGACCGAATATGAAGTCGATTTTGACCAAAGACGCGGAAATTGAGGTTTTACCAAAGGTTCAGCTCCCAAAATTGGTTTTTTATGAGTCAAAAACCTGGAAAACTGTCTGAAATCACCATCAATGTGTACAATAACATTGGAAAAAGTGTAAACAGGTGAATCAAGACCATTAAATGCCACTACCAATGATCAAAGATGATCTTAAAAAAATTCTGGATCCGCCCCTGGTGGTATTGCAGCGCAGTGGCGAATTTTCGTCAATTTTGGTTTATTATTTTCAGTCATATAACCTTTGGAATCGAGCAAGAAAAATTTGTGACAAGAGTGTAACAGTGGGTGTGGACCCTCGAGAGTCCCCCTCCTAGACCAGCGAGATTATCACAGGTTAAGAAGGGATATCGATTAGGCTTCCCCAAACCGATCCCGTCTCCACCGGAAGAAAAAATGTATCGAGAACAGCCCACACTGTTACAAATTTTAACCCCCCACCCCCTCAAAATTTGATGGTTTCCGTTTCTAGACACGTAGAATCAAATAATACTTTTTTTTACCAGAACAACGGAAGTGTCTACTATTTGAATGGTAATTGATTATTTCAGAGAATTTACCCATCAACCGCATAATATTATCACCTATAAAAGACACTAATGATATCACAGCAAACAATATAATGCACTAAAGCACTAAAAAATGATTACTCACACGACTGGACCTTACTGCATACTGTTACGGTCATTTTTACTCACCTGAAACAAAATAAATATTTTAATTATTCCAGGATACTTTTTACATACAAATTCAATACACTTACTACGAGTGGAATCTGGGCTAGGTATATTAGTAGTTCATCCAATCCTCACTAAAAAATCAGTCATGCAGCATGACTTAATGAGCGAATTTTCAAAGAAATATTCGAATTAATGGCTATGGTTTTGAATAAAGGAAAACTTCGGTCTAAAATTTGGTTTTCTATGTATATTCTCTTCGTATTTATTTTAATTTGTATGTTTTGTCCATCCTGATTCTACCGTTTGTTTATTACGTAATTGTACTAAGTGCTTATTTATTTGATCGCTGTGGGTAAATTCAAGGAGTTGTACTAATCGTTTGCCTCCCCCTTTTTTGCTTCGAACTCTCGTCTTCAATTAATACTTCTCACATTTTTCAATCTGACCACTCTAAGGGGGTGGGGGTAAGAGTTTAAAGATTATCCTAGTTTTGGGTAATTTTTGCGCACTTGAAATGCTCTAATTTAAGAACGGATTTAGATATCTAAAATCCGATTTCACTATCGTGTTCAGCGTGCAAAAACCTTTAAAATGAGGGGTCACTTGTTAGAAAATAACATTTTGGGGATTTTTGGGTAATTTTTGCGCACTTTAAATGCTCTAATTTGAGAACGGATCAAGATATCTAAAATCCGATTCCACCATCGTGTTCAGCGTGCAAAAACCTTTAAAATGAGGGGTCACTTGTTGGAAAATAACATTTTGGGGATTTTTGGGTAATTTTTGCGCACTTTAAATGCTCTAATTTGAGAACGGATCAAGATATCTAAAATCCGATTCCACCATCAAGACGATTAAGTGGCACTACCAATGATCAAAGATAATTTGAAAAAAAAAAAGAAAAAAAAAGCGTACCTAATTCAAGTTTTGGGGGCCAAAATTGGTGGAAACCACCGGAAATAACTATTTCAATTATTTTACATGAAAGCAACAATAAATGAACAGGTGTGTCCAGTAGAATAATAAACCCATGTGACAAGGACTTTGCAGCGTTTTTTTTCATGCTCGATTCCAATGGTTCATTATTGAAAATAATAAACCAAAATGGGGTTTTTTGGTGTTTTAGTAACACGAGCTAGTGACGTGTCGTTTACCATGTTTTTTAGGTTGAGAAGACCGAATAAGACGTCGATTTTGACCAAAGAGTGGAAAACTGAGGTTCTAACGAAGTTTCAGCCTCAAATTGGATCTTTGGAGCCAAACGTTGGATCTTCCTCAACTAAAGGTACGTCCTCTTTTGCTATTTAGATTTTAGTGTTTACTGTCATATTATCTTTACGAATCGAGGGGAAACAATTATGAAATATTTGATCCAAATTAGGTGGATACAGAAACTACTTATTACAGCAACAGCGGGGGTACATGTTTTGGAAAACTAGATATTCATATCGGGATGCAAACTAATGCGTTACAGTATCCAGCAACACGAACATAAATACTCAAGACTCAAAGGAGCCCTATCACAGTTAAATACTTCAAGTATCGAACATAAAATAGTCATATAACAGACGTAGATTGGGAAATCTCAGGGAAAAGTATCAAGTACTTTTTTTCACAGTACAAGTTATCAACCTACGTGGGATTGTTTGCGACACCAGAGAATTGGTTATATTGATTCAGGTACCTACTGGGAACAATGAAAACCCCAACTAGTTCAACTATCTTCGGTTTTCAAAAACTGAAGACCACATTAATCAGCCCTAATCCAATCATATAGTTGGAATTTTCGAAGTAACTACCTACCAAGGTTACCCCCACTTTCACTCGCGAAAGATGGTAGGTATATGGCGGTTTTCCTTTTAATAATAATTCATCTAGGAAGACTAATTCCTGGACGTCATTATGCTATGTATTCGCACAGCAAAAAATTTTTATAACACCCCCTCAACATTTTTTCTTTTCCGTTTCAAGGTGCATAGATTCAAAATCCTTGTCACATGGGTTTATTATTCTATTGGACATACCTACAGAAATGTTGGATGTTTATTTATTGTTTCTTTGATGTGAAATAATTGAAATGGCTATTTCTGATGGTTTCCACCAATTTTGGCCCCCAAAACACAAATTAGGAAGGTACGCTCCTTTTAATTTTTTTTTTCCAAATAATTGTCTTTGATCATTGGGTAGTGCCATTTATTTAATTGTTTTGATCCACGTGTCGACACTTTTTCTAGTGTTATTCTACAAATTGATGGTGATTTCAGACGATTTTCCAGGTTTTTGCCTCATAAAAAATCAATTTTGGCAGCTGAACATTTGGTAGAACTCAATTTTCCACTCTTTGGTCAAAATCGACTTCATATTCGGCCTTCTCGTCCCCAAAAACCTGGAAAAAGATACCTCAACAGCTCATGTTACTAACATGTTACTAAACCACAAAAAAACGCAAAAAGTACCTATTTTTATACACATTGTCACTCATAACACCCCTGGGTATATTCCGATCGGGCTGAAAAGTTTCGGGACACAACTAGGGCCCAAATGGAGCATGTGTGCGGAAGAACGATTTTTTTAGACCAAAAATGAAGCCTGTACACGTGATACGGCGGACGGCGTACGGCGTACGGCGTACGGCGCGGCGTGCGGCGGACGGCGGACGGACATTGCATTTTTGGAATCTACGCACCTTGAAACGGAAAAGAAAAAATTTTGAGGGGATGTTATAAAAATTGTTTGCTGAGCGAATACATAGGTGTATTATTCACAGAATAATAAACCAAAATGCAATCTCCGTCCGCCGTCCGCCGTATCACCCATATCTACTTTAATTTCGGTCTGAAAAATGCATTCTTTCGCACACATGCTCCATTTGGGCCCTAGCTGTGTCTCGAAACTTTGCGGCCCGATCGGAATATACCCAGGGGTGTTATGGGTGAGAAATGGGGGTAAAAAAACGCTGCAAAGTCCTTGTCACATGGGTTTATTATTCTATTGGAGTTCTAGAGATTTTTTTTGGCTGTTAAATGTATTGTTTCTTTCATGTGGAATGATTGAAATAGCTATTTCTGATGATTTCCACCAATTTTGGCCCCCAAAACATGAAATAGGTAGGTACGCTTTTTTTTTTTTTAAGATCATCTTTGATCATTGGTAGTGGCATTTAATGGTCTTGATTCACCTGTTTACACTTTTTCCAATGTTATTGTACACATTGATGGTGATTTCAGACAGTTTTCCAGGTTTTTGACTCATAAAAAACCAATTTTGGGAGCTGAACCTTTGGTAAAACCTCAATTTCCGCGTCTTTGGTCAAAATCGACTTCATATTCGGTCTTCTCGTCCTCAAAAACATGGAAAAAGATACCTCAAAAGCTCATGTTATTAACATGTTGTTAAAACGCAAAAAGTACCTATTTGTATACACATTTTCACTCATAACACCCCTGGGTATATTCCGATCAGCCTGAAAAGTTTCGGGACACAACTAGGGCCCAAATGGAGCGTGTGTGCGAAAGAACGACTTTTTTAGACCGAAAATGAAGCCTGTACACGTGATACGGCGGACGGCGTACGGCGGACGGACATTGCATTTTTGGAATCTACGCATCTTGAAACGGAAAAGAAAAAAATTTGAGGGGGTGTTATAAAAATTGTTTGCTGAGCGAATACATAGGTGTATTATTCACAGAATAATAAACCAAAATGCAATGTCCGTCCGCCGTCCGCCGTATCACCCATATCTACTTTAATTTCGGTCTGAAAAATGCATTCTTTCGCACACAGGCACAACTTGGGCCCTAGCTGTGTCTCGAAACTTTGCGGCCCGATCGGAATGTACCCAGGGGTGTTATGGGTGAGAAATGGGGGTAAAAATAGGGTTTTTTTAATGGTTTAGTATAAAATGAACTTGTGAGGACGAGGAGACTGAATATGAAGTCGGTTTTTGACCAAAGAGTGAAAAATTGAGGTTCTAACGAAGTTTCATCCTTAAATTTACGTTAAAATTTGTTCTAAAATGGTGCGTCATCCGCAAACAGTTTGGGTCCCCTAATGGAAAAACAGCCCCCCTAGTTGTGCTCCGAACCTCGGCAGCCCGATCGGAATACACCCAGGGGTGTTACGGGTGAAAAATTGGTGTAACAATAGGGGTCTTCAAGGGTTTTTGTGAACATGAGCTTATGAGGTATCGTTTTCCATGTTATTTTAGGACGAGAAGACCGAATTTGACGTTTGTTTTTGGTCAAAGAGTGAAGAATTGAGGTTGTAAAGAAGGTTCAGCTCCAGGTTTTTTACTCATAAAAAACCTGGGAAATTGTGTGAAATCACCACAAATTTGTAAGTGGTACCTATCAACAGGTGAATCAAGACAATTAAATGGCACTATCGATGATCAAAGATAATTTTTCAAAAATAGGAGCCTAATTCGTGATTTGGTGGTCAAAATTGGTGGAAACTATAAATATAACAGTCATGCAGCATGGCTATAAGAGCGAATTTTCGAAGAAATAACCACGTTCCTTAATCTTCAAAGTGCTCCAGTTTGAGAACGGAATGAGATATCGCAATTCTGATTTCACCATCGTGTTCAGCGTACAAAAACCTTTAAAATGAGGGGTCACTTGTTAGAAAATAACATTTTGGGGATTTTTGGGTAATTTTTGCGCACTTTAAATGCTCTAATTTGAGAACGGATCAAGATATCTAAAATCCGATTCCACCATCGTGTTCAGCGTGCAAAAACCTTTAAAATGAGGTGTCACTTGTTGGAAAATAACATTTTGGGGATTTTTGGGTAATTTTTGCGCACTTTAAATGCGCCAAAACCCTCCTTAGAGTAGGCCAATTTCGCCCATCTTCGAACTTAGCCTTTCGATTGCCAAGATAGATTTTTTGTGCAAATTTGAGCTGTTTATCTCAATTCTATCGAGAGTTATCGTCTGGAGTGACACATATATATATAAATATATATATATATACATATAAAAAAGTGTTAAATTTCAGGAATCGTTTTAGAATGGTCTGAAACGGATTTCTATGAAGAAAATTTCCAAAAATTTATATTATTTAAATTTCGAAGCCATTGCAATAGCTTCATTTTCTTTGAAAATTCGCTAAAAACAGCTATTTCAATTATTGCACATAAAAGAAACAATAAATGTATTTTTCAGCATTTCTGTAGGTTCGTCCAATAGAAAAATAAACCCATTTGACAAGGACTTTGCATCGTTTTTCTTCTTATTTAGGTTCATTTTCAGGACCGTCTTCGAAGGTCAGACACCTAACCCTGCGACCGCCTGGACAAATGGAACCCGGGAGCCGTTCCAACTTCATAAGGCATTCAAGTGGGGCGACGGCATAAACGGCGATTAACGATGCTCCTCCTGTTGAACAATCGATGGCCACCGTTTGTGCATTCAAATCAGGAGATGTCCAACCTGTGGAGGGGCCGTCGTTGACCAACGCTGTTCGCTATATAAACCCAAGTCGCCCGTCAGTCAAGCATCGTCTTCAACCGAAGTGTTCATCTCCAACCACAACAATGAGCTGCAAGGTAATGTGAAGTGTCAGTGTTTTCAGTGCCTTGAATTTTAACGGTTCACCAAAATCCCAGTGCAATGCTAAATTTTGCTCTTTGGACTGCACAGGCTCCGGCTTGGTTTGTCTGCATGCCTAACATGTTTTTTGTTCATATCGCGTTCATCCCATTTGGAAATTTAAACTCGAAAATTACGTTGCTTAGCTAAAACTACCTCTCTTTTGATGATTTCATTAAAATGGGCACGAATCTGTATATTCATTCGTCACTATCAACAGCGGCGGATTTACCACTGGGCCGAATGGGCCGCGGTTTTTTTGCTTTTTTAAATTAAGGATATAAATAAAAAACGCTGCAAATCCCTGAACAACGGTTTATTATTTAGTACAGAATACCCATCTGTTACATATCACAGCTCTCTGCATAGATAACCCGTCTATATAATATAATATTTACTACTCTGTACATATTATGTGGATCGCAAATCCTCCGTAGGTTAGTACCTAACCCCGTACTCGTTACTAGGTATCTACCTAAATCACGAGTTAAATTTTGCTAAAATAATTCTGTCGATGACAAACAGTAACTAAAATGGCGAAAAGAAACGCAAATAATGAAGTTCTGAAGGAAAATTGTTGATGCGGAGTGAAATAGATGCCCCTTCTGCGTAGATCACTGTCTTCTATGGTCAGTACCCACCCTCTGGTCAAGCATAATGAACCGTTGTGTAATAACTTGCCCATCAATAATACTTCAACGGTTGTTCAAGCTGCCAAAGTACCGATCAACAAAATCCAGCCCCTTCTTGGTAGATGAACCGTTGTGTAATAATTTACCGTTGTGTAATAATTTACCGTTATGTAATTTAATTGTGTAATAATTTACCGTTATGTGTAATAATTTACCGTTGGGTAATAATTTACCATTGTGTAATAATTTACCCATCAATAATACTTCAACGTTTGTTCAAGTTTCACAAGTACCTACCAACAAAATCCAATAGTCCATCACTTATCAAATGACATAATATCGCAGAACAACCAACTCGACTTCATACAGTCATCCTTGATTATAATCAGGTGCTCCCTAGCGATGATATCCGGGCCGGATTTATACCGTTTGGTTCACGATCGTGTTGACGAAGCTTTTTGGTGCACACGAACGGCTGGACGTACAATGCTCCGGGTGGTCTCAAAAAATTGTTTAGCTCAAGACAAATTTAATAACGTAAAAAAACCATACCCTTCAATCGAAAGTTTTCGAGCTACGGCGTTCTGAAAATTTCAACCCCTATTTTGAACCCCTTAGAGATGACTGACAGTAACGCCGAGCTTCGAGGACCAACTAAACCCCGAACGGTACCTATAACCCGAATTTCATCAATTTTGTTTCATGGTACCTAACTAAGAAAAGTGGCCCGTACGGCGTGCGGCGGACATAGAGAAATATTTTTATTGCAGTTTTGGATTCTACATACCTTGAAACGTAAACCATCAAATTTTGAGGGGGGTTAGAATTTTTTTTTTTTTTTGCTCGATTTCAATGGTTCATTATTGAAAATGATAAATCATAGTAGTAGTATGATAGATCAAATTATAGTATTTTCTATTTGTAGCATTTTTAAAACATCTGACATAATTGTTCAAGTTGTTCCTGATTGCTGCCTGCGTGGCTGTTGCTCGCGGTGCCGTCTTGGCCCCGAGGTTGGCGCCGGTGGTTGCGGCCCCGGGAGTTGCCGCACCCGCCGTCCTCGCCCGCGTCTCCGAGTTCGACCCTCTGCCGCAGTACAGCTTCGCCTACGACGTCCAGGACGCCATCACCGGCGACTCGAAATCCCAGCAGGAGTCGAGAAACGGCGACCTCGTCCAGGGCTCCTACTCCCTCGTCGAGCCCGACGGCTCCATCAGGACCGTCGACTACACCGCTGACGCCGTCAACGGATTCAACGCCGTCGTCACCAAAGACGCCGGCGTCGTCCGCGCCGCCGTCGCCGCTCCACTGGTCGCCGCCCCCGCCGTCGCTCGTTTCGCCCCCGCTGCCCCACTCGTCGCCGCCCCTTACTTCGCCGCCCCCGCCAGGCTCTCCGCCCCCGCGGCTGCTGCTCTCGCCGCCCAGCCCCTCGCTTACGTCCGTTAATCTCAACATGTGAATATAAAAAATATATAAAATCAAATCGAAGGCAAGTGAATATCATTGTTGATCCCTTAAAACGTACAGAGTTTTTGCAAACAGCCATTTGAAGTTCATTTCGATGTAAATATCGCAATCGATATTTTGCATACAAAAAACCACGAGGTGGCAATGAGTACCAGTAACCTCGATTTTGAGTACCCTATCCCCCCACCACCACTCAAAACTCAACCGCCATATTGGGACCCCTCCCCTCCATTTCGGCTTTATTTAAACAATCTCCAAAAAGTATCAATTGATAACACATTAGGGAATCCGAACGCAAACTGAACCTTTCATTTAGTAACAAGCAAGTGTTAAATTCATCAATTCATCGAATTTTATTAGACACCTTTTGCAGTAAATCATCTTAAATAACCAGACAACAAATAAGCCTTTAGCTTACCACCAACTTATATTTAAAACAAAGCTTTTCGCTGAAATTCTGAGCATCCTCAGGTACACACATAAACACAGATGTGGTAGGTTTCAATGGTATCTGTGTTTAGTGTACCTGAGGACGCTCAGAGTTTGAGCGAATAACTTTGTTTTAAATATAAAATGGTGGTAAGCTGAAGGTTTATTTTTCGTCTGATTATTCCACATTGTACTCGTAAATCATAAATCATATCGTCACAGAATGATGTCCTCGCGTAGTAACACTGGAGTCACAGATCTATGAAAAAAAAATATATATATATATATATATATATATATATATATATATATATATATATATATATATATATATATATATCCTATACATATATAAACCTGTTATTTACATAGAATAAGCTGATAAGTTTTGGAAATTAGGTTGACTGATTTTAGTAGGTACCCACTTTATCCAGTCTATAGCTATTTACTTATTTGTAAATATTTTTAATTATTTATGATTTTTGTTCAAATCCCCGAGTTTTGGAAGCGTATAACTAGTATACGAATAATCATAAATGATTTTCCTGTGTGAAACAGTGGTCTGAGCTAATGTAAATGTCATCAAGTGTATAATGCCTACAAAAATTTAGTTTAAATTTTTAGGAAATCGAATGCAACAATTGCTAAACACGGTTATTTATACAGTTATTGGGCTTCTACTCGAATATTTCTACTCGATGTGGCTATTAGTATTATGTGAAAAAAATTTAAAAAAAATTGAATCGGCGTTTTACCAGCGCCATATCTAAGTAGGGTGTAGTCAAAATCAGACAAAATCTGTACCTGACCGTATGGGGGTAACCAGGTACTCCAGGTAGGTACTTGTAGGCGATGGTTTGAAATGATGTCTTGTGGACCTGTGAGACAAAATTCATATACCTACCTAACTTAAATCACTTGCGGCGGAGTAGTGGAAATCGATAGCAAAAAACTACAGGATAAAAATAGAATAGTCTATTTACACGTAAACTAACAAACTGTTGACCGGTTTCGGTTGTTAAACCATCATCAATACACAATAGATTCTATTGTCTATTGATGATGGTTTAACAACCGAATTTATTCGTATAGAATCTATAGAATAGATTCTATTGTGTGCTGATGATGGTTTAACAACCGAAACCGGTCTACAGTTTGTTAGTTTACGTGGAAATAGACTATTCTATTTTTATCCTGTAGTTTTTTTTAAACAAAATTCATAATAATAATTCATGATTCGTTAGACAAAATGTGAAGAGATTTGTAGGTTCGCTGATTAGAGGTTCATCCATCACAATTTGAACCTTAGCTATGTTATGGTAGGGGCCTGCTGTACGTGAACTGTTAGGTTGTGATTTGGTGAGATTTTTGTGGGTGTGAATACTGAATAAGCAGCTTTGAAACACGTTTCGGTCATCCGCTGTACAAACAATATTCAACTACTTGCTGAATGTTGGCCAATGGATAACGCATCTATCGAAATACGGAGGTAGGCACCAGACAGGCGTTGACTTGGAATGTTGCCAATTTCTTGTGGTTGTAATTATGCGCACTTCAGGCTCAGGCCTCCAATGGGTGTTTCGGTCATTCGGCAGTTTGTCCAACTCAACTGCTTGATGTGTTTGCCCAATCGGCACCTTCCAATTCTTCTCCTGGTCAGGTGCCTGGACGTGATTCGATTCCCCGAAGTTCGGCCTTGGGGGTCGCCGGCGCAACCTCCGGACCGAAGACGCCTCGAGAATCCCATTAGTGGGCTTCCACCTCCAAGACCGACGCCCATTGTCGGGTTACCCAATTACCTACTGCGAGGGTGATCAGTCCTTGGCTTTTAGAAGAAAAAAAAAAGACTTCAAATTATTACACAACGGTTTATTATTTACCTGTAAAGATGCCCCTCCTGCATAGACCACTGTTTTCTGTGGTAGTAGATCACTGTTTTCTGTGGTCACCGTAGATCACCGTAGATCACTGTTTTCTGTGGTCAATACCCTCGACATCCCCCAGGAAAGCCCTAAATCGAGTACCGGAGCCGGCCCCGGAATTAAAGTTTCCTACAAATGCGCGGGATTCAATAATTCAATCATTAATTATTTTGTAGTTATTCATGAAGCTTAGGGCAAATAATAAATCGTTATGTAATAATTCACCTGTATAGGTGCCCCTTCTATGTAAATAGTATAATGAACCGTTGTAAAATAATTTACGTTTGAGTAATAATTTACCGTTGTGTAATAATTTACCCATCAATGATACTTCAACGTTTGCTCAAGTTTCACTACCTATCAACAAACTCCATAAGAGCCATAATTTTGGTTTATTATTTTCAATAATGAACCTTTGGAATCGAGCATCAAAAACATTTTTTAACCCCCCCCCCCCCCCACCCTCAAAATTTGATGGTTTCCGTTTCAAGGTACGTAGAATCCGAAAATACAATAAAAAACGCTGCAAAGTCCTTGTCACATGGGTTTATTATTCTATTGGACATACCTGCAGAGATGTTGGCTGTTTATTTATTGTTTCTTTCATATAAAATAATTGAAATAGCTATCTCTGGTGGTTTCCACCAATTTTGGCCCCCGAAACACAAAGTACGCTCCTTTTCTTTCTTTTTTTAAATAAATTATCTCTGATAGTACCATTTAATCGTCTTGATCCACCTGTTGACACTTTTTCCAGTGTTATTCTACAAATTGATGGTGATTTCAGACGATTTCCCAGGTTTTTGACTCATAAAAAATCAATTTTGGGAGCTGAACATCTGGTAGAACCTCAATTTTATATTCTTTGGTCAAAATCGACTTCATATTCGGTCTTCTCGTCCCCAAAAACATGAAAAACGATACCTTAAAAGCTCATGTTACCAACATGTTGCTAAAACGCAAAAAGTACCTATTTTTACACACATTTTCACTCATAACACCCCTGGGTATATTCCGATCGGGCTGAAAATTTTCGGGACACAACTAGGGCCCAAATGGAGCATGTGTGCGAAAGAACGATTTTTTTAGACCGAAAATGAAGCCTGTACACGTGATACGGCGGACGGCGGACGGACATTGCATTTTTGGAATCTACGCACCTTGAAACGGAAAAGAAAAATTTTTGAGGGGGTGTTATAAAAATTTTTTGCTGAGCGAATACATAGGTGTATTATTCACAGAATAATAAACCAAAACGCTGCAAATCCCTGCACAACGGTTTATTATTTTGTAAAGAATACCCTTCTGTTATATATAGATCACAGCGCTCTGTATATATGATCCTTCTATAAGCATAATCCCTACTATATTATAAAAACGGATCTCTGTGAGTGAGTGTGTGTGTCTGTCTTTCTATGCACGGCCAAACGGCTCGACGGATATCGACCAAATTTGGCACGAATATCCGGTAGGCTCCCAAGTTGTGCAACGTCGCATTTTTAATTCCCTGACCATAGCGGAACTATGGTCGACCATGGTCAACTTCGTTAATTGAAATGGTAACCCCTATTTTTTATCGCGTATTCGTAATCTACGTGAAATTCTATCTACGATCGACCCTTCGGACTACCCCCGCGGTCGACCATAGCGCATCCATGGGCCCCTCCATAGTCGAATCCCGAATTGATCAACGGATATCGACCAAATTTGGCACGAATATCCAGTAGGCTCCCAAGTTGTGCAACGTCGCATTTTTAATTCCCTGACCATAGCGGAACTATGGTCGACCATGGTCAACTCCTGAATGGCTTCACGGATATCGACCAAATTTGGCACGAATATCCAGTAGGCTCCCAAGTTGTGCAACGTCGCATTTTTAATTCCCTGACCATAGCGGAACTATGGTCGACCATGGTCAACTCCTGAATGGCTTGACGGATATCGACCAAATTTGGCACGAATATCCAGTAGGCTCCCAAGTTGTGCAACGTCGCATTTTTAATTCCCTGACCATAGCGGAACTATGGTCGACCATGGTCAACTTCGTTAATTGAAATGGTAACCCCTATTTTTTATCGCGTATTCGTAATCTACGTGAAATTCTATCTACGATCGACCCTTAGGACTACCCCCGCGGTCGACCATAGCGCATCCATGGGCCCCTCCATAGTCGAATCCCGAATTGATCAACGGATATCGACCAAATTTGGCACGAATATCCAGTAGGCTCCCAAGTTGTGCAACGTCGCATTTTTAATTCCCTGACCATAGCGGAACTATGGTCGACCATGGTCAACTCCTGAATGGCTTCACGGATATCGACCAAATTTGGCACGAATATCCAGTAGGCTCCCAAGTTGTGCAACGTCGCATTTTTAATTCCCTGACCATAGCGGAACTATGGTCGACCATGGTCAACTCCTGAATGGCTTGACGGGTATCGACCAAATTTGTCACGAATATCCAGTAGGCTCCCAAGTTGTGCAACGTCGCATTTTTAATTCCCTCACCATAGCGGAACTATGGTCGACCATGGTCAACTCCTGAATGGCTTGACGGATATCGACCAAATTTGGCACGAATATCCAGTAGGCTCCCAAGTTGTGCAACGTCGCATTTTTAATTCCCTGACCATAGCGGAACTATGGTCGACCATGGTCAACTTCGTTAATTGAAATGGTAACCCCTATTTTTTATCGCGTATTCGTAATCTACGTGAAATTCTATCTACGATCGACCCTTAGGACTACCCCCGCGGTCGACCATAGCGCATCCATGGGCCCCTCCATAGTCGAATCCCGAATTGATCAACGGATATCGACCAAATTTGGCACGAATATCCAGTAGGCTCCCAAGTTGTGCAACGTCGCATTTTTAATTCCCTGACCATAGCGGAACTATGGTCGACCATGGTCAACTCCTGAATGGCTTCACGGATATCGACCAAATTTGGCACGAATATCCAGTAGGCTCCCAAGTTGTGCAACGTCGCATTTTTAATTCCCTGACCATAGCGGAACTATGGTCGACCATGGTCAACTCCTGAATGGCTTGACGGATATCGACCAAATTTGGCACGAATATCCAGTAGGCTCCCAAGTTGTGCAACGTCGCATTTTTAATTCCCTGACCATAGCGGAACTATGGTCGACCATGGTCAACTTCGTTAATTGAAATGGTAACCCCTATTTTTTATCGCGTATTCGTAATCTACGTGAAATTCTATCTACGATCGACCCTTAGGACTACCCCCGCGGTCGACCATAGCGCATCCATGGGCCCCTCCATAGTCGAATCCCGAATTGATCAACGGATATCGACCAAATTTGGCACGAATATCCAGTAGGCTCCCAAGTTGTGCAACGTCGCATTTTTAATTCCCTGACCATAGCGGAACTATGGTCGACCATGGTCAACTCCTGAATGGCTTCACGGATATCGACCAAATTTGGCACGAATATCCAGTAGGCTCCCAAGTTGTGCAACGTCGCATTTTTAATTCCCTGACCATAGCGGAACTATGGTCGACCATGGTCAACTCCTGAATGGCTTGACGGGTATCGACCAAATTTGTCACGAATATCCAGTAGGCTCCCAAGTTGTGCAACGTCGCATTTTTAATTCCCTCACCATAGCGGAACTATGGTCGACCATGGTCAACTCCTGAATGGCTTCACGGATATCGACCAAATTTGGCACGAATATCCAGTAGGCTCCCAAGTTGTGCAACGTCGCATTTTTAATTCCCTGACCATAGCGGAACTATGGTCGACCATGGTCAACTTCGTTAATTGAAATGGTAACCCCTATTTTTTATCGCGTATTCGTAATCTACGTGAAATTCTATCTACGATCGACCCTTCGGACTACCCCCGCGGTCGACCATAGCGCATCCATGGGCCCCTCCATGGTCGAATCCCGAATTGCTCAACGGATATCAACCAAATTTGGCAGCAATATCCGGTAGCCTCCCAAGTTGAACGTAGGCGCATTTTTAATTCCCTGACCATAGCGGAAATATGGTCGACCATGGTCAACTCCTGAATGGCTTGACGGATTTTGATAAAATTGGGCACAAATACCCGGTAGGCTATGGGATTTTTCCGTCGTTTGTTGGTTCCACGATACTGCGTACAGCGAATCTCGGATAGCGAGCGAAGCGAGCGGTCAGGCTAGTATAATATATTGTACTACTCTACACATATTATGCAGGTCGCAGACCCTCCGTAGGTTAGTACCAGACCTAACCCCATACTCGTTACTAGGTACCTACCTAAATCACGAGTTAAATGTTGCTAAAATAATTCTGTCGATGACAAACGGTAACTAAAATGGCAAAACGAAACGCTAATAATGAAGTTCTGAAGGAAAATTGTTGATGTGGAGTGAAATAGATACCGCTTCTGCGTAGATCACTGTTTTCTGTGGTCAATACCTATAATGAACCATTGTGTAATGACTTGCCCATCAATAATACTTCAACGGTTGTTCAAGTTGCAAAAGTACTGATCAACAAAATCCAGCCCCTACTTGGTAGATGAACCTTTGTGTAATAATTTACTGTTGTACAGTAATTTAACGTTGCGTAATATTTTACCGTTGTGTAATAATTTGCCGTTGTGTAATAATTTACCCATCAATAATACTTCAAAGTTTGTTCAAGTTTCAGAAGTACCTACCAACAAAATCCAATAGTCCACCACTTATCAAATGAAATAATATCGCAGAACAACCAACTCGACTTCATACAGCCATCCTTGATTATAATCAGGTGCTCCCTAGCGATGATATCCCGGCCGGATTTATACCGTTTGATTCACGATTCCATCCGTTTGATACCGTTTGACTCCATCGAAAGTTTTTGATCTACGGCGTTCTGAAAATTTCAACCCCTATTTTGAACCCTGAAAGTAACGCCGAGCTTCGAGGACCAACTAGACGCCGAACGGAACCTATAACCCGAATTTCATCAATTTTGTTTCATGGTAACTAAGAAAAGTGGCCCGTACGGCGTACGGCGGACCGACAGAAATATTTTTATTGCATTTTCGGATTCTACATACCTTGAAACGTAAACCATCAAATTTTGAGGGGGGTTAGAATTTTTTTTTTTTCATGCTCGATTCCAATTAAATGAAATAAAATAAAATATATTTCCTGATCATAACATGGTGCATTAAGAATACAATCAAATTGTTGAAAAATCAGTTCCCCTAATGGGTATTGCACGCGACAGGGAGAACGAGCCAAAACTTGAGCGCATTAAATTGCTGGAGCAATTGGCATTATCGATATTGGACGACATCATCATCATCATCATCATACTTAGCGACATATGTATGCACTTAGAAAAAGTTTTAAAGAGAAAAAAAAGAAAAATAATAAACCAAAAGTGGTTCAGGACGATTAAATGGCACTACCAATGATCGAAGATAATTTGGAAAAAAAAGGAGCGTACCTAATTCGTGTTTTGGATGCCAAAATTGGTAGAAACAATCATAAATAGTTATTTTTATTATTTCAAATTAAAGAAACAATAAATGAGCAGCCAACATTTCTGTAGGTATGTCCAATAGAATAATAAACCCATGTGACAAGGGCTTCGCAGGGTTTTTTCCCTTAGATCGTTAGCCCGGAGATCCTTAGTCCGTCAACGACCAAGTGGCCAAACTTTTGCGAAAACTCTCTAATAACCCAGAATTTATTAAGGAGGTCGACGACTGACCCAGGGAGCTTCTATGCCTCCAGTATTGCACTGTTCCTGTAGATTTTCTTGAGGGTGTAACCTATTTGTGGGATTCGAAGTACAGTAGAAGTCGCTTATAGTGATCGAATTGGGACCAACTGGAAACAATCACTATACGCGACCAATCTCTATAAGCGACTTCTACTGTATGATATACTTTGTGGTGATTTTAGCCATTTTTACCGATATTGGCGAATTATGACACCCCCCCCCCCCCCTCCCCCAGAATTGACCTAATTTTGATTAATTTTTTTGAGGAAATCTATTAAAACCTGTAGGTAGTTAGTTATCTTCTGTTTCGGATCATCATTCAGTAGGTACCACTTCTGGTGAATATATATCAATTATGAGAGAGTTTAGCCATTTTGACCTATTTTGCCGACTTTTGACACCCAGAAACTCAAAAACTGATCAGTATAACCGACCTTTTGATCACTATCCGATTCCCTGTGTGTTTACATACAGCCGATCGGCTCCTGACTGTTTCTATCCTTATATCCGACTTATTCTTTTAACCGCCTTTCTACTAAGCGACTTCTACTGTACTGGAAATTGCATGGGAGGCAGGCGGCGGACCCCATTCCAGAGCTGTGACTGGGACGGCCGGGAAGGACGAAGCTGAAGAGGTGAAGGTCGGTCAGTGTCCTTGCTCTTGGTGGCCTCCTGAAGGTGGGAGTTGGCCTGTGAGATTGAAACCTGCGCAACACCTCAGCCGCGCTGGTCCGGAGCCTTCGTGAGAGCCGCCCCGTAGCCGTAGATTTAAATAATATGTACTACTGGACTAGGGATGATAATCGATGGTCGATACTATCGAACTATCGATAGTTTGTACCCTATAGTCAATGTTTTCACTCCGTAGCCGTAGATTTAATTTAAATAATACTACTGGAATAGGGATGAGCATCGATGGTCGATACTATCGAACTATCGATAGTTTGTACCCTATAGTCGATGTTTTCACTCCGTAGCCGTAGATTTAAATAATACTACTGGACTAGGGATGAGAATCGATGGTTGATACTATCGAACTATGGATAGTTTGTAGGTACCTTATAGTCGATGTTTTCACTCCGTAGCCGTAGATTTAAATAATACTACTGGACTAGGGATTAGCATCGATGGTCGATACTATCGAACTAACGATAGTTTGTACCCTATAGTCGATGTTTTCACTCCGTAGCCGTAGATTTAAATAATACTACTGGACTAGGGATGAGAATCGATGGTCGATACTATCGAACTATGGATAGTTTGTACCTTATAGTCGATGTTTTCACTCCGTAGCCGTAGATTTAAATAATACTACTGGACTAGGGATTAGCATCGATGGTCGATACTATCGAACTATGGATAGTTTGTACCTTATAGTCGATGTTTTCACTCCGTAGCCGTAGATTTAAATAATACTACTGGACTAGGGATGAGAATCGATGGTCGATACTATCGAACTATCGATAGTCTGTACCCTATAGTCGATGTTTTCACTCCGTAGCCGTAGATTTAAATAATGCTACTGGACTAGGGATGAGAATCGATGGTCGATACTATCGAACTATCGATAGTTTGTACCCTATAGTCGATGTTTTCACTCCGTAGCCGTAGATTTAAATAATACTACTGGAATAGGGATGAGAATCGATGGTCGATACTATCGAACTATCGATAGTTTATACCCTATAGTCGATGTTTTCACTCTGTAGCCGTAGATTTAAATAATACTACTGGACTAGGGATCATAATCGATGGTCGATACTATCGAACTATCGATAGTTTGTACCCTATAGTCGATGTTTTCGCCCCGTAGCCGTAGATCTAAATAATACTACTGGACTAGGGATGAGCATCGATGATCGATACTATCGAACTATCGATAGTCTGTACCCTATAGTCGATGTTTTCGCCCCGTAGCCGTAGATTTAAATAATACTACTGGACTAGGGATGATAATCGATGGTCGATACTATCGAACTATCGACAGTTTGTACCCTATAGTCGATGTTTTCACTCCGTAGCCGTAGATTTAAATAATACTACTGGACTAGGGATGGGCATCGATGGTCGATACTATCGAACTATCGATAGTTTGTACCCTATAGTCGATGTTTTCACTCCGTAGCCGTAGATTTAAATAATACTACTGGACTAGGGATGAGCACATCGATGGTCGATACTATCGAACTATCGATAGTTTGTACCCTATAGTCGATGTTTTCGCCCCGTAGCCGTAGATTTGAATAATACTACTGGACTAGGGATGAACATCGATGGTCGATACTATCGAACTATCGATAGTTTGTACCCTATAGTCGATGTTTTCACTCCGTAGCCGTAGATTTAAATAATGCTACTGGACTAGGGATGAGCACATCGATGGTCGATACTATTGAACTATCGATAGTTTGTACCCTATAGTCAATGTTTTCACTCCGTAGCCGTAGATTTAAATAATACTACTGGACTAGGGATGAGCATCGATGGTCGATACTATCGAACTATCGATAGTTTGTACCCTATAGTCAATGTTTTCACTCCGTAGCCGTAGATTTAAATAATACTACTGGACTAGGGATGGGCATCGATGGTCGATACTATCGAACTATCGATAGTTTGTACCCTATAGTCGATGTATTCACTCCGTAGCCGTAGATTTAAATAATACTACTGGACTAGGGATGAGCACATCGATGGTCGATACTATCGAACTATCGATAGTTTGTACCCTATAGTCGATGTTTTCACTCCGTAGCCGTAGATTTGAATAATACTACTGGACTAGGGATGAGCATCGATGGTCGATACTATCGAACTATCGATAGTTTGTACCCTATAGTCGATGTATTCACTCCGTAGCCGTAGATTTAAATAATACTACTGGACTAGGGATGAGCACATCGATGGTCGATACTATCGAACTATCGATAGTTTGTACCCTATAGTCGATGTTTTCACTCCGTAGCCGTAGATTTGAATAATACTACTGGACTAGGGATGAGCATCGATGGTCGATACTATCGAACTATCGATAGTTTGTACCCTATAGTCGATGTTTTCGCCCCGTAGCCGTAGATTTAAATAATACTACTGGAATAGGGATGAGAATCGATGGTCGATACTATCGAACTATCGATAGTTTGTACCCTATAGTCAATGTTTTCACTCCGTAGCCGTAGATTTAAATAATACTACTGGACTAGGGATGAGCAGCGATGGTCGATACTATCGAACTATGGATAGTTTGTACCCTATAGTCGATGTTTTCGCCCCGTAGCCGTAGATTTAAATAATACTACTGGAATAGGGATGAGAATCGATGGTTGATACTATCGAACTATCGATAGTTTGTACCCTATAGTCAATGTTTTCACTCCGTAGCCGTAGATTTAAATAATACTACTGGACTAGGGATGGGCATCGATGGTCGATACTATCGAACTATCGATAGTTTGTACCCTATAGTCGATGTTTTCACTCCGTAGCCGTAGATTTAAATAATACTACTGGACTAGGGATGAGCAGCGATGGTCGATACTATCGAACTATCGATAGTTTGTACCCTATAGTCAATGTTTTCACTCCGTAGCCGTAGATTTAAATAATACTACTGGACTAGGGATGAGCAGCGATGGTCGATACTATCGAACTATCGATAGTTTGTACCCTATAGTCAATGTTTTCACTCCGTAGCCGTAGATTTAAATAATACTACTGGACTAGGGATGAGCAGCGATGGTCGATACTATCGAACTATCGATAGTTTGTACCCTATAGTCAATGTTTTCACTCCGTAGCCGTAGATTTAAATAATACTACTGGACTAGGGATGAGCAGCGATGGTCGATACTATCGAACTATCGATAGTTTGTACCCTATAGTCAATGTTTTCACTCCGTAGCCGTAGATTTAAATAATACTACTGGACTAGGGATGGGCATCGATGGTCGATACTATCGAACTATGGATAGTTTGTACCCTATAGTCGATGTTTTCGCCCCGTAGCCGTAGATTTAAATAATACTACTGGAATAGGGATGAGAATCGATGGTCGATACTATCGAACTATCGATAGTTTGTACCCTATAGTCAATGTTTTCACTCCGTAGCCGTAGATCTAAATAATACTACTGGACTAGGGATGAGCATCGATGGTCGATACTATCGAACTATCGATAGTTTGTACCCTATAGTCGATGTTTTCACTCCGTAGCCGTAGATTTAAATAATACTACTGGACTAGGGATGGGCATCGATGGTCGATACTATCGAACTATCGATAGTTTGTACCCTATAGTCGATGTATTCACTCCGTAGCCGTAGATTTAAATAATACTACTGGACTAGGGATGAGCACATCGATGGTCGATACTATCGAACTATCGATAGTTTGTACCCTATAGTCGATGTTTTCACTCCGTAGCCGTAGATTTGAATAATACTACTGGACTAGGGATGAGCATCGATGGTCGATACTATCGAACTATCGATAGTTTGTACCCTATAGTCGATGTTTTCGCCCCGTAGCCGTAGATTTAAATAATACTACTGGAATAGGGATGAGAATCGATGGTCGATACTATCGAACTATCGATAGTTTGTACCCTATAGTCAATGTTTTCACTCCGTAGCCGTAGATTTAAATAATACTACTGGACTAGGGATGAGCAGCGATGGTCGATACTATCGAACTATGGATAGTTTGTACCCTATAGTCGATGTTTTCGCCCCGTAGCCGTAGATTTAAATAATACTACTGGAATAGGGATGAGAATCGATGGTCGATACTATCGAACTATCGATAGTTTGTACCCTATAGTCAATGTTTTCACTCCGTAGCCGTAGATTTAAATAATGCTACTGGTCTAGGGATGAGCACATCGATGGTCGATACTATCGAACTATCGATAGTTTGTACCCTATAGTCGATGTTTTCGCCCCGTAGCCGTAGATTTAAATAATACTACTGGACTAGGGATGAGCATCGATGGTCGATACTATCGAACTATCGATAGTTTGTACCCTATAGTCGATGTTTTCGCCCCGTAGCCGTAGATTTAAATAATACTACTGGACTAGGGATGTGCATCGATGGTCGATACTATCGAACTATCGATAGTTTGTACCCTATAGTCGATGTTTTCACCATCAATGGTTTACAACCAATGGTTTACCACTATCGATGGTTTCAAGGCGATAGTATCGAATCTTGTGGTTATCACTAGATATCAGTAATGTTCACTTGTTTGTAGTAGGTACCTATGTAATCAAGTTTGTTTGGTAGGTATAAGTATTCAAGTACAAGATTAACGGCTTAATGGATTAAGTGGTGTGAATTGTGAATCGTTGGTCACAATGCCGCGAGGTAAGGTGAGTTCCGTTTGGAAACACTTTTCCAAGTTGAACGACAAATCGGCTAAGTGTTTACACTGCGGGAAAGTTCTTCGGTCTAGTGGGAACACTGCAAACTTGAAATCCTACCTAGAAAGTGTACATGAAGACATAATTAAACAAGATGATTATACTCCCCCAAAAAGCCATTTTTTAGCGAATTTTCGAATGAAAAATTCGTTACTTACTGCTTTTGTTCCTGTTCCATTTACGGTAGATTTAGATTGCACTAAACTGAAAAATGGTTTCACTGAAATTCGTATCAGGTGTCAAAGGTGCAAAATTCAAATTCAAAGAATGAAATTTATATTTAATTAATATTTATTTTTAATATTTACCTAACTATATACTTTTTTTAACATGTTTAATGTTTTAGGGCTGGGGGTCATTCTGTGAATTCCGACACGCAAATATGCAACGTTTTTCATTGGTTACTACACAGTTACTACCTTCTGTTGTAGCAACCATAAAGAATATCGCACTCGAAAGAAACAAGAGTCAATAGCTACGTTTTTCATTGGTTACTACACAGTTACTACCTTCTGTTGTAGCAACCATATGTTGATGGCGAGTTCTATAATAAGTACAGTAAATGCAACATTATACTTGTAGAGTTCAGTGAAATTGTGGCTTTCATTTTTTCTTGACATTAAAAAACTATATCTAATTTCTCCCTTGCGAGGGAAAAACATTAAACATGATTTAATGTTTTTCCCTCTCAAGGGAGAAATTTATACAGCAGAAAAACCGAAATTTAAATGTATCCATGGTTAGATAGGCAATGATAATTGTGAATTTAATCTGGTGAACGAAGGATGGTGGAGGAGGCAGAGTCCCGGTGGTTTCAAAAGTTTTGTAAAGCGGGCATCCCAATTTCCAAGGATATCAATACAAGGATAAATTGTGAATAATACAATTGAGGCAGTGAAAGAAAAATAGATCCAACATGAAAATAGGTATGTAGGTGAAACTAGAGAATAGAACTTGAATCACTCGCGGCGGAATAGTGGAAATCCATAGCAAAAAAACTACAGGATAAAAATAAAATAGTCTATTTCCTTTAGGCCTTTAGTTTACTTTTTTCGAAACACGAACAATCACCATCGAAAACTATCGATAGTTTAGTACCAACAGTTTTTAACTATCGATGGTTTCTTTCGATGGTGACTATCGATAGTTTCGAAACGATGCTCATCCCTACACTGGATGAGCACACTGCAACCGTCGGACCTTGTGGCTCGCGACAAGAAGAAAGAAGATTTTTTGATATCTACGGATTTTAACTCCAAATTCACCAAGTTTTCATGACGTGGCTACGAACAGATGGACCTGAGACACTGTTTTCATGAGCAATGGCTGTTTAGGCTTATATTCCACTCTTTTATGATTTTATGATGCAATTTTTCTCATGTCCTTTTTTTTAGCGAACTCAACTGATTTTTCTTAGTTTTGTAGAGTGTTTGAGATGATCCGTGTAGCCGAATCAAGTTGTTTACACTGTGATCGAAAATTCCAAAGACTTAATATTTGAATTTAGTTTCAAATTATGTCTAATTAACAATAATGTAGTAATTAAAATATTAAACGCTCGTTCTACCTACTTACTTTATTGCGAACTCCCTAAATTCAATGTTGCTGAATCTGCGAATGTTTTTGGACGTCAAAATTTAACGACAAAAAGTCAAAAATAAATCGATGCTTTTATTATTCACTCACATGAGTAAATCATCATTAGAGCCATGTATTGCACATCAAATTATTGATCGAATACCATACTACCTTAAGTACCCTGGCGGGGGGGGGGGGGGAAATGGGTGTAAAAATTGGGTTTTTCGAGGGTTTTTTTTAAAGGTTTTAGTGAACATGAGCTTGTGAGGACGAAGAGGCAGAATATGACCAAAGAGTGAAGAAATGAGGTTGTTACGAAGGTTCATCTCCCAAAATTCTTTTTTTATGAGTAAAAAACCTGGGAAATTGTCTGAAATCACCATAGATTGGTATAATGACACAAGAAGTAGTATTAGGTGAATCAAGCAAAGGCACTATCAATGATCAAAGATAATTTGTAAAAAAAAAGTAGGAGCCTAATTCATGTTTTTGGGGCGAAAATTGATGGAAACCATAAAAAAAAGCTATTTCAATATTATTGCACATGAAAGAAACAATAAATGAACAGCCAGAATTTCTGAAGGCATGTCCAGTGGAATTATAAACCCATGTGACGATGTTCTATGGGACTTTGCAGCGTTTTTCACGTGCTTCCAAGCCATTCTCAAATGCACGCTCGCAGACTGCATCGATGATGTGAACCACACTAAGCTAGGGTTCCCAAATTTTCATCATCGGCATTAAAGGTACCTATTTTCTGGTCCAACGTGCGAAAAATATAGTAGGTGTTCCAGCAAGTGCCAATTTGGGTCGGTAGGTACAAATGTATATGTTGTACAAAATAATATTCCTTTTGCAAATTGGCACTCAGCCAGAGTAGTGGTCAATTTCAATTTAATTTTTCTAAATCCTATCAGCAATACTTACTTCTGCTTCTTATTAATTTTTTTCTCTTTGAGTGTATTTATGTTACCAATGTCTCTGGGCTATGGGTTTATTTAGCACATCTAAGGCAAGCCACATCATTATAAATACATGACTGTACCTACAATCTTCGTTGTATTTTGGAGTGTTGTGGTGATTGTGGGTGCGAAGTACAGTGGGGCTGGGTTCAGCTAGATAAGAAGAACAGAGAAGAACAGCTTAGTTTTAGAAATAGCTAAAACCGTATTGGTTAACAGAAATATTGTTTTATAATCACCTACCTAAATACTTAACAAAAGGAGCTCCTATTATTTTCTTTCACTATCGCCTTTTTGGTCACCTTTTATTTTGAATACAAATTTTATCAGTGTGCACTTAATTTCTTATTCAAGTTTCCGCATTAATTTTATTTAGTAGGTACCTAACTAAATTACTTATTTGACAGCTATTTTAAAAATGAGGTAATCATAATATCCATCCACAAGGATTATAAACCCCATTTTGACACAGGAGGTATACTGAAAAAAAAAGTAGACATCAAACTGCCTTGTGCGGTCTCCTGAAATCACTTGGAAATTTTTGGTTTATGCTCACATGTCATGAACAATGATGTCAATAGGTAAGTAACATAATTATTCAAATACATATTCTGTGTAATTATAATAATATATTCTTTATAACTTGTTAAAATTTTTTTTTTTTTGAGAAATGGGATAAGGAGATCTTCTTTGGAAACCCGTGCTATCAGTTTATAACTCTTTAACATCATAACTAAGGCGAGCGATATTTATAACGTCACGAAGGAAATGGCTCGGCAAAACACAGTTTCTGACCACGCATGTTAGACTTAGCCGTCGAAAACCTTCTCACCTGTCTTTAAAAACTTCTCGGTTGAAACGCGCAATATCTATTACTAACGTACCGTACCTACTTGTTAAATCCCAATACTATTTCCGATATTCCATAACTCCAGTTTCTCGCAATATCATCTTTTTACACAATAGCACGAATACCTACCTCTTTGAAAATTCGCTCTTATTGCCATGCTGAATTACTGCAAATTTCGTTTATTATTTTCAGTAACCTTTGGAATCGTGCATGAAAAAAAAAAATAAAAATAAAAATTAACCTCAAAATTTGAGGGTTTCCGTTTCAAGGTATGTAGAATCCGAAAATGCAATAAAAAAAATGCTGTCTGTCCGCCGTACTCCGTACTTAGCAGTTTTCTTAGTTAGCAAGAACCAGAATTAATGAAATTTGGTTTTTAGGTCCCATTTGGCGTCTAGTTTGTAATGAATGAGGGGCTTAACTACGCCGCCCATACAGCGTAGTTTTCCCCTCTCCATCCTCTAGAAAGGTAGGGAGGCAGTGTGACAGCTGCCCCCGGAGGCAAATGGTTAGATTATAACGCGTTGCCTCCAGGAGTTGATGATTCGTTTCCGCGAATCAACCGCCCCTTCAGCCGCGTGTCAAAAAGATCGGGAAGAGCCAGCATCCAAGATGGACGGGATTCCCATATACCGTCACACTCCTCCCCTTAAAAACATACTTCTTTGATGAAGAAGTATGTGAAGTTAGACACGGGACTGAAAGTAGTAAGGAGTTCTAATTCAGGAAGATTCATCTGAATAACTCCAAAGCTGACAGCTTCCATCGTAATGGTACTACTGAGAATTGTTACTGGTGGAGAACTTAGCTCCTATCAATATCACTTGGCCGACTTGGAAAAAAAGGAAAGAAAAAGTAGTTGTCAGAGGTTGTTCTGGTTCAGGAAAGTTCATCTGAACAACCTCTAGGTGACTAACCCCCATCATAAGATGGAACAACCGGGAAAAAATACAAAAAATAGGCATTTAACGCCAGGCATAACAGCCTTAAGAATAATATCATGAGGTTTGATATTATTAATAGTAGCAATCATGAGGTTGATTGTAATAATAATAATCATGAGGTTGATTTGATGAAAATAAAAAATCCAATGGCCGAAGTGTATATTGATAAACAAAGGGTTATTAAAAAGAGGATTCCTTCTGGAAAACCTCAGAGCTATTCCTTCTGGAAAAGCTCTCAAAAAGTGGAGGGGGTACCGAGGATAAAATCCAGCACATACCCACCAACCATGCTCTGCTACCATGTAATGAATGAGGGGTTTAACTACGCCGCCCATACAGCGTAGTTTCCCCCTCTCCATCCTCTAGAAAGGTAGGGAGGCAGTGTGACAGCTGCCCCCGGAGGCAAATGGTTAGATTATAACGCGTTGCCTCCAGGAGTTGATGATTCGTTTCCGCGAATCAACCGCCCCTTCAGCCGCGTGTCAAAAAGATCGGGAAGAGCCAGCATCCAAGATGGACGGGAGTCCCATATACCGTCACAAGTTGGTCCTCGAAGCTCGGCGTTAATGTCAGTCATCTCTAAGGGGCTAAAAATAGGGATTGAAATATTCAGAACGCATTAGCTCGAAAAGTTTCAGTGGAAGGGTATGGGTTTTTTTACGTTTTTAAATTGATCTTGAACTAAAGCATTTTGAGACCACCCGGAGCATTGTACGACCAGCCGTTCATTTGCGCCAAAAAGCTTCGTCAACATGATCGTGAATCAAACGGTATAAATCCGGCCCAGATATCATCACTAGGGATCACCTGATTATAATCTCGGATAGCTGTATGAAGTCGAGTTGGTTGTTCCGTGATATTATTGCATTTGAAAAATGATAGATCTTTTGGATCTTGTTGATAGGTACTTTGGGAACTTGAACAAACGTTATGCTTTATGAATAACAACAAATAATATTAATGATTGAATTATTGATTCCTGCGCATTTTTATGAAACTGTAATTCCCGGGCTGGCTCCAATAGGTACTCGATTTAGGGCTTTCCGTTTGTCGTTGTGGGTGGACGAGGGTGGGTACTGGCCACAGAAAACGTGGAGGATCTATGCAGGTAAATTATTACACAACGGCTTATTACACAACTGTTTCTTATTTACCTTATGTTTCATGAATAACTGCAAATAATTAATGACTGAAATATTGAATCCCGCGCAGTTTCATGAAACCATAATTCCTGGGCCGGCTCAACTATTAGATTTAGGGCTTTCCTGGGGAGGGAGCTTGATGGTAGGAATTGACCACATAAAACAGTTATCTACGAAGAAGGGGCATTTATATAGGTAAATCATTACGCAACGGTTTCTTACTCGACGTTTTATTACAAGACGGTTTATTATTTTTCTTATGCTCCATGAATAACAATAATTACTTAATGATCGCATTATTGAATCCCGCACATTTTTATGAAACTCCGGGCCGGCTCAAGTACTCGATTTAGGGCTTTCCTGGGGGAGCTCGAGGGTAATGACCACAGAAAACAGAGATCTACGCAGAAGGGGCATCTATACTGGTAAATAACAAACCGTTGAGTAATAATTTGCAGCTTTTTAGTACACCTTTTTTGGTTTATTATTTTCAATAATGAACCATTGGAATCGAGCATGAAAAAAAAAATTCTTACCCCCCCTCAAAATTTGATGGTTTACGTTTCAAGGTATGTAGAATAAAATAAAATATTTCTGTCTGTCCGCCGTACGCCGTACGCCGTACGGGCCACTTTTCTTAGTTACCATGAAAAAAAATTTATGAAATTCGGGTTATAGGTTCCGTTCGGCGTCTAGTTGGTCCTCGAAGCTCGACGTTACTGTGAGTCATCTCTAAGGGGTTCAAAATAGGGGTTGAAATTTTCAAAACGCCTATACCATTTTTTTACGTAAATATTTTTACGGTTTTAAATAGTTCTTGAACTTGCGAGTTTTTTAAGACCATCCGGAGCGTCGTACGTCCAGCCGTTCGTTCACAGTAAGGCCCCGAAGTTTGCACCGACAGGCATTTTCGACTCCAGTGTGAATGAAATTGTATACAATTCAAACCAAATCTCGTAACCAGAGACGCGCCCACAATAGGAATTTGTGAATACGGCCAATCATTGGTAGGGATCACCTGATTATATTGGCGGAGTATGAAGTCGAGTTGGTTGTTCTGTGATATTATTTCATTTGAAAAATGATGGCTCTGTTGGAGTTTGTTGGTAGGTAGTGAAACTTGAACAAACGTTGAAGTATTATTGATGGGTAAATTATTACTACGGTAAACTCACCGGTTACTCAACGGTAAATTATTACACAACGGTTCATTATACCATCTACGTAGAAGGGGCTGGAGTTTGTTGGTAGGTACTTTTGCAACTTTTTTCACTCCTCATCAACAATTTCTTTTCAGAACTTCATTGTGTGTGTTTCTTTTTGTTAGGTACTGTTTGTCATCGGCAGAATTATTTTAGCAACATTTAACTCGTGATTTAGGTAGGTACCTAGTAACGTGTACGGGGTTAGGTACTAACCTACGGAGGGTCTGCGATCTACATAATATGTATAGAGTAGTACATATCATAAATTATATAGACGGATTATCTATACATAGAGCTGTGATCTGTAACGGAAGGGTATTCTATACAAAATAATAAACCGTTGTGCAGGGATTTGCAGCGTTTTTAAGTTAGTTTTTTTTTAATTATTATTATTGTTATCATCTTTTCTGGCCCGGGTTGAAAAAGGTATACACTCCATTTAAGCAGGTTTACTGGCTTGAAAAATGTTCAGCATCGGATTAAAATGTACGTATTCAAATGATCCCCAATATCGGGTCAACGGGCGTTGCCTTGGGCAAGTTCTTTAGGCTTACTCGATGTGCACAAGGTATTGCACGAGACACCAACACAAGGAGGGGATCGCGGGTCGTATAAAAGATCGAACTTGCAGCCTCAAAGTCAGTGCAATTCACAAACATGGCTTTCAAGGTACGAAAGGGATTTTCAAGTGTTCAAGTGATCTGTTGAAAGTGACGTGAAGTGTCGTTTTTGGGTCATGTCCAGAATCCGGTGCATTTTTGCCATACAAATTTCTCGTAATGTCAAACTGAATTTTGGAAACTTGTTCACCGGTGTTGTCTTCTCGCCATGCGCTTTCGACAGCCTCGTGAAGTGTGCCCACTCACTGTTTCAGAGATATCGGTTTTTGAAAGTGATGTAATACTCATGTAGGTAGCTTCTTCGGTAGGCGTAGCTAGAGGGAAGACAAAATCAGCCATACTTCTTCTAGGATGAGAGGCATTGACATAAACTATAGTTGAGCTATAATATCTAGTAGGTATACAGGTTGGCCCATCCAAGGTGCAACATCCCAGTTCTCGCTTATTTAGAGACATAAAAATATATCCGAAATATGCACCCTTGATTTTTAATTCTCTATCGATCTAGCCTATAGCCAATTTTTTTAGCGCACTCGAAATGTAATGTGCCAAATTGGGATTAACTTCGTTTTTTCAAATGTGAACCCCAAATTTTTATTTTATTCGGATTCTACGCAAAATTTCATGACTAACTGACTCAACAGCCGATTTTTCACTCCACTTCCAAAATGCACCAAAAATTGTAAAAAAGAAAGAAATCACAAGAGTAGAAGTTTCACCAACATCAAGCGTGACACATGACACTTTTTCTCATGCTGAATTCAATGGTGAACTCGGTTTTTATTTTCATCTCCGACCATTCTGACTTATTGGGTATTATTCTTACCCGAAGTGTAAAATCGCTCGTAGAACCTCACAGGTGCTTTGAAAATACAGACTGATTTCACCATTAAATTCATCACGAGAAAACAGTTGTAAGTCATGTGTCACAGTTGATGTTGTTGACACCTCCATTTTAAAAACATTTTCTTCCATTTTCGGCTTATTTTGATGGTGGCGTAAAAAATCGGCTGAGGGGTCAGCCATTAATGAAATTTTGCGTAGAATCCGAGTCTGAAATGAAAAGATGGGGTTCCCGTTTGGAAAAACGGAGTTAGCGCCAATTCGGCACATTTGGAGCGCGTAAATAAATAAATAAATAAATGGCTATTGGGTAGATAGATAGAAAGTTAGAAATTAAGGAGGTATACTTCGGATATTGGTTGATTAGGCTCGAAATAAGCCGGCAAGTGGGATGGTGAAATGAAGTTTTGAAATACTACATGGGCACTTCATTTGAGTAGTTTTGGTGGGGTACCTGATCAATATTCCGAATTACCAATATTTACATATAACCTATATTATCCGGTATTTTTTTAATTATTTTTATTTATTTTTTTATTGAACCTTTTTTTTCTTAGTATATACCTACTGTTCGGAGTTTACGAAAATTGGATCTGTTCATCCAGAAACTGTCAACATAAAATTAGAAAAGCAAATAGGAATTGGGAGTTTGAAAAAAAGGCGGGTATGTCGTAGAGATAACTCACTGCCTCCTCAAGCTTCACACAAACCCGCGGAGTATCGGTGGCAAATTAAAACGGAATAAACAACAGCGAGTTGGAAATAATATACCTAACAGCTGAAGTTGTCTCTAACATAACTTGGCCAGCGCTGAATGATAAAGTAACGTTTGACTGAATGAGCGAAGACCTTGATCGCCGAGCTCGCTATGGATACTATAATGCCTTAACGCTTCTATGCAAGCGCACGCACGTAGCCCGGCCGTGACGTAGACGTAGGACCCGCGCTTTTTCAACATCTGATATATTTGTATCGCATTTCCTTCCTAATATTACACGATTATCAACTTCTCCCACAGTCTACGTCCTTTTCGCAGTTGACTTACCGAAAATCGCATTCCTTCAAGACTTAATGTAATACACCAGTGTCGGGATTATGAGTTAGGGGGATGCAAAAATAAAACTACCTACGAATTGCCGGGATTTGCACTTTGTCGGGATTACGAAAATTCCAGAATTTCACAGTGGTAGCGGTAGTTAGGATTTTAGGTAGTACAGGTAGTATTCTAGTATATTCTAGGTAGTATAGGTGGTTGGAAAATTCCAAGTGTTGCTCCAGAAATAGGTTGCCTAGGTTGCCTCCTCAGGAAGTTCGATAGTAGTGCATGTTCGAACAAGTTGACCCTGAACAAAGCTTTTCAATTTGGACTCAAAATGGCACCGGATGGGTAACATGACTCATGTTCAAGCTTTCCTGATCCAATTTGGGATTTTTCGTTAATTTTTGTTTGTTTGTTTTAGTTGGTTGTTCTTGCCGCTGTCGCCGCCGTCGCTAGGGCCGGACTCCTCGGCGCCCCCGCCGTTGTAGCTCCAGGCGCCAGGTTGGGCCTCGCCGCCCCCCTCGGCTACGCCGCCGCCCCCATCGGTCTGGCGCCCCGTGCCATCGGCCTCGCCGCCCCCGCCATCGCCAAGACCGTCGTCTCTGACGAATACGACCCCCACCCACAGTACAGCTACGCCTACGACATCCAGGACGCTCTCACCGGCGACTCCAAATCCCAGCACGAATCCCGCGACGGTGACGTCGTCCAGGGCCAGTACTCCCTCGTCGAACCCGACGGTTCCGTCAGGACCGTCGACTACACCGCTGACCCCGTCAACGGATTCAACGCCGTCGTCAGCAAATCTGGCGCTGCTGTCGTCAAGACCGCCGCACCCGTTGCTGTCTCCCACGCCCCCATCGGCTTGGCTGCTGCTCCTCTTGGACTCAGAGCTGCTCCTCTTGGACTCGCCTCCCCCCTCGGACTCAGAGCTGCTCCTCTTGGACTCGCCTCCCCCCTTGGACTCAGAGCTGCTCCTCTTGGACTCGCCTCCCCCTATGGACTCAGAGCTGCTCCTCTTGGCGCCACCCTCATCCACTAAATTTGATTGATCTCTATAATTTATTCAAACAAAAACATCAATAAAACGTAAAACCTCATCGTTCCTATAATTTTGAGTTTGTAGTAATTACCTAACAATTCTATAATACTCCACTAGTTAACACCCGGTCACTTGGGACGGCGACTGCGCGGTTTGTCGGTTCGAATACCAACGCCGCACACTGGGCCCAAACGGCCATTTTCCGGAAAAAATTGAGTAATGTTTATTGTAGATCCAAGGGAATCTCAGTTCCCTTGAATGTTCCAAAATCTGCGTTGGCGGTGAGGTCCGCTTCTCCATTCGGCTGCCAGAAAAGTGGAACAATTAATGAAATGTTTAATGTTGAAAGTAGGTTAGTGGATTATTTCACCTTTTTGGCCACCAAATGGAAAAACAGACCGCATCATGTGCTGCAGCATTGGAAAATAGTGCTACCTACATCATGTGTGGCCTCTAACTACACAATAAATATTATTTTTTGTATATATTTTCAAAATATATGTACGCCATAACTTATTTTCCATCAAATTTAGCAAGTTTTGGTGTTCATTCGATGCAGAATTTAATTTTCTACAATTTTTCTGTCGAAAAAAAAAACATTTTTAGATGGTTCCAATGGGATCTGCGTTGAACAATATGTCAAAAAATAATAATTTTCGAGGTTTTTTGAAGATTGGGCAGCTAATAAGTATTTTAAGTATAGGTGCATGGGGTATATTCGGTATCAGCGCAAAATTTCTTATAAATAGGTATGGAGTGACGCTCAATTTTTTCCATCTCGGCCCCACTGTGTGCCGCTCGGTCCAACCCGGAGCAGTCACGTAGCATCGATCGGAACAGATTCTTCCTGATACTCTTCATACCTGATCTTCACAACTTCTTGCATAAAATACAACCAACTAAACCTCCTCAGCTGCAAAACGAATTGATATTCTCCTGCCGAAGTAGCGTGATAGGTGCTTCAAACCTCTGTCTCTTCGATGTGCATATAGAAACCTGTTCCTACCCCCCTCTGTTTGATGTGCGTATAGGAACCTGTTTATTCCTCCCAATACTTGAAATTTTGGATTTGGCGGCCAGCTTTTTGCCACAAAGGCGAAAATTTCTGGGGTTTCTATACTCATATCTAACAGAGGGAGAAGGAACAGTTTCTATACACACACCCAACAGAGGGGTAAGGAACGGGTTTCTATTCATGAATTACAACAAATAAATAATTAATTATAGAATTCTTGATTTCACCGCATATTTAAGAAATGTGATTTACCAGCTGGTTCCAGCTTGTGGGAGCTCGAGGGTAGGTATTGCCCACAGAAAACAGTGATCTACGCAGAAGGACCATCTATACAGTTAAATAATAAACCGTTGTGTGATAATTTTCTTTTTTTCTTTTTTTTCTATTTTTTTAATGAAAGTAGATTCCATTCTGAGCATTTTGACACCAACCACACTTTCCAACGATTTGTAGTTTTCATTCTATGATTTTTCTTTTTACTTCCATGTTCCAAGTATACAGGAATGGAAGTTAGTACGGTGAGTCCGTCAAAAATAGGTTTTCTAGAAAACCATGGAATCATGTTCAGAAGTGTTCAAAACGAGTTTCTAGACGGGTTTCCACTTGATGTCGCTCCGTAGGTAAATCAGGCGCTCAGATAATCTGAAAGGTTTTTTAATTTTTCTATTTTTCAACTATAAATGCCGTAAAAACATACCAAAACTGGTGCGGCTGGTATCAAAATGTCCGTAAGGATGTCTAGATCATGCCTACTGATTTTGAGGTCGATCGCATTTGACATGGTGAAAAACATGTCTGTGGGTCCAACATTTTCCAGGTTTACTATAGCTAAATGACGTTGGTGTGGCGTCAGAAAATGGTTGAAAGTGAGATTTCTATGCAAGTTCACTGATTTTGACCGAAATGGGTAGCCCCTGCAGCCAAACTGCTATCCATGCTATGGTGAAGAACATGGAAGCACCTATTGTGTCTAAATATCCCCCCCTTGAATCTCCACTTTATCACTGCAATTATTAGCCTTCTCTAACACACTGATTCAATATGAAGTAAAGTCGCGTTTCTTTGAATTTTACCAACTTTTATTCAATATTGTTAGTTTTCATTCAAATGTAATAGACAACAATTTATATTGTAGTTTAAATACACAAACTGACTCTGCCAAAAGTAGCCATAGTAACCTATAAGAGCGCCTATCGTATATCATATATTACATATCGACAGATTTGATTTGAATATATAATACCAGTCACTATAATATTAGTCATATATCAGTAATTTACTTATCTTTCATTATTTATATCAGTATTTTTACATTTTTTATTTATATATCGGTCACTATTAATTTGCCGATATCACAGACTATAATGAATGAATGAAATGAAATATATTTCCTGATCATAACATGGTACATTAAGAATACAATCAAATTGTTGAAAAATCAGTTCCCCTACAGCCCGCGACAGGGAGAACGAGCCAAAGCTAGAGCGCATTAAATTGCTGGAGCTACTGGCATTATCGATACTGGACGATCATACTTAACGACAAAGGTATGCACTTAGAAAAAGTTTTAAAGAGAAAAAAAGAAATATATACATTATAAAGAAAGGAAAACATACATTCTGTACCTAACTCATTTCCATATGGGAAACTAGGTATTTTGGTTTTGCAAGAACCACCTCTTCAGAATAAGGTTTCTTTTATTTGGGTGCTCTACTAATTCTTTCTTTATAGTGGACGGAAGAGAGTTATACACACGAATGCCAGTGGAGCAGTAAAAATTCGAAGCAGCAGTTGTTCTCATGAAAGGAATATAAATTTTCCCATCGTACTGAAACCGAGTAACTGTTTCGTGAGCAGGTCGTGTGAATATATTCTCTTTCAGGACCTGCTTCAGGCTACTAAACTCCACTAGAGACTTCAGCTTTAGAATCTGGAGTTTATTGAAGATGGGACCAGTGTGCTCTAAAAATTTACTTTTTGTAGCTACACGTAACAATATCTTCTGGCAAATGAAGACCGGGTTGATTGTTGTGGCATAAGCGCTAACCAAAACCGGAAGACCATATATTATAACTGATTGTACTAATGAGAAATAAATCGTCCTCATAAGCTTCGGAGGAACAATTTTACTTAATCTAGAAAAAACATAGATAAGCTTCCTTAACCTTATACACACTGCGTGAATTTGCGTCTCCCATTTCATGCTCGCATCCAAAATAATCCCCAAATATTTGGCACTGGAACACGTAGAAATCTCTGGACAGTTATTGCATGTATTGCTATCACAGTTGAAGTCATGGAGGTGCAATTTCAAACTATAGGAAGGCCTGTGGGGGGCTGACAAGTAATATGGCAGGAAATTCGTTTTAGATAAACTTAATGTCAGACCATTCTCAATTAACCAGGCATTTACAGTTTGAAGGCCCAGTTCGGCCTTAGAAAAGGCGCTCTCCCATGTTTCAGCGACAAAATACAAACAGAGTCATCTGCAAATAAAATTATTTCACCATTCATACTGATCTTGCCTAACTCGATGATGTACATTATAAAAAGAATGGGCCCCAAAACAGTTCCTTGAGGAACACCATAGGAACCGCATGCAATATAAGAACCGTGACAACCATTGACTTTGACACACTGCAACCTACCTTCCAAGTAGCTTTCGATCCATTGATAGGCTTTCCCCACGAAACCAAGACCTCTAACTTTGTGCAGCAACTTCTCATGTGGCAGAGTGTCAAACGCTTTCGCTAAATCTATGAATATAGACATAGCTTTCTTCCCTTTATCCAGGTCATCAATTATCTTCGATGTCAGGTGACAAATCGCATCCTGTGTGTTTCTCCCCGATCTGAACCCAAACTGGGAATCAAACAACAGGTGAAAGCTTTCGAGGTATGCAGTTATTTGAGCCTTCGCGCACTTCTCTATTATCTTCGCGACATTACTAACTAACGAAATTGGTCTGTAGTTACCCGTGCTTCGTCTATCACCCGCCTTATAAAGTGGGCAGACAACAGCCTTCTTGAGGGTTTCGGGGAAAATCCCATTTTTTAAACTAAGGTTGATCAAATGACATAAAGGGCGAGCAATGAATTGCTTGCATAATTTCAGGACACGGGCTTCAATGCCATCCCAGCCCGGAGCAGAACCACCTCTCAATGAATCGATCATTTTAGCCACATCACCTTCATTGACATTTTCAAACGTAAACCTCACATTTCCTCTCACACTTTGTGCATCAGGGAAACACCCATCTTTTTGCGGGGGAAGCTTCTTTGCTAAGTTCCGCCCCACGCTAACAAAAAACTCATTGAAGATATCCGCACAGTTGCGTGGGTTCACCCTAGCATCTATTTGTTTATTTTGAGAGTCTATAATTTCAATAGTATTATCAGAACAGGGTTTGTCAATAATATCGTTAACTAGTAGCCAGGTTTTTTTTGGGTTACCCTCCACTTTCTCGAATTTTCCCTTATAGTGATTTTCTTTCGATCTGCGAATTAACATTTTCAGTTTATTTTGATAGTTGCTAACGTACTCCTGTAATTTCTTGTTGAACGGCTGTTTGTAAGCAGCAATACCCAGTTTCTCCTTGTGGCGAATAGATACTAGTAATCCCTTCGTTATCCATTTTTTTGAGGGGGGTTAAACGTGCACGGGTGCGCCCCGAAACACTGGTTACCTGTGTTGCATCCGATATATGCTTTTGCAAAGTAGAAATGAAGTTATCAGCGATGTAGTTAACGTTATCAGAGGCAAGCAGATCACTCCAGGATTCAGCGGAAACTAAAGAACTTAACCTTTCCATATTCAGGTGTGATTTGGATAACGAAACATTAGACTGAACATCACCAAATTGAACGCCCAGGTTTGGGTCAATGTTACACCATTTTATGAACGTGACGTAATGGTCAGTAATGTGACACTTGATGACACCAGACATCAGATTCCTGTGTTCTCGAACGTTAGAGAAAATGTGGTCTATGCATGAACCCTCGTCTGAGCCTATAAGCCCAGGCCGGGTTGCGGTATTTACATACGAAAGCAAGCCAAGACTCGCCAGAGTACACAAGTACTTTTCAGCATTCGGATCCACAATGGGCTGTCGGATGTTCAAATTCATATCCCCGATAACAAAACTGGTTGATCATTCAATGTACTCAGAATGTCGCTAAGATCAGTGATAAAGCGATCCGTCCCCTCGGGGTTAGAAGTTCCATGCGAACGATACGTAGCGACAACGGTAATAGGTTTTGGATCATGTCCCAGTGAGAGCACTAGCGCGATACATCCGTAAATATTCACTTCCCGGACAGTGACCACATTCAAATTACGCTTTACAAACACAATCGTACCGCTGTTTTGGTTTATATGCTGTTTCGTTGCATAGCAGGAGTAGTTTTCAATTTGATGGTGCTGGTCTAATCCGCAAAGATTCCCTCCTAGCCAACATTCCGTTAATATAATGACATCAGGTTTCGTCTGTAGCTTTTCTAATTCTACCAACAGATGGTCAAAATTTTTTGAAACACTGCGAATATTAATGTGATAAATGAACAAACCCTCCTGTTTATGGAGACTAAAAAAAGTATTAGCTTCATCATGACTATTTAGAACTAGCGAGTCGACATTATATGACGAATCAACTATATCATTTAGCTCAGCCATGGTAATGGAAAAATAAAGTTACTTATTCGAGTTTGGTAGTTAAATAATTCATTACTGGGCGTACAACTCTCCAACCAATTTAGACCCGTCCAACTTGCGGAGTTGTTCCAAGTCTCTGATGAGCAGACTCCTCGTTCCCGGCGCATCATCCTTCTTAATAAATATCTTGCCATCACGAGTCCAAACAAAACGGAAGCCGATGTATTTACCGACTTTCCTGGTTAGCCAGAAGAGGTTACTATTGTAGGCCGTGAGTCGATCGTTTGCGTACAGCTTCATCGAGTCCGGGAAGCATCGTGATTTTGAACCATATCATGTCATTTATTGTAAAGCATGATATAAGAAAGTGGCACAGTGAAAAACACTCGAAGTCGTACGTAATTATTCTTAATCATTGGTCGACGTTGCACCTACAATAAAGAACTGTGGCTCCTCCCCCAAGCACGAGGGACCGTGGAGGCAGAGTCTGTGGCCTCGTGCTGCGTTGAGATGACCTGGGGCCAGTTCCTAAAGACTTGCACTCTTCACTCTGCACTCTTCAAATCCACACTCTGCATTTTGTGAACGAATTTCCGTTCCTAAAGAACGCTCTTGATTTGAAGAGGAAGACTGAAATGCAAAGTATAGAATTTTACAGAGGAGATATACCTAATAAGGGGCTTCTGGAACAGCAGTTTCCCTGCCAAGGTCTAGGATATGCAAAACCCGCAACGCACATCACGAATTTTTTGGAAAATTTTGTTATTACCTTCAACATGTGTTAAATGACGATATTTTCAAATATTTACAAAAATTTGTAAATTTTATCCAAAACGTTCAAAATTTACCAAATGTTTTCGAAAAGTTTTGATAAAATTTACACAAATTTAGACAATTTCATATACGAATATTTTCGAAAAATTCGTAATGTATGCATACACTCGACCTTGGCAGGGAAACTGCAGTTCCAGAAGCCCCTTATTATATCTACTGCAGAGTTTTACCCTGTTTTGAACAGTTCCGTTCCTATCTTATCTTTGGCAAAGTGCAAAGTGAAGAGTCTGCGTTTCAAATGAAGGGTTTACAACATTATTGCGGAGTCCCAAATACCTCTGCGGTAGAACGACATACTTTTCAAATCGGTTTTCAGGTATTATTTCTTCGTAAATTCATTGTTTGGTAGTGCCAATAAAAATAAGAGAATTCGAACTTACGATTAGGTCTAAAGATGGTCCAATTAGTGTGAGGGCAAGCTTATATAATGGCATCGAAGTTAGCAGTGAGCCAATCAATATACACTGATCGATTGGCGCTGAGGACATCAATATTTGCAATATTCATTGCATGCCTTATGTGGTAAGCCATCTTGCAATGAAATTCGATCAGGCGCGTAGCGTCAGGGGTACCGGGGGTACCCTACACGAAAAATGAAAAAAATTACATTCCGTAGGTAGGTAGCAATTTGAATTGTCCACTCATAACTCCATCCTCCATGACTCTCCCTCCATGAACTATCCTCCAACCTCCATGTCTGCCAGTCATGGACGAAAAACAGCCAAGTATCGATTAGTCGATTAGAATCATATGGTTTTCGGCAGGTTTCGAATATTTGAAATCTCAAGGTCGCTGGGGTACCGCTACCAGTCTGCGGAGGCCCAGAATCCGATGTGTGTGTGTCTCTACATCGTCTGAGTGAGTGTGTTTGCGTGTGTGAGTGTGTCTTACACATCTTCAGGAGACTGTGTTAGTAAGTTGGGCTAGCGCAAATATCCAGCGTATCCAATCTTGGTGAGGAGGGATACTGGCGTATGGATCGATTGTAGCTATCAATTAAAAACTCGAGAAAAAAACTTTGACAACTTGTCACTGTCATCCATTTTGCTTTTCGGAAGCTATTCTTACGACGGCCTGTTTTCTCATAATTTTATTACTTGTAGTTTTCACAATAATTGTTCCTAATTTCAGGTTTAGTTGTTTGAATTCGAATCTTTCCTAGTCTCCTCCTAAAATGGATAGTTGTTGCGTTAATTGTTCCGTGGTTCGGCGTTCGTTTAGTTCTCGTAGTTTTAGCGAAAAGAACGACATCATCAGAGCCGGCCGGTCGATCTCAGCGTTGCCTGATTTCAAGAGAGTTGTGAAGGAACGTAACCGTGAGTACACTCGGCATTTCACTGTTGAAACATAGGTACAATAGGTACCAATGGTTATCAGGCTGTAGTTCGAAAAACCTTTTATTTTGTTTGCAAGGGAATGTTATGAATTATTTCTAATGAATTTGGAAGATCAATAATATCATACAATTCCTTTGACAAACAGCTTGCTAAGAACTGCTTCACATTTACATTTTTAGAGTGTGTGAGGAAGTGTGAATGTTGGGGGGGGGGGGGGGTGGAATTCATTGCGGTACCCCCGTCACCAGAGGCACGCTACGCTCCTGAATTCGATGAATTGATGAACTCTAGCCTTACCAGGCAGCTCAAGACCTACCTTAGAATTCACATGGACATAGAAAGAGTGAAGCTGAATATTCTGTTCAATAAGGCATGTTTTAAATACAAAGTGAGTCCAAAATACACTCATTTTAATTTCAAGAGTATGCTGCAAAGGATAGTTTGAGACATTATGGCTTCCATTTAACATTGAAAATAAGTAATATACTAAACCCGTGGCAGTGGAATGCTTTTCGGGGTAAAGTGAGGAGAGTGGCTTTTCATTCATTTAAAGAGAAGTGGCTATCTCAGAAGAAGAAGTTCTGTAACCTCTTGATAAGCCAAATACCTGAGTTAAGACCTACTGCAACTATTATAACAGATAGATGCTTCTTGAGACCACCATTCTGCATTGGGGATGAGGAAGAACTTTCATTCCATGAATCCATACTAGAGGAATTGGAGCCAACAAGTGTTACTGAGGTGCTTCCCTTGCACTTACCAAACGTTCAGCAATCTGAACAAAGATGTCACCATGTTCAAGAACGACTCAAGATTGAGGAACCTCCAGAATACAGTGCAACCCTTTTGCCATCAGTTACACAACATCTCCAGGAAATGAGTTCCATTCTACACTTTCACAATCCGGTCCTGAATACTGTGTCTACTCACTACAGGTCACCCCTTCTACAGCAGTTCCAGAGCCCAGTCATCCCAATTGAACCAGGAGGTTCTACATCAGTACTAGTAGCAACCACCAATACTGGGTATGTTAGGTGTGGTCCTGGTTCAGGCAGTTCAGCGCAATTTTATCCTAGAGTAGCCAATCTTAGTCCAATTCATATAACATACTGTACATTTGGGAGGAAGGAAATGTTAGGAAGCGACAGGTTGTTGTTGTTTGTGGATAAATAGTGACTACCTACATAATTTCAATGTACCTTTTTTTATTGATTTTTTTTATTTTTATTTTGTATTTTTTCTTTTAAATATAACGGAAAATGATATATTCCGATACTTCAGTATCGGAATAGCAGATTTTTACCCTGTTTTGAACAGTTCCGTTCCTAAAGGTTGTCTTCCGCAAAGTGTGAAGTTAAAAGTGTCTGCGTTTCAAATGAAGAGTTTGGGTATGGCCAGTTTGGGTTTTAGGCCTCACAGACCTAAGTGATGATGATTAATATACCACAAGGTGAATTTTCTTTTTTAAATCTGCCCAAATTCAGGTAGGTAGCATTCTGATTAATAAAAATATCTGTGTGTAAAGTCAATGTAGTGCTGTAGGCAGGGCGTGATATTTCAATCGAATTTTAAAACGAATAAATTTTATTAAAACTCATCCGTAAAAGGTACAAATATTTACAAGTACGGGCAAAAATCAGTCTTTTAGTGGAGGAGGGTGGTGGCGCCGAGTCCATAGGGGGAGGCGAGTCCAAGAGGAGCAGCTCTGAGTCCATAGGGGGAGGCGAGTCCAAGAGGAGCAGTTCTGAGTCCATAGGGGGAGGCGAGTCCAAGAGGAGCAGCTCTGAGTCCGAGTGGGGAGGCGAGTCCAAGAGGAGCAGCTCTGAGTCCGAGGGGGGAGGCGAGACCAAGAGGAGCAGCTCTGAGTCCAAGGGGGGCGGCAGCCACACCTATGGGGGCGGAACGCAAGACGGGAGCGGGGGCAACGACAGCGGGGGCGGCGGCCTTGACGACGGTGGCGCCAGCGGTTTTGTGGACGACGGCGTTGAATCCGTTGACGGGGTCAGCGGTGTAGTCGACGGTCCTGATGGAGCCGTCGGGTTCGACGAGGGAGTAGGAGCCCTGGACGACGTCACCGTCGCGGGATTCCTGCTGGGATTTGGAGTCGCCGGTCAGAGCGTCCTGGACGTCGTAGGCGTAGCTGTACTGTGGGTGGGGGTCGTATTCGTCGGAGACGACGGTCTTGGCGATGGCGGGGGCGGCGAGGCCGATGGCACGGGGCGCCAGACCTATGGGGGCGGCGGCGTAGCCGAGGGGGGCGGCGAGGCCCAACCTGGCGCCTGGAGCTACAAGGGTGGGGGCGCCGAGGAGTCCGGCCCTAGCGACGGCGACGACTGCGGCCAAGACGACAAACTAAAACCCAAAGAAACACATCAGAAATAAGAGTTCCAGTCATGCAGCACGTCTATAAGAGCGAATTTACAAAAAATATTTGTGCTATTTTGTGAAAATATGATATATTGAGAAACCGTACCACTTTCCGCGAAATTATATACGTTTTTCATGATTCTATTCTAGCAATTGTTACCGATTTTTGACCCTTAGATAATCAAATTTGACCAATTATTTTTTGAGAAAAATATTTTTATAATCGAAATAGTCGCTGTTTCTGTCATAAATCACCATCCCGTACAACGACAGGTGGATTAATACTGATTTTAGCCCTTAATACCAATTTTTAACCCCCCCCCCCCATTCATTTGACCCCTATTCAGTATGAAAAACAACTGAAACGGCATTTTCTGCCTTTTCACCCTTCCATATCACTATCTAAGTGATTTTTTATCAATTGTTAGGGATTTTAGCCGTTTTACGGATTTTTGACGCCTAAACACTAAATTTGTCCCCCCAACAATTTTTGGAAATTGCTCGTTTATTTATTATTTTTTATTTGATGAACGGACAATGCCCGATTAGAGAATTGGGCTCTTCTTCGAACTCTTCCTTTTGCTCGGCAATACGAACTTTTTGGCGAAATTTGGAATTTCCATCATGCACCCCAGGTCAGATATCGTCTTGATTGACACATAAATAAATGCACTTATATTTATATATTTATTTATTTTTTAAATATAGGGATGAATTCAGGATGCTCTGAAACGGATTTGCCTGTTAGAAAAATTTTGAAAATTCATGTTCTGAACATTTTGAACCCATTGCAGTAGCTTCATTGTCTTCGAAAATTCGCTAAAAGAAATATTTTAGTTTATTATTTTCAACAATGAACCTTTGGAATCGAGCAAGAAAAAAAAGGAAAAATACCATTTCGTGAGGGGGGGGGGGGGGTGGGGGTGGTGAAGACAGAAAAATACCATTTCAGTTGTTTTTCACACAGAATAGGAGTCTAATTAGGATTTTCGGGGGTCAAAAATTGGTATTAAGGGCTAAAATCAACATTATTCTCCTGAAGTGCGGGATGGTGACGGTGAGGGGCTATTTCGGTAAGCATGTTTGTCAAAAAGAGTGGGTCAAATTTTTGAGACAGATCGTTAACAATCAAATTAACATAATATTATTTAACTGTTTAACCATATTTGATTTACCTTTTAATCTGTTACTGTTGTATTTGTTTCTTTTGTGATTGCTATCATTCTTAAGATTTAATTTTAATTTGCGATGAAGTTTTCGAACAAATTGCCAATGACATGTTTGGAAAACCGCTTCAAGTAAGCAGTTTTCAGTCATTTTGTATTTCATCCGATAATCCGCTAAAAGATGTTTTTACCTTCCTTGAAATTTCAAAATTTAACATTTGGTTCCAAATTCCGTTAAGTTTCATATAATTTACTGAAGCGAGGGAGGAGATGTTTAGACTCACCTTGTGTGCCATGTCTGGTAATAGTCAAACTCGGTTGTGTGGACATGTCCAGCGGTGGCAGGTATTTGTATGGGACGAACCCCACTCGATCGTCCGTTGGCCGTCTGGTGCAACAACCCGCCGCTGTGAATAAGAATTGAGCTTCTTGCACCTCGAACAATCGCTGCGGCCGGTGAGTTGGTTCGGTTCATTTGTAATTTTGAAGAACCGGGTGAGGTGTCCAATTTCGCAAATTCAACCTTGAACTAGTGGTCAGGCTACTGAAGTCGGTTGTGAAATAATTGTAAGACCTTTGTATAAAAAATATTAGGTTGTTGGTTTTTGCGAATTTTCGAGGAAAAATAAGCTAGGCAGGCATGTTACAACGGATCCAAGAGGTTCAGCCTGCTCATGAGCTTTTCAAAAATTCTAGAGGATTCTGAATCAATACTTGTATGTACTTAGTTTTTCATTCCTTTATAAAAATACGTAATATATAGATAGATAGATAAATAGATATATAGAAAAAATGTTTATTAATCATACCTTTTAAATAGGCAATACAAACAACAGATGCATAAAACATTGTAGGGCACGGGCTGAATATCATCTGCCCGGAGAGTCGACGACCCTTTATAAACTTATAATAACTTATAAATAAATTGTAATCCATGGTGTTTACCTAATCAAATCTACCATTAAAAAGTTTCATTATTTATTATCCTATAATACTCAATCGATGCACATTCATTATTACATTCCTGCTAATACACTTTTCGCAAAGATTTACACTAACTTTTTAATTGCAGCTGTCGTACGTAATGATATTACACGAACCGTGTAAAATACGTAATATATATAAATACTAGCCGTGGTACCCGCCCGATGGGCGGGAAAATTATCGCTGTATCGATGCGTGATGGGTTGCGAAATAATTATTGGGTAATCGTATGGAAACAGAAAACTTTTATTCGCGTAAAAAATCAACTGAAGGGTAAGGAAACGGTAAGGTTGAAGCAAATAAGGGACTATAATTTGGATTCATAATGTTTCAACTCAGAAAGTAAGCGATGCTTTTTGATTCTGATTTCTTCCTCTTGTTTATTGGTTTCCTCCAATTCTCTTTTGACGGACGCTATTATTTCGCTTATAGGGGGTGCGTTTATATCTGTCTCATTCGATCTGGTATCGTCGAGCCTTTGAGAGACATCGAAAGATACGTCGGACGTAGAGAGTGATGACTCACAGTCGGGAGGATTCAAAGTGACCACAGTGGATAAATTTACATTTAAAGTGACGCCGCCTTTGAACGATGATATGGTGGCGTTCTCTAGCGCCAAAGTAGTCGATGTGAGGTCGGCATTGGGTATTGCTTGAATTTGTTCCGAGTGCGTCCAAAATGTGACTGTAATTCGAGCCGTGGAATCTTGCAGTGAAATTTGGGTGACCGTTTTTTCTGAGCCGTCTTTCATAATGAGGTCGTTATTGAATCTCTCAGCGATTGTTCCGTGGACATTAACTGCAGGCCCCTTCATTTTTGGGATGTGTTGGATTGGGGTGATGGGGATGGTTATTTGTGGTATGTCCAGGTGTGACTCTGTTATCACTGAGTCAGGACTCAGTGTCCCTTGTAGATTCGTGACGTTGTTGTAAGTGTTTTGCTTGATGGTGATTTTGGTGATTTCCACAATGTGTTCGTTGAGAATCAAATGATAATTTTTGTCAGCACACTGGTTGTAACTTATAATTCGGAGGTCAGAAGTGTCTGATTCAAAAAGGTGGAACGAAAAGTATTTACCTTTGCCGTTCTTGCAATGGAGCAAGGTAGTTTTCATTTTGACGACTCCGCGTAGAGTAACATTCACCATTTGAGCACGAAGGTCGGAAATTTTCAAGGGCTGAGATTGAGACATACCTATTAGGTGACCTTTATCGAATCTATAATTATATCTTCGATGAACGAAAATTTCAGAAATGTGAGTTAAGTGGAAACTTCGTAGCTGTTACATAAAAAACCACAGTCATGCAGCATGGCTATAAGAGCGAATTTTCGAAGAAATAACTGATTTTATGTAAAATGTGATGTTTGGGATATCCCATTCAAATATGGGGAATTTTAAACTTATTGGGTAATTATAGGTATTCAAGTATGTACGTATATTGTAGTATTGGTACTACAATATACGTACAGTTACTTATCCAACATACGTACAGTACGTATGTTACGTATCCAATACAAAGTAGGTATTGGATACGTAACAAATTTTTTGTTCCATTTTTTGCCGAGTAACACCTCGGTTTGTAGATTTTCCAACGCTGAACACGATGGTGAAGTCGGAATTGCGATATCCCATTCCGTTATCAGATTAGAGCAGACGAACGAGGAAGAACATCTCAAGAAATAACCACGTTCCTTCATCTTCAAAGTGCTCCAGTTTGAGAACGGAATGAGATATCGCAATTCTGATTTCACCATCGTGTTCAGCGTACACAAACCTTTAAAATGAGGTGTCACTTGTCAGACTGCTTCATTTTGGGAATTTATGAGTAATTTCCCCCCCCTAAAACTCCCCAAAATTCCCCCTTAGAGTGACCCGATTCTGCCCATCTACGAACTTAGCCTGTCGATTGCCAAGACAGATTTTTCATGCAAATTTGAACTTTTTATCTCAATTCTTTCGAGAGTTATCGTCTGGAATGACACATACCTATATAAAAAAATATATATATATATATATATTAATTGCTATGCAATTTTAACGCCGGGGGTCATGTGAAAAAAATGTCCTGTCACAATATCCTGTCACAAAAACGCGTCACGCAAAGAGGAATGTGATGAAGATGAGCACAAAGAGGAATGTGATAAAGATGAGCACAAAGAGGAATGTGATAAAGATGAGCACAAAGAGGAACGTGATAAAGATGAGCACAAAGAGGAATGTGATAAAGATGAGCACAAAGAGGAATGTGATAAAGAATTACCAACGTTATCGTTGCTAAATGCAATTGCATCAGCAGAATCGTTTTATTTTTTTGTGTGTTGGTGGTGTGGGGGGGGGGGGGGGGTAAATTGCATAGCAAATTCTCCTTTGTTATACGAAGTATAAGAACACATCCTTCAGGGGTGAGGAACGGCTAAGCCGTTCCGAGGGGGCGGGGCCCCCTTTGGGGGTCCCGGGGGCTTGGCCCCTGGCGAGGCCCGAAGGGCCGAGTTATATATATATATATATATATATAATTTTTGGTGTCTTTCGGTAGTGAATTCAGGATGGTCTGAAACAGATTTTGGTATAAAAATCTTTCGGAAATTTGAGTTTTAAAAATTTTGGACCGAGAACAATAGCTTCCTTTTCTTCGAAAATTCGCTAAAAGCTGGTTAGCATATGCGGAATGTGATTTTTTTTCTGGAATTATTGTAGTAGTTGCTATGTGGTCTTGAGCCTGATATTTTGCGTATTGTGTAGTAGTCCACGCGTTTACTTACTTAAATATTCATGCTGAAAATGTGTGGGTAATCATATGGCAAAAAAATGATCAATATGTGCGACGTCATGGTAGAGGCTGGAGGCTGTGACGTGTAAGAAAGATCAGAACAGACATCAAGTCAGGGGAAGATACACACCTAACGCCAATTGTCCTGCCAATTGTCCGCCAGGATCTACTGAATGTATACTGATGGATCCCAGTACCAGTGTGCATGTTTGTATTATTATTTTTTATTAGGTAGGTCACCTCAAGTAAAACCATTTTTCAAACAACATACCAACAACAACGAAGGAGTCATGCACAACAGTCCCGATTGATTTTGGTTTATTATTTTCAATAATGAACCATTGGAATCGAGCATGAAAAAAAAAATTCTTACCCCCCCTCAAAATTTGATGGTTTACGTTTCAAGATAATATGTAGAATCCAAAACTGCAATAAAAATATTTCTGTCTGTCCGCCGTACGCCGTACGCCGTACACCGTACGCCGTACGCCGTACGGGCCACTTTTCTTAGTTACCATGAAAAAAAATTGATGAAATTCGGGTTATAGGTTCCGTTCGGCGTCTAGTTGGTCCTCGAAGCTCGACGTTACTGTGAGTCATCTCTAAGGGGTTCAAAATAGGGGTTGAAATTTTCAAAACGCCTATACCATTTTTTTACGTAAATATTTTTACGGTTTTAAATAGTTCTTGAACTTGCGAGTTTTTTAAGACCATCCGGAGCATCGTACGTCCAGCCGTTCGTTCACAGTAAGGCCCCGAAGTTTGCACCGACAGGCATTTTCGACTCCAGTGTGAATGAAATTGTATACAATCCAAACCAAATCTCGTAACCAGAGACGCGCCCACAATAGGAATTTGTGAATACGGCCAATCATTGGTAGGGATCACCTGATTATATTGGCGGAGTATGAAGTCGAGTTGGTTGTTCTGTGATATTATTTAATTTGAAAAATGATGGCTCTTTTGGAGTTTGTTGGTAGGTAGTGAAACTTGAACAAACGTTGAAGTATTATTGATGGGTAAATTATTACTACGGTAAATCATTACTCAACGGTAAATTATTACACAACGGTAAATTATACCATCTAGGTAGAAGGGGCTGGAGTTTGTTGGTAGGTACTTTTGCAACTTTTTTCACTCCTCATCAACAATTTCTTTTCAGAACTTCATTATGTGTGTTTCTTTTTGTTAGGTACTGTTTGTCATCAGCAGAATTATTTTAGCAACATTTAACTCGTGATTTAGGTAGGTACCTAGTAACGAGTACGGGGTTAGGTACTAACCTACGGAGTGTCTGCGATCTACATAATATGCATATAATAGAATAGTACATATCATATTATATAGACGGGTTATCTATACATAGAGCTGTGATCTGTAACAGAAGGGTATTCTATACAAAATAATAAACCGTTGTGCAGGGATTTGCAGCGTTTTATTTTTAACTGTATGGATAAATTAAAATAGGGGAGTGAGTTTAAAGAAAAATGAAAAGTAGGTATAATGCAAAATGGGAGGGTAACCATCAACTGTCGAACAATTCTGGGTATACCACATTCTTAGTGGTTTGTTTTAGTGGTTGGTTGTGTAGGAAAAGCTGCTGCTGGTTGGTTGCTCTCGAGCAAGCCACATATAATTGTCCATGGGAAAAACAGTCTTCTGTGAGATGCACACCCACTGTATTGAAGCTTTGGCCTTGCGCTTTGTTGATGGTCAGTGCAAAGCACGGTTTTACTGGGAATTGAATGCGTTTGAAGCTGAATGCTGAATCTGAGGGGATGAGTGGAATTCTGGGGATCAAGGTGGTTTCACCTGCGGCTGTTCCAGTCAGTATAACAGCTTCAATTAAATTGGGTAACAGTTTCTTTACAATCAATCTTGTCCCATTACATAATTTAGGTGGAGCCATATTGCGCATCAACATAATGGGGATGCCATCTTTTAGGAATAATTCATGAGGCGGGATACTTGGAAGATCCACAGAATTCAAAAACTCAGTTGGGTAATGTGTCGCATCCTCCTCTTCCACCACGGTGTCGATAGAGAGGTACAATTTCTCCTAAGAAGTAAAGATGGGTAGGTAAATGAAAGAGTACCCCTAGACTTAACGAAAAAGGAGATTTCTGTGCTTAAAAGGGTAGGCAATCATAAATATTTCGCTGAATCATTTGATTCAAACGTGAAAACTTCGAAGAGCTCCTAACTCGGCGTATGCTACTAAAAGGAATATGTATATTACAATTATATGTACAATTATATGTATATTGCAATCTCTGAGATGGCAATATTGCTCAGAACGCAGCTTTTTTTGGTTTAGTCGAAAGAAAAGTAGCCGTTCGCCTTCAATTTTGGCATACATATCCACAATATATAGGCTGAGTAAATCACGAAAGCGCAATAAGTGATTGTCTTCTCGCATCATAAGCTGGAAATTGTAGTACTGCATGATCGAATCTTGCCAAAAAACAAATGGCTGCGAGGGTCATTGCATGTGAGGAGATTCGAAAGGGGCGGTGGCATTGGTGGAAGTGCAGGGATTTGCACACTGCCTGAAAGGCAACAAAATCCTTTTGGTTCGTCCTTCCACATCATTGCTGGACAAAACTCACATTTCCTTTCTGGCTTACCTACTTGCGCTAAGCCCTCGTAGTTTTCATTTGAGTCGTACGATGATGCCGTAAGTACAGGCCGCTCAACTCTTCGTTTCTTCATAGCGGCTATCATGCAGATAGCCGCTGAAACGTCGCGCCTTTTTCTTCTGCCAATATCAGCTTTTTTAGCCTTAGGCATGTTGGCTAGTTCATATAGAAGAATGTGGCTGCCAATTAATTGGGGGAAAACTGTAACCACGTGTGCACACACATGTTCAAAAGAGCACGCGGAATTTTAGGTTGTCCATGTTAGAGCAACGAACTGAATATCAACCCACCTACCGTTACCTTACGTAGCAGAACTGTTGAATCACCGGCATTCACCAATAACTACGTTCGACGCCACTCAAATGTTTATAATATGACTTGGAAACACGGAAAAAACGCTGCAAATCCCTGCACAACGGTTTATTATTTTGTATAGAATACCCTTCTGTTACAGATCACAGCTCTATGTATAGATAACCCGTCTATATAATATGATATGTACTATTCTATTATATGCATATTATGTAGATCGCAGACCCTCCGTAGGTTAGTACCTAACCCCGTACTCGTTACTAGGTACCTACCTAAATCACGAGTTAAATGTTGCTAAAATAATTCTGCCGATGACAAACAGTACCTAACAAAAAGAAACACACATAATGAAGTTCTGAAAAGAAATTGTTGATGAGGAGTGAAAAAAGTTGCAAAAGTACCTACCAACAAACTCCAGCCCCTTCTACGTAGATGGTATAATGAACCGTTGTGCAATAATTTACCGTTGAGTAATGATTTACCGTAGTAATAATTTACCCATCAATAATACTTCAACGTTTGTTCAAGTTTCACTACCTACCAACAAACTCCAATAGAGCCATCATTTTTCAAATTAAATAATATCACAGAACAACCAACTCGACTTCATACTCCGCCAATATAATCAGGTGATCCCTACCAATGATTGGCCGTATTCACAAATTCCTATTGTGGGCGCGTCTCTGGTTACGAGATTTGGTTTGGATTGTATACAATTTCATTCACACTGGAGTCGAAAATGCCTGTCGGTGCAAACTTCGGGGCCTTCCTGTGAACGAACGGCTGGACGTACGATGCTCCGGATGGTCTTAAAAAACTCGCAAGTTCAAGAACTATTTAAAACCGTAAAAATATTTACGTAAAAAAATGGTATAGGCGTTTTGAAAATTTCAACCCCTATTTTGAACCCCTTAGAGATGACTCACAGTAACGTCGAGCTTCGAGGACCAACTAGACGCCGAACGGAACCTATAACCCGAATTTCATCAATTTTTTTTCATGGTAACTAAGAAAAGTGGCCCGTACGGCGTACGGCGTACGGCGTACGGCGGACAGACAGAAATATTTTTATTGCAGTTTTGGATTCTACATACCTTGAAACGTAAACCATCAAATTTTGAGGGGGGGTAAGAATTTTTTTTTTCATGCTCGATTCCAATGGTTCATTATTGAAAATAATAAACCAAAAAGAAAAACGCTGCAAAGTCCTTGTCACATGGGTTTATTATTCTACTGGACATGCCTACAGAAATATTGGCTGTTCATTTATTGTTTATTTCAGGTGAAATAATTTAAATAGCTATTTCTGATAGTTTCCACCATTTTTGGCCTCTAAAACACGAATTAGGTACGCTCCTTTTTGGTTTATTATTTTCAATAATGAACCATTGGAATCGAGCAAGAAAAAAAAATTCTTACCCCCCCTCAAAATTTGATGGTTTACGTTTCAAGGTATGTAGAATCCAAAACTGCAATAAAAATATTTCTGTCTGTCCGCCGTACGCCGTACGGGCCACTTTTCTTAGTTACCATGAAAAAAAATTGATGAAATTCGGGTTATAGGTTCCGTTCGGCGTCTAGTTGGTCCTCGAAGCTCGACGTTACTGTGAGTCATCTCTAAGGGGTTCAAAATAGGGGTTGAAATTTTCAAAACGCCTATACCATTTTTTTACGTAAATATTTTTACGGTTTTAAATAGTTCTTGAACTTGCGAGTTTTTTAAGACCATCCGGAGCATCGTACGTCCAGCCGTTCGTTCACAGTAAGGCCCCGAAGTTTGCACCGACAGGCATTTTCGACTCCAGTGTGAATGAAATTCAAACCAAATCTCGTAACCAGAGACGCGCCCACAATAGGAATTTGTGAATATGGCCAATCATTGGTAGGGATCACCTGATTATATTGGCGGAGTATGAAGTCGAGTTGGTTGTTCTGTGATATGATTTAATTTGGAAAATGATGGCTCTTTTGGAGTTTGTTGGTAGGTAGTGAAACTTGAACAAACGTTGAAGTATTATTGATGGGTAAATTATTACTATGGTAAATCATTACTCAACGGTAAATTATTACACAACGGTTCATTATACCATCTACGTAGAAGGGGCTGGAGTTTGTTGGTAGGTACTTTTGCAACTTTTTTCACTCCTCATCAACAATTTCTTTTCAGAACTTCATTATGTGTGTTTCTTTTTGTTAGGTACTGTTTGTCATCGGCAGAATTATTTTAGCAACATTTAACTCGTGATTTAGGTAGGTACCTAGTAACGAGTACGGGGTTAGGTACTAACCTACGGAGGGTCTGCGATCTACATAATATGTATATAATAGAATAGTACATATCATATTATATAGAAGGGTTATCTATACATAGAGCTGTGATCTGTAACAGGAGGGTGTTCTATACAAAATAATAAACCGTTGTGCAGGGATTTGCAGCGTTTTTTTTCAATTTATCTTTGATAATTGCTTGTGCCATTTAATCGTCTTGATCCACGTGTTGATACTTTTTTTAGTGTTATTCTGCAAATTGATGGTGATTTCAGACGATTTCCCTGGTTTTTGACTCATAAAAAATCAATTTTGGGAGCTGAACATCTGGTACAACCTCGATTTTCCACTCTTTGGTCAAAATCGACTTCATATTCGGTCTTCTCGTCCCCAAAAACATGAAAAACGATACCTCAAAAGCTCATTTTACTAACATGTTGCTAAAACGCAAAAAGTACCTATTTTTACACACATTTTCACTCATAACACCCCTAGGTATATTCCGATCGGGCTGAAAAATTTCGGGACACAACTAGGGCCCAAATGGAGCATGTGTGCGAAAGAACGAATTTTTTAGGCCAAAAATGAAGCCTGTACACGTGATTCGGCGGACGGCGGACGGCGTACGGCGGACGGACATTGCATTTTGGTTTATTATTCTGTGAATAATACACCTATGTATTCGCTCAGCAAAAAATTTTTATAACACCCCCTCAAACTTTTTTCTCTTACATTTCAAGGTGCATAGATTCCAAAAATGCAATGTCCGTCCGCCGTACGCCGTCCGCCGTACGCCGTCCGCCGTCCGCCGTATCACGTGTACACGCTTCATTTTCGGTCTAAAAAAATCGTTCTTTCGCACACATGCTCCATTTGGGCCCTAGTTGTGTCCCGAAACTTTTCAGCCCGATCGGAATATACCCAGGGGTGTTATGAGTGAAAATGTGTGTAAAAATAGGTACTTTTTACGTTTTAGCAACATATCGGTAACATGAGCTTCTGAGATATCGTTTTCTATGTTTTTGGGGACGAGAAGACCGAATATGAAGTCGATTTTGACCAAAGAGTGGAAAATTGAGTTCTACCAAATGTTCAGCTCCCAGAATTGATTTTTTATGAGCGAAAAACCTGGGAAATCGTCTGAAATCACCATCAGTTTGTATAATAACACTGGAAAAAGTGTCAAGACGTGGTTCAGGACGATTAAATGGCACTACCAATGATCAAAGATAGTTGAAAAAAAAAGAAAAAACGCTGCAAATCCCTGCACAACGGTTTATTATTTTGTATAGAATACCCTTCTGTTACAGATCACAGCTCTATGTATAGATAACCCGTCTACATAATATAATATGTACTATTCTATGCATATTATGTAGATCGCAGACCCTCCGTAGGTTAGTACCTAACCCCGTACTCGTTATTAGGTACCTACCTAAATCACGAGTTAAATGTTGCTAAAATAATTCTGCCGATGACAAACAGTACCTAACAAAAAGAAACACACATAATGAAGTTCTGAAAAGAAATTGTTGATGAGGAGTGAAAAAAGTTGCAAAAGTACCTACCAACAAACTCCAGCCCCTTCTACGTAGATGGTATAATGAACCGTTGTGTAATAATTTACCGTTGAGTAATGATTTACCGTAGTAATAATTTACCCATCAATAATACTTCAACGTTTGTTCAAGTTTCACTACCTACCAACAAACTCCAAAAGAGCCATCATTTTTCAAATTAAATAATATCACAGAACAACCAACTCGACTTCATACTCCGCCAATATAATCAGGTGATCCCTACCAATGATTGGACGTATTCACAAATTCCTATTGTGGGCGCGTCTCTGGTTACGAGATTTGGTTTGAATTGTATACATTTTCATTCACACTGGAGTCGAAAATGCCTGTCGGTGCAAACTTCGGTGCCTTACTGTGAACGAACGGCTGGACGTACGATGCTCCGGATGGTCTTAAAAAACTCGCAAGTTCAAGAACTATTTAAAACCGTAAAAATATTTACGTAAAAAAATGGTATAGGCGTTTTGAAAATTTCAACCCCTATTTTGAACCCCTTAGAGATGACTCACAGTAACGTCGAGCTTCGAGGACCTACTAGACGCCGAACGGAACCTATAACCCGAATTTCATCAATTTTCTTTCATGGTAACTAAGAAAAGTGGCCCGTACGGCGTACGGCGTACGGCGTACGGCGTACGGCGGACAGACAGAAATATTTTTATTGCAGTTTTGGATTCTACATACCTTGAAACGTAAACCATCAAATTTTGAGGGGGGGGTAAGAATTTTTTTTTTCATGCTCGATTCCAATGGTTCATTATTGAAAATAATAAACCAAAAAGAGCGTACCTAATTTGTGTTTTGGGGGCCAAAATTAATGGAAACCATCAGAAGTAGCTATTTTGATTATTACGCATGAAAGAAACAATTAATGAACAGCCAACGTTTCTGTAGGTATGTCCAATAGAATAATAAACCCATGTGACAAGGACTTTGCAGCGTTTTTTGAATCTACGCACCTTGAAACGGAAAAGAAAAAATTTTGAGGGGGTGTTATAAAAATTTTTTGCTGAGCGAATACATAGGTGTATTATTCACAGAATAATAAACCAAAAAACGTCAACACGATCAGGCAACCCTATGGAGCAAATGGGTCAAAAGCAGACGAAGGAGCCGAGAAACACGATTTTTTATTAGCCATAAACCTTCCCGTAGCAAATCCGGTTATACAGGGAAAAACCGCATTAAAATCTATCCAGCGGTTAAAGCGCCAAACGGTTAACATTACTCATTTATAGAGTAGAATATTATAATGATTGATTAAAATTTACTTGATCGTTTTTATATGTGACACTTCAAACGCTAGGTGTCTCACCTCAGCTACAAATGAAATGTAAAATGATAGGTAATTATAATGAGGATATCTACCTGTTTATTCAAAGTTCCTAATTTCACCAAAGAATTTGTAACTACAAAACAAACGGTGGGAATATAGAATTTTCGATATTGGAATAATGGAAAATAGGGAAAAATTATTTTTAAATAAAACTGGGCCAAAAAACGGGTTCAAATTTTGATTAAATTTCGAAATTTTTCAGCAAATTTGAAACAATCGTAATTTTTCAGATGTACAATGATTTCCAAATACGAACTCTAAAACCCAGATCAAAATACATTTTCATTTCCTACATTTCTCATACAAATTCCTACATTTTTCTTAATGCATATATTTTTTATAAGTAATTCTTTTATACATTCATAGATTCTTCATCCTACATTTCATATATTTGTTATAAGAGTAATTGACGAAATGTCGAAGTTTAATGAAAATTTGAACGTTTATTGGTCAAAATCATGGAAGTTTAATAAGCATGATCACGAGTTCTTGCTCTTTATTGTCATTTTTAAGTTTCATATGCAAAAGTGCCAAACAATTATTCTGTTACTAATTCGTGGGATATTTTACTATTAGGGTACTATACTATTGTTGGATATATCTGTATTGACTGGTAACCGGGATGTGTTAGTGTCGTATTGATGCTTTGGTACCTATATTGATTGTTGGGGATACAATATAATTAATTATATTAAATTGTTGATAAGCAGGGAGCAGTTCTCGCTCTACCCCCTTCCACCATTTCAAGGCGCAAGGCCACAGTACCTTCTTCGATATATCTCACAATCGACTTTAATGTTCGATTAGGTAGGAGGGACGCAGCATGCGCAAGAGCACATTGGACTGTGATTATGTACTGTCGAAGATGGGAAGTCCTCGTTTGTCCTCCTCGGGTTTCCTCAAGTTGTGAAGAACTTCCAAGAGGACGGACCTCTCTTCTTCCAACTCCCTCATCTTTGGTGACACAACCATGAAATCATCATCAAATCACAATGTCAATAAAGTAAATAATATTTTAAAGTTATTATTTAAACGATGGGTAATACCAGACTAATTATCGGGCATCATTGGGCCCGTCATCAGGACCTTATTTCTGCAAGTTAGTAAAGACTCGTCCCCAAGCATGAAACCAGCCCATCCCTTCCTAGAAGGAACTCGTCCCCAACCAAAAAACCAGCGCTCCACTCTATAGAGTATCTATCTATAAAGCATCTATAGATATATATATAGATATTGGGTGAGTATCAAGGAAAATATTTTGTTTTAAATCGAATTCACGGAAAACACCATGTTGAAAAAAGGCAACATCAATAATTTATAGTAGGTAATAAATGGAGGACATGAATTTTTTTGTTCCCCCTCACGAATCCAAGGCTTTCCTACCTACTGTATGAGGAAGCCCAAGCCCAAGAGCCATCTCCAACAATCAACTACCTAAATTTCTCGAGCCCTGCTTACTTCAACTGACTCACTTTCCGTTTGCTTTCGCTCAAGGACTGGAAGATCCTGGCCGCCTCTTCCCTCACTTTCGCCTGTCGCTTCCCAGTGGCCAGCGGTGACATCTGAGTGCTCATCATGTAGGCCTCGAGTCGATCGCATTCGGACATCAACATTTGGTTTTGCCTCTTCAAATGCTTGAGTTGTGCTGCAAAGCAGACCTCAATGACAGCACAGGCTCTTCAAGCAACGGAGACTCGATTTGCAGTCGAGTTACATCTAAATGTAGTGTGTGACGGTGGGGGTGGACCCTCGAGAGTCCCCCTCCTAGGCCAGAGAGATTATCACCGGTTAAGAAGGGATATCGATTAGGCTTCCGCCCACCGATCCCGTCTCCACCGGACCAAAACTAGACTCGAGAACAGCCGCACTGTTACAAGTGTTATGTATAACGTTGTGTAAATTATACGTACATGATTTCTTGACGTATCTCCTTCTGCATATGAACCACTCCACCAACAGGTAAGCCGTGAACGCGAGAAGAGGAGCGAGTACAACGATTTGGAACAACTTCATCCAGAACTCGGGCGTGTAGCACACTATGGTCTCCTCAAGCTGAGAGCCCTGCTCAAGCTGAGAGCCCTCCTCGAGCTGAGAGCCCTGCTCAAGCTGAGAGCCCTCCTCGAGCTGAGAGCCTTCCTCCAGCTGAGAGCCTTCCTCCAGCTGAAAGTCGCCTTCAAGGCTTCTGGAGCCCTCCAGTCTATGGCCGCCACTTTCCGGTTCTTCGTGGGTCGGCGACACATCCTCGTCGGCCTTTTGATCTGGACCGGATGAGTCTGCTAGAAAACACGGATATAATTACACAACCGTCAAAACCATCATAGTTTTCCCTGAAGAGAACCAAAGGTATTTTCACCCCGTCTTCCCTATCTCTCTCCAACTAGGCTCCCTTGGTCACTGAAAAATTTACTATGAAATCAAAGTAAAACACGATACGAATCAGTATATCATTTAAATTGGGGCAGTGTGAGGAGAGTGACGGTGGACCCTCGAGAGTCCCTGTTCTGGACGTGCGATTTTATCACCAGGGATATCGATTAGGTGTCAGCCTGACCGCCCCCATCTTCACTGGAAGCACAAACAACTCGAGAACTACCCACTGTCACACTCCTCCCTCATGACATACTTCTGGGTAGCTGAAGTATGAGAGGGAAAATGGGGATTGAAAAGTAGAATGAAGTTCTTGTTAGGAAAGGACATCTAGACAACTTCAAGGTGACTAACGTCAATCATAATGGAGGTTAGCCCTCCATAATATTTACCTCGTTGCCTCAATAATATTTACTGGTGGATAACAAAGCTCCTACATACGAGTATTGGCGGAAACAAAAATGTTGTCAGAGGTTGCTGTCCACTGAATTGTGCTCATCTGGACAACCTCTATAGGTGATCAACCTCCATCGTTAGGATGGAACAACTATTTGGACTTTTAAATTGAGACACGGCATTAATCGCCCTCAAATGAGCTCAATATATAATTTATACTGAGCTCCAAAGGGTGAATGTGGGGAGGGGGGGGGGATGTATTATAAAATGGGCAGGAATCCTTGTGGAAAACTTTGGGCTTATCCTTCTGGCAACCCATCAAAAAGTGGATGGAGTATGGTGAACTGCTCAGCGCATACTACCAAACCACGCTGTGCTACCATGTGAGGTAGAGGTTTCCCGAGACCCTCGAGATTTCCCGTTCTATACTAGCGATATTATCACCAGTTAAGAAGAGATAGCGAGTAGGTTTCAGCCTGACCGCCCCCCATCTTCACTGGAAGCACGAAAAACTCGAGAACTGTCCACCGTCACAAAATTCATATTCTACTTTGAAAAAATCAAATTTAACAAAGTACATGAAGAGATATATATATTTATATATGATTAAATACCTATCCACTCAGTGTCTGAATAATTGGAGAAACAAATGTGAAAAGACCACATCCGTGTAGGGCTTTTTGCGGCTGAAAAAAAAATTGTCTCCAAAACTAAATACGAGTGGACATTTTAATTTTGGAGGACAAAGCTCCCGAAGTACGACTGGCATTGCTACTCGTAATGTTATTACCATCATTCGAAGGAGTCTGACTCGGATCGTCATCTTCTTCATCCATTTCGCTCTCACACTGCTGTTCCACTGGCGGACATTCAGGCAGGATGTAGTAGTCGCCATCAGTGCACGGCAGTGCGGGATAGCAGCGGCCAACGAGACCCCGGAGTTTGTCCCATTTCCCCTTCAAGTTCTCCATACTGAAAGCCCTCGGTCCGCACTTACAGACACCGTCGTTTCTCCGACTTCCATCGCTTTCCTTCTCCTCTGGCCCTCGGACTCGGCGGTCTCTTAGGGCTTCTTCCGAGCTCTCATCCGCTGACTCGTAGGCTGCCATCCCGTCATTCCTAGATGTTTCATGTCGGACGCTATAGCCATCTTGCAGAGGCAAGATCGGCGACGGTTTCTTTGAGCGCCTGCGGCGCCGAGCGGGCCTGTGGTGTTCGTGACACCTCTGGTGCTTCCATCGGTCTTTTTTACGATCATTTACATCCTTCGCCCGACTGAACGGCATTTCAAAGTTGAATGAGTTTTGCTCACCACTACTCCCACTAACAGTACCGTCTCCTCCACGGCCATATTCACGGTCCGGTTCCATGTTTTTCTCATATTCATCAATCTCTTCTTTTCCCACGTCTGCAACAATTTGTATAGTTATCAATCCGGTTAAGAATTAATTTGATGGGTATTCTAAATTTAACTGCTCCTCATTTAGAAATTCCAATGTCTTTAATTTTACAAGTTTCACTGAAGTGAAATACCCTCGTGCCTGGTCCATTTTCCGAAAATCGTCAAATTCCAGTCCGGCGGAAATGGAGGATAACGCTTTTTCATGCCAAAGATTTTGGTATGATCTTGGTATAGCGTATGTTTGGATTATTCCTAATTTCTGGAACAATCTCTGAACCCGATAATATACCGACTAAATAACGGGATATCAACAACCCAGTACAGTGAATCATACGAACCATACTGGATGGTACAGAGTTTCCCCAATCTGTACAGGGGTTCCCAAAACTGCGGTTTTCTATAATTCTGATCACTGGTTTCGCTCGAGCGGACTTGATCTTCCCAATCATCACTCATGCTGCCTTATTAATCGTCATCAACCTACCTTAACGGCGGAATTTCATCGATTTCGTTCACTTTCTAAAGAATGACTGAAAATGAAGTTTGCCAATCATTGTTGTCAGTCACGATTGTAACCTTGACGCTTACCTATTTCAGTGTACCCAATAACTGAGTAGGTAGTGCACTGTATAGAACAGAATAGTTTTATACAGAATATTTACATGTACAAGAAGTTGGTAAATATAATTCAAAACATTTTGCCGGTCATAATATATCACGTAGGTAGGTAGGTAGTGTCGAAGGTTGAGTAGGAGTGATAAAACTAAGGAGAAATAATTGGCCGGTAAAATGTATGTTTTGATGGTATGTTATATTTTTTAGTACTACGAGCATGAACGTGCTCCAAGTAAATTTGGCCCCAACATCAAGTTGGTGTTTTCTGTGCACGTTGTCCAAAATGTGACTGTCAGTTACAGCAGCGCGGCAGAGGCGAAATCTATCGGTGTTCCGACAAAACCAAATGGAGTAGCGACTGCTGTGAGTCCAAGAGAAGCCAACCGGGTGATAACAAAAGGATCGGAGATGGCTGCTGCTGCTGATGCTAAGCTCGCTGTGAAGGGAGCGGATAGACGAGTTGCAGCCTGCGCCAGAGCCAGGCGCTGGAGAGGCGACGTGACAGCTTCTTGAGCCGCAGCAAGGCGACTCAGCGAGCTGCCAGAATTCCCTGTCAGTGATGGGGCAGCAAAGGGGTTCAGTGGAGAGTTCTGTTGAGCAGCTGATGCCGCCACTAGACGTGCTGCGAGCGGTGAGGCGACGATTGCTTGAGCTGCTGCAATGCGGTTCGCAAGGATGTTGGCGTTCGCAGAGAGTGCTGAGGCAGCTGCCAGTGGCTGTGAGGTTGCAGTGCTCCTGGGGATGGCTTGCACTGCACTGGCACCTGAGGCGAAATGAATAGATATCAACTCTTAAATCACCAATTCAATATTATAACACTCGAGGTGCTGAATAACGCCATTAGAGTAGTCTCACTAAAAGGAATCGAATTTGGTATTGTTAGGTTCTTTGTAGGATTAGGAACGGTACGGGGAGGGGGAGAGGTGTATGGCAGCTCGATAGTTGAGGGTGCAGGTCGATTTTCTAAAGTTGAGAAGGACAAAATAGTCACCTATAAAAAACTTCGGTTAAACCCCCTCCCCCACCACTCGATCACTAGAAGCATTACGACTGGCTTAGCAGTGCGAGAGATCTCCCATATCAGGTAAGATTGAAGACACAAGCTGTGGTACCTGCTCTTCCTTTTTTATTTGGAATGCTCCAGAAATTCGATCTCTTATAAGGTCCCTTGAAATATGCTCCTGCTGTCCTCAGACGTCCTAAAGACCTTTCCAGAGCTAAATATATTTTTTTTTAAACTTATTTTCCTGGTTAATAACAGCTAGCCATGAACAGTGTACCTCTTTTCAGACGAGTATTTTTATTCCTGATTTAATTTGCGATTGTTAGATAAAATGTACATGTAATCTTTAATTTAAATTTTCTTAACCGATAAATTTTATTTCTGTAATCACACAATCAATATTGTCATGTTATATTTCACTAATTATTATAAGCTTATTTATTTATCAACGACAAGCGGAGGAAATATACTAGAGTGGATGATGGATGGGAGGTGACGGTGTCTCTGAAACACCTAGCACCATGCAGCGAGGTCCCCTTGGATCCTCTGGATGAACCTAACCTCCGTGAAATTCCTGATATAAGTTCAAACCAAGAAGACGGACAAGCTGGACCTTTCACTCCTCCACCAGCAGGAAATGATTCTCCCAGGTCAATAAATGATGACCAGACCTCCATCTAAGGACAATGAACTTAATCCTTGAAGGGTGGAAGAATCACACCACATTGAATCATACGTTTTCAGTTCTTCGTTTCTATGTCGTGTCTTCATACGATCTCAATATTTGTATTCTACAATTTTCATTGTATCCTCAATTAAGATGAACGAAGCCTTGTTATTGTTCTGAAAGGTTTTATGACACTCCTACAATGTAAGAGAGGGGATCCTTACAGTTGAACAACCTCAAACATCAAAAACATACTTTGCTTTAGCGTAGGAAGTAATCTGGCTTTGAAAATGAGATTCTGCCTCACCTTTTCTGACAACAGCGTTGAATCCGTTGACGGCGTCAGCCGTGTAATCGACTCTCCTCACCGAACCGTCCGGCTCGACGAGGGAGTAGAAGCCTCTGACGACGTCGCCGTCCCGCGTCTCTTCCTGGGACTTGGAGTCGCCCGTTGTCGCGTCGTGGACGTCGTAGGAGTAGCTGTAGCTCGGATCCCCGTTGACGCTGTTACGGACGATCGGCCGGGAGGCCGTCGTCGTGCGGGTAACGGGAGCCGTCAGGTCCAGCCTGCCATGGGAAAGCCCTGCTGGAAGGAGCTGGGGCTCGACGAGACCGAGCTGGACGATGGCGAGCAGGGCTGATAGCACTGCATACTGCGAAATATAAAATACTTGAATCAACCTCATTAAAATGAAAATTGAGAGTCTGTACCTATCCATATGGGTTCCATCATCACGGCCGAACGGCTGGACCGATTTAAATGCAGATTTAGCGATATCAGCAGCTAGTTCCCTATTCAAACATAGGGAAGACGGACTCATCGCCCATGCTCTTTGACCTTGTGAAACAGAAAAATTTAAATATAAACATAATATTTTTCTTTTTTATGTTTTGATACTACTACTACTACTTGATCTTAAAATAAAGCTTTTTATTATAATATTATTATATTACAGAGGCCACCTTCAGAATACCTTAATCCTCCTCGTTCTTCGAGCTGTTCCTCACGAAGAAATCTGTATCTATAAATACATCCGTAACTAGGAACATTGCCAACCTCTCACAATTATTAATACCAGGCTTCTTACATGATAGTAGTGAAAATCAACAAAATTCGAATTTCTTTGCATTCTACTTCATGTTCCCCTTGCGTTGCCTTGAAGTCTTATTTAAAGACAAGATTTCATTGTTGTGTGTTGAATCACATGCAGTTGATATGGTACACGAGGCTGAATTAGGAAAATGCCTGCCTACCTATTCCGAAAAATATTTTTCACGCTCGATTTCAAAGGTTCATCATTGAAAATAATAAACAAATGTTTTCAAACCCCCCTCAAAATGTGCTATTTTGCGTTTCAAGATACGTAGAATCCGAAACTGGAATAAGAAAATCTTTTACCGGTCTCTGTACCACTTCGCACTTTTCTTAGTTAAGTAACATGAACCAAAATTGACCAAATTCGGTTTGTAGGTTCCATCTGAGGTCTAGTTGGTCTGTGAAGCTCGATGTGAAAAATAGGAGTTGAAATTTTCAGGACGCCGTAGCTAGGGAACTTTCAATAGAAGGGTATGGTTTTCTTACCATTTTTAAATTGTTCTTGAGCTAAAGCATTTTTTGAGACCACCCGGAATATTGTACGACCAGCCGTTCGTTTGCACCGAAAAGCCTCGTCAACACGATCGTGAATCAAACGGTACATTTACAAATCTATTTAAACCCTTTACAGAATAATTTAAACTCTTTAAAAAATAATTTCAACCTTTTACAAATTTATTATTAAACCTTTTACAAAATTATTACAGCCCTTTGCATAATTCTTTAAACCGTTTACAAATTTATTTAAACTCATTCAATAAATACAGTCATGTACTTCACATAATTCGCATAATCTTGAGTTGTGACTGAAAGCAAACTTTACTGAATAACTTCTGAACTTTCGTCTTTATTTTTGAGAACGCTTGTTCCACAGGGTTCAACATAGGAGAATCTCTAATCGGGAAGATTAGAAGCTCACTGAGAAGGTACGTGGGAGAAGTTACTGGAGATTGGTCTCAACATTCAGAAGGAATACCGCGAACCTACTAGTACGTAGAAATCAGTCCCCTTCTCGTGACCATTACTACCGTTTGTCTTACGCGAGTAACTTATAGACGTTTTCGTTCTAATGAATACGGTTAACTATAGAGGTATAAATAAATTTGTGAAAGGTTTAAATTATTTTGTAAAGGGTTTAAATAAATTTGTAAATGCTATAAATCCGGCCCAGATATCATCGCTAGGGAGCACTTGATTATAATTGAGGATGGCTGTATGAAGTCGAGTTGGTTGTTCTGCAATATTATTTCATTTGAAAAATGATGGCTCTTTTGGATTTTGTTGATAGGCACTTTTGAAACGTGAACAAACGCTGAAGTATTATTGAGTAATTTATCACACAACAAACACAACAACATTACACAACGGTAAATTATTACACAATGGTAAATTATTACACAAAGGTAAATTATTACACAACGTCCAATTACTACACAACGGTTCATCTACCAACAAGGGGCTGGATTTTGTTGATCGGTACTTTTGCAACTTGAACAACCGTTGAAGTATTATTGATGGGCAAATCATTAGGTACACAACGGTAAATTATTACACAACGGTTCATTATACTATCTACGTAGAAGGGGCACCTATACAGGTAAATTATTACACAACGGTTTATTATTTGCCTCATGCTTCATGAATAACTACAAATAATAATTAATGACTGAATTATTGAATTCCCCGCACTTGTAGGAAATAACTAGAGTACTCTATTTAGGGCTTTTATCTCTAGGGTACTGACCATAGAAAACAGTGATCTACGCAGAAGGGGCATCTATACAGGTAAATAATGAACCCTTGTGTAATCATTTGCAGCTTTTTTTTTTAATTTTTATCATGAAAGTAGATCCCATCCTGAGAATTTTGACACTAACCGCATTTTCCTACGACAGGTAGTTTTCATTCTATAATTTTTCTCTTTACTTCCATGTTACTATTATATAGGAATGGAAGTATGGTGATACCCCTCAATAAAAGGTGTTCAAGAAAACCACTGAATCTTGTTCAGAAGTCTCAAAACGAGTTTCTAGGCGGTTTTCCGCTTGATGTCGCTCCGTAAATCTACGCAGAAGAGGTATCTATACCAGAAAATAATATTCCTCCAGAGCTAGTAAATAAACTCTTCCACAGATTGTCGAAATCGTTCAATAACACACCTAATCATAACGTTACCACAACGCCAAAACCGCCTAAGTGCTTTTAACCAGTTTCGAGAAAAACGTGTTCAAAGTTTTGATGCTACAGTATAAATCGAAAAATGGCTTTGATGCGACGGCACTTCCATAATAAATTATAGGAAGGTTTTTTCTCATCAAAAAGCCATTTCGAAACAATATGGAAGGGGTAATCCCCCCCCCCCCCCCATAGGGGAAATTGGCAGGGGGAATTTTGGCCTTGCGCACTTCGTATTAAATCGCTATTTCGTGCTTAAGTTCTTTTCAACAACGAACAATATTTTGATCTGCTATTGTCTTCATTAATACTAAACGTTTATGGGCAACATTGAAATAGCTTTAAGGACATCTGCTGACTTTGGAAGGAAGGGTTCCTGTCGAGGCACTTATGCGATTTTGGCGTGGTCAGATTGTCCATTTCTGGAGATAGGCGAAATTAATACGCATAATGGGCCACTCCGTGTCACTTGGGCGATTTTGGCATTGTCGGATTGTTCATTTCTGGAGATATGCGATACTAATTTGTTACTTTGTAACTAACCTGTTTGAAATAGGGATTCGCGCTATTGGCATGTTGTGGAATATAATAGAGTGACTCCAAAAATGCAATTAGGTGAAACTGGCCAAAATGGCACTTAGGCGGTTTTGGCATTGTGGTGACGATAATATTATCCATTAAATCCCAAATCTAGGAAATCAGTCACTGAAACTGAATTACCACTATTTTATTATACCATATGAGTTTGTATTACCTGGAAAGCCATTGCTGTGTTGATTCGTCTTGCTGAACTGATTTCATTATCGGATTGTTCCGAGTTATATACTTGGATCTCCCGGAGCCCCCCACTTATCCCGTAATATTTCATCTTTCTTTCAGATCCAAGATCTCTTTGCTCAATCGGCTCATACTCGGAGATGCTACTTTCACAAAACCCCATGGGAATCCTCCCTTTATTTTTCATCATGTAAGTTTCGGTTTCAAGGAATACCGCTTTATAGCAGCCAAAGTTTTTATTTGTCGGCGACGTTTCAACCCCCAAGTAGTGGGATTGCATGCCTTATTGATAGAGTGGAGTTGTATCCATTGCACGTTCTTAATATTATATATTTACACTATTTACAATGATGTATTTACAGTTTTTGTAGGTGAGGTGTTTTTGGCCGATTCCAAACCTGCTCATCGGCCAAAAACACCTCACCTAGAAAAACTGTAAATAAATCATTGTAAATAGTGTAAACATATAATATTAAGAACGTGCAATGGATAAAACTATCAATAAGGCATGATTAGGGTCCCACTACTTGGGGGTTGAAACGTCGCCGACAAATAGAAACTTTGGCTGCTATAAAGTGGTATTCCTTGAGACCAAAACCTACATGATGAACACTCAGAATCAGCCGGGAATTAATCTCTCAACCCACAGCTATATTATTTTTCATCTCAGATCATTTAAGATGCTGATCGCTCACAGTGTAGGTGTAGACATCCATAAAGAGTGCTGATGGGGGTCCAGTCTTCTGGGATTTAGGTGGAGTTTTTAAAATAAGTAAGATAACTTCATTGCCTGGTTGCCGAACGTCAGTAAGGCTCTTACCTAGACTCGAGGAACATTTGAGAGTGACTATTATCTACCTATGTTTCCATATTATAATAAAATAATTATGTAAATGTATGTCTGTACAGCGCTACAAGCCGCAATTTTGGGTATTTTGACTTGAAATTTTGACAATTTACTCCAGAGGCCTCCAGAATTTGCTGTATAGTTTTGGTGTCACCATGGTGCCAGGGAACTTCTCAAATTCTATCAGCTTCTGACAATAATACCAGTGTACCTACATAGTGGTAAAAATCTATAAAATTTTAATTTCTTTGAATTCTACTTCATGTCTCTTGCGTCGCCTTGAAGTCTTGATTAATGACAAGATTAAGACAAATTAGGAAGGAGCCTGCCTACCTATTCCAAAAAATATTTTTCACGCTCGATTTCACGCTCTACAGGGTGTCTCACTTATGATCCGAAAATTTTTAACCACGTGTTCTACAACCAATTTCCAACAAAAAGTGTCCCTTAAAGTTTTTTTTTTAAACCACTAAAAACCTGAGTTTTTTCAATGTTAACATTTTTTTCGTGTTTTCGACCTTTGGTCACTGAAAAGTTCATAACTCCCTTAATATGAAAATTAAAACCAAATCTAAGTAAACCGTTGGAAAGAGCGTTAAATTTCCCGTCTTTTGAGCCTCTAACAATAATTTTTTGAAGGGAACTTGAGAGTGAAAAATGAGCCTGAAAAGTTAATTTCGTCAATTCTTGAAAACTGCCTGTTTTTCAAACGATCATTAGGCCCCATAATTCTGGTGATTGGTCATAGCCTGTAAGCCTAAAAAATGCGCAAAAACCTCAGCTTTCCAACGGTTTAGTCAGTTTTTATTTTTTAGAGGGAACGTTTTTGTGAAAGTTGAGTTTTTTTGCGAAAAAACGTGTGTTTTCAGGCACATTTGAGGGTTTTTCCTTGGGGAAAAAAGTACTGCATGACTAACCACTGATGACTTTGGAGGCGGATTTACGTATTTTTTTACGCTGAATCTAATGGTGACATACCCAGAGCTTCCTAGCAACGCCGCCCGTCTGTCTATGGGATTGTAGGTATGCGAAAAAACGTGTGTTAAACAGAGTGAGGTTTGTTTCTGTTGTTTGTTGTGATGCCCTCTTCTTAGCGTTGATAAGAAAATCGTCATGAGGAAAACATCTACGTACAAAGTCTCTCTATTCGACCGAGTTCACCATCACGTTCAATCTGTTCTTCCGTTGCGTTCGATCCAGTTTCCTGTGTTGAAAATTTTCGTTTTTCTTTCAACTATGGCTCCATTCACCTATACCGTCAAAGAGTGCGTCGACATGATTTTCGTATATGGTTACGCACGGAAACGCATCGGCAGCGGGAAGAGAGTACGCGCGGCGTTTCCCCAACAGACGCCCTCCTCACAGAGAAACCTTCAGTAGGGTAAATGCACTTCACCATATCAAAAGGTGTTCGTTTTTGTGTTTTGGATTTCGTCATGTTCGGAATGAAGTGTTGTTTGTGCTAACACCCTTATTTAACCCACCCATTTGTGAAGACGCCTGATGGTATGAGGTTAACAACTGGAAATTACTCACAAGGTAAATTCTGTTTTCTACGCCTACGCAATAGCTTCATGACATTTATTCAGCCATAACGACCAGCAATGGTGAATTGCAGCTAACATTTTTCAAATATTAACGCAGGTATGCACACGTGCACGGAACGGGGAATTGTTCCAAATGGTCACTCACAGAGCAAGCGGTCCACGCGATGAATTTCGTGACGAGGCGATATTGGACGCAATAGCTGAGGATTCCACTTCCAGCACCCGCCGATTGGGCTTGCAGCTAGGGGTGCCACATGCGTCAGTTCATAGAGCCATAGTTGAAAGAAAAACTTCAACGCAACGGAAGAACAGATTGAACGTGATGGTGAACTCGGTCGAATAGAGAGACTTTGTACGTAGATGTTTTCCTCATGACGATTTTCTTATCAACGCTAAGAAGAGGGCATCACAACAAACAACAGAAACAAACCTCACTCTGTTTAACACACGTTTTTTCGCATACCTACAATCCCATAGACAGACGGGCGGCGTTGCTAGGAAGCTCTGGGTATGTCACCATTAGATTCAGCGTAAAAAAATACGTGAATCCGCCTCCAAAGTCATCAGTGGTTAGTCATACAGTACTTTTTTCCCCAAGGAAAAACCCTCAAATGTGCCTGAAAACACACGTTTTTTCGCATAAAAACTCAATTTTCACAAAAACGTTCCCTCTAAAAAATAAAAACTGACTATACCGTTGGAAAGCTGAGGCTTTTGCGCATTTTTTAGGCTTACAGGCTATGACCAATCACCAGAATTATGGGGCCTAATGATCGTTTGAAAAACAGGCAGTTTTCAAGAATTGACGAAATTAACTTTTCAGGCTCATTTTTACTCTCAAGTTCCCTTCAAAAAATTATTGTTAGAGGCTCAAAAGACGGGAAATTTAACGCTCTTTCCAACGGTTTACTTAGATTTAGTTTTACTTTTCATATTAAGGGAGTTATGACCTTTTCAGTGACCAAAGGTCGAAAACACGAAAAAAATCTTAACATTGAAAAAACTCAGGTTTTTAGTGGTTTTAAAAAAAAACTTTAAGGGACACTTTTTGTTGGAAATTGGTTGTAGAATACGTGGTTAAAAATTTTCGGATCATGAGTGAGACACCCTGTATATCACTTCGCACTTTTCTTAGTTAGGTAATATGAACCAAAATTAATGAAATTTGGTTTGTAGGTCCCTTTTGGTGTCTGTTTGGTCCGCGAAGCTCGGCGTTACTGTCATCTAAGGGGTGAACAGATAAGGGTTGAAATTATTCAAAATGCCGTAGCTCGAAAACTTTCAGTGGACCGGTATCGTTTTTTCTCACGTTTAACCGATAAGGGTTAAAAAGATCTTGAACTGTGAATGGTTGTTGACCGGCTCTGAAGGCTCTGGGGCTGGAGGTTCTGAAGTGTGAACCCACAAATTTGATCAACATGATTCAGTGGGTATACATAACTCCACCTTAGATTTCATATAAAAATTCCGTTCGCCTCAGATTATTTCGATTCTTGCATAAATTTTGTATTCGCCATCTACAGGAGAAACCGCCAAACGAGGCGAAAATTGTCGGAGTAGGTAAGTTTTGTTTCTAAGAATCCTTAGAATTAAATGGCCTTAAGGCCAAAAAGATGTAAGTGAAATATTCTCACTGGATTTCTCGAATACCCACGTATATGACAACATCTAAAATGAGTACGTACAATTTATCTGTCTTGTTGTACTTATTTGACTTTTACTGGATAGAAGATGAACCTATAAATTGAAGGATCCGTATGTCGATCCACCGAGCAAATTATGGTTTCGTAGAGGTTCGCCAATTTCAAGTTAGCAGAGCGAACTCCATATGATTACGAGGTTCATCGCACTCTCTGCCTTAGTTACGACCACTTCATCGCCCCTTCGAACAGGCCCGTGGGAATCAGAAGAAAATCGGTTCTCGCTCCTGAATCAAACCGAAGGCTGATTTCAAAAAAGCAGCCTTCCGGTTCTTTTAGCGTCTGTCGAAACTGAACATGAAGCGAGCTCGGGTTACTGTGCTCGTTTACCTGCACGTCTGCAAGTCCGAGTATCCTCCAGTTCTACATAAACAGCACACTGGCTTTCTGCGTTTTCTTGGACATGTCCGTTTATCAGTGTGTCCAGGGTAGGTATTTTCTTATTGTATTTCTGAGGTAATTCTGTAATTTTGCTTCCACACTACCGAAAGTAGGGAAGCCTTGGGTTCGTGATTGAGTAAAAAAATGTATGCCCTCCAAAATGAAAATTTCCACAACCGTTTTGCGTTTCAGACATCGAGGAACATTTTTGGTTCCGTGTCTGTCTGTCTGTGGTAATTCCTTGTAACACCCATAACTACCCGAAATAATGGTTGAAATGGGCTGAAATTTGGGTGGTAGGTGCAAGTTGAGTCACAGATGGTTTCATACAAAAATCATTGAAAAAGTACTGTAACTTTCGTCTGCGCATGCGCAAACGTGAAATATTTGAAACGCCCATAACAACCCTAAATATTGTTTAAAAGAGTTCAAACTTGGAGGGTCGATTAGGAATAATGCTTTGATAGTTTCAGATGAATTTCATTGGAATCGTGATATAACTTTCATCTGCGCTTGCGCGAACATGAAATGTTGACCATTTCCTTGTAATTCTTCCAACCACGCGAAAAATAGTCGTAGAGAGCTGAAATTTTGAGGGTACACGAGGGTTTAATCGCAGATGGTAGGTACCATTTTAAAATCATGGAAATAGTGTCTGCGCATGCGCAAACGTGAAATACTTGAAACGCCCGTAAAATATCGTGAAATGAGTTCAGATTTGGAGGGTCGATCAGGAATAACACTTTGATAAAATTGCGTATTATGTCATTCTTCTGCGCATGCGTGAACATGAAATGTTGACCGTTTCCTTGTAACGCTTCTAACTACGCGAAAAATAGTCGTAGAGAGCTGACATTTTGAGAGTACACGCGGGTTGGATCGCAGTTGATCCCACTTCAAAAATATGAAACTCGTTCCGTATGCGCATGCGCAAACGTGAAATAATTGAAACGCCCATAACTACCTTAAATAATATCGTTGAAATGAGTTCAGATTTGTAGGGTCGATCAGGAATAATACCTTGTTAGTTCCATGTGAATTTTATTAGTTTCGTACTGTAACTTTCGTCTGCGCATGCGCCAACATGAAATGTTGACAGTTTCCTTGTAACGCTTCTAACTACGCGAAAAATAGTCGTAGAGAGCTGAAATTTTGAGGGTACACGTGGGGATCCCACATGGTCCCGTATCAAAATAAAACTACCCTATTCTGTACGTTCATATGATTCAAGTGAGGAAGCTATACTGCCTACTCGTATTGGCAGACTTTTTTCCTTATTTAACCTCAATTATTATCGTATATTATATCAACGCTGTACAAGACATTGCAAGAGAACTGGATTGCCTTTAACTTTCGTCTTTTTATACAGCACATTCAGTTTCCAACTACTATTGTTTATCAAATGAGCATTACACGCTGACATTTTTTTCATTTATGTACCTACTTTTAAAATTATTTTTTACACACACACACTCAGCGATAAGTAACTATCACCACATTTTGGAATACTCGTAATAGCACCCGTATTCCAGTTGTCCGAACTGATTTAATCGAATTAGTGCCAACCTCAAACAATGACAAGCTTCACTTATTACGACATTCGACCCAACTATAGGGGAACTAGTAGAAATAAAATATAAACAAGACTCCAATGACAACTCAGAAGCGATCCAGTTGACACAAATATATAATGTGGATCTATGTGAACGGATCATCATCATCAAGTGGTATGGGTTACACTAATAATTCCTGTTACGCGTTAGACATTTCGGAAGTCTGAAGACATCATGAAAACATCCGGCCTTTACCGCTTCCGCAGGTTATTTTCGAATCCTAAAATTGCCGAACAAAATAAAACCCCGAATGGCAATCATTTTGACGGGTTTGGACGCAAACCTGTGGGTTTGGTTTTCAATATTTTGTACTTGTACGTGTTTCTTCATGTTCCCATTGTGGCTGACAAGTCGACGTTTCAAGAGGCTCGTTTCCCAAATCACAAGTAAGTGATGCGCGCAACACTTAATTTACGCCTATTTTTTAGTGCAGACGGATTTTCTACTTGGTATGCGCTTCCTTCAGTAGGACGGATAATTATTATTCCTGAGAATTCAACTCCCTAACTTCCCCCGACCTTTAAAAAAACTGGGATTTCGAACTATGATTTGTACTAACAAGGACGTGCAAATCAGCCTCTCTGCAACATCTGATGCAACATCTGCTGATCTCTTAACGAAAATGCGGTTATTTTCATTTGACGGGATTTTTAATGTATCGTGTCGTCTTGGAACCTTCGGGGCGGTCGGGGATGTTCGGGAATGTCACCATTCGATTCATCGTGAAAAATTACGTAGAAAACGACACCTAAATCCTCTAGTCACGTCGTCTCAAGTCAGAGTAAATACTCTAAAACATTCGGTTTCCTCAAAAAACACAAGTTTCAAACGTACCTCATTTTCTCCCCTAACTAGTGCGGTAAAGTGAAAAATAACCACACCGTTCGAAAGCTGAGATTCTGAGGAAATTTTTCCCGTCAATAACCCATTATTTGTGAATTTTTGAAACGTACAGCTGTTTTTGAGAACAAAGTCATTTTGAGAAGCCGAGAAATTTTCCTTTTCACTCCAATTCTTCGCCCGCTGAATATGCAGAATCTATGTTAGGACCATACTCTGATAGAAAATTTAACGCTCTTTCCAACGGTGTCCGTATTTTTAATTTTACACTGTAATTCAAGGGAATTATGGCCATATTAGCGGTATACAAAATCTTTAAGTGAAAAAACTCTTGTGAAAACAAGGGGTTAAAAAAATTGCAAAGAAAACTTTTTGTTGGAAATTAGTTGTACAAAAAAATTCTCTTAAATTCTTAATCTTGAGTGTAAAAACCCTGAAAACCCTGTATGCACTGTAGATGTCCCACGGAAGTGGATACAAATACGTACTTTTTTTTTTTTAATAAGCAATTCCCACATCTTAAAATTAGCGTTATTTTCGAGTAGGTAGGTATGCATTCCATCATCAAAAACGTCCTGTTAAAACAATGTAATACCATTCTTAGGATGTTGGATGACAGTATTACTCTAATTATAACCAACGATTGTGTAGTTGTGAAACGGGTCTATTTTTCTCACAGAACGTCTTGAAGGGCTCCGCAAAGAAAATGATGCGTTGGTGAACAGAAGCGGCAAGCTGGAGGACACGATACAAGACGTAAACGGTTTGTTGAGGGGTAAGGCTACATTTACGTAATTCAAATGAAAGATGAACAATTAGATAAGCAAGTAGGTACGTTGTGAGGTTCAGCAGGTTGTTACCGTTGATATGGATCCTTTGTCGGGATAATTATTACTGAGGATACATATCCGTAAGTATTTCACTCTTTTTATTTATTCACTCCTTTACACTTAACCACCACGCTGGATCCTAACTGTCCGGGAGCTCGGGGAAGACGACTGGGAGTCCGAAGCAACGAGGCACCTGCGGATGTCCAATTCGTTGACCCCTCTCCTACGTCACGGCTCCACGTGTTTAGCTAATCAGCACAGCTGATTAGCTCGCCGGATATGGCTGGCGCTTAATACGAAATACCGCGCCCACTACATCAGTCCGTCCGCCAGAAGAAGCCAGTCCCTGGCTGTCCAGACCGCCCTTCATGGATGAGTTGTCCTGGGTTAGGCGCCATGCTGGGCAAGATACTGCCGGTCGCTGGAGTCTCTGTTGCCCATCGCCACCAGGACCACTTTGCTCATCACTGGGATGACTTCCTGTTACAAAAAGGCCCACGAGACCATCCAGGTGGTTTCTCTGTACACTGAGAAGTAGCCACTGGTGAGTCCATGGCCGTTTACCAGGATCAGGGCCGTTTTGGAAGACGGAGTAGCGCTGACGGAAACTTCATTGCAAGGTCTGCACTAGTCGCTTGGAGGTAACCAGCTAGCTGGAGGGTTCCGGTTTCCTTGATGTAGTACGTGGTGTCCAGGACTCCGTCGTGGTTGTGGTCAGCTTGCAACGTGGACCAACTGATGGAGTGGAGAGGGGGGGGGGGGGTTTCGCTAACAACCAAAAAAGATGATAGAAATTTTGAGTTGTACATATAGCCGAAACGGATTGTAATGGGAGTAGCCCGACATGACTTCCTAGCCTATACAGCGTGGTGGTGCGAAATTCGTTAGCTTAACGTACTGCAAATAGGTAGCTGTATGTATACAGTTTTTCGATAATCTAATCAATAAATAATTTGACCCATAGTTGGTAGTTCTTACTTATTGTTAATTTTTAGTATTACATTTGTTGCAAAACGGACCTACATACTAATTAATAGTTGTGGTTGAAACGCAGTTCACAGTAACAGTTTATAGTTAGGCATTCACAAGGACCGGCCGGTTGGGGAAAAACGAACTGAACTTATTAAACTTGCCACTGCTGAGAATTTTAGTTCTAGGTCTTAGCTATGACTCCCGCACTATTCGAAAAGCGTTTGGAAACGGGAATGCACCACTTGGACACACATATTATGAAAATCACTTGCACCAAGGGAAGGATAGGGCGACCGTAGGATTACGATAAGCTCACACATAACACAAAATCACACACAGAAAACACAGGTACGAATTTGGCATGCTTTTTACACGGCTATAATCTACTATTTACATAATCCGGTACGGCACCTCTATATATATACATATATTATATACACTGATTGGATAAGTATACAACCCCCCTTCCCGTCTATGGGAGTATCATCCCTTGGTGATACATGGTTGGGTATGATAGGGGCCCTTGGACGAAAATATCGACCACTCACCCATGGTACCCAGTGACATGAGTTTCATGCTCTACCGTCCCCCCTCGACATATTACCATCTCCTGGTGGTAGTTGTCTGGAATACCCCTGATGGGCCTAACCTCTGCCTAACCTCGCTACCTCATTGCAGGGTAATCATGTACGAGTTATGACCGTTGAATATATTATGTACAATATCTAATGTCTAACTTTTACGTTTATTTAGTGTTATTGTAACCATTCCCCCTTATTTTCTAATTAAAAAAAAAAACGCTCGGAAAGTTTTGGATGGTTACCGCTGGACTTACTTCGTGATCCTCCTTACCACATAGAGGCCAAAGTTGTATGGGTTTACGAAATCGTACCTGTCCTGTGGCATAGTACTGTAGGTAACTGCGCGCCCCCTGATGGGCTCACCCTTTTTTTTATTTTTACTGCTGGATGGAAATGTCCTGAGTAAGTAGGTAGTTTTACTTCGGGTGAGATTTTCAAATTCCTGGCGAAACAAACAATAAGTTATTCAGTTGACAGGAAAGTGTAAGGGGAAATTGTACGAAAACAAATAGCAAATGTGCTGGTACTCAGCTAACAAAATGCATGCTAAAAACTTGTACGTTGGTACGCTATTAACAGTGGCAACTCATTGGAGAAAAAAAGAATAATACAGGTGATAGCCTCTACTGGGAACATGGTGGTACTGGTACTGGTCGATCGAGGACCACTAATGGGGCCGATTTGGAGCATGGGATGAGTTTCCATACTACCAGTGCTAGCAGTAGCAATGCAATGACGGCTAAGGTGGTACCAGTGGTCCAGTGGAACATTTTCCAATGATGTTCCCTTGCTGCATCCTGTTGCAGAGTGTCATTTAACTGTTTTATGGCCTGTTTAACCGTAATTGAGGATTCAGGGCTAGGCAACTGATCCATTAGTGCATGAAATCTCTCTTTCCCCATGGTCAGAGCCTCATGTTCACTGGGGGTCAATAAACTGAGGGATCCATTCAGACCCAAATTGAATTGTGGTCTTTTAACCGCCTGAACTACCTTGAACTCCTCAGTTTCTAACACCACCTGGCCTAACAGCTGAAAGTCTGGTCCTGTTATCCTACACTGGCCCGCATCTTCCACAACTCCAGTTCCTGTGAGTGTTATGTGGAGTGCTAGCTTGCCAGTGCACTCCACCTTAATGTCCATTGGCTCGGGTACTGAGTACAGCCAGCCATTGTTCATTAAGGCGAATTCAGGTTGCCTGCTCTTGATCAACTTCCGCTCACAAGCATCCAGCTTACCTGTCCACAGGGAAAACTCACAGCTAGCCTTTCTACTAGTGTGGACTGGCTTTCGCAGTGTGCAGATGGCCGGCACACCACTACTACAGGGCGTCAGATCTGGTTCGTCCAGTAAGACATATTGGTCCTCCGCTTCCGTTACTGCTACGTACTCGTGAAGTTCGCCCCATGTGACCCAACTGCCTAATTGGTGATCATAAACAGGGGCTGTATGTAGGCGGTTCAGTCGGAAGGTGCTGGTCCCCTCCAGTAAGGGCAGCGCTATCAAGAACACTAAGTCAGTAGGTGTGGCTGCTGCCCTCACTGAGGCCACTTGGTAGAACCAAAATAATTCCTCTGTCTCAGGATTGTAAGGGAGTGTGACGGTAGGTGGTAACCTGAGTTTCAGTCCTGTCAGTAGGTTTCTGAGGTCTTTAGGTGTAAGTAAGTCGGGTGTTAAGTTGCCGTTGCCACTTGCAATTAAGGCTGACTGTACTCGTCTCAGGCTCTCCCCTGCTTCCTGATATTCCATCATGACCTGGTTTCTGATCGAATGCCAGTGGTTGATGACCTCTTGCAAGCCGAGAGCCTGATTGGTTTGTTGGAAGTAATTAGCTGTCAGTGCCTGGGTTCTATTCAGTTCTATAAGTAACTGTCGAATGATGTCGGTATGGTTGGAGATTCTGTCCTCCTGGTCTTTTAAAATAGACAGTTGAGCAGAGGCGTCATGCACTAATGTTGAAGTTTGCCCTACGAATTTTTGCTTTAGGGTGCGTAGCTCGTGGTCTGTAGCTACCCCAAATAAGTAATGGTAAACTTTTCCTAGTGGATCAAAAAGTCCCCGTTTCCTCAGAGCGTGGGGTGGAGCCCAATGTGTAATAAATTTTACCTGCTCCTCGTAGGCCTGGGTTTGGCGGCTAAGCCATTCCAGTTCCCACCTTACCTCCTTGTCCGTGCTTATTTTGGACGCTGTTACCTCACGGACCAGGTCATGGGTGACTTGATTCAGGTGGTTTGCCTCAGTCTGGAGCTCGGTCATGTTCAGATGCACCAGTAGCTTCCACTGAGAGCCTGTTACTGCTATCGATTGTAGCTGCTCGAAGACCACCCCAGGTATTCCTGTAGTTGGTACTATCATGGCCAGGTACACAATTAAAATCACATTCTCCATGGTTTAGTGGTTTACCTGTAATCAAGAGCTTATTAGACATCAGGTTTAACAGAACTAACCAACTGTCTTATCCACTGAAAATTAAATACTGTTGTAGGTTACTCTTTAAGTTAGTCATATAGGGATTAGGTCTCTATTATGAAAACATGAATTCATCGGCCAACAACATTGTACTTAGGCGTAGCTTCAGTAGGCTTAAGAATGTTTTAACGTTATTGAAATTCCCTGCAGCAGTTAATATCTGGGTAATCGTTTTTGTATTTTTATGAGTAGAAAACACTCATTGTAGGGAATTTAAATATAAGGAGCTTAAGACAGCTATTGGATTAACATACTATCAAATATTCACATTAACATGGTATAAATGTATAATAGCTTCGTCTTAACGAATGCAAAAATTTCCAATACTTATTTATTAACATTGAATTATGAGAGAAGAAAAAACATGTGCATAAATATAATGACAAAGAGCTTTGATGAGCCTAAACTTTGCTTTTATGATGGGGAGGTAATTTTTAATTGGAAGGGACTTGAGAACAGGCTAACCCTTGGTACTAGTATTCTCTCCCCCACTGCTAATCCTCATAATAATTGGTCCTGGTACGTGGTCGTAAGCCATACCGGGAGGTATCCACAGGTTTCGGTGGTTCCTTCTGAGCTGAGGGGCCGGGTGTGACAACTTCGTTCCCGACAGGGGCAGTGGTTACTCCATTATCCGTACTTTCGGGCGGTATAGGAATTTCTAGTAGTGGGCTCTGTTTCAGTCGGGAAGTATGCACTATTTGGTGCTCCTTGCCAATTTTGAGCTCCACATTCTGATCCGAAAGGACCTTTGTCACTTTGTATGGTCCCCGCCAGGGTTTAGTGAGCTTCCTTGACTTTCCCTTTTTGACTGCAGGGTTGTGTAGGTACACCTGATCGCCAACTTGTAAGGAAAAGGGTTTAACTCCTGTGTCATGAATTTCTTTCATCTTTTTCTTGCCCTCCTCTTGATTTTGTTGCACAGCTCTCCACAGTTCTTGGAGTTTAGTCCGTAGTTCCTCAACATGCAGCGCAAACGGTTCAATGGAAGGGTCAAGTGATAGTTCGTCCCTGGCAGGCATGGTCATTGTGCGGCCAAATACCACCGTGTATGGTGGATGCTTGGTGGTAGAATTTGGCTGCGAATTTATTACCATCTCTGCCAGGGGTAACTTCTCGTCCCAGTCCATCTGCGTTGGATCAAGGAAGTGCTTCAGTATACTGGCCAGTGATTTGTGAACAATCTCGCATCTGCCGTTTCCAGCAGGGTGATAGGCCGTAGTGTGTATCTTGTTGATCCTGAAGAACTCACAGAGATGTTTGATGAGTTCCGATGTGAAATTCTTCCCTTGATCCGACAACATCCGTTTGCTGGTGCCGAAACGTCCAAAGTGATTCACCAGCTTTAGGGCCGTTTCTTCCGCTGTTACTGATTTCATAGGGTGGAACTGGACGTACCGCGAAAATTGATCAAGAATTGTGAGGATGTATTTGAAGCCGTCCCTTGTTGTGGGAAGTGGCCCTACAACGTCAATGGAAATTGCTTCAAAGACCTCCTGTGGTTCTTCAAAGTTCCCTAAGGGAGGTCTCATACGACCGTCATTCTTAGCCTGCATACAGGGAGGGCAAACTTTGATGTACTGTCTGACATCCTTGGCCATATTTTTCCAGTAGAACTTCTGGCACAAGTTTGTCAGCGTCTTGTGTACCCCTCTATGACCACTCTGTGGCGCGGTGTGGCACAGCTCCAGTGCTCTTTGTCGTAGTGACGTGGGCACTACTAGCCTCATACCTCCAGCTGTATTCTTCCCGAGAATGCCTTGGTCAGTTAGCTCAAATCCCGGGCTCTTGGCTAATTCTTTGCATTCATCGTCCTCTAGTTGTGCTTGCCTGAGTTCTTCTGGCTCTATTACCATGGTGGTTGTTACCTGGTATGCACGGGAGAGTCCATCAGCGTTTTTATTGGTGTTCCCAGCCTTGTACTTGACTGTGTAGGCATATTCTTCCATGAGGAGGGACCATCTCATAATTTGAGCATTGGTGTCCTTCATTTGGTGGAGGTATCTGAGAGGGGCGTGGTCGGTTATTATGGTGAACTTTGACCCCCACAGATAGTGATGGAAATAGCCCACTGCATAGACTATTGCTAGTAGTTCAAGTTCTGTCGCCGAATAATTTTTTTCTGCCTTGCTTAGCGCACGGCTTGCATAGGCAACAGGATGTTCTACCTGGTCATGCATTTGGCTCAATACTGCACCAAGTCCTGAGGTGGATGCATCTGTTGTGAGGATGAATTCCTTTTCGATATCTGGGAATTTCAGGATAGGTGGGGTAGTTAATTTCTCTTTAAGGGTGTCAAATGCCTTTTGCTGACTTTCAGTCCATTCAAAGGGTGCTCCTAGTCGAGTCAGGTCGATCAGTGGCTTAGCCAACTTGGCAAAGGACTGTACAAACTTGCGGTAGTACGAGCAGAGGCCAATGAACGCTCTGACCTGTTTTACCGTGGTTGGAAGAGGGAAATCCCTTACTGCATCCAACTTCCTGTTGTCTGGCAGGACACCTTTAGAGCTCACCACATGTCCTAGATAATGGACTTCCTTCTGAAGAAAGTGGCACTTTACTAGCTGCAGCTTTAGATTTGTATCCCTGAAGAGCTTCAGCAGGTTACAGAGTTCCTCCATTTGCTCCTCCCATGTTTTATGGAACAGGATAATGTCATCCAGGAAAGCCTGGGCTTTTGAAGAGCCCAATGCCTTGATAAGCCTGGAAGCCATCCTCTGGAATGTGGCTGGAGCGTTGGATAAGCCAAATGGCATGCGAGTGAAAGCCCAGTTTCCCCCTGGTGTGGAGAAGCCAGTTTTCTCGATGTCCTCCTCCTTCACACGCACTTGGTGATACCCACTCCTCAAGTCTAGGGTAGTGAAGTACCTTGCTCCTCCCATAGCATCAAGGCAATCCTGTACATGGGGCAAAGGGAAGTATTCTGGTTGAGTAATTTTGTTCACCCGTCTGAAGTCCACTACCATGCGCCAGGAGAGTTCCGTGTGTCCATCAACTAAGGTTTTCTTTGGAACCAGGATGCAAGGTGATTGCCAGGCGCCAGTACTTGGCTGGATCACACCTTCTTTGAGATGATCCTGCACAATCTTTTCCATTGCCTCTCTCTGTTTTATGGGCACCTTGTATGGGCGTGTCCGGATGGGCTTGTGGTCCCCAGTCGGGATTCCATGCTCCACGAGGTCCGTAACACCGAGTTTTTCATATCCAGGAAAGCTGAATACATCTACAAACTCTTTCAGACGCTCTGATACCTTTTCAGGATGCTCAAATCCTTTGGACTGCTGCTTCACGAGCATTAAAAATGTTGCCAGCTCGTCCTCCACGGTTCCTTGAGCTTCTGAGGTTTGGGTGAGGCAGCAGGTAGCTTCTGGAGGCGGTGAGCTGACAGGTTCCAGGTTGCCCACTTTGCAGTTTTTCTGCATGGTGACTGGCGTCTCTGCTGAGTTGTACACCATCACCACTGAATCAGGCAAGTTGCTGTGAATGGAACCAGCAAAGCAGAGAGAATCTCTATGTACTGGTTGCAGCAGCTGGAGTCTTGTTTGAGGGGTATCCCCACCTACTCTCCGTGCTGGCACCACAGCTACACAACTGGGGGGGATGGTTACTTTCATACTAGAAACCAAATAAGCCTTGTCACGCTTCCCGGTTTCTGGGCTGGTGGTCGTGCTATGGTCCCTTCTGAATCTTATTTTTCCCTCCCTGATGTCTAACTGGGCGCCATGAGTGTATTGGACATCGAGGCCTATTATGGCTACCATCTCTTGGGGAAGGTCAACCACAGTAGCCCAAGCAAGGAATGTCCCAGCACCTGGAAGAGTGATGAGGCATTGTGCATCTCCATAGACTGTCATGAATGTACCCGTCACACCTTGTACTTGTCGGTGAGACGGTGTAAGGTCCACATCGTGCACTGCCTTCCTGCTGACAAGGGTTATTTGTGACCCTGTATCAATGAGGCACTTTCCCCTCAAACTCCCAACTTTGCCATCGACTGTCATGGCTGGCATTGGGGTGACATGGAACACCTGGGTTGGCTTGTCCAATTGCCGTTTTTCTTGAGCCATTTCCTCTCCAGGGTCGTTGCCGAGATATCCCTGACATTGAGGGGGAGGTGAGACTAAGCCACTCCCCCTCTCTGCCCGTTTGGGTTCTGATGAGAGGCGGAATGCTGCTGGTCTGAGCTGGTTCCGTTGTCTTGTGCTGGCGGAGTCTGGCCATATTTCGGTCCTCCCACTCGATATTCACACTCCCAGATTTTATGGGGCTTCCTGCAGTTAATGCAGGAAGTCTTGGCTTTCCAAGGGCTTTTCGTCTTTTGTTGCGGCGTGGGCCCCTTATCGTTCAAAGGTTGTGACCCCTGCCCTTTGTTGGCCACCTGGTTCTGGGTTGAGTTGTTGGGTGGATTTGGTTGGTTCTGACCAGAGCAGTTGCAACTTCTCTCGTTACCAGGTGCTCTGCTTCCAGATTGTCCCTGTTTGGAGAACGACACAGCCACAAGGCTCTGCTGTGTCTGCCGAGGTTCTGCTTGAATTGTATCATACATACTCATAGCAGACTGAGCCTTCGCCATTGCCTCGGACACCGTCCTAGGATCCGCGGTTGCTGTCGCCACTCTTATGTTGTGAGGCAGCCCCCGCAGGAAGGCCTGCAATGCCAGAATGTTGGAATCCGCACTCTTCGTTGGATCGGCCTTCTCCGCTAGGGTCTTGATTTTTTCCCCATACTGGGAGATGGTCTCCCCGGGCCCCATTGTCGTCCTATCCAACTCCTGGATGTACGACAACTCAGTCCTGATACCCTCGAAGCGCGTCCGCAGCTTTTCTTCTAGCTCCGCCAGGGTCCTGATGTCCCCCTGCCGGCGTTGCAGGAAGAGCGCTGGCTCATCCTTGGCTCTGCTGATGGCTGGGCCTAACCTCTGTGTATAGAGGTCCCGTACTTTGGTCGGGGTGGTCAGCGAATGTTCAGTAATCATGCTCCGCATTGACGACTGCTTAATTTTGGTTTATTATTTTCAATAATGAACCATTGGAATCAAGCATGAAAAAAAGCCTAACCCCCCCATCAAAATTTGATGGTTTACGTTTCAAGGTACCTATGTAGAATCCGAAAATGTACTTAATAAAAATATTTCTGTCCGTCCGCCGTACTGGCCACTTTTCTTAGTTACCATGAAACAAAATTTATGAAATTCGGGTTATTGGTTCAGTTCGGGGTCTAGTTGGTCCTCGAAGCTCGACGTCACTATGAGTCATCTCTAAGGGGTTCAAAATAGGGGTTGAAATTTTCAGAAGTCGTAGCTCGAAAACTTTCGATAGAAGGGTATGGTTTTTTTTAGATTATTAAATTTGTCTCGAGCTGACCAATTTTTTGGGACCACCCGGAGCATTGTACGTCCAGCTGTTCGTGTGCACCAAAAAGCTTCGTCAGTACGATCGTGAATCAAACGGTATAAATCCGGCCCGGATATCATCGCTAGGGAGCACCTGATTATAATCAAGGATGGCTAAATGAAGTCGAGTTGGTTGGTCTGCGATATTATTTCATTTGATAAGTGATGGACTATTGGATTTTGTTGGTAGGTAGGTACTTCTGAAACTTGAACAAGAGTTGAAGTATTATTGATGGGTAAATTATTACATATTGGTAAATTATTGCACAACGGTAAATTATTACATAACGGTAAATTATTTCATAACGGTAAATTATTACACAACGGTTCATTATAGTTATTGACCACAGAAAACAGTGATCTACGCGGAAGGGGCATCTATTTCACTCCACATCAACAATTTTCCTTCAGAACTTCATTATTTGCCTTTGTTTTTGCCGTTTTAGTTACTGTTTGTCATCGACAGAATTATTTTAGCAACATTTAACTCGTGATTCAGGTAGGTACCTAGTAACGAGTACGGGGTTAGGTACTAACCTACGGAGGGTCTGCTATTCACATAATATGTATAGAGAAGTACATATATTATATTATACAGACGGGTGATCTATACAGAGAGCTGTGATCTGTAACAGAAGGGTATTCTGTGCAGCGTTTTGAATTGGGACCTCGAGAATGATGAAGGGTATTTCATTAAGGGCTGGTAAGTTCCTATGCAGCATGTGAAGGACGTAGAGTGGGCTTCTCGTTGATAAGGCAATACGTGGTCGGGAAGGTTTTGGGGGGTTTTGTTAACGGGCGCCTTACAACCAACTAGTTAATAATATTCGGAATCTCTTAACATCTAAATGTCTAGCTTCTTTGTCCCAGCGTTGTGTTCATCTTGGTAATTGTATAATTTCTCACAATTTGGGCTACACAGCCATGCAACGACTAACTGTTATTTATTTTTGCTTCCTCACTGCTGAAGGGTGGGAAGGGGGGAGGGGGGTCGAAAAAATGTACGTCCTCCAAAATGGAAATCTCCACTCGCATTTTACGTTTCAGACATCAAGGAACATTTTTGGTTCCGCGTCTGTCTGTCTGTCTGTCCGTCTGTGTGTCAGTCTGTGTGTGTCCAATTCCTTGTAACAACCCGTAACTACCCGAAATAATGGTCGACATGAGCTGAAATTTGGGCGGTAGGTGCGGGTTGGGTCACAGATAAAATCACTGAAAAAGTTCATTAACTTTCGTCTGCGCATGCGCAAACGTGAAAAACCTAAAACGCCCATAACTACGTTATATCGTTGAAATGAGTTCAGATTTGTAGGGTCGATGAGGAATAATACTTTGATAGTTCATGAATTCCATTGGAATCGTACTGTAACTTTTGTCTGCGCATGCGCGAACATGAAATGTTCACCATTTCCTTGTAACGCTTCTAACTACGCGAAAAAGAGTCGTAGAGAGCTGAAATTTTGAGGGTACACGCGGGTTGGATCGCAGATGGTCCCTTATCAAAACGAACCTACCCAACTATTCTATACGTTCATGTGATTCAAGTGAACCTGCTCGAATTGACAGACTTTTTTTCTCGAATTTGCAAATATGAGTGAAGACCTGATACGTAATTTTTGGGAGGATGTTCAGTTTCTTTAATAACTCGGCCGAGCTTACTCCGTAACTACTCCTGGTCATAATCGTTTAAACATTTTTTGCAGAGAACATCGGTTTCTTGCTATATTCTTTCCTGCGTCTCCCCAGGCAACTATTATAGAGTAAATGAGCACTGGGACTGTACTATGCGAAATAGACCGCCCTTATTTCAAGATACGCATGTTTCGAAAAGAGATAAACACATGAAATAGTTTCCTTGTTCTCCATATTTTATCGATTCAAACAACATTATCGATATGAGATTTGAATCGATTTGCGCTCTTAAATACTTGAAAAACACTGCTAGAGTTTTTTTACACTCAAAAATCCTTCGTTCAACATGGCTTCAAACATGGTTTCATCGTTTCATTATGGATAAGTTCCTCACGAACATGACAGTTATTAGCTATCGTTCGAAAGCACCACTCAGCTGATCGATGTTGGAGCCTGTCAATTTTACCGAACTTTCTCACAATACCCGTCCATACCCGTCCACAACCAGTTGTTGGGTCAACTGATTGAGGCTTATGCGTACATAACAGAAGATTTTATGTCCACATCAAGTCTCGCTGGAGTCACATTTCGATTCCGAATCTGCCAAGGTAACGGAGGCTTTGTTTTCACTTTTTGAGTGTTTTTTTTTTAATCCCCAAAATATTTGTCCGTCAGTCTGCACGTCTACAAATTCTCGCCACACGCATTTAACTTCCTCAGTTCAAATCCGATTTTGTTGAAAATTTCAGAGATCATGCATGCTGGGTTCTAGATGATCCCCTATGAATTCAGAACGATCGGATCAATATTATGGCCACTGCGCATGCGCAACCGCGAATCCAGAGTAGGCCCTCAATTTCTCACTAGTCTAAGGCCCGATTTTCGTGAAAATTTCATGAGTAGGTAATATCAGGGACGTTGCGTCCATAAGGCCACTTGGGCCACTGCCCTGGAACCAAAAACAAAAAACACTAGAGTAAAAAATACCAAACATTGTTCAGTTGGCATCTGAGTTTCCCTCCATACACTGCACATACAGTAGCATTTTTCACAAGTTCAACAGCCACACGCCAGAGTTCTCTGGCCATGGATATTCAATATTCTACTAGAGCACCCATGGTGGTTCCTTAATGTTAGCACCATAGACCTAGCATCTTACTGGAATAAAACCACAGTAACCGATGTCCTGCAATCGAAATCGAAACCCAGGCTCATGAAACTGGAAGGTAGGTTCTGGGTCCTGGGACCTAGTGTCGCCATGGCAACCGAGAAAAGTGGCCGATCCGCGCATGCTCAGTCGAGTAAAAATGTTGATCACCACGCCCACTTTGGGCCCCGGCCCCATAATCTGATTTCAACCCCAAAATCGTGTCCATTTCACAGTCGATTCGAGATACATCCAGATGCTTCTTCTTCTGACTTGTTTTTTGTTGTCTCTGAATCACATGTCCGACATCGGCTTATGTCCGACATCTGCAGATGACAATTAAGCTGAGAACTTCCACTCCACTGAATGACCTTCGCTTTCTCTGTCTGTCAGTTTTCAATTTTTTTGCGTCAAATTTTGCGCGTTTTGCGTTCGGTCCGGTTCCGATGACAGAGTTGTATATGTGGTACCTACGTGCGTTTTGTCCTGTTTGCTGTTTGTGGACTGATCGGCGTCAACACACAGATAACAAACTATCGAGCTTCTAGTCAATAGCTTCTCCATTCAAGTAGGTACCGGCCGACGGGTTATTGTTTTGTTGTATTTTAGTTTACTATATTTTTGTAACACATGCATTCGGTGGCTAATTTGCAGTAGAAATTGTCGACGTTTTCGTACGACGATAGAGTGTTGATTAAAATAGATAACCTTTGCTAAATATCACTATCAGTAAATAAGGGAAGGGTGTTGTTGCCTTGGGGTATTTCGTAGACAAATCTGTTGGTTTTGTGTTCTGGTCTGGTGCCCCTCCTTTTTCATACCCCACCCACCGCTACTGGGTAATAATACTGCCCAATCTTGCATTATCAAGTCAACTTGCTGGTGAATTAGCATAAGATATCAACAACAACAAAAAACTGGCTCACTCGTCAGGCTGTAGATCAACACGCCGACACACAAACGTTCACCACTTTCCTTTTAGTAGGATGCATCGAAAACACATTGGGGGTTTCAATCGGAAACAAAAGATTGCTCCTTATTTGAGACCTTCAACTCCTCTACTTATTATTATAGTAGGCAGTAAACCGAATGCCTAGCAATAAATTAATAAAAACCAATTAGTCGAACATCCATAATAATATAGCCAACTACATAGATCCTCCTTTAGGAGCTCAAAGTAGGGAATTTTCTATTAGCTTTGTAGTTAACCATTCAGAGTGATCAAAATTGTTTAGAGAAGCACAGCGAACCAAGAACCGGGTGGATGAACTTGTTGTTGTACTCGACTCTTTATATCGGTCCGGTAGTCATAATAGTTCATTACTGGTCGAAAAAGATCATTTACAACGTTAAGATAGCTCGCGGTTTGGGTAAGTTTGGATTGGATGGCTGGTACATAAATAGATATACAGGTAGATGTATTTTAGTAACATTATTATAAGTAGAATTATGTTGGTTTAGTCAACACACGCGGGGACGACGAAAATCGAAGTGTTCAAAAACGTTTACATATTTTAGCTGGTAGCAAGATTACCCGAACGTTTATGATGTTGGGGTTTTTGGTAACATGAGGAACAGTTCATCCTAATGATATCCCCCAGTTTCATCTCTAAGTAATCAGAATGACGATGATGAAGGGGCATCTATACAGGTAAATAATAAAACGTTGTGTAATAATTTGCGGCGCTTTTATTTTTCTACGTGATCAACTCGTGGAAACCCATTTCAAATATTTAAAAAAAAAAGAAGTTGCATCGCTGAATAGCTCTGTATAGTTGCAGTGCTGTACAATGGGATGAGTTGCTGTCATGCGCGGTTTTCCCTACTCAACCTGTACAGGTTCGAAAAGACGGTCGCCGACTATTTCCTCAAGGTTTTTTCCCGTAGATCGCCCCATCCATACTAATCCACTCTTGACTCTTCGAAGCCATCGTAGGTCACTCTTCCTTCTGTTGTCTACCACAGTTTTATTATAAGAATTATTTTAAAACTAGCAAACCCGGCGAACTCCGTTTCGCCACCAGTTGGCTTCGTTTTGTAACATTTCGTTTGGTGATTAAAAGATGAAGAAACATTTTTTTTTTTAAATCTCTATATATAAAAATGAATGTCTGTCTGTATGTATGTATGTTCCCTATAGACTCCTAAACTACTCGACCGATCGGGATGAAACTTTGGGAATATGTTTTGGGAACACCGGGGATGGTTTCTGACTAGGTTGCATTCTCGGTGGAGACTTCCTTCAACGGTTTTCAGGCTATTCCTGGCAACCCCGATCTTGAAAAGTTGTTGTCGAGAATGTCGTTGTCAAGAAAAATGGGAAAAGCAGTTTCGTCGAGTTTTTCATATCGGGTCGTGAGTGGTGTCCTCGGCTAGGGCGAATTCCCCTCTTTCCGAAAAGTGGCGAACGATTTTTCTAGGACCACAACTCGCCGAGTTATTTACATATTTACAATGTTCGCAGCAACTCGCCGAGTTATTTATTGGTACCTATCAACACGGCGTCAAATCTTTTTTCAAAGTTGTTTTCACAAGGAAAGTTCACTCCATTTTAAGACAAAAAAAAAATTACCCATAAATTCCCAAAATGAAACAGTCTGACAAGTGACACCTTATTTTAAAGGTTTTTGTACGCTGAACACGATGGTGAAATCAGAATTGCGATATCTCATTCCGTTCTCAAACTGGAGCACTTTGAAGATGAAGGAACGTGGTTATTTTACATAAAATCAGTTATTTCTTCGAAAATTCGCTCTTATAGCCATGCTGCATGACTGTGGTTTTTAAACTTGCATCAACACAACCCACCACGAGTACACAGTCGGTAATGGTGCGGGGGAGGGGGAACTTTACGTCCAGTTATTTACGCACCCCGACCGGGGCAACGCCCGGGTAATCCGCTAGTATTTGAAAAGGAAAAATTTTATTTCATTTCAAAACAGTAATGAATTCATTTCGAATACAAAAATGAAGTGTTATTTAGTTGAACTTCTCTAAGTAAATGAAAGTGAATCCAAACTAATCCGACGGCACTTCAGAATGACATTCTCCTCATGTGTACGAATCATCATATACGCATAGTAATTCATTGCGCTTAGATTTTTATTCGTTGATACGCCTGAAAATACAAAATTAAATTAATTGTTAATGGAAACCAATAATAGCAATAATAGCAATAATTATTGTCTGAATATTGTACCTGTATTTGGATCGACCATCTTCAACGTGATGTCGTATCCGTCTTGCCCTTGCCAATAAATGATTGGATATTGTAACGCATCGTATAAACGATGTGTCTCGTTTACACGATGCATGATATTGCTTCTTCGCTGAACGACAATGTCTCGCGATTTAGTTGGATCGCCAACAATAATTGCAGCAACATCATTAACGGTGGGTGCATTGAATCTTCGCACATGTTCACCTGTTGGGGTACAATCCGCTCTTATGACAAATTTGTGCGTATCCAATGGCATTCGTTCCAATGCTGTTTTGAACATATTAACCACAGCATTATTAGCGTGAAAAAATGCTTGCAACTGTTCAATAATTCGTCTCTTTAACTGTTGTGTTCCCTGTATATTGCACCGCACATTCAGCTGATCCACCATCGACGAAATGAAATATATTTGCAGAAATTGATGATATGCATCCACCATGCAAATGATATATTTGTCCCTGTATCTGTAATTGAAAACAAACATTTGTTGAAGAATACGGTGTAACTTCTGATCGTGTGATGGTGTAGTGTGTGGTGTATAATATGTAGTTGTTATGTGTTGCAATTCATTGTGTTGGTGTGAGTGATTGGTTATGTGTGTTGTATCTTTTACCTTGCAAGTCGGCATGAAGCCGCCTTCTCGAATGATATTAGCTCCAAAGGAAGTCATACGAAAGCAGTTATTGTATTCAAGGATGACTGTGTTGAAGAAAATGGCTGGAATCGGGATCACTTCCATCGAACAATGGTTTCATTGGCTGTGGTGGTGTAAGTAATGGATCCAGTTTGACTATTCCACTTGCGCAGCACAATCCAGCCGTTTCTCTTTTGAACTTTAACGCATTGCAATATCGGCATATAGTCGTCATTTGTCCAATATCTAAATTTTCATCATCACTGTAGTTCGCAGTGGGATCATATTGGAATGCCAAGCGATTGTATGATGCCAATGATCTTCGTGTGCTCACGCGTTGTCTCAATCGGGCATTTTCTCTTATTATATTTTGTCTTTCTTCGCTTAAGTTCTGTGAATACACTTGTTGCTGGCTTGCATGTCTTGTGCGGCGGCCGATGTTCGCACGCCGTCCTCTAGGCATTTTGGACTATGGACAGAGTGGTGAATTTAACCTCAAATGCACGATCCACATAATTTACACAGTTCAACTTACCAACTTAAAGACAAATGCCTGCTGTTGAAATTGAATAAAATTTGCACAATACACGTGATTGATTGATTGATTGATTTGATGGTTTCCAATTGAAATGTTAGTAGTTTCCAAGTGAATTGTGTATCACGCACCGGCGCCATCTACTTAAAATATTGGTTTGTAGTACATGCTATGTATCAGAGATGGCGCTGTATGTGAAAAGATTTTTCCGCTTTTCTGTTGAAATTTTTCTTGAATTTTCTTTGCTATAAACCTCACGGAGCCCGAGACCTTTCCAACGAATGCTAAACCGTGGAAATCGGTTCGTGCGTTCTGGAGTTATAGCGTCAGGAAGAAAAACCCGACTTATTTTTATATAGTAGATTATAAAAACTAAGCGAGGTATATCAAACTTTCTTAATCCGCTGATTAATGGAGAATTCCTGCTCACTTATTATTTGGCTTTGCTCCTGCGCCGAAACAACCTCTCTCTTTTCACACTCGACGTGAGGACCATCTTTATTCGTTGAATACCGGTTTCGGTGCCGTAATGTACACCTTCATCAGTTCTTTCGCTTATCTCCCCTCAACAGATTCTCCTAAAAATGGTACATTTAAACTTACATTAGTGAATGACGCACTCATATCACAGAACAAGCCCTATCTTCCAACAATGATTCATCTTTCAGACTAGCAACTTTTCTTCCGTTCTATTCACACAAATTCAAACTCTTCCCCTCATTTACGTGGTCGGCGTCCAAGGATATTATACATCGACTTTCCTGTGGAAACCTCTGTATTTACAGGTTGCTCTGTATCTGCAAATTGAAATTTCATTGTGAGAAAAGAGACAAAAACAGTACCCCTAATGCTCTTTGCAGGTTGGTATTAGCACTTTAAAGCAGACGGCAAGTACCGACCAGTATTTTTGGAGTGCTCAGTGATCCAAGTCTTCTTTCCTCCTTTCCAAACTGGTGTTTTAAAACGTTGCGATTAGTGCAAACATTTTTAATAGGCAGTTTTCCTATGTTCACTCACTTCTGCTCTTTCTCAAGTACTTACTTATGAAGAAAATTGTCTCCTAACTTGTTCGCATTGAGCGCAAAAACAAAACCGCTGTAAATGATTACACAACGGTTTATTATTTACCTATGTACAGATGCCCCTTCTGCGTTGATCACTGTTTTCTGTGGTCAGTACCCTCGAGCTCCCTCCAGGAAAGCGCTAAATCGAGAACTGGAGCCGGCTCCGGTATTAAAGTTTCCTACAAATGGGCGGGATTCAATAATTCAATCATTAATTATTTTGTAGTTATTCATGAAGCACTAGCCTGACCGCTCGCTTCGCTCGCTATCCGAGATTCGCTGTACGTAGTATCGTGGAACCAACAAACGACGGAAAAATCCCATAGCCTACTGGGTATTTGTGCCCAATTTTATCAAAATCCGTCAAGCCATTCAGGAGTTGACCATGGTCGACCATATTTCCGCTATGGTCAGGGAATTAAAAATGAGCCTACGTTCAACTTCGGAGGCTACCGGATATTGGTGCCAAATTTGGTCGATATCCGTTGAGCAATTCGGGATTCGACCATGGAGGGGCCCATGGATGCGCTATGGTCGACCGCGGGGGTAGTCCGAAGGGTCGATCGTAGATAGAATTTCACGTAGATTACGAATAGATTACGAATAGGCGATAAAAAATAGGGGTTACCATTTCAATTAACGAAGTTGACCATGGTCGACCATAGTTCCGCTATGGTGAGGGAATTAAAAATGCGACGTTGCACAACTTGGGAGCCTACAGGATATTCGTGCCAAATTTGGTTGATATCCGTCAAGCCATTCAGGAGTTGACCATGGTCGACCATATTTCCGCTATGGTCAGGGAATTAAAAATGCGCCTACGTTCAACTTCGGAGGCTACCGGATATTGGTGCCAAATTTGGTCGATATCCGTTGAGCGATTCGGGATTCGACCATGGAGGGGCCCATGGATGCGCTATGGTCGACCGCGGGGGTAGTCCGGAGGGTCGATCGTAGATAGAATTTCACGTAGATTACGAATAGATTACGAATAGGCGATAAAAAATAGGGGTTACCATTTCAATTAACGAAGTTGACCATGGTCGACCATAGTTCCGCTATGGTGAGGGAATTAAAAATGCGACGTTGCACAACTTGGGAGCCTACAGGATATTCGTGCCAAATTTGGTTGATATCCTTCAAGCCATTCAGGAGTTGACCATGGTCGACCATAGTTCCGCTATGGTCAGGGAATTAAAAATGCGACGTTGCACAACTTGGGAGCCTACTGGATATTCGTGCCAAATTTGGTCGATATCCGTTGAGCAATTCGGGATTCGACCATGGAGGGGCCCATGGATGCGCTATGGTCGACCGCGGGGGTAGTCCGAAGGGTCGATCGTAGATAGAATTTCACGTAGATTACGAATACGCGATAAAAAATAGGGGTTACCATTTCAATTAACGAAGTTGACCATGGTCGACCATAGTTCCGCTATGGTCAGGGAATTAAAAATGCGACGTTGCACAACTTGGGAGCCTACAGGATATTCGTGCCAAATTTGGTTGATATCCTTCAAGCCATTCAGGAGTTGACCATGGTCGACCATAGTTCCGCTATGGTCAGGGAATTAAAAATGCGACGTTGCACAACTTGGGAGCCTACTGGATATTCGTGCCAAATTTGGTCGATATCCGTTGAGCAATTCGGGATTCGACCATGGAGGGGCCCATGGATGCGCTATGGTCCACCGCGGGGGTAGTCCGAAGGGTCGATCGTAGATAGAATTTCACGTAGATTACGAATACGCGATAAAAAATAGGGGTTACCATTTCAATTAACGAAGTTGACCATGGTCGACCATAGTTCCGCTATGGTCAGGGAATTAAAAATGCGACGTTGCACAACTTGGGAGCCTACTGGATATTCGTGCCAAATTTGGTCGATATCCGTTGAGCAATTCGGGATTCGACCATGGAGGGGCCCATGGATGCGCTATGGTCCACCGCGGGGGTAGTCCGAAGGGTCGATCGTAGATAGAATTTCACGTAGATTACGAATACGCGATAAAAAATAGGGGTTACCATTTCAATTAACGAAGTTGACCATGGTCGACCATAGTTCCGCTATGGTCAGGGAATTAAAAATGCGACGTTGCACAACTTGGGAGCCTACTGAATACTCGTGCCAAATTTGGTCGATATCCGTCAAGCCATTCAGGAGTTGACCATGGTCGACCATAGTTCCGCTATGGTCAGGGAATTAAAAATGCGAAGTTGCACAACTTGGGTGCCTACTGGATATTCGTGCCAAATTCTGTCGATATCCGTCAAGCCATTCAGGAGTTGACCATGGTCGACCATAGTTCCGCTATGGTCAGGGAATTAAAAATGCGACGTTGCACAACTTGGGAGCCTACTGGATACTCGTGCCAAATTTGGTCGATATCCGTCAAGCCATTCAGGAGTTGGCCATGGCCGACCATAGTTCCGCTATGGTCAGGGAATTAAAAATGCGACGTTGCACAACTTGGGAGCCTACTGGATATTCGTGCCAAATTTGGTCGATATCCGTCGAGCCGTTAGGCCGTGGGAAGACGGACAGACAGACACCAGACTCACAGACTCACACAGATTCGTTTTTATAATATATAGAGATAAGGCAAATAATAAACCGTTGTGTAATAATTTACCTTTATAGGTGCCCTTCTTTTATGCCCTTATTTTTGATTTATTTGTTTTTATTCGCATAAGCAAGTATCTGTGCTCGAGCAAATGAAGAATTTTTGATTTACCCTTTTTTGAGCGAATCACTCCACCGCAGGCCACAATGACTTATTCTCGCGGTGGGCAAAAAAAAGATTATTACTTATTTACTCTGTTAAGAGCACCTTCATGTGAAGTTTATTTTATTTATTGATTTATTTTTCATTTACACTTGACTATAAGTGATAGATTTCTTTGATTATTATTTGTAAACTTTTTTTTTTGCCAATAAATCTCTCTCTCTCTCTTCTACGTAGATCCCTTCTACGTAGATAGTATAATGAGCCGTTGTGTAATAACTTACCTTTGTGTGATAATTTACCGTTGTGTAATAATTTGCCCATCAATAATACTTCAACGGTTGTTCAAGTTACAAAAGTACCTACCAACAAACTCCAGCCCTTTCTACGTAGATGGTATAATGAACCGTTGTGTAATAATTTACCGTTGCCTAATAATTTATCATTGCGTAATAATTTACCCATCAATAATACTTCAACGTTTGTTCAAGTTTCACAAGTACCTATCAACAAACTCCAAAAGAGCCACCATTTTTCAAATGAAATAATATCGCAGAACAACCAACTCGACTTCATACCTCGTGAATATAATCAGGTGGTCCCCAGCAATGATGATCTCGGGCCAATTCCCGACTGTTAGCGCGTCCCAAGTGATGATATTTAGGCTGAATGTATACAATTTCATTCACCCTGCTGCTGAAAAAGCCTCTCGGTGCAAACTTCTGGGCCTTACTGTGAACTAACGGCTGGACGTACAGTGCTCCGGATGGTCTTTAAAAACTTCAAGTTCGAGAACGATCTAAAACTGTAAAAAATTCAAGATAACGGCGTCCTGGAGATTTCAACTCCTATTTTTCACCCCTTAGAGATGACTGACATTAACGCCGAGCTTCGAGGACCAACTAGACCCCGAACGGGACCTATAAACCGAATTTCGTCAATTTTGGTTCATGGTAACTAAGAAAAGTGCGAAGTACGGCGTACAGCGGACGGACAGAAATTTTTTTATTGAATTTTCGGAATCTACATACCTTGAAACGGAAACCACCAAATTTTGAGGGCGGGTTAATTTTTTTTTTCCATGCTCGATTCCAAAGGTTCATTAATGAAAATAATAAACCAAAACTGGGTATCTCCTGTGTAAATCTCGCTTTTTTCTTCTTATTTTTCGTTGAATCCAAGTGACTGTAAATATTGAAACGTGCGTTTAATGTACACTTAAGTTTTACGAATTCCGTTCCTGGAAACCTGCTTACTTCAACAGATATCCCGAGCTAATAGCCTATTATTTTACTGGTTCATTGTTACCGGTGAACGGTTTAATCGTTAAATGGCGATGTCTGGCTCGATGATTTTAGAAAAACTGAAACGTTTAAAAGAGGAAAACGAGCGGCTGCAGTCGGAATGCGAGCGGCTGGAAGGTTTTTTGTTGGAGACGGGGAAGCAGCTGTGTTCCCCAACTAAAACTGAAGACGAAATGGAAGAATTCGCCAGAGTCTCGGAGTCAGTGCAGAAATCCCTGGAAGAGGTTCGTTTTGTAGGAAGCCTCTCGTAAACAGTTTATTCACAAGTAGTGCGGGACATTTGTAATAATATTGGAGATCATTGCAGTTACTACTTACCTACCTGTCAAATTTTAAAAATGCATTATTGATCTTCCCGATCTTTCGTCGTGTGAAACCGCTCTACGAGATTTTGGAAGGCTCCCCACCACCATATTGCTTCAATGTGGCGACCAATTCAATTCAAATATATATCTGCAAAATCATACATTGCAACGAGTTGCGAGATATGGATAACAAAACAGATTTTACTTCTAATTATATATTATTTCAAATAAAAGTTGTTCCGTAATTAAAACTAAGTACTTATACAATCGAAATCATGCACTGTACTAGTATGTTCATGTTATAGTCCTTTGTATGGCAATATCATGCTTCCTGTATGTTGATTAAATTTAAATTACCTACCCATTGCATCGTTCAATAAATTCAAAACATCTAATAATATTCCTACCATCATTTCCGAGCAAGCAATTAGCTATCTGTTTGCAAGACGCAAACTGTAACAGTTTACCTGCTAATTCATCGCTTCAGTACTACAACTTGTCAACTCTGAAACAGCAGTTTCCATAAAAAGGAGTTTGAAGTTTTTTTAAACTTCACTAAAGTTCTTGGTTAACGTTCGGAAGAAACCCTAATGTGATTTATAATTCTCCTTTATTCTAATTGTTCTGATACGGGCTGATTTTATGGAGTCTGTTCTATGGGATCGAAATTGGGTCTTAACCCAAAAAATTTCAAGTTATCTAGTCATGGTGGATTCTTTCAACTTCTCGTACTATACGGTTTAGGGCTTGCTAGGTGAATCACCGTCGAGCTACTACTGGATAATTCAAGTTGTAAAGTTTTAGCAGTTGATTCTACAAACCTGTACAACAAATTTGTTCTAAAAAACTGTACAACAGTTAGACAGGTTAAAAAATCAAGTTGTCAAATGTTAGAGCCATGGAAATAGCACCTTTTGGACCACTTATCTACAAAAAACATCATATTTCGAATTGTCGAGTGTTGAGGCGACGAATTATCCGGACACAAAAGACTGATCATGTATCACTGCACCTTCCTCAGATGCAGCGCGTTAATGATGTTAAAAAGGCGACCCTGTAAATTACATTTCAGAGTCGGTAGGCAGAAATATTTTTCATGAACCATCAGCACTTACTTGCTTTTGTTGGTATTATTCGTTTTTGTTTTTAATTATTCCTTACACGTTGTTATTCATAATTTTATTGTTAATTTCTCAAAAATTGAGGTAATTCCATGTTATATATTTATTCCCAAAGATCGATCAGATGATCATCGAAAGGGACAGCCTCTTGGAGCAGCTCGATGTCGCCAGGAAACTGCGAAATGACGTCTTAAACGAGTACAACGCGCTTTGCCAGCAGAGATTCAGGTACAGCAGGAACACGCCTTTCTCAAACACCAATACAGACACACTTTGAGCTGTTTGTTATTTCCTTCCTTCAGTAACAATTCTCCAGATTTGAGAAGCCTGTCTCCAAAACGAGGAATGTTTGGAAGTCGAAGAAAATCTTTAAATTTTACATACCTACCTAATGTTACTCATGAGAACCGATTTTTGGTTTATTATTTTATTTAGGATAAAATGGAAATTTGACGACGTCATTTGATGCAGCATAATATTTCACTTTTTGAAGCTTGTCACATTCCGCGAAACCGAACCGTATCTTGAAGTTTGCGGACATTTACCGGATCCTTGCATTGGTAAATCTCAAAATTTACTGTTAAATCCATGGGCTTACAGCAAGTTGGCCCTTACAGTTTTAGACAGACTTCACACTGAACGAAACATCAAACTACTGTACACATGTAATGTGCAATTTCCGTGTGTACAATTTTTTTATTTTCGATCACAGAATCGGATTTATCTCCCTTGAAAACCCCAAAGCCAATTTTATTGGCCTCTCAAAACTCCGCGTAGCTTGTGCGACAAACGGATTGAAAGAAAACGAAAACACGTCATTTATGTGGATGGCGCTTTGAGTTCCCCCCAGGCGGACGTGGGGGTGAAGGCCTTTACCTATGATGTCATCATTTCGATTTTCCACTGGTTTATCGCACACTTTCGATCATTGGATACCCCTCATATAGCACCTTTTCAGAAACCACTCGCCGAGATCTTTAACGTAAGACAATAAAACAGGTGGAATTGCCGATTGTTTGAAAACATAGGAGGTCGTAGTTCCACAGAAAAAATGAATATTAGATAAGACGGTTTTATTTAACAATATATTATAGTACATAGTATATAACAAGGTGTTTACTTAAGAATAATCACAATGACTTAGTGAACAAGGGTAGCTCCATAGGGTGACACGAGTCCAAGAGGTGAAGCGAGTCCAAGGGAAGACCTGAGACCGATGGGGGAAGCGAGGCCAAGAGAAGACCTGAGACCGATGGGGGAAGCGAGTCCAAGGGAAGACCTGAGACCGATGGGGGAAGCGAGGCCAAGAGAAGACCTGAGACCGATGGGGGAAGCGAGTCCAAGGGAAGACCTGAGACCGATGGGGGAAGCGAGGCCAAGAGGAGCTCTGGCAAGAGCGAGGGGGGCGTGGGCGACTGGAGCAGCAAGGGCAACGGGAGCAGCGGTCTTCACGACGGCGGCACCTGATTTGCTGACGACGGCGTTGAATCCGTTGACGGGATCAGCAGTGTAGTCGACAGTCCTGATGGAACCGTCAGGCTCGACGAGGGAGTACTGACCCTGGACGACGTCTCCGTCACGGGACTCGTGCTGGGATTTGGAGTCGCCGGTCAGGGCGTCTTGTACGTCGTAAGCAAAACTGTACTGTGGGTGAGGGTCGTACTGGTCGGAGACGACGGTCTTGGCGATGGCGGGGCCGGCGATCACACGAGGAGCGAGTCCGATGGGAGATGCCAGGCCAAGAGGGGAAGCCAGTCCAATAGGAGATGCCAGGCCAAGAGAGGAAGCTCTGAGACCAACAGCCGGACCAGCAACCAATCCAGCCCTAGCTACGGAAGCGACAGCTGCCAGAACAATCACGAACTGCAAAAAAAAAAGAACCAATCAAATTCTGACATTTAAATTATTATTTTTCACTCCAAACTGCAGGATGGGCTGGTAGAGGTAACGACACCACCATCGCAGTTCATGTAACATGATCCAAGCCTGATTGAACACGTTCCCCACCACCAAAGACCGACATTTATGCAAGAAATACTTGGACTAGAGGAAAGATTTCTGGATTTGGGTCTGGCAGGGAAGGTATTGATATAAGAGCGCTTGCTACAAATTGACTCCCCTTCCCACATCTGTCTGTATTAGGATGTAATTCTCGTAATTCGATCCATTGCCTTAGAACAGAATTAGTATATTGTACTGAGTTTGAAACAGTGGAACGATGTGGAAAAATGCCACTTGCTGCGGGACTCGAACGTGCAACCATTTGCGCTGAGTTACTCTAGCTAATTGAGCCATGACGCTAACTTGTAAGAAAAATTTGTAGTGAGCTCCTAACCGTTATACTTCTCCACTTTTCCTAAATTAGGTAGGTACTTATTGGAAATTCCTTGGCAATTAATTTGAGTTCAGAGTGTTTGTCAGATTAATTAGACCCGGATCAATACTTGATAAATTAGGAATATTCCAGTATGGTCTCCCAAAGGGGTGAATACAAAAGCTACCAATGTTTAAATAATATTCATGACCAAAAGATAGGAAGCGATAAGGTTGAGGAATAGGTACAGATTTTATTCCACCGCCCACCTCCATAACAAACCAGAGTTTGAATAGAAATTAACAAATCACCAAAAGTTAAGAAGGCAATCAGAGGAGAAAATTCGTCATTGACAAGGAGACATTTCAAGATACGCAAAAGAAACTTCCATTCCAATACTGATGAATCAGGGACGATTTTGGGGACCAACTAAACTAACTTATCATGTTTCTATCGTATGTATGGTTATGGACATTTCGAGTTTTACGTACAGTACATTTCTGCGGCGTATATGGGAGGTTTATCCATAAGAAAAATAATAAAACGGCGTAGAAAATTTGGCATCAATTTTGGAAATCGGATTTCCTGATCCCAGATGTAGGTGCTGTCTGTGTTGAAATTTAATTAATTAGATGGTTTTAATAACTTTGTTTTCATTCAGGGTTAACTTTACCTTAGATGCCATGATGAAGAGATCGGTAACTGATGTTGGTGTGGAAGTTAAGTTCGGTTTTTATACAGACCAGCCGCCCAGCCCCCGCCCTGCAGTCACATGCAACATTCCCGTTCATTTCGATCATCTTGAAAATTCGCATTGACCGAAATTCGCAATGGTCGCCGGTGTCTGACTAACTTGATCTTGTGCGGAATACCTCTTACTCCCCTCATATCTTACCAATTTAACGGAATGAGAAACACCTGGAAATGAGGATTAGAAGATTCGATGATTTTATGATCCGTGCTATGAATTGGACGGCTTCTCACTGGTCTCGAGAACAATAAATAATAATAACCAGTGCTGTAGGTACACATATTTATATAATTGTACTCGAAATATATTATATACCTGTTATACTAAAATTGAGGAAAAGGTATTCAAAATTATTGCAACATAAGTTTGGGAACCTGAAATATTTATTATAATACTCAAATTAATGTGATAACTCGAAGATTAATGTATGTCTAGGGGATATCAATATTATGATGAATTGAATGGTTGATTTGATAATCAGAAGAAAAGCACAGAATACTGTAATGAGTTAAGACATTTACAATTACCCTGGTCTCAGCGTGCAAGCAGCTACAACAGGTCTCTGATACGCACTTACCTACCGCCTGAGGTCACCGTAACTTCATCTCATCAATCAGTTTCACGCCTGTCAAAAAATTAAATAAATAGATAATCCTTAACATTGACCATTCCCGTTCAGAATTTACTTCCGCTTCATATAATTAGACATAATAATTGCTGATAACACAGTACCTACAATCTCGATGCCTCAAATATTCATCAGAAATTGTGAGGCCTTTATTTTGACGCCTATTCATGGGTTGCCCCATGTGGGGGTTACCCATAGTATCAATTTCAAAGGTGCGTGACCACGCATTTGAAATTGATACTGTGGGTAATCATTTCTAATGAGTTTCAAATGGGTTGCCCCAATTACAAGATTCTGGTTATTATACAAGATAACTGCAGTAAAATAAAAACCTAGATGCTTGGGAAATGTGTGATGGGCGATTCCGAAAGAATTTAAAATCGAATAAGGAGTATTAGAATGAATGTTATAATCGAATGATTTTACGTTTAGCTCCTGCTATCTTCTGAACTCCTAATACATATTTCCCTGTTATGCCAGTTCACACGCTGATTTTATCACCTTCCTACTCCAGACAACTTTTTTTTTTTTTTAAATGACACTTGAGACCCCACAGATCTAACGGAAAGCGTCACAAAAATGAAAACGCTACAAATTATTAAACAACGTTTTATTATTTACCTGTACAGATGCCCCTTCTGCGTAGATCACTGATTTCTGTGGTCAATTACTACCCTCGAGCTTCTCCAGGAAAGCCCTAAATCGAGTACTGGAACCGTCCCGGGATTCAATAACTAATTATTTGTTGTTATTCACGCGAGCACGTTTAATGTTTATTCAATTACGAATGTACCTACCAACAAAATCTGAAACACCCATCATTTTTCAAATGGAATATCACATTTTATACGGTTTGATTCACGATCATGTTGACGAAGCTTTCCGGTGCAAACGAACGGCTGGTCGTACAATGCTCCGGTTGGTCTCAAAACATTCTTTAGTTCGAGATCAATTTAAAACCTTTAAAAAAACCCTATTGAAAGTTTCTGAAAATTTTTAACCCCTGTTTTTCACTTCTTAGAGATGGTTAACGGGAGTAACGCTTCACGGACCAAATACACCCCAAATGGGACCTGCAAACCAAATTTCATTAATTTTGATTCATGGTAACTAGAAAAGTGCAAAGTACGGCGGACAGCAGAAATTTTTTCATTCCATTTTTGGTTCTACATACCTTGAAACAGAAACCATCAAATTTTGACGGTGGGGGGGGGGGGGGGGGGTTAAAATGTATTTCATGATCGATTCCAAAGGTTCATTGTTGAAAATAATAAATTAATATAGTATAAATCAATATAGTACTGACGACGTCAAAAATAAGCGTCAAATAAACCAAGATATTAAGTAATTTATGAAAAAACTCACTTGGTTAGATTGATTCCGCGTTTGGATTGTCGACGGTCACGCTCGTACCGGTACGAAGCTTTGTAATTTTCATTCGAATCGAAATCATTCGATCTATGAATTATTTGCAATTTACTTACCATTGAGGAAGACTCAACCAACAGGTTGGAAATCTTCTGAACCCTTAGCACATAATTATTTCCCTGGAATGCCGCTTTAACGCTGATATTATCCTCCCAACCCACCCCCTCCCAACCGATTACTTTGAGGACCATCTGTCTGTCCAACCTTCACAATTCTGTCCGGGAAATGAGAGGAAAAAGTATTCGAATTCATCAAGTAATCGAAATGTTCAGCTTGGACAAACATATGGCGATATGTCTCATCGAAACGAATGATTCAATCGATGATAGGTACCTACCCGAAATATTGCATTCGAGTACTACGAATGAATTCAATAATCGAATACCGCATTCGATTTTTCATTCGAATCGTCCATCACTATGCGGAATATGTTTAGGACAGTTAGACTTGAAACTGGAAATCATCGTATTCGTGAATATTGATTTGGTAAGCGGTGAAGGGTGAGGGAGGGTGAACCTGGTAATTCAATAAAATATCTTCGTAGATGTTCCGATTTGCGGTCATCGGAATCGTAAAATTTGGTTCAGAGGCCGAGGAGGGTGTACATCGAATTACATTCCAGGAGCACAACAGATGGTCCGATTCGCCACCTGCAAGCAATTTGAAACCATCAAGACCGGCTGGCACCGAGTACTGGAACAGCTTTGAAGGTGGATATATTTATAAGGTTGGGGAATACGGCAGGATTATCGTCTAATGTATTGCAGGTGGGTACCAACTTACCAATCCAAGTATTTGTTTGATGCGAGTTGAATAAAAGGTTTAGAAATGTACCTGTACCTATACAACTCCTGTACCTACTGGGTCGATTGGAACTTTAGAAAATGATCGAGCCAATTGCAGTATTGACATGTGTGACGTGACGAAATTCCCAAATTAACTGTTAATGTAATAAATTAGAATATTTAATGAAATACGGGCGAATTTCGTCATGTCCCTCCTTCGATTTGTCAACTATATAAACTCTCCAATATTCGGAAATACTCTCTCAGTATGGCCTCAGTCATCAATCCACCGTTTTACCGGGGCCCCCTTTTCTTGGGATTCGCTCGGTCGCCCCTCTCCTCAGAGTATAAGATTTTCTTATTAAACGGGGAGTGGGAGGTCGGAGTTGACTTGGGAAAGGGAGAAGTCGGAATCTGACATTTGGCTGCTGAAGATTCCCTGGGCTACTCTCCTCCTGCTGCATTAAGGTAAGATCTTGGTTCTTTCCTCCTAGTCCAAATTATTAGAGTTTCCCAACCAAAGTTAAAGTCCTAATTGAAAATGCTAAAACGTAACGGTGTTACAGAATCTAGGTACTTAAAGAAACCTACTTCTTTTTCAAAATTCCCCGAAAAATAATGAAAGTCTCGTTGGCAATTGGACGGCATTAACCAGAAGGGAACCAACCACAAAAATGGCAAAATGAGATAAGAACACCATGAGATGGGCTAGGTCGGTCTACGCTTTCAGCTAAAAGGAGCTATTGTTTTGATAAGGCTTTCCCTCCGAAATTTGAATTAGAAAAAGTTACTGAATCCGGGATGGCCTTATCTGTTTCTCAAAAAAGAACCACACAAGTCACCGGTTTTGATTGAAAAGATAATGGCGTGTTGTGATTCAGCAGAAGGGAGCCAAGACGGTTGGTGCTTCTTTTGGATAGAATGTGGCCTGAAAAAAAGGAAGTAGGTCCTGAAAAAAAGCGACTGATTTTGTGGTGATTCGTGCGGGGGACAAAACAGAAACATTAAAATGGTTTTAATGTTGAAATGTTGTCTAGAATCTCACCCTAGCTTGGAGACGATAAACCTAAAATTTTTGGTATCTGGTCACAGCTTCTCACCTGATGACACTGATTTTAGCGACATAGAGTCAGCTCTTTCACACGTACAGAGACTTTACCTGCCTGAAGACTACGTCAACGTTATGAAGAGTGCAAGGAAGAAGAAACCATTCATAGTTACCCAAATGACATCACAAGACTTCAAGGGGACGCAGAAACTGGAAGGGAAACTAACCGGAAAAAAGGAGCCAGTGACGAGAAAATGAGCTGGTTGAAAATCAGAGAAATAAAAGTTGAAAAAAATCAGCCTTTTCATGTATTCTGTCGGTCTGATTTTGAATCGGACTTCTCGGTCATAAATTTGGAAAAAAAAACAGTGAAAGGGAGGAAAAAATCATATAATCAATCCAACTTTTTCCTAGACAGTTTGGAGCCCATGTGGCAAAACGGCAAAGCTGTTGCTGCTCCGAAACTGAAAGACTTAAAATCGCTCATGAAACCTGCTGCCCAAAGAAGCAAAACAATTCTACAGTTCCTTGGAAGGTTCCTTGACTACTGAAGATGACATAGATGGATTTGGAGTTGCACCAGATTTCGAAGTTGAAGATTAGTCGACCGATTCGGTTCATTTCTGGCAATATGGTGTTTTTTTTTTTTGTTTGGTGATCTGGTTTTAGTTCTGTGTCGTTCCTTTCATTTGGGTTTTGAAGCTACCACCTGAGTAGCCATTTCCTACAGCCAAACTTGTACATTGCTCATAGTTATTGTGCAATAAGAAAAAGTAACTTTTTACAGCAGTATTGGAGTTTTATATTATGCTCCATTAGTCATTTAGCTATACCTTAGCTAAAAAGTTTGCAGCTGTGATTCAGTGCAACTGTGATTTTTGTCTTTGAAATTTTAACAAATTTTGGTTTGTTACCTAGCCATTTAGCTATAGAGGAGATGAAAGTTTTACTTGATTGTGATACAGAAAGGCTGTTAATTTTAAAAAAAAATAAAACTATACCTCTCAACATGAGGTAGGTACCTACCTCATGTTGAGACTGAAAGAAAACTGATCTAAAAAAATTTATTTTAAGAATATAATAATGTTCCGGAGCGTATAGTCATTTTTTTGCTATTTTTTAAAAATATAGGTATTTATTTATCAATTGGGTATAGTACGTGAAATACCTTGAAAGGTGACACAATATCATTTACTTCTGAAACTCTAAAAATTTTGAGACTGAAAAAAAAAAAAAAACTGATAACAAAAGATTGGCCTAAAATTTACTCATTCTTAGTCATATGCCTTTTAAAAAATGCCTATTATTATGTTCATGAGTTTATGGAAAGTTTTTCAACAATTTGATTGTAAAATAAATAACTACTATGCATCAAACTGCTGCTGCATTTATATTATCACACCTACCAATAATAACCAGAATTTTTGTGGTCGAGAAAAATTGTATTCATAGAATATGGTATATAAAAACTTATATAACTACATATATTTTGGAGGATTTGTGAGGGTAAAGCCATGTAGGGTATCGTTTTCAAAGGGAAGAATGATGAATGTTGGTTTGCTGACAACTCATGGTTGAATGAGAATAGTCGTTGAGAATTTCTCAGAATGGAACCAGCTGAGGTGGTTCATCACTCAGATTTTTTTTACAGCGTTTTCTCAAATCTCAGAAAGGAACCATCCACATATAATTTGATTTTTAAGCGTTCTACTGCAGTAATTGCATTTTTTCAAAGTGGGAAATGACGCAGAATTCAATTAGGTTTGAGAGGAAAAGAAGAAAATCCCAAAACAATCAACACCTGATTTGCAAACTTGAAAAAACTTTGATGCCTGATTACTCAAAACTAGGAAACTGTGGTTGGTTCCCTTCTGGTTAATGCCGTCCAATTGGCCTTTAGTTAAATTATTCTTTGTGGTTTGATCAAGTGAGAAGTATTATAAGAATATATGGGGATAGGGTTAGGTTTTTTTCCCCTTTTAAATTAACTTTGCCCTCAAGGGGTTTTTTTCTAACTTAACGCTATCTCCATGCCTAAGAAATAATTGTAAAACACTAAAAATTGGTTCAAATCTTGTGATGGTGGTTGCATCTCAAAGCTCTTATCTTTGGGGTTTCCGTGAGAGTATTTTCTAGGATTTAGGGGAGAATTTTCCTTTCTACGTTACTTTACGGAAAAGATTATTCATTAAAGAAAAATTTGTAAATGTATCGACCAAATTGTTAATTTAGGTTCTAATCAGATCATGCTATAGATTTATTTGTGGGTAGAAGTTAGGCCTTTTATTTTATTTTTATATCCCTTCAGGTTTTAGTACATTTCTAGTTTATTAAGAATTTATAGAATCTAAGAACTCATTATATTTGTACTCACTTCCTATTCATGTTTTCCGATTTCACTTTTCATTCTTCTTAGTTTAATAAATTATGAGGGCTTGAACATGGATTTTGTTCCTATTTATCTCAAAACCCGTGTCCTTTCCTCGTGATTCAGTTTTGGTAGCATCTTGTCCCACTTCGTAGGTAGTACACACTTTTCCCAACGTTCCAAAACTCCATCTAGACTTCGTTAGTTTCTCTCTTGGCTTACAACCTAATTTCTTAATCACAGTATTTTTCGTCTATCCCCTCGAGAGAAGTTAGGCCTTATTTTTATGGTTTCCTTGAAGTAACTTTAAATGTGGTCACCTCCTACCATGTGGCTATAGGCTGCTCATTGTCGGCTTGGCCGCTCTTCTCATAGGATCCTGAGCTCAAGTAACTTTTCAAATTCAGAAAAACATTTCTCTTTTCGTTCAATAGGTTGAAATGCCGAACTTTTGTGAACTTCCTTGTCCTTTGTGATGGTCCTCGGTGTTTTCGAGGGCTAGTGAGCCTTAATCCTTTCTTTGGGGATTTTGGCTTATTACCTCACGAATCCACAGTGGCCAATGATAGTGCCTTGGGATAAGACGGATCCTTTAGGGAATCATCCCCTGATTGATCTTACTTTCCCCCAGGGCGATGTTTGGACAGCTTCCTACATAAAGGAGAAGGGAGTTATATCAGGGGTTTTCGAGAGTTAATATAACGATAAGTAGGTACTCCATCATTTTCGGAGTTTTGCTAAATTGAGCTCAGGTCTTATAGTGGAGTTCTAGGAAACAAGGTAAGTCCATGATTGATGGTTGTTTTCTTCTGGAGGTGATCTAGACTTCTTGCAGTGATTTTTCTGACACTACACTATCACTTTTACAAGTTATGCTAGGTCCGATTTTCAGAGAAGGTTCGTTCCAGAAGTGGAGGACCCATCGCAAATAACCCAATAATCACCCGATAGGTCTTTTAATTGCAAAAATTCAAAGTAGGTACACTATTAGAATTTGGGACAAGATGAGTTTGACAGAGCTGCGAGACCGACGATGGTATGGAAGTCACTGGCTTCTTGGGTTGTGGGGAAGGTGTATGAAGAGTAGCTCTACCTCGTTTTTGTGTAAACTAAAAACTAATATTTTGTTTACTGTTTCCTCTCTCTTTCATGGGAGGGAAACAGTTGGTGGAACGCCCCCTTTAGGTTAACAAAGTAAAGATAGGTAATTTCGTTTTTCCTAGTATTTCAATTCTCAAAAGTGTTAGGTAGAAGTTTGCCTTTGTTTCCCACGATTCAGGGAAGGTTTAGGAGTACGGCAGGGAGAGAAGGGTTTAGCGGGGGTGGTTTTGGGGGCTTCATACCGTTATGGGGTGAAAGCCTCGACCGAAACCATCTCTGCTCCACCCCGAAGTCCCCGCCTCGTAACAACATGGATATGTCTTACCGACCACTGGGGTTCAGCCAAATTTTGCGGACGCATTTTTAAGAGCAAAAAAACGTAGCGCTATTTGACATTTTACTAGGATTTTCACTTACAACCAACCCGTGGCTATGGGTGTAGTAACTTCGTTAGTATTCATCGCACGAAAATCGTTCTCCATTCGCTCGAAAGTTCTTGATCTATCTAGTATGTATCTCGTAGTTATATATTAATTTATTTAAAATTCATCGAGTTTTAAGCCAAGATATAAACAGGTATAAACAGTAGATCATGGATTTCTGTCGGGAAGAATTGGAGGACACATGGTTTTTGAACGTGTTGGTTTATTATTTTCAATACGCCGTACTGAGCACTTTTCTTAGTTACCATGAAAAAAAAAAAAAACCACAGTCATGCAGCATGGCTATAAGAGCGAATTTTCGAAGAAATAACCACGTTCCTTCATCTTCAAAGTGCTCCAGTTTGAGAACGGAATGAGATATCGCAATTCTGATTTCACCATCGTGTTCAGCGTACAAAAACCTTTAAAATGAGGTGTCACTTGTCAGACTGTTTCATTTTGGGAATTTATGGGTAATTATCCCCCCCTAAAACTCCCCAAAACTCCCCCTTAGAGTGACCCGATTCTGCCCATCTACGAACTTAGCCTGTCGATTGCCAAGACAGATTTTTCGTGAAAATTTGAACTTTTTATCTCAGTTCTTTCGAGAGTTATCGTCTGGAATGACACATACATATATATATATAATTTTTGGAGTCTTTCGGCAGTGAATTCAGGATGGTCTGAAACGGATTTTGGTATGAAAATCTTTCGGAAATTCGAGTTTTAAACATTTTGGACCGAGAACAATAGCTTCCTTTTCTTCGAAAATTCGCTAAAAATTATGAAATTCGGGTTATAGGTCCCATTTGGGGTCTAGTTGGTCCTCGAAGCTCGGCGTTACTGTCAGTCATCTCTAAGGGGTTCAAAATAGGGGTTGAAATTTTCAGAACGCCGTTGCTCGAAAAATGAGAGGGTATGGTTTTTTTTACGTCATTAAATTTGTCTTGAGGTAAACAATTTTTTGAGACCACCCGGAGCATTGTTCGACCGGGAGGATCCCGTTTCGGCGAATGGCTTCAAAATTGACAGCCCGTTTCGGCGAAAAGAGCTCCCATTTCGGCAACGGATAAGTCCGGGGACAGAGCCCGTTTCAACAGTGGAAAGTATGCAATAGTTATGAAAGGGAAACATTCAGTTTCGAGTAATCCATGGGCGTTTGAAGGATTTCACGTTTGTGCATGAACACACATATCGCTACTAAGGGAGGCATATTATATCCTTCCGAACCGTGTTCCAGGTTGGATGTACTGGCAATCCCCAACTCCTGCTTCATCATTTTGTTCTGTTTCTTACAAGAGATGGGCTTTTCTTTTTAGTAAACTGCTCAACTTCTCCCTCTCAGTAACTTTAAATGGCAGTGGTTCGTGATTGTGAACGTTGTCTATTGATATTATCCGGGAAACACTCGCGCCTATAACTGTGGAAGCCTTACATTGATTTTTTTTTTCAATCCTGATGCACGTAACTACGCTTGAATTTGAATTTATTATTATTCCAGGAATACCTTTTCATATTGTTCGTCAATCGCCACTTCCATTATCTCACAGAACCGTCTCGACCCACACAACATAATAGTTACACGACGATACCAAATACGAACGATGAACGAGGAACCAGGTGAAACCAAACAAAATTCTGCGGCAAGAATTTTTACATCGACTTGTTGTCATTCGCCGAAAGAGGCTGTCTTTCTCTCGAACTCATTTGCACGACTCGCGGGCCATTCGCCGAAACGGGTTACGCCCGTACGACCAGCAGTTCGTGTGCACCAAAAAGCTTCGTCAACACGATCGTGAATCAAACGGTATTAATCCGGCCCGGATATCATCATTAGGGAGCACCTGATTATGATCAAGGATGGCTGTATGAAGTCGAGTTGGTTGTTCTGTGATATTATTTCATTTGATAAGTGATGGACTATTGGATTTTGTTGGTAGGTACTTGTGAAACTTGAACAACCGTTGAAGTATTACTGATGCGCAAGTTATTACTTAACGGTTCATTATACTTGACCACGAGGGTAGGTATTGACCACAGAAAACATCTATTTCACTACACACACAGCAGTGCTACTAACGTCATTAACAGAAAACTGATTATTTTTTTTACAAACCATGTTGCATAAATATCACAGGGAGAAGTGCCTGCTGCCAGTGAACTAACAGTTATCGACCTATCGCTAGATAAAGCAGGTCCATTACGAACACTTGAATCGATAGTTTGACGTGAATTTTGGGGATAGAATACAATAAAATATAATATAATAGATAAGAATGGATAATAGAATAGAATAGAATTGTAGTGATGTAGGAAGCAACAGACGAGGCCGGAAGATTGATTGAGAATGGTTGTATATTTAGTGGCCCCTGGCTCTTTTATATTCCCCTGACATGATCAGAGGGGGGTCGGGGGGTCCCCACTCTGAGGTACTTCATGTTGGCACAATACATGAGTTGTGGAGGAGCAGCCGATCACAACACTGCTCCCCCCAGAATTTAAGTAAAAAACGCTGCAAAGTCCTTGTCACATGGGTTTATTATTCTATTATTTTATTGGTCTACAGAAATGCTGGCTGTTCATTTATTGTTGCTTTCAAGTAAAATAATCGAAATATAGCTATTTCTGGTGGTTTCCACCAATTTTGGCCCCTAAAACTTGAATTAGGTATGTACGCTCCTTTTTTTTCAAATTATCTTTGATCATCGGTTGTGCCATTTAATCGTCTTTATCCACGTGTTGAAGCTTTTCCTAGTGCTATTCTACAAATTGATGTGATTTCAGACGATTTCGCAGGTTTTTGACTCATAAAAAATCAAATTTGGCAGCTGAACATCTGGTACAACCTCAATTTTCCACTTCTTGGTCAAAATCGACTTTATATTCGGTCTTCTCGTCCCCAAAAACACGGAAAACAATACCTCAAAAGCTCATTTTACTAACATGTTACTAAAACACAACAACGGTCAATAATTATTATAGAAATTTGATCTAAGAAAGGTACATATTTGTAAAACATTTATACATTGATAACGTGTGCAGTTGTAAAACAGCAGTTAAAGATAATTGTGTTGCGAGGTCAATTGAAATCATTGAAAGAGTCGTTGAGTTGTCTTGATTCACTTGTTAAAACTACCTCCAGTGTTATTATACAAAGTTATGTTGATTTCAGCCACCTTCCAGGTTTCTGACTCACTACATTGATTTTGGGAGCTTAAACTTCGTAAAAATATCAATTCTTCACTCTTTGGACAAGATCAACTTCATAATCGGGCTTCTCGCTCGAAAAAAACATGCAAAACGATACCTCACAAGCTCGTGTACATTAAAACCTTTAAAAAACCATCGAAAAACCCTTTTTTTACACCCATTTTTGAGCCATAACACCCCTTGGTGTATTCCGACCGGGCTGCCGAGCTTCGGAGCGCAACTAGGACCCAAGTGGAGCCTGTGTGCGGAAGAACGACGATTTTATACCAAAACTGTAGGTACATTTAATGCTGAAACTTCGTTAGAACCTCAATTTCCCCTCATTGGTCGAAATCCACTTCATATTCGGTCTTCTCGAGGAAAAAACATTGAAAACGATACCTCAAAAGCTCATGTTACTAACATGTTACCACAACACAAAACTACAGAAACGTTGGCTGTTTATTTATTGTTTCTTTCATATAAAATAATTTAAATAGCTATTTCTGGTGGTTTCCACCAATTTTGGCCCCCAAAACACGAATTAGGTAGGCTCCTTTTTTTTTTTTTTTTTTAAATAAATTATCTCTGATCATTGATAGTACCATTTAATCGTCTTGATCCACCTGTTGACACTTTTTCCAGTGTTATTCTACAAATTGATGGTGATTTCAGACGATTTCCCAGGTTTTTGACTCATAAAAATCAATTTTGGGAGCTGAACATCTGGTACAACCTCAATTTTCCACTCTTTGGTCAAAATCGACTTCATATTCGGTCTTCACGTCCCCAGAAACATGAAAAACGATACCTCAAAAGCTCATGTTACCAACATGTTGTTAAAACGCAAAAAGTACCTATTTTTATACACATTTTCACTCATAACACCCCTGGGTATATTCCGATCGGGCAGAAAAGTTTCGGGACACAACTAGGGCCCAAATGGAGCATGTGTGCGAAAGAACGAATTTTTTAGACCGAAAATGAAGCCTGTACACGTGATACGGCGGACGGCGGACGGCGTACGGCGGACGGACATTGCATTTTTTGAACCTACGCACCTTGAAACGGAAAAGAAAAAACGCTGCAAAGTCCTTGTCACATGGGTTTATTATTCTATTGGAGTTCTAGAGATTTTTGTTGGCTGTTAAATGTATTGTTTCTTTCATGTGGAATGATTGAAATAGCTATTTCTGATGATTTCCACCAATTTTGGCCCCCAAAACATGAAATAGGTACGCTTTTTTTTTTTTTTTTTTAAGATCATCTTTGATCATTGGTAGTGGCATTCAATGGTCTTGATTCACCTGTTTACACTTTTTCCAATGTTATTGTACACATTGATGGTGATTTCAGACAGTTTTCCAGGTTTTTGACTCATAAAAAACCAATTTTGGGAGCTGAACCTTTGGTAAAACCTCAATTTCCGCGTCTTTGGTCAAAATCGACTTCATATTCGGTCTTCTCGTCCTCAAAAACATGGAAAAAGATACCTCAAAAGCTCATGTTACTAACATGTTGTTAAAACGCAAAAAGTACCTATTTTTATACACATTTTCACTCATAACACCCCTGGGTATATTCCGATCGGGCTGAAAAGTTTCGGGACACAACTAGGGCCCAAATGGAGCATGTGTGCGAAAGAACGACTTTTTTAGACCGAAAATGAAGCCTGTACACGTGATACGGCGTACGGCGGACGGCGGACGGACATTGCATTTTTGGAATCTACGCACCTTGAAACGGAAAAGAAAAAATTTTGAGGGGGTGTTATAAAAATTTTTTGCTGAGCGAATACATAGGTGTATTATTCACAGAATAATAAACCAAAATGAGTTAAATTTTCGTTGTTTCGCTGTGGCGGGTGCCGGGCGTGGGAGGTGCGTGTGCTGGTTGTGGTCGTTCCGTGGTGGCTGTCCGGGTGGTTGTGTGGGTCGTTGTCGTGGGGCGGTGGCATAGAGTGCGTAGTGTTGGCGGGCGAGGCTCGGGCTCCGGGCGTGGTTTGGCGGGAGCGGCGGTTGCCGTGGACGCTGTAGTGGCGAATTTATGGCCATCGTTGTGTGGTGGGGGGCGTTTGGCGGTGTTGCGGTGGGTCCCGTGTTGTACGTAGGTGGGGGTGCCGGCTTACATCTGTAGATTGATACCGATGGCGTGCGGCGATCGTCCGTTAGGTATGTGACTGTTTTCCCGTCGTTGGTTAGCACTTGATGGGGGCCGGTGTAGGATGGCTCTAGTTTACCCCGTGGTGTGTCAACGCGGACGTACACATGGGTCGCTGTGCGCGTGGTAGTAGGCATATAGGGCTATGTCCTAATTGTGCAGGCATCGCGCGATCGGGCGATCAGCGATGATCGCACGATCACGCGTTGATCGCACGATCTAAATGCCTGTCCTAATTCATGTGCCCGTCGATCGCCTATTTAGTGCGACCAGACGATAGCGCGATGAAAAACACGCCATAGCGCGACCACCTCAGTTCCGTTCTCATTGCCGGAAAAAATGCCTTCATATGCGTAGATGCTGAGTTTTAACATGTATCATGTTTTAGCTCTGGTATGCTAGCATTTTGGTTTATTATTTTCAATAATGAACCATTGGAATCGAGCATGAAAAAAAAAATTCTTACCCCCCCTCAAAATTTGATGGTTTACGTTTCAAGGTATGTAGAATCCAAAACTGCAATAAAAATATTTCTGTCTGTCCGCCGTACGCCGTACGCCGTACGGGCCACTTTTCTTAGTTACCATGAAAAAAAATTGATGAAATTCGGGTTATAGGTTCCGTTCGGCGTCTAGTTGGTCCTCGAAGCTCGACGTTACTGTGAGTCATCTCTAAGGGGTTCAAAATAGGGGTTGAAATTTTCAAAACGCCTATACCATTTTTTTACGTAAATATTTTTACGGTTTTAAATAGTTCTTGAACTTGCGAGTTTTTTAAGACCATCCGGAGCATCGTACGTCCAGCCGTTCGTTCACAGTAAGGCCCCGAAGTTTGCACCGACAGGCATTTTCGACTCCAGTGTGAATGAAATTGTATACAAATCAAACCAATTCTCGTAACCAGAGACGCGCCCACAATAGGAATTTGTGAATACGGCCAATCATTGGTAGGGATCACCTGATTATATTGGCGGAGTATGAAGTCGAGTTGGTTGTTCTGTGATATTATTTCATTTGAAAAATGATGGCTCTGTTGGAGTTTGTTGGTAGGTAGTGAAACTTGAACAAACGTTGAAGTATTATTGATGGGTAAATTATTACTACGGTAAATCATTACTCAACGGTAAATTATTACACAACGGTTCATTATACCATCTACGTAGAAGGGGCTGGAGTTTGTTGGTAGGTACTTTTGCAACTTTTTTCACTCCTCATCAACAATTTCTTTTCAGAACTTCATTATTTGTGTTTCTTTTTGTTAGGTACTGTTTGTAATCGGCAGAATTATTTTAGCAACATTTAACTCGTGATTTAGGTAGGTACCTAGTAACGAGTACGGGGTTAGGTACTAACCTACGGAGGGTCTGCGATCTACATAATTATGCATAGAATAGTACATATTATATTATATAGACGGGTTATCTATAATAGAGCTGTGATCTGTAACAGAAGGGTATTCTATACAAAATAATAAACCGTTGTGCAGGGATTTGCAGCGTTTTTTGCGAGTCGATTTTGCGCGTCAATTTTTTTCGCGTAGTGGTTTTCACGTACAACCGAGTAGTTGCTAGGGAAATGAAACTTCTTTCATTTTCATCGGACAAAAATCGTTTTCCATTCGTTGGAAAGCTCTTGATTTATCACGAATTTATTTCGTATTTGTTCTTGGTATTTATTTCCTAGTTTCATACTATAACTATATAAATGAATGTTATAAATGGATAGTAAACAATGACGCTTGTTTTCGCGCACAATGCATAGTGGAGAGTCGCGTGGAAACATGATACATGGTTGCAATTTTTGTTTCTTAAACATAAATCTTCTTCCAAGTTTCACTAAAGTAGTTTCTTCATTTTTGTTTATTTTCAGATGCTTTTTAAATAATATTCTCATTCTCATTCTCTCTCTCTCTCTAATAAAGTACAAAACTTGGAAGAAAAAAAAATAAATCCAGTCATGCAGTGTGACTATAAGCGAATTTTCAAAAAATATTCGTGCTATTTTGTAAACAAATTATATAGCTAGAAACGATACCTACCACTTTTCGTAGAATTACATAATTTTATTCGTGATTTTTAGCCATTTTTACCAATTTTTGACCCTTTCAATTTCGTTAATTAAATGTTCTTCGAAAGTCATTACTGCACAAATACTGTTGATCGCGCGTTGAAAAACAAACTGGTTTGTTTTGAGGCGATGAGGCGTTTGGCGGTCGCGCTGGCCGGTCGAAGTCTCGAACTGTTAGGACACTCCCCTCAGAAAGGATAGGTTTGTTGCTTACGCGATGGGGCAATGTACGCGATGCGATGTCAAAACAAACAAGTGCGGGCGATCTTCCCCATCGCGCGAGCGCATCCGAGGTTCAAAGAGGACACCTTTACTACTTTGTTAAGTTTGATATTTTCATCGTCCGATGCAGCGACCATCGCTCATCGCCCGATCGCGCGATGCTTACCAATTAGGACATTGCCTGAGACTGTGTGTAGTGGCGGTAGGACTCGTTCGTGCGGAGGGGTACAGTTGTCGGTGGCGGTTGAGTGAACAGATCCCCCGGGAGGCGTGGTGTGGCTGAAAAGAGGCGTTGGGCCGGCGAGTAGCCGTCGGGGCCCGGGCGGTTTCTTAGGCCGAGGAGGAGGCCGCTGAGGTGTGTGGCCCAATTGCGGGACGTGGCTGTTGCGATTATTGCGTCCTTTAGGACGCGGTGCAGTCGCTCTACTAGGCCGTTCGCTTGGGGGTGGTAGGTGTTCGTGTGATGAACCTCCGTGCCCATGGATGTGCAATATTTGTGAAAACCGGCGGAGGTGAACTGTGTGCCCTGGTCGGTGGTTATGTGTGCAGGGGAGCCGTAGCGTGCGATCCAATGGGTGTGTAGGGCCGTGATTACTGCGTCGGCAGAAATGGTCGAGAGGGGTGCGCATTCGAACCAGCCGGTGGCGCGGTCGATCATCGACAGTATGTATTTTTTTGTTGCCGACGGTGGTAGTGGGCCGAAGAGGTCGATGTGTACGTGTTCAAGCGGCGCTGCGTCGGGAAATTCGCCGAGGGGGGCCCTGATGTGGCGTGTCGTTTTTGCTCGGTTGCAGCTCGGGCAGGCGCGGGTGAATAGCCTGATTGATGAGGTCATATTTGGCCAGTAGTATCGAGCGCGGATGAGGGCGGTGGTTGCCTTAATCCCCGGGTGTGTCATCCCGTGTAGGTGGCGAAAAACTGCGAGGCGTAGCGGCGTGGGGATGTAGGGGCGGGGCGAGGCGTCGGTGTTGTCACACATGATATCGTGGCCTTGGATTCGGTGTGCCGTGAGAGCCATGGTGGCGAGGTGGTCATCGGCGGCCTGTGCGTCGGCGAGTTGTTGGATCGTGAAGGGGGTACTATGATCCGTGACGGCGTGGGCCGTGGTTGTGTTGGCCGTTGTTGGTAGGCGAGAGAGGTAGTCAGCGACGATGTTCGTTGGGCCCTCGGCGTACCGCATGTCCGTAGTAAATTCGGAGATGAATTGAAGGTGCCGAAGTCTCGTTGGCGGGGCCGTATTTGACTGAGTCGCTACGGAGGTCGTTAGGGGCTTGTGGTCTGTATAGACTGTCAGTGGGCGCCCTTCGATTTGTTGGCGAAAATGCACTATGGCGAGGTATATAGCCAATAGTTCGCGGTCAAATGCGCTGTAGTTACGTTGAGCCGGGTTGAGGGTAGGTGAGAAAAAACCCAGCGGGCGTAGGTGCGATTTGTCGATGAAGTGCAGCGCTGGGCCGACGGCGAAATCCGATGAGTCCGTGTGTAGGACGTGTGGTTGGGTCGGGGCCGGATGGGCGAGTGTTACGGAGGTTTCGAGTAAGCGTTTTGCGCGGTCGAATGCGTCAGCTGCGTCGGTGGTCCACGTGAGCGTGCGGTTGTCTTTTTTCTTCGCATCGGGTGGTATCATTTCCACTAGGGGGCGAAGAGTAGATGCGGCTCGTGGTAAGGCTCGGTGATAGAAATTGATGAGGCCGAGGAATGTTCGAAGCTCGTGGACGGTGTTGGGTCGAGGGAATTTCTTGATGAGGGCCGTGCGTTCCGGTAGGGGTGTGATCCCGTCGGCTGAAACTTTATGGCCGAGAAATTTGACTGAGGGTCGAGCGAGCTGGCATTTGGCTGTATTTATTTGTAGGCCGTATTTAGCGAGGGTCTCGAGGAGCGTGCGTACGTGGGTGTAGTGTTCAGACGGGGTGGCCGAGGCGACCAGTATGTCATCGAGGTAACAGTACACGAAAGGTAGGATGTGGTCCATGTAGCGTTGCCACGTTTGCGCTGCGTTTCGTAAGCCGAAATTCATTCGCTTGAATTGGTAGGCGCCGAAGGGTGTCAGGATCGTTGTTTTTGGCACGTCGCGCTCACTGATTTTGCAGTGGAAAAATGCGCGGGCGAGGTCGAATGTGCTGTACACGGTAGTCCCGTACAGGGCTGTTGTGAAGTCGTGTAGGTGTGGGACGGTGTAGCGATCCGGTATGGTTAATCGATTCAGCGCTCTGTAGTCACTGACGGGGCGAATGTCACCGTCGGGTTTCGGGACGATGTGGAGTGGGCTAGACCAGGGCGCTTCCGAAGGTTCGATGACCCCTGCCGCTAATAATTCGCCGAAATGGGCCTTTGCTTTCGCGTAAAGGTCCGGTGATAATCGGCGAAGTTTCGCATGACACGGGGGTCCCTTCGTGACGATGTGATGTTCGACAGGGGCGTCACATGGTGTGTCGGAAGGTTTGTAGCCATTGAGGAGGGCTTGAAATCGAGGCTCGTTCGCTGTCGTCGTGCAGATTGACTGGCTCGGAGGTACTAGTTCTACTGTTCCGGTGGTGTACCGCTGCGTGGCCGCGTTGATGAGTCGGGCGTTGGGTAGGTCAACGAGTAGGCCGTGGTACGTCAAAAAATCGGAGCCGAGGATCGGTGTCGATACGTCGGCGACTGTGAAGGTCCACTCGTACGGAGGGAGATCTGGTAGGTGTACTGAGGCGGAGTGTGTTCCGTACATCTTGATCTCGGTGCCGTTTGCGGCACGTAGAGCGCTTGGACGTGTGGTTTTTCGACGTAGCAGGGTGTTCAGGACGATCGAGACGTCGGAGCCGGTATCTACTAGGAAGTGTAGGGCGGTTCGCTTGCATCTGATGAAGAGCCGAGATGTTGGTGGGTTGCGCACGGCCGTTACGGCTGGTCGGGCCGTGCGTTGGCGTTTCCCGACGGTTTCGTGTGCCAGCTGCAGGGGCTGCGGCATTTCTGCGCTCGGGGGCCCCATGTCTGATGGTAGAAACATAAGGTGGTCGTCGGGCGGCGTGTGTTCGATGTCGGCTGCGTCGGCGAGCTCCGTTGTCGTCTGTTGTGTATCACTTCAACCTCTTCGGAGACGGTAGCCACCCGAGGAGGTGGGGCGAAGGGTAGGAGGCGATGGGCGAGCTCAGCGAGTTTCATAATGTCGGGTTCGTCACGCGCCGCTATGTGTAGGCGAATGCTCTCTGGGAGGGCGCGGAGAAAAAGCTGTCGGACGAGTGGTGTCGGTGTGTCAGCCGGGAGTGCTCGGGTGAGTCGGCGAGCGAGGGCCGACGGTAGCTCGTCGTCGGAGGCCGGTTGGAGTAGGGCGGTGAGCCGGGAACCATCTGAAGGTGCGTGTGTAGCTAGAAGGCGGGTTTTCAACGTCTGGTAGCTGTTTGCGTTCGAGGGGTTGAGGTCGGCGCAGATATCCGCTTGTCGGGGCTCGAGAGCGAGGAATGCTCGGGCGAACTTCGCATGTGGCGTCGTGAGGCCTTCGTGTGCGAGTATGATCTCGAGTTGTGCGAACCAGACGTGCGGAAATGCGGGGTCGAACGGCTGGAGCTTGAGGATCGATGGCGTACTCGCTTCGGGAGTTGTTTTCGGTTTCAGCTCCGTCATCTTCGTTTTCTTGGAAGGTGCCAGTCCGTTGAGGTGTCAGCAGGAAGTGTGCTAGGCGCCAGCGTCCGTTTCCTTATATAAGGATCGGAGATGGTGGGGCGAAGTAGCGGGAGGCGCTGCGATAGCCGTCGAGGCGGGCGTCGAAGTGGTGCGCCGCTGTGGCGTCGGTGGGGGCCGCGCGTGGTGGGGCGCGTTGATGCGGAGGCGGTGCTACGACGCAGTCAAACGGCGGGCGCTGAGGGGCGTTGTCGACGTCGGGGTCACCAGTGTAGTGATGTAGGAAGCAACAGACGAGGCCGGAAGATTGATTGAGAATGGTTGTATATTTAGTGGCCCCTGGCTCTTTTATATTCCCCTGACATGATCAGAGGGCGGTCGGGGGGGTCCCCACTCTGAGGTACTTCATGTTGGCACAATACATGAGTTGTGGAGGAGCAGCCGATCACAACAAGAATATTATTAATTTTTCTGTTTTAAACACGCTACAAGTTTCAATTGGATACAAGAAGTGTTCGAGACAAAAAAATCTTACCGTATGCAGCCCGACATTAGGCTATGCCCGTGTCGTCTAGCCTTGAGTCGCTACACGGTATTCGCTACTGACAAAGTTTCCGAAACTGACCTAATGGTACAATAACTACAATAAAACTGTAAATAATTTTATATTTAAAATAAAATAAAATAGAGATTAGATTCACTCTACTTAGGTGCACACAATTTCATAAGTTGTCTGTATTGTCCACGCCTCCTGGCACTAACCAAGAGAAAATTTCAGTTTTGTACTTAGCTCCGGTATAGTTTTCAGGAGCTTTCATGTTTCCATTTAAATGTCTAAACGTGAGGAACCAACCCGCCGCTCCGATCAACAACGAAGATATCTGGACGAGCCGTAACCGATAAGAACACTTCAACTTGGTGACGTGGAAGGACGCATCCTCAGGATCGCTACGCCTGTGGATCTTCTTCCCTCAGATCGCCCAGCCCTCAAGGGGGTATGACCACTCGCACCCGTCGGTCGCACCCGAGAGAAAGTCATTTCGCGGAGACCCACCCGCACCCGTACGTGGATCAAAGTTGAATTGGCCCGCTCGCACCCATTATTGGTCAAAAATTGAAAAGGGGTACTCGAAACAGAGTACCACTCTGCACCGATTACGAGTCTCATTAGGAGGCTCCATGAGTTGACCTTCAAACTCTCGCATCAATAACACTGATAGTGGGAAGTCGTCTGCCGAATCTGCGCTCGACCTTCAGTAGGTATATTGATCATGAGTGCGGTTGTTGTTCCCAGTGGGTCGGAGAACTTCTTCTTAGACATTTCAAAATTGAACGAAAATTTGATGGCATACGGCGCCTTGGAAACATGGCTTCCTGTCCAACAGCCCTTAACCAAAATTTTTGGGGGACATCGTGAGCAACCTCCTCGTGGTGCCCTCTGGGTAACGCCAATAGCTCACAAATAGCGGGTGCGAGTAGGCCTCCTCACTTTCGATCGAGGGCGGGTGCGAGTGGGACATGGGTGGGTGCGAGTAGGACATGGGTGGGTGCGAGTGGGACATGGGTGGGTGCGAGTGGGACATGGGTGGGTGCGAGTGGGACATGGGTGGGTGCGAGTGGGACATGGGTGGGTGCGAGTGGGACATGGGTGGGTGCGAGTGGGACATGGGTGGGTGCGAGTGGGACATGGGTGGGTGCGAGTAGGATCCCTTAATCACTCTCGGGTGCGAGTAGGCGGACCCCCGCCCTCAAACCCCGAAGTCGGGAAGACAAAAGGAACGTCGGACCTCTCACGACAACGGACCTACAAAGTCACTGAATTGTCACAGTTCGTCTTGAATACGCTTCCCTTCAATTTTCAACGTCACTGTAGCTTCCTGTCATCCTCACTCCTATGTCTCACGTTACACTGTTGATTTGCTTAGCGGACACACATCAACTGTGACGGCTTACAGTGGTAACAAAGGACTGTACAGACATTTTTTATTACATTTTTTGAATTTTTTCCATGCTCGATTTTTTTTTTGTCCTGAAAATAATAAGTAGGTACCTACTAAAAAAAATAACAAAAAAACAACTGTAAACTGATGTTGAGTACCTATCTACACTACATGCAGATACATCGGTACATGGATATGCCTTAGTTTTTCCCATGTAAAAACGCTGCAAATCCCTGCTCAACGGTTTATTATTTTGTACAGATCACAGCCCTCCGTATACATAACCGTTCTATATGTACTACTCTATACATATTATGCAGATCGCAGACCCTCCGTAGGTTAGTACCTAACCCCGTACTCGTTACTAGGTACCTACCTAAATCACGAGTTAAATGTTGCTAAAATAATTCTGACGATGACAAACAGTAACTAAAACGGCAAAAAGAAACGCAAATAATGGAGTTCTGAAGGAAAATTGTTGATGTGGAGTGAAATAGATGCCCCTTCTGCGTAGATCACTGTTTTCTGTGGTCAATACCTACCCTCGTGGTCAAGTATAATGAACCGTTGTGTAATAACTTGCCCGTCAATAATACTTCAACGGTTGTTCAAGTTTTTTCTTTTTTTTTCATGCTCGATTCCAATGGTTCATTATTGAAAATAATAAACCAAAACGGACACCCTGTAAATTACATTTCAGAGTCGGCAGGCAGAATTATTTTCATGAATCATCAGCACTTACTTGTTTCTGTTGGCATTAATTATTTTTATTTTTTATTTTTGCTTTCTCGGTGCAGTTCATAATTTGATTGTTTAATTTCTCATAAACTGAAGTTCCATGATGAATGATTTATTTTCAAAGATAGATCAGTTGATCACCGAAAGGGACAGCCTCTTGGAGCAGCTCGATGTCGCCAGGAAACTGCGAAATGACGTCTTAATACGAGTACAACGCGCTTTGCCAGCAGAGATTCAGGTACAGCAGGAACACACCTTTCTCAAACACCAATACAGACACACTTTGAGCTGTTTGTTATTTCCTTCCGTCAGTAAAGCTTCTCCAGATTTGAGAATCCTGTCTCCAAAACGAGGAATATTTGGAAGTCGAAGAAAATGTTTAGACATCACACACCTAATGTTACATACGAGAAACGATTTTTTTTATCTGGTTTAAAGTCGGTCGTTTATTGGAGTTTGACAATAGTGGCGTGGAAATTACACATTTTGCGAAACCGAACCGTATCGTCAAGTTTGAGGACATTTACCCAAATCCTTGCATTGGTAAATCACAATATTTACTGTTAAATCCATGGGCTTACAGCAAGATGGCCCTTGAGGTGTTGACTTCACATTGAATGAAATATGTATTCATACTGTGCAATTTCCGTGTGTAGAATTTTTTTATTTTCGATCACAGAATCGGATTTATCTCCCTTGAAAACCCCAAAGCCAATTTTATTGGCCTCTCAAAACTCCGCGTAGCTTGTGCGACAAGCGGATTGAAAGAAAACGAAAACACGTCATATTATGTGGATGGCGCTTTGAGTTCCCCCCAGGCGGACGTGGGGGTGAGGGCCTTTACATATGACGTCATCATTTCGCATTTTTCCACTGTTTCTCGCCCACTTTCGATCATTGGATACCCCTCATATAGCACCTTTTCAGAAACCACTCGCCGAGATCTTTTACATAAGACAATAAAACAGGTGAAATTGCCGATTGTTTGAAAACATAGGAGGTCGTAGTTCCACAGAAAAAATGAATAATAGATAAGACGGTTTTATTTAACAATATATTATAGTACATAGTATATAACAAGGTGTTTACTTAAGAATAATCACAATGACTTAGTGAACAAGGGTAGCTCCATAGGGTGACGCGAGTCCAAGAGGTGAAGCGAGTCCAAGGGAAGACCTGAGACCGATGGGGGAAGCGAGTCCAAGAGAAGACCTGAGACCGATGGGGGAAGTGAGGCCAAGAGAAGACCTGAGACCGATGGGGGAAGCGAGTCCAAGAGAAGACCTGAGACCGATGGGGGAAGCGAGGCCAAGAGGAGCTCTGGCAAGAGCGATGGGGGCGTGGGCGACTGGAGCAGCAAGGGCAATGGGAGCAGCGGTCTTCACGACGGCGGCACCTGATTTGCTGACGACGGCGTTGAATCCGTTGACGGGATCAGCAGTGTAGTCGACAGTCCTGATGGAACCGTCAGGCTCGACGAGGGAGTACTGACCCTGGACGACGTCTCCGTCACGGGACTCGTGCTGGGATTTGGAGTCGCCGGTCAGGGCGTCTTGGACGTCGTAAGCAAAACTGTACTGTGGGTGAGGGTCGTACTGGTCGGAGACGACGGTCTTGGCGATGGCGGGGCCGGCGATCACACGAGGAGCGAGTCCGATGGGAGATGCCAGGCCAAGAGGGGAAGCCAATCCAATTGGAGATGCCAGGCCAAGAGGGGAAGCTCTGAGACCAACAGCCGGACCAGCGACCAATCCAGCGCTGGCTACGGAAGCGACAGCTGCCAGAACAATCACAAACTGCAAAAAAAGAAGAACCAATCAAATTCTGAGATTTTAATTATATTATTTTTCACTCCAAACTGCAGGATGGGCTGTAAGAGGTAACGACACCAGCATCGCAGTTCAGTGAAGGCATATAACATCAACCAAGCGTGATCAAACACGTTCCCCACCACCAAAGACCAACATTTATGCAAGAAATACTTGGACTAGAGGAAAGATTTCTGGATTTGGTAAGGTATTGATGTAAGAGCGCTTGCTACAAATTGACTCCCCTTCCCACATCTGTCTGTATTAGGATCTAATTCTCGTAATTCGATCCATTGCCTTGGAACAGAATTAGTAGCTTGTACTGAGTTTGAAACAGTGGAACGATGTGGAAAAATGCCACTTGCTTCGGGACTCGAACGTGCAACCATTTGCGCTGAGTTACTCTAGCTAATTGAGCCATGACGCTAAGTTGTAAGAAAAATTTGTAGTGAGCTCCTAACCGTTATACTTCTCCACTTTTCCGTAATTAGGTAGGTCTTATTTGAAATTTATTGGTAATTAATTTGAGTTCAGAGTGTTTGTCAAATATAAAAGCTACCAATGCTTAAAAAATATTCATCACCAAAAGATAGGAAACAATGAGGTTGAGGAAAAGGTACAGGTTCTGTTCCATCGCCCACTTCCATAACAAATCAGAGTTTGAATAGAAATTAACAAATCACCAAAAGTTAAGAAGGCAATCAGAGGAGAAAATTCGTCATTGACAAGGAGACATTTCAAGATACGCAAAAGAAACTTCCATTCCAATACTGATGAATCAGGGACGATTTTGGGGACCAACTAAACTAACTTATCATGGTTCTATCGTATGTATGGTTATGGAATTTCAAGTTTTACGTACAGTACATTTCTGCGACGTATACGGGAGGTTTATCCATAAGAAAAATAATAAAACGGCGTAGAAAATTTGGTATCAATTTTGGAAATCGGATTTCCTGATCCCAGATGTACGTGCTGTTTGTGCCCAAATTTAATTAATTATATGGTTTTAATAACTTTGTTTTCATTCAGGGTTAACTTTACCTTAGATGCCATGATGAAGAGATCGGTAACTGATGTTGGTGTGGAAGTTAAGTTCGGTTTTTATACAGACCAGCCGCCCAGCCCCCGCCCTGCAGTCACATGCAACATTCCCGTTCATTTCGATCATCTTGAAAATTCGCATTGACCGAAATTCGCAATGGTCGCCGGTGTCTGACTAACTTGATATTGCGCGGAATACCTCTTACTCCCCTCATATCTCAACAATTTAACGGGTTGGGGATCACCTGGCATTGTGGCTTAGAAGAGTCGATTATTTTATGAATATTTTATACTAACATAGTACTCATTTCAACGATATTTAAGATAGTTATGGACATTTCAGGTATTCCACATTTGCGCAAGCGCAGAGGAAAGTTATGGCACGATGTCAATGATTTTGGTAAGGGATTATGTGCAATCCAACCAGCGTATGCCCTCAAAATTTTAGCTCTCTACGATTATTTTTCGCGTAGTCAATAGCGTTACAAGGAAATGGTCAACATTTCATGTTCGCGCATGCGCAGACGAAAGTTTCAGTACAACTCTAATGAAATTCTTACTGAACTATCAAAGTACTATTCCTGATCGACTAAGACCGAAGTTACAGTACTTTCAATGGTTTTGGTGTGGGACCATTTGTGACCCAACCCGCACCTACCCTCCAAATTTTAGCCCATTTCGAACATTATTTTGAGTAGTTACGGGCGTTACAAGGAATTACCACAGACAGACGGATAGACACGGAAACAAAAACGTTCCTCGATGTCTGAAACGCAATATGCGAGTGGAATTTTTCATTTTGGAGGACATCAATTTTTTTTTACGCAGTCACAAATCCAAGGCTTCCTTTGGTAGTGAAGCAAAAATTAAATAAATAAATAATACTTAACATTGTCCATGCCATTCATCATTGACTGTCGCTTCATATAATTAGACATATAATTGCTGATATTAGAGTACCTACCATCTCGATGCCTCACTAGTTCATCAGAAAGTCTGAGGCCTTTATTATGACTCCTGCTCATGGGTTGCCAAATGTGTGGGTGACCACACATTTGAAGCTGATACAGTGGGTAACCAATTTCTACTCAGTTTCAAATGGGTTGCCCCAATAACAAGATTCATGCTGTCAAGGTAATTGCATTAAAATACAAACCTAGATGCTTGGGAAATGTGTGTTGGGCGATTCCGAAAGAATTTAAAATCGAGTGAAGAGTATTCGAATGAATGTTATGATCGAATAATTTTACGTTCGGTTCGACACCGGTCACGTTTTGCTCCTGCTGTATTTCCATGTTATGCTAGTTCACATTTTATCACCTTCCTACTCCAGACAACTCGATTTTGTGAATGACACCTCAGACTCCACAGAACTATCGGAAAGCGTCAAATAAATGAAAACGCAGCAAATTATTACGCAACGGTTTATTATTTACCTGTATAGATGACCCTTCTGCGTAGGTTTTCTGTGGTCAATACCTACCCTCTCTGTTTTCTGAAGGGAAACTGTTGATGTGGAGTGAAAAAAGTTCCAAACGTACCTACCAACAAACTCCAGCCCCTTCTACGTACATGGTATAATTTATCGGTGTGTAATAATTTACCATCGTGTAATAATTTGCCCATCAATAATACTTCAACGTTTGTTCAAGTTTCACTACCTATCAACAAACTCCAAAAGAAATGAAATAATAAATATCTAATCAAATGAAATAATATCGCAGAACAAACAACTCGACTTCATACTCCGTGAATATAACCAGGTGGTCCCTAGCAATGATGATCTCGGGCCAATTCCCTATTGTTAGCACGTCCGTAGTGATGATATTTGGGCTGAATGTATACAATGTCATTCGCCCTGCTGTCGAAAATGCCTGTCGGTGCAAACTTCTGGGCCTTACTGTGAATGAACGGCAGGACGTACAATGCTCCGGGTGGTCTTAAAAAACTCGCAAGTTCGAGAACTATTTAAAACCGTAAAAACATTTGAGATAACGGCGTCCTGGAGATTTCAACTCCTTTTAGCGAATTTTCAAAGAAAATGAAGCTATTGCAATGGCTTCGAAATTTAAATAATATAAATTTTTGGAAATTTTCTTCATAGAAATCCGTTTCAGACCATTCTAAAACGATTCCTGAAATTTAACACTTTTTTATATGTATATATATATTTATATATGTGTCACTCCAGACGATAACTCTCGATAGAATTGAGATAAACAGCTCAAATTTGCACAAAAAATCTATCTTGGCAATCGAAAGGCTAAGTTCGAAGATGGGCGAAATTGGCCTACTCTAAGGAGGGTTTTGGCGCATTTAAAGTGCGCAAAAATTACCCAAAAATCCCCAAAATGTTATTTTCCAACAAGTGACCCCTCATTTTAAAGGTTTTTGCACGCTGAACACGATGGTGGAATCGGATTTTAGATATCTTGATCCGTTCTCAAATTAGAGCATTTAATGTGCGCAAAAATTACCCAAAAATCCCCAAAATGTTATTTTCTAACAAGTGACCCCTCATTTTAAAGGTTTTTGCACGCTGAACACGATGGTGAAATCGGATTTTAGATATCTAAATCCGTTCTTAAATTAGAGCATTTAAAGTGCGCAAAAATTACCCAAAACTAGGATAATCTTTAAACTCTTACCCCCCCACCCCCTTAGAGTGGTCAGATTGAAAAATGTGAGAAGTATTAATTGAAGACGAGAGTTCGAAGCAAAAAAGGGGGAGGCAAACGATTAGTACAACTTCTTGAATTTCCCATTTGACATATAATTGTTATGATACCTTCATAGATAGACAAGTACCGGCCCACGTATTACTAGAAGGAAGACGAAAGAAAAAATCTATTTCAAATTATTCAATTTAGGTACTAACAGTAGGAGGAAGAAGGTTAGGTAGGTATCTTATCAATTTATTATCAGTATCATACGAATATTTGATATTCAAAGGTAGGTAGGTACTTAACATGATAAAAATAATATCAATGAAGAAGGAAGGATCTACCTACCTAGTAGAGCAAATCTTGAACTGGTTTTAGATACCAGGCCTGAAATCGTAGTCAAGAGGAAAGGCCATTCAGAAGGAACAAGGAATCTACTCATAACAGTTTATAATTATTACGTAGATAATTATATGAAATTAATACCTACGTACAAAATGATTGTGTAAAGAGTTCGTAGCAGTTAATAACAAATTATAACCACATGGATAAATTAGAAATCAAGATAATAAAAAAATATTAGTAACAGGGGCATCTAGTAGGAATATACCTAATAATTATGTTCCAAAGCTACCAATAGGTACTGACCTTCTTTTGAAAAAATCACAATATTGGTTATTACCTACCGATCATGTGATTTTTTTAACAATAAATTAACTAAATTTATGTATTATAAGGAACCTACTTAATACAATATTTTCCGTTGCCTACCTACTAGTTTTCATGAGCTGACGGGAATTTAAAAAGGCATTCCTTCTTTGTGTTTCTGCATGGCGGCGGCATCCAAGCTTCCTTTTCTCTTTCATTCACTCGATCGCCTGATCCCGTTCTTTCGATTCCAATAATTCTCAAGCAGTTTCAGGTCCACTCAATGTTGAATACTAGAATAGAACAATATTTCAACGTAGCACCCACATGTTCTTCCAAGTGATCCTTCCAGAAACCACATCCTTCCTTCATAGTTTATTTCAAGATTGAGCCTGCATGAAAAACAACCTGCACTTGAAGCACTCATGATTTTCTATAACAACTCCTTTACCTACTGCACTCTCTTGAGTAGGTAAGTCAAAAGTCCTAACTACCCTATCCTACCTAATATGAACCCACAGCGATCAAATAAATAAGCACTTAGTACAATTACGTAATAAACAAACGGTAGAATCAGGATGGACAAAACGTACAAATTAAAATAAATACGAAGAGAATATACATAGAAAACCAAATTTTAGACCGAAGTTTTCCTTTATTCAAAACCATAGCCATTAATTCGAATATTTCTTTGAAAATTCGCTCATTAAGTCATGCTGCATGACTGGTTTTTTTTACCCTTCAGGGATGACTGACATTAACGCCGAGCTTCGAGGACCAACTAGACCCCAAATGGGACCTATAAACAGAAATTTTGTTATTGCATTTTTGGATTCTACATACCTTGAAACGAAAACCATCAAATTTTGAGGGGGGGGGGGTCAAATTTTTTTTTTTTTTCATGCTCGATTCCAAAGGTTCATTGTTGAAAATAATAAACCAAAATTAGGGTGATCAAAAGTATTAAATGGCGATAGGTCGATAACTGTTAGTTCACTGGCAGCAGGTACTTCTTCCTGTGATAGGTATGCAACATGGTTTGTAAAAAAAAAATGATCAGTTTTCTGTTAATGATGTTAGTAGCCACTGCTCCCCGTCCGCCGTTCGTTACTTTCTGGACGCCATTGTATTTATCAGTTTGTTGTTTGTTGTCATTTGTAACGTCGTTTGTATGTACAATATGTACATATTTGTATTACAACATACCTGATGAACTTCCTCGAGCTAATGGAGAGATTACAAAAATAGGTAATTGACTCCGCTCTTATCGTCCAGTTAGCGGTCAACGACCAATTACAGCAATCTGGAACTCGGCTATCCATCAACGTCTCACTTTTTCTTTCCCATCCACTCAAGTTCATTACCACTTACAGTGTCAGTGCCGTATGAAAGCGATAGTGTACGATTTTGACCCTCCCCCCCACACCAATTGCTATAATCTGCATTTTTACACTGAACATGGTTTCGCGTTTTGCTATGAGCTTAGGCGCTGCTCTATTTTAGCGTATTCAAAGTGAACGTACGGAACACTCGTCCCCTCGCCACCCTCATACAACAATCTTTTGGTGTACGTTTCAAAATACCTACGTAGAATCCAGAAAAACGCTGCGAAGTTCTTGTCACATGGGTTTATTATTCTATTGGACATACGTACTGTAATCATGGCTGTTCATTTATTGCTTCTTTCAAGCGCAATAATTTAAATAGACATTTCTGATGATTTCCACCAATTTTGGCCCCCAAAAACACAAATTACGCTCCTTCTTTATTTTTGTGTTTATTATTTTCAATAATGAACCATTGGTATGTAGAATCGGAAAATGCAATAAAAAATTTCTGTCTGTCCGCCGTAGGCCGTACGCCGTACTGGCCACTTTTCTTAGTCACCATGAAAAAAAACTGATGAAATTCGGGTTATGGGTTCCGATCGGGGTCTAGTTGGTCCTCGAAGCTCGGCATTACTGTCAATCATCTCTAAGGGGTTCAAAATAGGGGTTGAAATTTTCAGAACGCCGTATCTCGAAAACTTTCGATTGAAGGGTATGGTTTTTTTTACGTTATTAAATTTGTCTTGAGCTAAAGAATTTTTTGAGACCACCCGGAGCATTGTACGACCAGCCGTTCGTGTGCACCAAAAAGCTTCGTCAACACGATCGTGAATCAAACGGTAAAATCCGGCCGGGATATCATCACTAGGGAGCACCTGATTATAATCAAGGATGGCTGCATGAGGTCGAGTTGGCTGTTCTGCGATATTATTTCATTTGATAAGTGATGGACTATTGGATTTTGTTGGTAGGTACTTGTGAAACTTGAACAAACGTTGAAGTATTATTGATGGGTAAATTATTACATAACGGTAAATTATTACACAACAGCAAATCATTACACAACGGTTCATTATTATAGGTATTGACCACAGAAAACAGTGATCTACGCAGAAGGGGCATCTATTTCACTCCACCAACAATTTTCCATTAGAACTTCATTATTTGCGTTTCTTTTTGCCATTTTAGTTACTGTTTCTCATCGACAGAATTATTTTAGCAACATTTAACTCGTGATTTAGGTAGGTACCTAGTAACGAGTACGGGGTTAGATACTAACCAACGATCCACATAATATGTGCAGAATAGTACATATTATATTATATAGACGGGTTATCTATGCAGAGAGCTTTGATCTGTAACAGAAGGGTATTCTGTACAAAATAATAAACCGTTGTCAGGGATTTGCAGCGTTTTTCAAATTATCCTAGATCATTGATAGTGCCATCTAACTCTCTTGATTCACCTGTTAACACTTTTTCTAGAGTTACTGTATAAATTGATGGTGATTTCAGCCAAATTCTCAGGTTTTTGACTCATTAAAAAATTTTTAGGGAGCTGAACCTTCGTTACACTCCAATTCTTCACTCTGGTCAAAATCGACTTCATATTTGGTCTTCTCGCCTAAAAAACCATGGAAAAACATACCTCAACACACCCTGGGTATATTCCGATCGGGCTGAAAAATTTCGGGACAACTAGGGCCCACATGGAGCATGTGTGCGAAAGAAAGACTTTTTTAGACCGAAAATGAAGCCGGTACACGTGATACGGCGGACGGACATTGCATTTTGGAGTCTACGCACCTTGAAACGGAAAAGAAAAAATTTTGGGGGGGTGTTATAAAAATTGTTTGCTGAGCGAATACATAAGTGTATTATTTTTTGCAGAATAATAAACCAGTAGATGTGGTTTGATCTTTTGATTCACGCTCATGTTGATGACGTTTTTTCGGGATCGGAATTCAAGCCCTTGTAACTGTAAGATGCATTTAGTGGACAATGCATCTTCTCCAGCCAATAATTGAAGAACATGGCATTTCACGCATGTAGTGGATAATACGAACAGTACATGTTAGAAGTTAGACCGTCATAATATAAAAGAAATGCGGCTCGCAAGAGAACAATATCTTTTCCATCGAAATATCTTTACGTACCATTTTGAAGGCCCACAAAAATAATTTTGGTTTTTCGAATTTTTCTACCTCTTGACACATTGTGCGCCAGCTCAAAAAGTATCATTTGAATTATTCATCGCGTCTAAATTGTGTTTAAGTCGATTTTCAAGATGATCGAAATGAACGGGATTGTTGCATGTGACTTGCCGGTACTCGGGAGCGGGGCTGAGCGGCTGGTCTGTATAAAAACCGAACTTGGTTTCTACACCAACATCAGTTACCAATCTCTTCATCATGGCATCTAAGGTAAAGAATAATCTTGAGCCGTACTGGTATCTAACACGTTATTTCAACAGACGCTGGGAATGAAGGAAAGGGAAGGGATAAGTAGCCACAGTTATTTTTCGAAACCCTACCAACATATTCCCAAAATTACACTGGTTTTTGGGCACAATTTGCCAACTCTAATCGACAAATTTTCTGATAAAAGATATTCCAATTTTCGATTATTAAAACTAATTTTCACTAAAAATAAATAAACTTACAAGAGACTCGGCTGTCTTACAGACACCAAGGGATTATTCATAATGATTAATGTAAAATGAATATCAAACCACAAATGAATGTCAAAACGGAGAATGATAGAAAACGGCGAATTATTTTGAATTATCAAGAATCATCCTGCCCATAATCATTATGAATGATAATAATAATAAAGAACGTCACCAACAGTAGCGGCAATTCAAGTTCACGTTTTTCTCGCCAGCAAACTTGGCAGGCATTTTCCTTTCCCCAAGTAGTACCATTATTGAACCCTTCTATCAATATCTGTATGAAGAAACCCCACATCTGAACAACCCTCCGAACCTAGCACCCAAAAAATGCAAAATTGCAATATGTATTATAATTTTGAACATTGTGAAAGTTTTAAACTGATATTAGAACACCACTCTTTTTGGTGTCCTTCAAAGGAGTTAAAAGTTTCTAAGAAGTATTAAAATACCAATCATTCAATTTTTGAGTTTTAGCGAACTTACATGGAAAATGAGATATTGCTCAAAAATTTGGTGTACATTTTATCATGTGTCACTTCAAACAATATCATACTACCATGGCTACTTGATGAAAAATTTAGAATTTCGCCAAAATGTTGAATATTCGCATATACGAAAAAATGATTTCAAAGATGGAAAAACCATTTTTCAAAAATAGAATGTCAGTCAATTTTGAATATTTAAAATCGCTAAAAATCGGTAAAAAATGGAAAAATTACCAAACTTCCATATGGGTTCTCGAAAAGTGGTATATTATAGAATGGTAACGCAAAGCACATAGACACTTTTTCTATAATTAAACTATTCTTTCAATTTTTTTCAATGTAGAAAAAAATTCTTAAAAAAGTAAGTCAAATTTGAATTTTTTTGGGCCCAAATCGCTATAAATCGTCATGGCTAAAAAGTTACTTACCCTTAAACTATTTCCGTCCGCTCATGCGGTCATGCTGCATGACTAGAACTTTATTTTTGAGTTCTAGTTGGGTTTACTGTTCAATTAATTTGAGTTAAAGTTAATGTTAGGTTTATTGTTAAAAATGTGGGGTTTCGTAGTAGAAAATCTTCTATAATGCACTCGGGATGTTTTACAATGTACTGGTAATGTTCTATAATGTGCTCGTTGTTCTATAATGTACTGGTAATGTTCTATAACGTACTTTTGTTCTATAATGTACTGGTAATGTCCTATAATGTACTGGTAACGTTATATAATGTACTGGTAATGTTCTATAATGTACTGGTAATGTTCTATAATGTACTCGTTGTTCTATAATGTCCTGGTAACGTTCTATAATGTACTCGTTATAGTTCGTGATTGAACGGGTTGGTATCTCAAGTTAGAAATCTCGTCGACTGTTCATGTTTTGTTCAGATCTACATTGGTAGGGTTGCCAGGGAATGGAAATCGATGTTTCTCGGTGAATACCACAACCAAATGAGTGCTGATTAATTTCTGAGGGAACGCAGGGGCGTTTCGAATCCAACTGTTGATTGGTTCTTCTTTTTTGCAGTTTGTGATTGTTCTGGCAGCTGTCGCTTCCGTAGCTAGGGCTGGATTGATCGCTGGTCCGGCTGTTGGTCTCAGAGCTTCCTCTCTTGGCCTGGCATCTCCAATTGGACTGGCCTCCCCTCTTGGCCTGGCATCTCCCATCGGACTCGCTCCTCGTGTGATCGCCGGCCCCGCCATCGCCAAGACCGTCGTCTCCGACCAGTACGACCCTCACCCACAGTACAGTTTTGCTTACGACGTCCAAGACGCCCTGACCGGCGACTCCAAATCCCAGCACGAGTCCCGTGACGGAGACGTCGTCCAGGGTCAGTACTCCCTCGTCGAGCCTGACGGTTCCATCAGGACTGTCGACTACACTGCTGATCCCGTCAACGGATTCAACGCCGTCGTCAGCAAATCAGGTGCCGCCGTCGTGAAGACCGCTGCTCCCGTAGCCCTTGCTGCTCCAGTCGCCCACGCTCCCATCGCTCTTGCCAGAGCTCCTCTTGGCCTCGCTTCCCCCATCGGTCTCAGGTCTTCCCTTGGCCTCGCTTCCCCCATCGGTCTCAGGTCTTCCCTTGGACTCGCTTCCCCCATCGGTCTCAGGTCTTCCCTTGGACTTGCTTCACCTCTTGGACTCGCGTCCCCCTATGGAGCTACCCTCGTTCACTAAGCCATTATACATGACATGTTGTAAATACGTTGTTAGATACTACCTATATCATAATTTATTTTTAAATTAATGACCACTGGTGCCAACAATTATATATATTCGTCTCGTACAAGTTTCCCTTTCGGTCAATCCACCGTTACCTATGCCTGCAAGCAATGCAATCATCAGACAGAATCGAGCAATTCCCTCTCTACTCGGCAAAAAACAGAAACAAGGTCCATACTCCTTTATTGTCTGTTTCAGTCCAGATTTTATTGATTTCATTCCCACTGAGACTGCCGCTATTTCGAACTGAAACTATTTTAGCAATGCTACAGCAGAGAGACATTGCTGACCCAGAGGCCCAGGCCTACAGCGTACGAACTTGTGATTGGTTCAAGAAAAAAGCTACCTTTCAACTGAACCCAAATCGATTCGAAATAACTGAAACAAAAACTGAGTAGGTACCACAAATACAAATCTGTCATCGAAACTGGACCAAACGCAAAACGCTCAAAATTTGACGCAAAAAATTGAAAACTGACAGACCCTACAGAGAAAGCGAATGTTTCAGAGATGACAAAAACAAATCAGAAGAAGAAGCACCTCGTATCGAGATGACAAAAATTGAATCGAATCTGGGGCTAGAGCCCAAAGTGGGCGTGGCATACAACATTTTTGCTTGACTGAGTATGCGCCGACGGGCCACTTTTCTCAGTTGCCATGGTAACACTAGGTCCCAGGACCTACTTTCCAGTTTCAGGAGCCTAGGTTTCGATTTCGATTGCAGGACATCAATTACTATCACTTTATTCCGATAACATGCTTGGTCTTCAACCTGATAATAGCGTTGTGACAGTACAATATACTGTGGAGTACAATTTTCCCTGAAGCTTTTATTGATCTTCTTTCATTGCGTGGCGAGTTTATTTACTTCATACGGTTTGGTAGATTATGAGGACGCTGCAAATCATTAGGTATTGAATGGCTTATTACGGAAATTACAGTCGCAAAGCTTAGAAAATAGTAATTTAGTAATGAAACCATACTAAGAAAACTAGATACCAGTCAGGCGCTAAAAACCAACCTTAATGCCCTTACAGGATTCAGCCAAAATTTGGCTGTACCCAGATTTGATCCAGCAGCCGACTATTTCTGCCAAGCAAATCTTGTAGTTGAAGAAATAAGTGTAGAAGGAAAAATACACTCGTATAGTATGTGAACTCAGTCCGCCTGCTGGCTCACATCAACAGGAAAGGGAAGGCAACGTTGCAATGTGGGCCCAGGTAGAGGATTAGGGACTAACAATAGGTCTCCATTGTTATAGTAATTTTCCCAAATGCCGTTCGATCTAATGATCCGATCTTCAATCTAAAAACGGATTTGGATTCTTTGATTTTTTTCCTATAAAGTACTAGTTGCTTTTTTTTTTCAAAAAGTTGAAATTAAGTATAATAATGTCGAAAACTCCATGGGAAAAAATTTCAAATTCAAAACTGAATGTCGCCACTTGAGGTTGCTCATAAAGATTACAGAAAACTTTACAGATTAAAAATCGGTTGACCCATTCAAGAGATAAATCGAATATTGATTGCCTCATTTTGAAGCACAACGTGGTGGCGGTTCTTGAAACTAAACCCGTGACATTTACCCTTAAGGAACCACCGTGGATGCTCTACTAGAATATTGAATATCCATAGCTAGAGAAGTCTGGCGAGTGGCTTTTGAACTTTGTGAAAAATGCTAGGTAGGTACAGTGTACGGAGGGAAATTCAGATTCCAACTGAACAATGGTCTTTTTCACTCCAGTGTTTTTGGGTGCCGAGGCAGTGGCCCAAGTGGTCTTATGGACGCAACGCCGCTGTTACATTAGACCCCCGAATGAACCGTATCGCAATCGTCGTATCCTGCGAACTCTCATCCGGGTACAATATAATCTTCGAGAGAAACATCATGGACAGGTTAGGTTATTCGGATTAGTTAATTTGTGAGTATTCTAAACCAAACGAACTTTACCTAGTTCCAGTAGTGTTCTGTCATTCAAACTCTTCAAGTCCCTAATACCACAGAGCAAAACAGTCGTAACAACAACAAAAATTCTCCCAACTTTAATGTCTGCCAAACATACTAGGTAATTATTTATAGTTGATATGAATGTAATCGCCGGTTTTCTCTTGCTGCCAGAATGTAATTCGAATATTTGTGCACTACTTCCCTGTAATTTAGTCAATATTTACTATGTAGTCAAGAGTATTTCTTCAAGAAGTAATGTATTATATTATGAAAGACTGATACATATATACTGAGATGAAGACGGATGTGATGTTGATATTGCCAGCACTTGGAAAACTACATATATATTAAACCTACCTTGATATCGTCCCCTTTATGCCAAAACCATGAATGTGCTAAAAATCGAATTTTGAGTTTGGCATCACCTAGGATAGGTACTGACCGCCTCTACTTATTAAAAATCCCTTGAAATGGTTAAAATGAACATTTTAAGGCTTCATTGCGTGGAACTCGATCCATGAATGTGATTAGTACGTTTCCTTGGTATGCCAAAACCATGAATGTGGTGCTACTTGCACATTCATCTTTTTTTTTTTTTTCATTTCTGGGCAATTTAGCTTTTGATGAAAAGTCGTTCGATTCGAGTCGTACTGCCAAGATGCCCGACCGTAGGTATCTAACGTATTTCTGGCGCGAAAAACAAACCTGCTGTTTCTTGCATGCTGCAGCAAAGCTAATAACATGTCTCCTGCAGAGACTCGTAGTGAGCATTTTATATGCTTCGTGTATCATTATAAAGTTTCTCCATACACGATTTGAAACAAGCAAAGCAAGAGACCAAAGGACTTTATATGCTCCACGAAGCATATAAAATGTCACTACGAGTGTCTACAGGAGACATGTTAGCTTTGCTAATAATAGCTAATTGCTAGCAATAATTTTGCTTACCACTCATTGAATATGGTGATGATATCATAGTTTTCATGATGAAATTTGATCTGCCAAAACCATTAAAGTGAAATATTCATCTTAAATCTGGTATCCCAAAACCACGAATGTGCTATAAAGTGAAGGGGAGAGGGGCTATGGTCGTAAAATTATTTATTGGTGAATTACTAGCAGGTCTATGACCAGAAAGTGGAAGAAAAGTATCTCAAACAACAAACTACATTCTGTAGAATTCAAAAAAAATTTAAAATCCGTTTTTTTTATTTTTCTCGAAACTACTAAATTGCACATTCATGGTTTTGGCATAAAGTATCGATAATATTATGTGCTCCAAGGGTAATTACTGGAAGTTGGTCCGAACAGTAAAAAAAATAGTATAAATTCTTATCGTGAGGGTGTGCGTTGATCGAAATATGGATACAAAATAATATTGATTAATTTTTTTTTTTCAATAATGAAGGGGGGGGGGGCTGGAAGATGAAGGTCGATGAACCTGACGGCGGCGAGAGAGTGAAAGCTGACGAAGTTCAAGTTCAAGAGTCCTAAGTGGGTTTCGGTCTCGGGCTCGTGATGTCATCCTGAGGGACAACATCGACGAGCGGACAACATTCTGACGTAACGGGAGGCCAAGAGCGGGTTTTCAGGATCCTGTACCTCAAGAACAGGATCGTTTGCGAAGCCTTAGGGTCGCTTCACACTAGCCCGGCAGTCGGGTACACGACGCCGGGCACCCGGTTGATGGGTCAAGGATTTAAGTTGGACGTTTCACATCAAGCCGGCAAATGCCGTGGTCTTCCAACCGACAACCGGCAGCCGGATGAAGGCCGAGGGGGCGTCGGGCACCCCCACAGCCGTGGACGGCTGTCGTGTCGTTCCAAGAAGTCGGCCCGGCTGAAGGGTCATGTGGGGGGATGAAGCCTTTCACACCTACCCGGCAACATTAGTCCGACTTGGGATTTCATTCACTACTCATCGAGGTTCATTTTGTGTTCTTCTCGAATTTGTTTGTTTTAAATCAATATGGCGGAAGTGGACATCGAAATCCTTATTTCTCTCGTTCATGACCACCCATTTTTCTCTTACCTGATCGTGACTGCCAACATTTGTGCAGGCTGAATACATTCTCTGAATGATGTGTTGCTCCGTTGGATTGATTCCGTGATTTTCATGAGTAGTTCATCAAAACTTTGCGTGCTCATGCGAAAGTAATTGAAAAACTTTTGCTCATCTTCTCTTAGCTGATTGTAGAGTACGTAGAATGCCCCCACTTCACCTCTTCTCAAGTTGATTGGATGAACCCAGTGAATTCTGTTTCTTCTCCTTCTCTTCATTCGTCGATACACTACCAACCACGCTAACAACACATTGCGATCCATGTTCAAAAAGTAACTAAAAGTAACTTTGCCGGCCCCCTGTCGTCCCTATGTGAATATACCGAACCGTGTCGTTGCCGGATAGAAAACCGGGCACCCGACTGCCGGGCTAGTGTGAAGCGACCCTTAGCGGTCGTCGAGTCGGGCTGTGTAGCTGCCTGTATCGGGTGGGGGGGGGTCTAAGATTGAGATCTAGAAACGGTAGCGGTTTGGGAACCATAGTAGCAGTGGCGTAGCCAGGGTCGTTGAATGGGGGGGTGATCGGAAATCGAAAAGAAAAAACGCTGCAAATCCCTGCACAACGGTTTATTATTTTGTATAGAATACCCTTCTGTTACAGATCACAGCTCTATGTATAGATAACCCGTCTATATAATATGATATGTACTATTCTATTATATGCATATTATGTAGATCGCAGACCCTCCGTAGGTTAGTACCTAACCCCGTACTCGTTACTAGGTACCTACCTAAATCACGAGTTAAATGTTGCTAAAATAATTCTGCTGATGACAAACAGTACCTAACAAAATGAAACACACATAATGAAGTTCTGAAAAGAAATTGTTGATGAGGAGTGAAAAAAGTTGCAAAAGTACCTACCAACAAACTCCAGCCCCTTCTACGTAGATGGTATAATGAACCGTTGTGTAATAATTTACCGTTGAGTAATGATTTACCGTAGTAATAATTTACCCATCAATAATACTTCAACGTTTGTTCAAGTTTCACTACCTACCAACAAACTCCAATAGAGCCATCATTTTTCAAATTAAATAATATCACAGAACAACCAACTCGACTTAATACTCCGCCAATATAATCAGGTGATCCCTGCCAATGATTGGCCGTATTCACAAATTCCTATTGTGGGCGCGTCTCTGGTTACGAGATTTGGTTTGAATTGTATACAATTTCATTCACACTGGAGTCGAAAATGCCTGTCGGTGCAAACTTCGGGGCCTTACTGTGAACGAACGGCTGGACGTACGATGCTCCGGATGGTCTTAAAAAACTCGCAAGTTCAAGAACTATTTAAAACCGTAAAAATATTTACGTAAAAAAATGGTATAGGCGTTTTGAAAATTTCAACCCCTATTTTGAACCCCTTAGAGATGACTCACAGTAACGTCGAGCTTCGAGGACCAACTAGACGCCGAACGGAACCTATAACCCGAATTTCATCAATTTTTTTTCATGGTAACTAAGAAAAGTGGCCCGTACGGCGTACGGCGGACAGACAGAAATATTTTTATTGCAGTTTTGGATTCTACATACCTTGAAACGTAAACCATCAAATTTTGAGGGGGGGTAAGAATTTTTTTTTTTTCATGCTCGATTCCAATGGTTCATTATTGAAAATAATAAACCAAAAAAATTCTGTCATGCAGCATGGGTATAAGAGCGAATTTTCAAATAAATATTCCTGCTATTGTGTAAACCAGTGGGGGAACTTGCCGCTTATGACTCGATTTCTTCCTCAGGTTCTAGTTTCATTACACCTTCAGGTTGGCCAACCCAACTCGAATCGTCTTCGCCAAACAATCATCAAGCGGTGAGGTTGGCAACTCATGCCAACGGGACGTGGGCCCCGAGCTCTGTACCACTTTCACTCACATACTAATTGATTCGATTTAAGGTTACATACAGTGGAACCTTGAAAAACGGTAAAGACACTCGACATAAATCGTGTAGGGTAATCAAGGTCAACACCTCCGTTTTATTATGATCAGGTAATGCAACGATATCGAAGGAAAATTGATGAAATGCGGATAATCAATCCTCATGTACCGATCTTCCGATCAGTCAACTTGGGATTTCACCTTCAGAACCTATTTTGTTACTTCTGATTGGTTATTCTGGATTCACAGTGAAATTTAAATGCGATACCTCATGCAAATCAACATAATTATAGATCTATCCATTGTGAATTTCGCTCAAAACTACAGAATTTTGGATTCCATCTGCCCGTTTTCGACAGTAAATTAATACAAACGTACATATTCCATGACAGGCTCACTGAAAAAAGTTCTGCTATTTTCAGCCTACTACCTATCATCCAGATTTTGGTGTCTGGGTTTAGTGTGGGTTTGGAATTTACTATAGGTAATCCAAACCACCACAATCATGTAGTCAACTGAGGAGGACTGAGGAGGTAGATACCAGAAGTAGCGTTGGGGCTGTAACACCCAACACGTGCACGTGATGTTTCGTTCAACCGTCTCATTCAGTTTTTCGATCGAACTCGGAATTTACCTTCAATTTAACGGCCAGAAGGTAAACAAAAAATTTGAACTAAATCATAAGAAAACAGTCGTTGATAAACGCTTGCATACGAGTCTGCAACGCATTGGGACATTTTCATGTCTTTCCCCTCCTTCCTTCTCACCTACCAAATTAGGTAGGTACCTAATTATAAAGTCGCAATCTAAGTTGTAGTGTTGATCATAAAAGAATTGGTAATTAGTCTTACGACAACGGAATGCAGGTTGTATAAAACGTACAAACAGACGCACATGTAACGAGGGACATTTTATGTCGATTTGTATATGATAATAACCGGAGAACTTAAAGTTCCGTAGCAACGAATCGGTTGTAAGCGAAAATCATCAGAAACTTATATGAAGCTTGCATTCGTGTTGACAATATAAATTATTGAGAATGATCACCTGTGTGTAAACAATTATTTAAACAATCACGCTCATACCGCAGCTTGTCGGCCACGCACTCCGCAGTGGTTAACGTAATATGGTTAGGTAAATCGAGAGCTATCCAACGAGTGGTGAACGATTTTTGTACGATGATAACTGGCGAAGATAAAGTTCCGTAGCAACGAATCGGTTGTAAGCGAAAATCATCAGAAATATATAACGTAACGGTATTTCGTCACCCAATTTCGTCACTAACGATTTTGGTTTATTATTTTCAATAATGAACCATTGGAATCGAGCATGAAAAAAAAAAATTCTTACCCCCCCTCAAAATTTGATGGTTTACGTTTCAAGGTATGTAGAATCCAAAACTGCAATAAAAATATTTCTGTCTGTCCGCCGTACACCGTACGCCGTACGGGCCACTTTTCTTAGTTACCATGAAAAAAAATTGATGAAATTCGGGTTATAGGTTCCGTTCGGGGTCTAGTTGGTCCTCGAAGCTCGACGTTACTGTGAGTCATCTCTAAGGGGTTCAAAATAGGGGTTGAAATTTTCAAAACGCCTATACCTTTTTTTTACGTAAATATTTTTACGGTTTTAAATAGTTCTTGAACTTGCGAGTTTTTTAAGACCATCCGGAGCATCGTACGTCCAGCCGTTCGTTCACAGTAAGGCCCCGAAGTTTGCACCGACAGGCATTTTCGACTCCAGTGTGAATGAAATTGTATACAATTCAAACCAAATCTCGTAACCAGAGACGCGCCCACAATAGGAATTTGTGAATACGGCCAATCATTGGCAGGGATCACCTGATTATATTGGCGGAGTATTAAGTCGAGTTGGTTGTTCTGTGATATTATTTAATTTGAAAAATGATGGCTCTATTGGAGTTTGTTGGTAGGTAGTGAAACTTGAACAAACGTTGAAGTATTATTGATGGGTAAATTATTACTACGGTAAATCATTACTCAACGGTAAATTATTACACAACGGTTCATTATACCATATACATACGTAGAAGGGGCTGGAGTTTGTTGGTAGGTACTTTTGCAACTTTTTTCACTCCTCATCAACAATTTCTTTTCAGAACTTCATTATGTGTGTTTCTTTTTGTTAGGTACTGTTTGTCATCGGCAGAATTATTTTAGCAACATTTAACTCGTGATTTAGGTAGGTACCTAGTAACGAGTACGGGGTTAGGTACTAACCTACGGAGGGTCTGCGATCTACATAATTATGCATAGAATAGTACATATCATATTATATAGACGGGTTATCTATACATAGAGCTGTGATCTGTAACAGAAGGGTATTCTATACAAAATAATAAACCGTTGTGCAGGGATTTGCAGCGTTTTTAGGTTGTGTGCCACGGCAAAGACATGAAAATGTCAAAAGATGATAACGCGGGAAACCATACCACTTTTCTTAAAATTATATAATTTTTCGTGATTTTAGCCATTTTTACCGATGTTTGACCCTAATAAAGTCAAATTAGACCGACTTGTTTTTGAGAAAAATATTTGGATCGTCGAAACAGTCCGTCCGTCGTGATTAATCATACCACACAACGTCAGGTGAATTGATATTGATTTTAGCCATTAATACCAATTTTTTACCCCCAAATCAAAATCTGACCCTTACCCTGTGTGAAAAACAACCGAAATGGTATTTTTCTGTCTTCACTCACCCTTCCATACCACTTCCAGTGATTTTATTTAAATTGTTTGAAATTTAGCCATTTTTACCGACTTTTGACCCCTAAATACTCCAATTTGACCCCTTGGAATTATTGAAAATTGCTCATCTTCGAACTCATCCTTTTGTTTGGAAACTGTGACGTGACGAAATTCCCAAAACAACTGTTAATGTAATAAATTGGAATATTTAATGAAATACGGGTGAATTTCGTCATGTCCCTCCTTCGATTTGTCAACTAGATAAACTCTCCAATATTCGGAAATAATCTCTCTCAGTATGGCCTCAGTCATCAATCCACCGTTTTACCGGGGCCCCCTTTTCTTGGGATTCGCTCGGTCGCCCCTCTCCTCAGAGTATAAGATTTTCTTATTAAACGGGGAGTGGGAGGTCGGAGTTGACTTGGGAAAGGGAGATGTCGGAATCTGGACAGTTGGCTGCTGAAGATTCCCTGGACGACTCTCCTCCTGCTGAATTAAGGTAAGAACTTGGTTCTTTCCTCCTAGTCCAAATTATTAGAGTTTCCCAACCAAAGTTAAAGTCCTAATTGAAAATGCTAAAACGTAACGGTGTTACAGAATCTAGGTACTTAAAGAAACCTACATCTTTTTCAAATTTTCCATAATAATTTTGAAAGTCTCGTTGGCAATTGGCCTTTATGTAAATTATTCTTTGTGGTTTGATCAAGTGAGAAGTATAATTATAAGAACATATGGGGATAGGGTTAGGTTTTTTTCCCCTTTTTAAGTTAACCTTGCCCACAAGGGGTTTTTTTTTCTAACTTAACTCTATCTCCATGCCTAAGTGATTATTTTATGACACTAAAAATTGGTTCAAATCTTGTGATGGTGGTTCCATCTCAAAGCTCTTTTCTTTGGGGTTTCCGTGAGAGTATTTTCTAGGATTTAGGGGAGAATTTTCCTTTCTATGTTACTTAACGGAAAGGGTTATTCATTAAAGTAAAATTTGTAAATGTATCGACCAAATTATTCATTTAGGTTCTAGTTAGATCATTTTATAGATTTATTTGTGGGTAGAAGTTTTTTTTTTTCTTTTGGTGTGTTATTCTGTGAATAATACACCTATGTATTCGCTCAGCAAAAAATTTTTATAACACCCCCTCAAACTTTTTTCTTTTACGTTTCAAGGTGCGTAGATTCCAAAAATGCAATGTCCGTCCGCCGTACGCCGTCCGCCGTATCACGTGTACAGGCTTCATTTTCGGTCTAAAAAAATCGTTCTTTCGCACACATGCTCCGTTTGGGCCCTAGTTGTGTCCCGAAACTTTTCAGCCCGATCGGAATATACCCAGGGGTGTTATGAGTGAAAATGTGTGTAAAAATAGGTACTTTTTACGTTTTAGCAACATATTGGTAACATGAGCTTCTGAGATATCGTTTTCTATGTTTTTGGGGACGAGAAGACCGAATATGAAGTCGATTTTGACAAGAGTGGAAAATTGAGTTCTACCAAATGTTCAGCTCCCAGAATTGATTTTTTATGAGTGAAAAACCTGGGAAATCGTCTGAAATCACCATCAATTTGTAGAATAACACTGGAAAAAGTGTCAAGACGTGGTTCAGGACGATTAAATGGCACTACCAATGATCAAAGATAGTTAAAAAAAAAAGAAAAAAAGAGCGTACCTAATTTGTGTTTTGGGGGCCAAAATTAATGGAAACCATCAGAAGTAGCTATTTCGATTATTACGCATGAAAGAAACAATTAGTGAACAGCCAACGTTTCTGTAGGTATGTCCAATAGAATAATAAACCCATGTGACAAGGACTTTGCAGCGTTTTTTTTTATCCATCCAGGTTTTAGTACATTTCTAGTTTGTTAAGAATTTATAGAATCTAAGAACTCATTATATTTGTACTCACTTCCTATTCATGTTTTCTGATTTCACTTTTCATTCTTCTTAGTTTAATAAATTATGAGGGCTTGAAGATGGATTTTGTGCCTATTAATTGCAAAGCCCTTGACTTTTCCTCATGATTCAGTTTTGGTAGCATCTTGTCCCACTTCGTAGGTAGTGCACACTTTTCCAAACTTTCAAAATCTCCATCTAGGCATCGTTAGTTTCCCTCCTGGTTTACTACCTAATTTCTTAATTGTAGTATTTTTCGTCTATCTTTTCAAGAGAAGTCAGGCTTTATTTTTATGTTTTCCATGTAGTAACTTTAAATGTGGTCACCTCCTACCATTTTTGCTATAGGCTGCTAACGTCAGCTTGGCCGCTCCTCCCATAGGATCCTGAGCTCAAGTAACCTTTCAATATGTCTGGGGAAAAATTCATCTTTCAATTCGAGTCGGTTGAAACGCCGAACTTTTGTGAACTTCCTTGTCCTTTGTGATGGACCTCGGTGTTTTCGAGGGCTAGTGAGCCTTAATCCTTTCTTTGGGGATTTTGGCTTATTACCTCACGAATCCACCGTGGCCAATGATAGTGCCTTGGGATAAGACGGATCCTTTCGGGAATCATCCCCTGATTGATCTCACTTTCCCCCCTTGGTGATGTTTGGACAGCTTCCGGCATAAAGGAGAAGGGAGTTATATCAGGGGTTTTCGAGAGTTAAAATAATGTTACTCCATCATTTTTGGAGTTTTGCTCAATTGATCTCAGGTCTTATAGTGGAGTTCTAGGAAGCAAGGTAAGTCGACGATTGATTTTTGTTTTCCTCGGGAGGTGATCTAGAATTCTTGACGAAATTTTCGGACACTACACTATCACATGTACACTTTAAACTAGGTCCATTTCCAGGATAGGTTCGTTCCCGACGTGGAGGATCCGTCTTCCATAATCGAATTATCACACGATAGACATTTAAAATGTAAAAACTGGAAGTAGGTACACTATTAGAAATTGGGACAAGATGAGTTTGGCAAAGCTGCGAGACCGACGATGGTATGGAAGTCACTAGCCACTTGAGTTTTGGGGATGGTGTATGAAGAGTAGCTCTACCTCAATTTGTGTTTTTTGTATAACCTGAAAACTATTATTTTGTTTACTGTTTCTTTCCTCTTTTATGGGAGGGAAACAGTTGGTGGAACGCCCCCTTTAGTTTAACAAAGTAAAGATAGGTAACTTCATTTTTCTTAGTATTTCAATTCACAACCATGTTAGCTAGAAGTTTGCATTTATTTCCCTCGATTTAGGGAAAGGTAGGAGTACGGCAGGGTGGTAGGGTTTAGCTAGGATGGCTTTGGGGGTTTTCTTCCGAAATGGGGTGAAACCCACGATCAGACCATCTCTGCTATACCCGGATTCCACGCCCTTATCGTAACATTGGTGTCAGGCTTGGGTAATGTACGTTGCAAATGACGGGGCAACGTCAAATGGAAAATTTCGGTCCTCCCGTAATAAAATTCATATATTTGTTTGTACCTCTTGTTAAGCAAAAATACGCCATCCTCACCCGAATCTGAATTTTGAAGTACGAAAGTACCGATTTGTGAAGTGCAGTGATTCCATCCTTCGTAAGTCTCGGTTGAACAATTTTCTGATCTTAAATACGCGTGCACTTTCCTACTCTTTTTGACTTTTCCACTTTCCATGGGTCTTTCACTACCATGCCTTCATATGTAATTTTTTTTTATCCATGCATTTTTATTATTGTTTCATGTTTTTCCCATATTTTGTACTATTTTAAGACGATTACACACACTATGTACTCACAGATATTTATTCAACACCACTGCATATTTCCAGGCATTTGTATTATTCTTGTAGGTTTGTAGGTTTTTGAAATTATGTTATAGGCAAATCCGTTTCAGAGCATCCTGATTTCATCTCTAGATTTTAACAAAACTTTATACGTATATTATAATATATATTTATTTATGTGTCACTCCAAACTATATCTGACCTTGGGTACGTGATAAAAATTCCGAATTTCGCCAAAATGTTCTTCTTGCCAAACAAAAGGATGTGCGATTTTCAAAAAATTCGAAGGGAGTCAAATTTGAGTTTTTAGGGGTCAAAACTTGTTAAAAACGGCTAAAACTGACATATAAAATCACTGAAAGTGGTATGGAAGGATGAGTGAAGACCGAAAAATACCATTTCACATGTTTTTCACACAGAATAGGGGTTTAATTAGGATTTTTGGGTGTCAACAATTGGTATTAAGGGCTAAAATCAATATCATTCACCTGAAGTGTAGGATATTCGATAAGCATTTTTGTCAAAAAGAGTGGATCAAATTTTTGGGATAGCTCGTTAGTTATCAAATAAACGTAATATTATTTAACTGTTCAATCAGTTTGATTTACCGTTTGATCTGTTATTGTTGTTTTTGTTTGTTACTTTTGTGATTGTTATCATTCTTAAGATTTAATTTTAATTTGTGATGAAGTTTTCGAGCCAATGGGGGGGGGGATGACCCCCACTACCCCCCCCCCCCTGGCTAAGACACTGCATAGTAGTTTTGGAACTACAATCGATTGCAGCAGTCAAACGACTGTTGGGTAGGAAAAATGTACCTTTTGTGAAGCAGTGAGTCAACTATGGGGTAATTTTCAAATCGAATGGTGACACCCTCATAAATATCATCTCCCAGTAAGTATTTGGTCGTGATTTTCATACTAGTCCAAGGGTGTTGGCATTAGAAAGAATCGAACTATGGAAGTTAAGCGGGGTACATTTTTCAGGAAAAACCCACGATTTAGCCGGAAACAACACGTTTTTCCGTACCTATGAAACCTCATTTTCTCTCTTGAAATCAATTCCAAAAAACGTTTTGATTGGTCCGTTGGAAAGCTGACGTTTTGGCGCATTTTTTAGCTTACCTTCACCGTTCTGCTACAAGAATTAATATGATCACCAAGCGTTTGAAAAGCAGACGATTTTAAGATTTTGTCAAAATTCACTTTTCAAAATCCATTTTCACTCCTCAAATCCTCCAAAAAAAATTTGTTAGGCATTACAGAGACAGGAAACTCAACGGTCTTTCAAACGGTATCTTCAAATTTGAATTTACTCTTTAAATTAAGGAAATTATAGCTTTATTGAGACGAGGTCGGAAACTCGAAAAAAATCTTAAAAGTGAAAAATTGGGGTTTTAAGCGGAGTAAAAAAAAAAAATGTTATAGGACACTTTTGGTCGGAAATTAGATGTAGAACACGTGGGAGAGAGGTTTTGCATCACTCATGTTACACCCTGTACTTATATCTCTCTTTTTTAAATGTCCCCTATTATGTCTTCAATTGAGTAATTTCATCGAGATCGCTGCTCCAACACCCGACTTTTATTTCATGCCTAAAATAGGATGGGGAGGTGTGGCGTTCACCTTGGACATGGCCTAAGTAGCCCGAGGTCAACTTCCTCAATTGGTCGCCGCTGTCAACCTGCTGAGTTACTGTTATTGAGATAAATATTTTCTTCTAAATTGTACACTACGCCACTTCACGTAGTTATATAAAAATAATTAGCGTCGATCGAATTCCAACGAATACTGTTGTCGCAAGTTCATTTTTAGGTGCACCTTTCAGAGGGTCGGCTTCTAGATGATGAGGAGCCTACTTAATACTAGCACTGTTTTAAAAACTACTCATTGCTCCATGGATCCGGCCCAAACACGGCCCGTAGCATTCAGCCTAGTGGTGGGTAAGAGTAGATTATTTGTGGGGCTAAAGTTCAGTTAGTTCACTCCTTAAAAGAAGTACCTAGTTCTTTTGAGTTAGTTCTGTAGTTCATTCCAAGGAACTGGAATGAACTACAGGACACAAACACTGATAGAACGAAGATGTGAGATACCAGCTTAGTTCCTTATCCCTTTGAACTGTCATTCCATGATACTATAAACTCCTTGTGCATGATCCACCCCATCTGAACTAACTCACTATCTAAATAGCTCAAAATGAACTAAAGGAACTATCGTTCAGTGGATACTACTGCTCTTCATGTAGCATCCATCGTTCGTATGAACCAAAGAACTAACTCAGTCACCTTGTGAGTGGGTTAACAGTTCTTTAGATCTTGGTTCATAATGCACAGACACAGAACTATAGTTCTTTAGTTCCTCCTTCCTAAATCCAATATCCATTTCTATATACACTGGGTCATTGAGTCTTTTACTCTGCGGTCCTAGTGAACTGCCGTTCAGTGAAATGAACTAAGTCGAAGAGCAGTTCAGCTGACGGAATTAGTTCTTCGAGAGTAGTTCAGTCAGGAACTACCCGCATCTAATTCAGCCACCACATCGCCTGAATGTGACTAAGGGAAGTGGATGCAGATGCACCTGATTGCTTGACAAACACGGTCTGCTCATTCGTTCAGAAGAACCCTCAGCAATTTCCCATTGCCTTACGGTAGGTAATGCAGTTAAAAACTTAGGTATAATTTTCGATTCCGGCATGAACTGGACAGACCAAGTTAATGCCACATGTCGAAAGGTTTATGGTGCATTTTGGTTTATTATTCTTTGAATAATACACCTATGTATTCGCTCAGCAAAAAAATTTATAACACCCCCTCAAACTTTTTTCTTTTCCGTTTCAAGGTGCGTAGATTCCAAAAATGCAATGTCCGTCCGCCGTACGCCGTATCACATGTACCGGCTTCATTTTCGGTCTAAAAAAATCGTTCTTTCGCACACATGCTCCATGTGGGCCATAGTTGTGTCCCGAAACTTTTCAGCCCGATCGGAATATGCCCAGGGGTGTTATGAGTGAAAATGTGTGCAAAAATAGGTACTTTTTGCGTTTTAGAAGCATGTTGGTAACATGCTTCTGGGGACGAGAAGACCGAATATGAAGACGATTTTGACCAAAGAGTGGAAAATTTAGTTCTACCAAACGTTCAGCTCCCAAAATTGATTTTTTATGAGTGAAAAACCTGGGAAATCGTCTGAAATCACCATCAGTTTGTACAATAACACTGGAAAAAGTGTCAACACGTGGATCAAGACGATTAAATGGCACTACCAATGATCAAAGATAGGTAAATTGAAAAAAAAAGCGTACCTAATTCGATTTTTAGGGGCCCAAAAATGGTGAAAACCATCAGAAATAGCTATCAATTATTTCACATGAAAGAAACAACAAATGAACACCCAAAATTTCTGTAGGTATGTCCAGTAGAATAATAAACCCATGTGACAAGGACTTTGCAGCGTTTTTCTCCCTAAAACGCCTCTCTGTTTATACTCCTCAAGAATTGAAGGTTTACCTTGTAAAGGCCTTGGTAATTCCTCTTTTCAATTATGGATCTCTCCTCTTTATTTACTCAATGAATGATGCTAATAAACGAAAATTAGAGCTTGCCTTTAATTGTTGTACGCGACATGCGTTTAATCTTAGGCCTAGAGGGCATGTTTAGGGTTTCTCTGATCGGATCCGTGGTTTTGGGCTACTGATTCATCTCAAAGTACAATACCTAAAATTTATCTTCAAGTTAATTCACAAGGAAAAATATCCTGTTCCCACATATCTCTCCACCTTCTTCCAGAAAGGCTTAAGCATTCGATCTTTAACTTTAAAACAGTATTTCACAACTAACAGATCCTGCATTAACTCTATGAAGGTCCTAGGGGCCAGAATGTGGAATTCCCTTCCTGCGTCCATTCGTGGCCTACGCTCGGTGTATTCCTTTGGTGAGGCTAAGCTCCCTTTCTTCAAGAACAAGTAACCTTCTTCTTCTTCTTCCTCTTCTCCTTCTCCTTCTCATTTCTTTTCTTTTCCATTCTCTTTTAGGCCTTCTTTGGCGAGTGTCACCCCCAATTTTTGTGGGTCCATACCCATCTTATCTCTTATTTTAACTTCTAGGTTTTACTTACCATTTTGTTGTCATATATACAAAGTAATTGTAAGCTTTGATATTAGTAGATAGGTTGCGTCATCGCATTTAATTTGTAATTTCAATGTACTGTTGTATTATGGGGCCCTGCCCTAAAACAGTGTTAATAAAGAAAGTTTAAAGTTTAAATTTCACCCAATTTCCTTCCCAACTCATAAACCGTTCCGTGTCCACTCTGTAAAGCGACTCAGCGACTCACCTTGCCTCATTTCCAACAAATCGCTAATAATTCATTTATTCGCCCATCTCATCGGCATTTATCTGTGATCAGGGATGAGTGATCAGGATGAGAGCATAACCACTGAAAAAGGTCATTATTATTGACCATGCATAACAGTATCAACTCCATAAATATGATTCATCAATGTAACCACAGGAAAATTTGCGTTCAATCAACTTTTCAAAGCAATATTAAGGGACTATAAAATAAATAAAAATATAAAAAAAGCTGCAAATCCCTGCTCAACGGTTTATTATTTTGTACAGAATACCCTTCTGTTACAGTTCAAAGCTCTCCGTATAGATAACCCGTCTATATAACATAATATGTACTATTCTATACATATTTCATAGATCGCAGACCCTCCGTAGGTTAGTACCTAACCCCGTACTCGTTACAAGGTACCTACCTAAATCACGAGTTAAATGTTGCTAAAATAATTCTGCCGATGACAAACAGTACCTAAAATGTCAAAAATAAACGCAAATAATGAAGTTCTGAAGGGAAATTGTTGATGAGGAGTGAAAAAAGTTGCAAACGTACCTACCAACAAACTCCAGCCCCTTCTACGTAGGTGGTATAATGAACCGTTGTGTAATAATTCACCGTTGAGTAATGATTAACCATTGTGAAGTAATTTACCCATCAATAGTACTTCAACGTTTGTTCAAGTTTCACTACCTATCAACAAACTCCAAAAGAGCCATATTTTTCGAATGCAATAAAATCCCAGAACAGCCAACTCGACTTCATACTCCGTGATTATAATCAGGTGATCCCTAGCAATGATTGTATCTCGGGCCAATTCCCGATTGTTAGCGCGTCCCTGGTGACGAGATTTGGGCTAAATGTATACAATTTCATTCACCCTGCTGTCGAAAATGCCTGTCGGTGCAAACTTCGGGGCCTTACTGTGAACGAACGGCTGGACGTACGATGCTCCGGGTCTTAAAAAACTCGTAAGTTCAAGAACAATTTAAAACCGTAAAAAGATTCACGTAAAAAAAGGTATAGGCGTTCTGAAAATTTCAACCCCTATTTTGAACCCCTTAGAGATGAATGACAGTAACGCCGAGCTTCGAGGACCACCTAGACCCCAAACGGAACCTATAACCCGAATTTCATCAATTTTGTTTCTTGGTAACTAAGAAAAGTGGTCAGTACGGCGTACGGCGGACAGATACAAATATTTTTATTGCATTTTCGGATTCTACGTACCTTGAAACGTAAACAATCAAATTTTGAGGGGGGGGGTTAGAATTTTTTTTTGTTTTTTCATGCTCGATTCCAATGGTTCATTATTGAAAGTAATAAACCAAAATGATGTTAGGTGAAAACCCTGCTTACACCCATTTAAGTGTACAGACCTCATACTTAAGGTCAAGGGGATGAGGAGAGCAATAATTGGAATGCAGTGTTTAGTTTTTGCTTGGTTTTTATTTGAATAAATTAAATAAATAATTTATTTGTTATTGTCTATTGTTCAGTCTTAGTGGTGGATGACGGTAGCTGCGGACAGGGGGGAGGCGACGTGGGCGACGGCGGGGGCGGCTACTACGGTCCTGGCGACGACGGGGGAGGCGACGTGGGCGACGGCGGGGACGGCCTTGACGACAGCAGCACCGCCGGTTTTGTGGACGACGGCGTTGAACCCGTTGACGGGGTCAGCGGTGTATTCGACGGTCCTCACGGAACCGTCGGGTTCGACGAGGGAGTAGGAGCCCTGGACGACGTCACCGTCGCGGGATTCCTGTTGGGATTTGGAGTCGCCGGTGAGAGCGTCTTGGATGTCGTAGGAGTAGCTGTACTGTGGGTGGGGGTCGTATTCGTCGGAGACGACGGTCTTGGCGATGGCGGGGGCGGCGTAGACGGGGCCGGCAACTCTGGCGATGGCGGGGGCGGCGTAGACGGGGGCAGCGACCCTCGCCGTCAACTGTGGACCTGGGGCGACGACCGCAGGAGCGCCGATGACTCCAGCCCTGGCGACAGCCACAACTGCTGCCAACACGACCAGCTGCACAGCAAAAACATCATTGTTTTATGTATAATAATTATGTACAATATACCTACAACTTGTTCAAATTTACCACAACTTGATACAATTCCCACAATAAATTTATCATGGTTTAATTTAGCAAAACTTGACAAATACCAGCATATCACAGACATAGTAACTACTATATGAACAACTTAAACATACAGCAAGTAAAAAACGATGCAAAGTCCTTGTCACATGGGTTTATTATTCTATTGGATGTACCTACAGAAACGTTGGCAGTTTAGTTATTGTTTCTTTCATGTGCAGTTATTGAAATGTCTATTGTTGATGGTTTCCACAAATTTTAACCGTCAAAAAACCACAGTCATGCAGCATGGCTATAAGAGCGAATTTTCGAAGAAATAACTGATTTTATGTAAAATGTGATGTTTGGGATATCCCGTTCAAATATGGGCAATCTTAAACTTATTGGGTAATTATAGGTATTCAAGTATGTACGTATATTGTAGTATTGGTACCTACTACAATATACGTAGGTACAGTTACGTATCCAACATACGTACAGTACGTATGTTACGTATCCAACACAGAGTAGGTATTGGATACGTAACAAATTTTTTGTTCCATTTTTTGCCGAGTAACACCTCGGTTTGTAGATTTTCCAACGCTGAACACGATGGTGAAGTCAGAATTGCGATATCTCATTCCGTTATCAGATTAGAGCAGACGAACCAGGAAGAACGTCTCAAGAAATAACCACGTTCCTTCATCTTCAAAGTGCTCCAGTTTGAGAACGGAATGAGATATCGCAATTCTGATTTCACCATCGTGTTCAGCGTACAAAAACCTTTAAAATGAGGCGTCACTTGTCAGACTGTTTCATTTTGGGAATTTATGGGTAATTTCCCCCCCCTAAAACTCCCCAAAACTCCCCCTTAGAGTGACCCGATTCTGCCCATCTACGAACTTAGCCTGTCGATTGTCAAGACAAATTTTTCATCCAAATTTGAACTTTTTATCTCAATTCTTTCGAGAGTTATCGTCTGGAATGACACATACATATATAAATATATAAATATATAAATATACATATAACTTTTGGTGTCTTTCGGCAGTGAATTCAGGATGGTCTGAAACGGATTTTGGTATAAAAATTTTTCGGAAATTCGAGTTTTAAAAATTTTGGAACGAGAACAATAGCTTCCTTTTCTTCGAAAATTCGCTAAAAGGCGATATAAGCGCCTTTTTTTGACAAATTTTCTTTGACCATTGATAGTGCCATTTAATTATTTTGATTCACTACTTCTAGTATTATTATACAAGTTTATGGTGATTTCCGACAATTTCCCAGGTTTTTGACTCATAAAAAATCAATTTTGGGAGCAGAACCTTTGGTAGAACCTCAGTTTTTCACTCTTTGGTCAAAATCGACTTCATATTCGGTCTTCTCGTCCAAAACAAAATTCCGGGACACAACTAGGGCCCAAATGGAGCCTGTGTGCGAATGAACGCATTTTTTAGACCGAAAATGAAGCCCGTATGCATGATGTTATTCCCAAATTACATTCGTACCATCCGTTCTTGGTATTCATGAAAACTTCCCACCTGACCATAAAAATGTAGCATAGTAGTTTTATTCCCCGTCTATGCCGCTATTCCATGTTCCTTTCAGAACAACGAATTATACTTCTACTTTGGACCCCTTTGCCGACTCCAGAGAAGCTAATGCCCTGATTGCGAACTCCCCGAACGTCAACTTTTTCCCCACACGAGTATCACCACCACAAAAATTAAAAAAATAAATTCTTGGCGCATTATTCATTTTTCAAGTTATATTTTCGTCCTTTTAATACCTAAAATGCTTCTCTCGCCTCTTGCCTATTTATGTTCAATGTCCCCTACACTTATTTGGGTTATTATTATTATTATTTGATTCACGTACTGTAGCTTGCTTCTCTACTACTATGTATTTGTGTATGCATCATCTTGTAATTGAGTTTGCCCGAGTGAATCGTAAATAAAAAAAACTGAACAAATAGAATGCACCTACTTCATAATCTTAAAACAATTGAACGAAAATAAAAATTGACAGTCGTATTTACCTATGTTTTGAATCTATGTTCATATTCATCCAACACCTCACGAAAATATCTAAACGTACTATAGGGTTTGTACAAATCCATGCCAAGCTATATTGATTTCAAGTTATTCGTGAATACCTTACATGAAATTTCAAGCAGTTATAGGTAGCTTCACATAAATATTCAAAAAGGCCCACTTATGAAAATACTCTGTTTACTTCACGATCTATTTTGGTTTATTATTTAAAATAATTAACCTTTAGAATCGAGCTTGAAAAGAGGAAATTTAACCCCTCCCCTCTCAAAATTTGATGGTTTCCATTTCAACGTACGTAGAATCCGAACATTTTACGTCCACCCTTTCGTTTGCACCGAAGCTTCGTCAACACGATCGTGAATCAAACGGTATAAATCCGGCCCAGAAATCATCGCTAGGGAACACCTGATTATAATCACGGATGACTGTATGAAATCGAATTGCTGGTTCTGTGATATTATTTCATTATTTGAAGAATGATGGCTCCTTTGGATTTTGTTGGTAGGTTCTTTCGTAACTTGAACAAACATTACGCTTCATGAATAACAACAAACAATTACTTATTGAATTATTGAATCCCGCGCATTTTTATGAAACTGTAATTTCCGGGCCGGCTCCAATGCTCGATTTAGGGCTTTCCTTGGGGGAGCACGAAGGTAGTTGATGACCACAGAAAACAGTGGTCTACGAAGAAGGAGCATTTATGTACAGGTAACTAATAAACCGTTGTGTAATAATTTGCAGCGTTTTCATCCCGTTATTGTTCAGGTTGAGTCGTAAGTTCTGCAAAACTGTCATGCCGTTAAACTAAACATTCGATAATGAGTAATCAATATTAACAATTAATTCAGGTAGTTTTTTAAATCACACATTAAAACCTAATAGGTACCTTTTTTTTAAGTTTATCAACTCAGCCTATGGAACACCTTCTAATTATACAGAAATGTAACATCTGTTAGGTATTGGGCCGAAGGCGTCGCAGGCGAAATATTCCCTCTAGAATTACTGTGAGTTAATCTTTAATATTTTCGACCATCTGTCACCAAAATTCATATACTACATCACCAAGAGTGTTATGTATGTACGTACACTATGTACGTCTACATGGGGGTTTTTGGCGGACGCATTTTGGAATTAGGGACTAAGAGGGGTTGATTAGGGAAGTTATCAATATGATCAATGAGTCTGAACACAGCAATTTGACAACATGCATTATGAAATCTGTAAATACACACTGAAAATTTTCATTTTTAGGTAATACATACATAGAATGTTCTGCATCTAAACCAGCGATTATTTGCATAGCTACTGGTAGGATCATTGTAAAATAGAGGTACCTATGTACTGCGTAACGATATCTATCAATAAAAGTTACTTTGCTAGGTAAATTATGAGGAGGGTGTGCAGGGCAGTGGAGCTTTTTAAGAAATTTTGAAGAGAAAAATGGTCCACCACACGAACGTTACAATAATGATGCAAACTACTTAATTACAACTAAGCGTAATGAAAGTGGATAAAACAACAACAATCCGTCCCATACTGTATGTCGAACTGTATGGATTGCGATTGGCTATGAGAAGATGGGAATGAACTAACAACCTACGTCCCTATTTGCAGTAGCGTAAAATATAATTACGTGCGACGTTACAATATCATAGAAATTATAGGACATGAATTTCAACGTACTTTGAACGCCATGTTATGAGGAGGAGGGTCTGCAAAGCAGAGGATGTTGGTGTGAAGAGTATTCGCTGGTTACTAACTTAATCCAATGACTCGTCGGGTGTACTTTTATATTACCGGACCGGTACCTTCCACTCCCATCTCAGTACTTCGAGGCCTGACCCAAGGCGTTTCCTTGAAGGTTGATCTCGGAAGTTCATTGTCGGAAGGAAATCTTAATGAGATTTTTTTCGGGGATCTCAATGAACAATGGCTTGCGAGCACGTCTTATCGAAACAACGGGGAATTTCCGTCAAAAAAAAATTGTAAATATCTAGAACTTTTGGAAAATATTGTAGTTTGAAGCCCGTTTTCAAAAATAAACTATATTGGTTTATTATTTTCAATAACGAACCTTTGGAATCGAGCATGAAAAAAAAGATTAACCCCTCCCCCCTCAAAATTTGATGGTTTACGTTTCAAGATACGTAAAATCTGAAAATAGAATAAAAACGGGGGGAGGGGGTAAAAATTGTTTTTTCATGCTCGATTCAAAATTTTCATTACTGAACATAATAAACCAAAAATTTCTGTCTGTCCGCCGTACGCCGTACTTAGCACTTTTCTTAGTTACCATCAACCAAAATTGATGAAATTTGGTTTGCAGCTCCCGTTCGGGGTCTAGTTGGTCCTCGAAGCTCGGTGTTACTGTCAGTCATTTCTAAGGGGTGAAAAATATGGGTTGAAATTCTCAGAACTCCGTAGCTCGAAAACTTTCAATTGAAGGGTCATGGGGTGTTTTTACGTTTTTAAATTGATCTTGAACTAAAGAACTTTTTGAGACAACCCGGAGCGTTGTAGGACCAGCCGTTCGTTTGCACCAAAAAGCTTCGTCAACACGATCGTGAATCAAACGGTATAAATCCGGCCCAGATATCATCACTAGGGAGCACCTGATTATAATCACGGATAGCTGTATGAAGTCGAGTTGGTTGTTTTGCGATATTATTTCATTTGAAAAATGATGGATCTTTTGGATTTTGTTGATAGGTACTTTTGCAACTTCAACAAACGTTGTAGTAGGTATTATTGGGTAAATTATTACACAACGGTAAATTATTACGCAACTATTTATTATTTACTTTATGCTTCGTGAATAACTACCTACAAATAATTAATGATTGAATTATTGAATCCTGCGCATTTATATGAAACTTTAATACCGGGACCGGCTCCAGCACTCGATTTAGGGCTTTCCTGGGGGGAGCTCGAGGGTTGACCACAGGAAACAGTGATCTACGCAGAAGGGGCATCTATACAGGTAAATAATAAACCATTGTGTAATAATTTTCAGCGTTTTTCTTAATGAGGGCGATTAAAAGTAAGAACTCTGCGAAGTCCTTGAACTCAGTGAAGAGACCCACAAATCCTGAAAAATGGCCAGCGAATGCTAACACCCAAACAGGGTTGCAGGGAATCGGCTACATAAACGGAACAATTATTTATTCACCTAGCGGGCTGTGGTCCCAGCTTCTGTGCAATATTATCCGCTCCTCCTGCGTAATGAGCTCTCCGGCAGTAATGCGGGCATCCCGGCCTCGGCCCGGCATTTTTACAGGTTTTTTACCCCAAAAATATTGAATTTTGAGAGTTAAAACTTCGTTAGAACTTCAATTCTTCACTAATGGTCAAAATCAACTTCATATTATTTGGTCTCCTCTCCCTAAAAAAAAAAGAAAACAATAGGTACCTACCTCACAAGCCAGTTCACTAAAAACTCAAAAATACCCAATATTACATCCATAATACCCTTTAAAAAAACATAGAAACAATACCTCACAAGCAAGTTAACTAAAAACTCAAAAATACCCTATTTTGCACCTATTTTTCATCTATAATACCCTTAAAAAACATAGAAAACGGTACCTCACAAGTATGTTCACTAAAAACTCAAAAATACCCTATTTTGCACCTATTTTTCATCTATAATACCCTTAAAAAACATAGAAAACGGTACCTCACAAGTATGTTTACTAAAAACTCAAAAATACCCAATTTTGCACCTATTTTTCATCCATAATACCCTTTAAAAAACATAGAAACGATACCTCACAAGCAAGTTCACTAAAAACTCAAAAATACCAAATTTTGCACCTATTTTTCACCCATAATACCCCTGGTGTTTTCCGATCGGGCTGCCGAGATAGGGGACACAACTAGGGCCAGTGGAGCCTGTGTGCGAAAGAACAATTTTTTTAGACCGAAAAATAAGGTATGGCGAATGGCGGAAGTATATTGAATTTTTGGAATCTACACACCTTGAAGGTAAAAAAAATATTGTAGGGGGTATTCAAAAAAAAATCCGAACCGAGGTGTATTATTCAGAGAATAGTAAACTAAAATGCGGCAAGAAATTAGGTACTTTGATTTGGAGCACATGTTTTTTTAAATTATAATTTATAAATTTTTGGTTCTTTCTTGTCTCCCTTTTCAGTTCAGGAAATCGTTCAAAGTGATGCACTAGCGCTCTAAGCGGGATTCGTGTTGAACTACTCAGCGATTACCTGATACGACCTTTCTAGCGTGAGATTCCATGTTTCTATTAAATAAGTTGTGTCCCGAAACTACCCAGGGGTGTTATGAGTGAAAATGTGTGTAAAAACGCTGCAAAGTCCTTGTCACATGGGTTTATTATTCTATTGGACATACCTACAGAAACGTTGGCTGTTCATTAATTGTTTCTTTCATGCGTAATAATCGAAATAGCTACTTCTGATGGTTTCCATTAATTTTGGCCCCCAAAACACAAATTAGGTACGCTCTTTTTTTTCTTTTTTTTTTAACTATCTTTGACCATTGTGAACGCCATTTAATCGTCTTGATCCACGTGTTGACACTTTTCCTAGTGTTATTCTACAAATTGATGGTGATTTCAGACGATTTCCCAGGTTTTTCACTCATAAAAAATCAATTCTGGGAGCTGAACATTTGGTAGAACTCAATTTTCCACTCTTTGGTCAAAATCGACTTCATATTCGGTCTTCTCGTCCCCAAAAACATAGAAAACGATATCTCAGAAGCTCATGTTACCAATATGTTGCTAAAACGTAAAAACGCTGCAAAGTCCTTGTCACATGGGGTTTATTATTCTACAGAAATGTTGGCTGTACATTTATTGTTTGTTTCATGTGAAATAATTGAAATAGCTATTTCTGATGGTTTCCAACAATTTTGGCCCCCAAAACACAAATTAGGTAGGTAGGTACGATCTTTTTTTTTTTTTTTTTCAAATTAACTTTGATCATTGGTAGTGCCATTTAATCGTCTTGATCCACGTGTTGACACTTTTCCTAGTGTTATTCTACAAACTGATGGTGATTTTAGACGATTTCGCCGGTTTTTGACTCATACAAAATCAATTTTGGGAGCTGAACATCTGGTACAACCTCAATTTTCCACTCCTTGGCCAAAATCGACCTCATATTCGATCTTCTCGTCCCCAAAAACATGGAAAACGATACCTCAAAAGCTCATGTTACCAACATGTTGCTAAAACGCAAAAAGTACCTATTTTTACACACATTTTCACTCATAACACCCCTGGGAATATTCCGATCGGGCTGAAAAGTTTCGGGACACAACTAGGGCCCAAATGGAGCATGTGTGCGAAAGAACGACTTTTTTAGACCGAAAATGGACGGCGGACGGACATTGCATTTTTTGAATCTACGCACCTTGAAACGGAAAAGAAAAAATTTTGAGGGGGTGTTATAAAAATTTTTTGCTGAGCGAATACATAGGTGTATTATTCACAGAATAATAAACCAAAAGAGGTACTTTTTGCGTTTTAGCAACATGTTAGTAACATGAGCTTTTGAGGTATCGTTTTCCATGTTTTTGGGACGAGAAGACCTAACATGAAGTCAATTTTGACCAAAGAGTGGAAAATTGAGGTTCTACCAAATGTTCAGCTCCCAAAATTGATTTTTCGTGAGTCAAAAACCTGGGAAATCTTCTGAAATCACAATCAGTTTGTATAATAAAACTAGAAAAAGTTTCAACACGTGGATCAAGACGATTAAATGGCGTTCACAATGGTCAAAGATAATTTGAAAAAAAAAAAAAGGAGCCTACCTAATTTGTGTTTTGGGAGCCAAAATTGGTGGGAACCATCAGAAATGGCTATTCGAATTATTTTATATGAAAGAAACTATAAATGAACAGCCAACATTTCTGTAGGTATGTCCAATAGAATAATAAACCCATGTGACAAGGACTTTGCAGCGTTTTAAATCGAGCAATAGGGTTATACCTATTTGTGGCGGACACCCTCTATATCAACAACCTATGTAATTTGTCGGTATCCGCGAGTACCATCTTCAGTTCTTACAAGTTAAAGACTATAAACATTAGTATAAAGCCAAATATAATTCACAAGGTACTAGAGGCTACTTAAAACATTATGTATCTACTTAATATATGTACCTACTACGTATGTAAAATAGTACGTCGATATCAAAATTCCTGTATGTACTGAGCTGGCCCCTTATAATTCCATCCTGGTTTACAAATAAATGAAACTGAACCTTGAATCTTCTCATTTTTGTTTTAGTTACTTATATTTTTATTCCAATAGGTAGGACCTAAACGTGTGATGCAACATCGAGGTGCCCTTCGCTGACAGGGCGTGGTCTACTTCGCTCTACTTCTCTCAGGCACCTTGTGATAAGCCGCTGGCCGTTGAGCAATGTTTAATATCATTAGAGTGGTCCATCAAAAAGGAGTTCAATCTCCGGCGAATTAAATTGTACATAAAATTAATCAATATCAAGCCGAATCAATGAATACTAGTGATGGGAACGAAAACGCACAACAGTGTTGCTACAACAGTTGCGGATGAAAAACGAAGCAACTGTTGTCAAGAAAATAAAATAACAGTTGTAAATAACAGCTTACTTTCACAGTGGCGTGACAAACCTCAACACTCATAACAGATGTAAAACTGTTGTCAGAGAACTGTTACTTTGGTATTACCTAGTTTTTCCAGTTCGAAATAACCATGGTATTATAAAGAATGATTCCCTAGAAATAACTGACATTTCTGTGTGTGTGTGTGTGTGTGTGTGTGTGTGTGTGTGTGTGTGTGTGTGTGTGTGTGTGTGTGTGTGTGTGTGTGGGGGTGTGTGTGTGTGGGTGTGTGTGTGTGTGTGTGTGTGTGTGTGTGTGTGTGTGTGTGTGTGTGTGTGTGTGTGTGTGTGTGTGTGTGTGTGTGTGTGTGTGTGTGTGTGTGTGTGTGTGTGTGTGTGTGTGTGTGTGTGTGTGTGTGTGTGTGTGTGTGTGTGTGTGTGGGTGTGTGTGTGTGTGTGTGTGTGTGTGTGTGTGTGTGTGTGTGTGTGTGTGTGTGTGTGTGTGTGTGTGTGTGTGTGTGTGTGTGTGTGTGTGTGTGTGTGTGTGTGTGTGTGTGTGTGTGTGTGTGTGTGTGTGTGTGTGTGAGTGTGTGTGTATATGTGTGTGGAAACCTTCATTTTCCGTCCAAATCGAGAGGTGCTATCAACAGCTCATCAACAACAGCCTGTTAATTAGAACGAGAAAATGTCCAAAACGAGAGATGTTATCAACAACAGCCTGTTGTGTTATGAAAAACACCGAAAACGAAAAAAACTTCCACAACGAGAGGTGTTATCAGCAACAGACTGTTGTGCCTTGAAAGACAACAGACTGTTATTTAAAACTGTTATTGACAACAGTTATTCTTGGGCAACCAACAGCCTGTTGTCGTTTTCTGAAAATAGCAATAACGCTCCACTACTAATCAATACTGAAGCATCGAAGAGGAAAGCCATATGATTTCCTGTGTTGGAACATAGGTGATAGGTTGGTAGTGTATCCAAGTTTATTTCTAGACGCTTGGATGTCTGAGGTATATTTATGTAGGTTATTGTCACGGGATAACGTACCGAGTTGATTGAAGCTGCGCAATCCTTGAAAAGAAATGTGACGATGGGATAGCGATGATTGGATCAGAGTAGACCTATAATATTATTATAGCTTCGAGACATCTCAATTATAAAACTCATTCGGACTCCAAACTAGGTTGAGGAACGGCTGAAATTGTATTGTCTATTATGGATTGCTGTGGACCTAATCAACACAAGTATTCATGTTAAATAACCTGTTAGCTAGTAGCTAGAAGCATGTACCAACAAATATCCAAAATATCTATAATAATCTATTGTGTGCATTCCAATCTGGATTTAAGAGAACGTACAGTTGCGAAACTGCTTTGCTGAGGGTAGTGGAGGATGTGAGAGTGGAATCGAACAACAAAAATGTACGTTTTTGTTCCTGTTAGATTTTAAAAATGCCTTGGGTCTGTCTGCCATCGCTTTCTGGTTGATAATTTGAGGACCTTAATTGGTTTTTCAACTTCAGCTTGTTCTATGATTAATTCTTTTCTCAGAGGTCGGACCCGCACTGTGATTTCTGGCGATAAAAAACGATCTAGCCCACTCCATCTTACGACGGGTATCCCACAGGGAGCTGTGATGGGACCTATGTTGTTTTCAACTTTCATCAATCATCTACCACAGCACCTTAAGTATACTGTCGTGATACCCTCCCAGAATCACTCCATGTAACATATTATTATTAAGATCTCACAAATAAACAAGTAAATGAAGGGGCGGACGTGACCAGGCGCAGGCAGCCCAAAAGGCCTGGAAGGGATCTCCCACCATCCCTGAACTGACGATGAGGATGGAGGGAGAACACTCCCAGTACTATAAATACTCGCCTTCCTCGCCTACTAATTCATTCTATGCTCTCCTTAAGTCGATGACTTATCTCTCCTCCTACATCACGCCTCCTCTCTCTCTCTCCTAGCTCTAAAAGATCCCATACTGGTGTTAACCGGGTAGGAAACTACCCAGAGTGGTAACCACTGGGCGTAATATCCAAACGACCCGAAAAGATCCCAGAATGGTGATAACCACTGGGGATATCCTCCTAACGTCTTGGTGGTGGAAACCTCCCTGACTTCGGTTAAAGGTGTTAACCAGAGGCGTTAGGTCCTATGCCTTCTCTCCCTTCACTCCCCTTCATCTTACCTCACCTCACCTCTCATCGAAACCACCACTTTTCGCGGATGACTTCCGGGAGTTTTCCTTTTTGCTCCCGGGCCACTGAAAAAAGCCCTTTTCCTTCCCAGCCAGAAGAGCTTGCTGGACGATATGCCCCCGGACCCGCAGGACACCCTGGACGTTACACTCCCACCAGCAAGCCCCTTAATACTCCCAGTATCTAGGTCCATTCCAGCCTTCCTCAACCATTTGACTGAAATATCCAGCCTTCCTTAACTTGAACACCCGACTGAAATATCAGCCAAGCATTAGAAATTATGAGCAAGAAGGTCTTGACTTGAAAAACATTGTATCATTATTTTGCATACTTTATTTAGCAATATAAATCATTTCTGACTAGAAATTCGTTGTAAAACTGAGGATTTGGAATTTCTTCTTTATTGCTTGTAACATTATTTCTCGTATATATATATAATTTCCATGATTCAGTTAGAAACTGAGGGACCTACCCACACCTCGCCTCAGCTCCTTATCTCATCTCACTTATCCCCGTGCAAAGATCACTCGCAAGAGAGCATAACGGTACGACCCGTGCCGAAGTTTTTGGGATCATATCGTCCAGCCCGCCGCTTCCGTCAGGAGTAGGTACGTAAATAGTCCTTATCGCGAGCTTAGTTTTGACCTCTGGGAGCATAAAGGTTTACTTCCGAGTCTATATCCACAGCTGCCTCGGGGGTGAAACGGTTACTGCCATTCACCAACTAAATGTAGATCTTCTTGCAGTATCTAAATGGGCGAACCAGAATGGAATTTCTATAAACCCTAGTAAGTCCCAGTTGATTGCCTTCTACAAGCAGAACATTCCGACCAATCCACATCCTCCAGTTCTAACTGACGGGGCTGTTGTCCCGTTTTCGAATAAAGTAAATAATTTAAGCCTTAAGTTGGGAGTCCCAAGCCTCACACATCTGCCAAATGGTGTAGGGATCGTTGCATTCCTTGAGTAGATTGCCAAAATTTTTCTCCCCTGTATCTCAAACATCGACTGGTCACTGCCCTGGAAATACCCCACTTCTTTTATTGTAGTTCGTCCTTCTGCTGTTCCTTATCTGCAGCTCTGTCTAATCGACTACATGTTGCATACAATTCATTTAACATAAGACGTCGCAGTTCGGTCAGTGGCCACAACTTGTTATGCCTACCCCTTGTTGAATATTACGTCTATAGACAATTAAAATCTGTATAATTAATTGCGAAGGGACTGCTGCCTCCCTATCTGCACGATTTGGTCACCCCAGCCTCATCTTTGCGATCGAACGCCCTACTCGTAATGCGTCAATCAAGCAGAACCCTCTCTAAATCTTTCCTCATTGCTGTGGCACAAGATTCTGTAATTCTCTTCCGTTGACCGTCCAGGCGTTGCCTTCCTTGGGTCGCTTCGTGGAGGCCTCCATAAATCATTTACGCGGTGACAACTGGATTATTTTTTATTATTTCATGCATCCCCCCCCCCCTCCCAACCGTATATGCAAATGTTTTATTTCTTTATTTTTTTATGCCATTATACTACTGAATGATTATAACCTGTTGCTCATGTGTGCATTTATAGATATTATGTTTGTAACAGTGTGGGCTGGTCTCGATACATTTTTTCTTCCGGTGGAGACGGGGTCGCTTGGGGAAGCCTAGTCCATATCCCGGTGATAATCTCGCTGGTCTAGGAGCGGGGCTCTCGAGGGTCCACCCCCACTGTTACACTCTGTCACATGTTTGTCTGAAGCACAATAAGGGTTTATTATTATTATTATTATTATTATTATTATTATTATTATTATTATTATTATTAAATACTGTGGACAAGAAGTATGCTAGAACACTCTATTTCACAAAACCATCTATGAGTTGAGCCTACTACTCTGAAAATTTGGCTGCTTTTTGCAGTTTGATTCACGCCAGTTCAACCATAATAGGACATCTAAATAAAGTAAAACCTTATTCATGTTCATCTTGATCAAATTATAGTTCCAACCTGTGAAAGAACGGCCTCTAATTTCCACCCGTTCCCATTGACATAGCCAACGGACCCTAAATAAATTTTATCCAGCGTCAACCTAGACCTCAGGAAAACTTCAATATTCAGCGATAATTTTGAAAAAAGTGCGGTTCTAGGCATGTTATTTTTAATTATAGACCTTAATATGTTGATATTATAACAGACTTGTTTTCAATAGTAGACTTGGCGAGAACTGCGCCGATGTCTACATCGCCAGGCGAGAGGAATTGCAGCTAATCAGTAACATGATAGATTTTGTTTCTCATACAAATCCGGGGCATAAGTGAAGTAAATCATGACAGTACCCGCTACTATAATTTACATCACAAAGGTTTATAGTAATAAACCTTCGGAGTTGGCAATGAAGAAGTTAACTCCCTCAAAATAAGTTGGTTTCAAGGTACCTAAGGGTACGTACAGTCCGACCGAGATACGATCCAAATTTGTTTGAATTTCGATTTTGTAATTTTGAAGCTTGTAAATTTGATGGAACGATGAATAATATAATTTTTATCAACTTCCAGCTCCCTTTAAGTATGAGTAGGAAGCCATACGCATATTAAGTTACGCCTTGTTTTGGTCATTTTCACCCCCCCCCCCCCCCCGACCGCCATTATAACACACGTAACGCTTGATCCTTGATCCCCACTCTTCCTATTCCTCCAGCTCAGGTCTCCCAATGGTTAGTAGAGCCTTGTCTACGCCACTCGTAGTTTGCCTTCGCACTTCCCTTAGTTACCATGAACCAAAATTAATAAAATTTGGTTTGCAGGTTCCCCTTTGGCGGGTTTCGTTGGTTCGCGAAGCTCGGCGTTACTGCTAAAATTTTCAGAACGCCTCAGCTCGAAAGCTTTCAGTAGAAGGGTATGGTTTTTTTTTAAGCGTTTTTAAATTGATCTCGAACTAAAGAATTGTTTGAGAAAACCCGTTCGTTTGCAACGAAAAGCTTTATCAACATGATCGTGAATGCGGTATAAACCCGGCCCAGATATCATCGCTGAGGAACACCTGATTATAATCACGGATGACTGTATGAATGGTTGTAAGAAGTCGAGTTGGTTGTTCTGTTATTTCATTTGAAGAATGGTAGTTATTTTGGATTTTGTTGATGTTGGGGGGGGGGGGGGGGGGTTCGAACTTTAACAACCTTTAAATGCTTCATGAATAACAACAAGTTATCAATTGTAGAATTATTAAATCCACCGAATATTTACGCAGCTTTCATTCTCCGGCCGAACTGTCATTCCAGCACTCAATTTGGACTTCTCTTTGAGAAGGGGGGGGGGGGGGGGGGGGTGGCACGAGGGTGGGTATTGACCACAGAAAACAGTGATATACGCAGAAGGGGCATCCATACAGGTAAATAATAAACCTTTGTGTATTAATTTGCAGCGTTTTTTCTATGAGCTTTAAAGGTTTCGACAACAAGTGACGTCATTGCACCCTTGATGCGAGGGCAGGACCCCCTTGCCAAGTCTGACGTCACTTGTCGTACATTTGAAAGCTCATAGAAGACCAACTATTCCTCGTATGAGAGTGCGGTTGGTCTCAAAATTCTTATAATGAAGCCTACTTTCATTCAAAAATATAAACAGAAGTAATGTGTACTCCTCACTGTATCTCACCTATACCGACGGCGCTTGTATTCAAGTTGTACTCCATCTATACCTTTTTATACTAACCAGTAAATATGAAAAGGATGCGGCCAATATTTATGCCCGCAACATTGTGCCATTTTTTTTTTTTTTTTTTTCTTTTGTCTTGATGGTTGTAAAGAGATGTCAGTAATGAAAGTAATGGAGATGAAGATAATTGGAGTGATAATGTTCTAGAAATAGTTTCATTTTTTCTTTTGTGATACTTTCGTTACCACACAAGTAGAAATGCGAGTGCAAGTTCAAGTAGTAATGAGTCCCACCTTTTGGTTTATTATTCTCTGAATAATACTTAACTTATGTACTTGGTTCGAATTTTTTTTAACACCCCTTCAAAAAAATTTTTTTTTTTTGCATTTCAAGGTGTGTAGATTCCAAAAATACATTCCTACAGAAATGTTGGTAGTTCATTTATTGTTTCTTTTATGTGCAACAATTGAACTTGGTGGAAACCAACCAATTTTGGCCCCCAAAAATATGAACTAGACTCCTGTTTTTGAGGAATTATCTTTGATAAATTGACAGTGCCATTTAATTGTCTCATTTCATTAGTTAATATACTTTTAGTATTATTATACAAATGTATAGTAGTTTCAGACAATTTCCCAGGTTTTTGACTCATAAAAAAAGAATTTTGGGGGTTGAAACTTCGTTAGAACCTCAATTCTTCACTCTCTGGTCAATCTCAACTTCATATTTGGTCTCCTCGCCTCAAAGAACACAGAAAAAGGTACCTCACAAGCCGAAGTTTACAAAGGCTAACCTAATTTTCCATAAATGTTTCACCCACAACACCCTGAGTGTATTTCGTTTGGGGTCAGCAAAAAATTGTTATAACACCCCCTCAAAATTTTTCTTTTCCGTTTCAAGGGGCGTAGATTCCAAAAATGCAATGTCCGTCCACCGTCCGCCGTATCACGCACGCCGGCTTCATTTTCGGTATAAAAAAATTCGTTCCTTCGCACACATGCTCCATTTCGGCCCTAGTTGTGTCCCGAAACTTTTCAGCAAGATCGCAATATACCCGGGGGTGTCATGAGTGAAAATGGGTATAAAAATAGGTACCTTTTGTGTTTCACTAAAATGTTAGTAACATGAGCTTTTGAGGTATCGTTTTCCATGTTTCTGGGGACGAGAAGACCGAATATGAAGTCGATTTTGACCAAAGAGTGGAAAATTGAGGTTCTAACGAAGTTTCAGCCTTGAATTTACGTTAAATTTTGATCTAAAATTGTCGTTTTTCCGCACACAGTTCGGTTCCCCATTTGGGAACACATTTGGGTCCTATTTGTGCTCCGAAACAGGGCAGCCCGATCGGCTTACACCCAGGGGTGATATGGGCGAAAAATGGGTGTAAAAATTGGGGTTTTCGAGTGATTTTTGAGGTTTTAGTGAACATGAGCTTGTGAGGTATCGTTTTCCATGTTTTTTAGGGCGAGAAGACCGAATATTTGGTTGGTTTTGATCGAAGAGTGAAGAATTGAGGTTTTAACGAGGGTTGAGCTCCCGAAATTCATTTTGTATGAGACAAAAACATGGGAAATCGTCTGAAATCACCATACATTTGTATAACAACACTAGAAGTAGTATCAAAAGGTGAATCAAGACAATTAAATGGTACTATCAGTGATTGAAAATAATCTGTTGAAAGGAAAAGTCGAGCCTAATTCGTGTTTTGGGGGGCCAAAACTGGTGGAAATCATCAAAAATAGCCATTTCAGTTATTACGCATGAAACAAACAATAACTGAACAGCCAACATTTCTGTAGGTATGTCCAATAGAATAATAAACCCATGTGACAAGGACTTTGCAGCGTTTTTATGTAGGTAAGCACTCATACGAAATTCGTGACAAAATTCTTAGCAGGGAACACATGGGGTTGCACACGAAGACCAACCAGCAGATGGGACTGCTGTTCGAGTTTCTAGTGATCTCGCGCAATGTGCGGGAGCCAGTGAAAACCGGCTGCCGGTGTCGCAACCCCGCAACAAATATTTCACGGTTAAGATCGGCTCCGCGAGATGTCTTATCGAACCTCGCCCCGACTCCGGTGCCGAACAAGCTGCGGGAAAAAACTTGCGTCGAAGGACCTCGCAGGGGCGAAGCCGAGTCCTCGGGTGGGTGGACTCCTCAGGCGGACCTCGAGCCGAGCGGGACCTGACCCAGAAGGCGGCCCCGCCCTGTTCTGGGCCGATCCAAGGCGGCTTTCACTGGGCCAAGGACGCACCCGGCGAACCCCCGACCGCTATAGAGCATCCGAAACTGACGCAACTTCTCATCCGACGAGAAAAAACTGCATCGGGAAAAACGCTGCAAAGTCCTTGTCACATGGGTTTATTATTCTATTGGACATACCTACAGAAATGCTGGCTGTTCATTTATTTTTCTTTCATGTGAAATAATTGAAATACCATTTCTGATGGCTTCCACCAATTTTGGCCGTCAAAAACGTGATATAAGCGCTTTTGGTTTATTATTCTGTGAATAATACACCTATGTATTTGCTCAGCAAAAAAATTTTTATAACACCCCCTCAAACTTTTTTCTTTTCCGTTTCAAGGTGATGCGTAGATTCCAAAAATGCAATGTCCGTCCGCCGTCCGCCGTATCACGTGTACCGGCTTCATTTTCGGTCTAAAAAATTCGTTCTTTCGCACAAATGCTCCATTTGGGCCCTAGTTGTGTCTCGAAACTTTTCAGTCCGATCGGAATATACCCAGGGGTGTTATGCGTGAAAATGTGTGTAAAAATAGGTACTTTTTGCGTTTTAGTAACATGAGCTTCTGAGATATCGTTTTCCATGTTTTTGAGGACGTGAAGACCGAATATGAAGTCGATTTTGACCAAAGAGTGGAAAATTGAGTTTTACCAAATGTTCAGCTCCCAAAATTGATTTTTTATGAGTGAAAAACCTGGGAAATCGTCTGAAATCACCATCATTTTGTATAATAACACTGGAAGAAGTGTCAACACGTGGATCAAGACGATTAAATGGCACTATCGATGGTCAAAGATAGTTATTAAAAAAAAAAAAAGTACCTAATTTGTGTTTTGGGGGCCAAAATTGGTGGAAACCAACAGAAATAGCTATAAATTATTTTACATGAAAGAAGCAATAAATGAACAGCCAACATTTCTGTGGGTATGTGTAGTAGAATAATAAACCCATGTGACAAGGACTTTGCAGCGTTTTTTTTTAAGAAATTATCTTTGACCATCGATAGTGCCATTTAATTGTCTTAATTCGCCTGTTGAAACTACTTCTAGTGTTATCGTACAAGTATATGGTGATTTCAGAGAATTTCCCAGGTTTTTGGGTCATACAAAATGAATTTTGGGAGCTGATCGTTCGTTACAACATTAATTCTTCACACTTTGGTCAAAATCAACTTCATATTCGGTCTTCTCGCCCTAAAAAATACGTGGAAAACGATACCTACATCACAAGCTCATGTTCACTAAAACCTCAAAAATCCCTCGAAAACCCCCATTTTTACCCCTCGGTGTATGCCGATCGGGCTGCCGTGTTTCGGAGCACAACTAGGACCCAAATGTGTTCCCAAATGGGGACCCAAACTGTGTGCGGAAGAAAGACGATTTATAACAAAATTTAAAGTAAATTTAAGGCTGAAACTTCCTTAAAACCTCAATTTTCCACTCTTTGGTCAATATCAACTTCATATTCGGTCTTCTCGTCCCAAAAACATGGAAAACGATACCTCAAAAGCTCATGTTACTAACATGTTACTAAAACACAAAAAGTACCTATTTTTACACACATTTTCACTCATAACACCCCTGGGTATATTCCGATCGGGCTGCAAAGTTTCGGGACACAACTAGGGCCCAAATGGAGCCTGTGTGCGAAAAAACGAATTTTGTAGACCGAAAATGAAGCCCGTACACGTGATAAGGCGGACGGCGTACGGACATTGTATTTTTGGAATCTACGCACCTTGAAACGGAAAAGAAAAAATTTTGAGGGGGTGTTATAAAAATTTTTTGCTAAGCGAATACATACGTGTATTATTCACAGAATAATAAACCAAAAGGAGCGGTCCTACTTCGTATTTTGGGTTCAAAATTGGTGGAAACAATCAGAAATATCTATTTAAATTATTTCACATGAAAGAAACAAAAATTAACAGCCATCATTTCTGTAGGTATGTCCAATAGAATAATAAACCCATGTGACAAGGACTTGGCAGCGTTTTGTGTTTTAGTAACGTGAGCTTTTGAGGTATCTTTTTCCATGGTTTTGGTACGAAAAGACCGAATATGAAGTAGATTTCGACAAAAGAGTGGAAAATTGAGGTTCTAACGAAGTTTCGGCCTTAAATTTACGTTAAAATTTGGTCTAAAATCGCCGTTCCTCCGCACACAGTTTGGGTCCCCATTTGGGAACACTTTGGGCCCTAGTTGTGCTCCGAAACACGGCAGCCCGATCGGCATACACCCAGGGGTGATATGGGAGAAAAATGGGTGTAACAATAGGGGTTTTCGAGGGATTTTTGAGGTTTTAGTGAGCATGAGCTTGTGAGTTCAGCGATTTTTAGAGCGAGAGGACCGAATATTAAGTTGATTTTGACTGAAGAGTCAATAATAATTGAGGTTGTAACGGAGGTTAAGCTCCCGAAATTCTTTTTTATGAGTAAAAATCCTGGGAAATTGTCTGAAATCACCATAAATTTGTATAATAACACTAGAAGTAGTATCAACAGGTGAACAAATAAAATTAAATGGTACTATCAATGATCAAAGATAATCTGTACAAAAAAATCCGAGCCTAATTCGTGTTTTTGGGGGCCAAAATTGGTGGAATCCATCAAAAATAGCCATTTCAGTTATTGCACATGAAAGAAACAATAAATGAACAGCCAACATTTCTGTAGGTATGTCCAGTAGAATAATAAACCCATGTGATAAGGACTTCGCAGACTTCTTACCGGTTATCAACCGATTTTTTTTAAATCTAATGAGGAGATTTAAGGACATAGTATTTTCTCTGAAAGGACATAGTATTTTCCGTAGTCAATTTCTTGATCATCCTTAGCAGGATCACTTTCACTAACTACTCATACCTAATAGGTATTATGTAGGTATCTATTCGAAACTGAACTCGGGCTGTGGTTAATTTTACTGTATGGTCCTGTTATTAACAAGCTTGGAGAATACACATGGAAGGCCCAACTCGGAAATACACAATTGAATTTCCCTTGAGGATGTCACGTATTTAGCGCAGTGGGTACCAACCAGGTAATTACACTGTGAAACGCACGGATCGCCATGCTGGTAAGTACCATTTCAAAACCCTGAAAAATATGATCTACAAAAGACAAAAGTGTGATTTACAAATGTACAAAGTGCGATGTACAAAATTACAAATGACGACATGCGTACAACTGGCACGGCACCAGGGTTTTCCTCGCCAGCAATACACAAAGGCCGTGCGTATTTTGCCTACCCTCAGGTGGACGATACTACTTTGAGAGCTGGAGCTACCGATAACTCGTGATGATGAGCGTTGCCACCTTCGAAAGATTGGTGTTTTAATACTAGCACCCTGGCGATGCTTACGGTAGGATTGTATTGATAACATCCGAAACCTCTTAATTGGACAAGAATATTTAAAAACCTCTTTTGTAACGAAACACCATCAAACGTACTCGTAGTAAACGGATTGGTTCGTTGTGACTTCTGGACCAGTTTAAACAGGTTCTACCTACCATCAAAACTATTGCGTTTTCCTACTCTATATTCAGAAGAGGAAAAAACGCTGCAAACTCCTTGTCACAACATGGGTTTATTATTCTATTTGACATACCTACAGAAATGCTGGCTGTTCATTTATTGTTTCTTTCATGTGAAATAATTGAATTTGCCATTTCTGATGGTTTCCACCAATTTTGGCCTCCGAAACACGAATTAGGTATGCTCCTTTTTTAGCGAATTTTCGAAGAAAAGGAAGCTATTGTTCTCGGTCCAAAATTTTTAAAATTCGAATTTCTGAAAGATTTTTATACCAAAATCCGTTTCAGACCATCCTGAATTCACTGCCGAAAGACACCAAAAATTATATGTATATATATATATATATATTTATATATTTATATATTTATATATATATTTATATATTTATATATTTATATATGTATGTGTCATTCCAGACGATAACTCTCGAAAGAATTGAGATAAAAAGTTCAAATTTGCACGAAAAATCTGTCTTGGCAATCGACAGGCTAAGTTCGAAGATGGGCAGAATCGGGTCACTCTAAGGGGGAGTTTTGGGGAGTTTTAGGGGGGGAAAATTACCCATAAATTCCCAAAATGAAAAAGTCTGACAAGTGACACCTCATTTTAAAGGTTTTTGTACGCTGAACACGATGGTGAAATCAGAATTGCGATATCTCATTCCGTTCTCAAACTGGAGCACTTTGAAGATGAAGGAACGTGGTTATTTCTTGAGATGTTCTTCCTGGTTCGTCTGCTCTAATCTGATAAAGGAATGGGATATCGCAATTCTGACTTCACCATCGTGTTCAGCGTTGGAAAATCTACAAACCGAGGTGTTACTCGGCAAAAAAGGAACAAAAAATTTGTTACGTATCCAATACCTACTCTTCTGGTATTCAAAACATTTTTGATTTCCCCTCCTCCCCCTTCCACCCCAAATTTTACCTTACGTAAAACTACTCCTGTTTTAATTTTGTATGGTATCAAGTTGGGAAAACATTGGCCGAAAATTAATTTTCAGAAAATTTTAGGCGGAGGAGGAAGATGCCGAAAACTTCGAAAATTCGCTCTTATAGCCATGCTGCATGACTGTGGTTTTTTTTTCTTTCAAATTATCTTTGATCATCGTTAGTGCCATTTAAAGGTCTTGATACACGTGTTGACACTCTTTCTAGTGTAATTATACAAACTGATGGTGATTTCAGACGATTTTTCCAGGTTTTTGACTCATAAAAAAATCTATTTTGGGAGCTGAACATTTGGTAGAACCTCAATTTTCCACTCTTTGGCCAAAATCGACTTCATATTCGGTCTTCTCGTCACCAAAAACATGGGAAACTGTAGTGAATGCGTATGGCTGCGATTCACTACCGGGCGGCATGAGGTTGTGCCCGGAGGGTTCCACACTACCAGATATCACCACTGCGACGGGATCTTTTTGGAGTTAAGGATAAATGAGTAGTGAGGTGAGAGAGAGTAGTCAGCGACTAGAGGAGAGCGTAGAATGGCTAGAAAGGCGAAGGGGGCGAGTTCTTATAGCCCTGAGGGCTATCTCCCTCCATCCTCCTGCTAGTGGAGGATGGTGGGGATCCCTACTAGGTTCCTCGGTGCTCCTGCGTCTTTCGTCCCCACTTCTATGATTTATTTGCAAGATCTAATATTTACAGGGAGTGGTTCTGGGAGGATACCACGACAAAAACGATACCTCAAAAGCTCATGTTACTAACATGTTACTAAAACACAAAAAGTAGGTACCTATTTTTACACTCGTGCACTCGTGAAGTCTTTTGGATGAGTTCGATGATGAGCAATTTTCAAAAATTCTAAGGGGGTCAAATTTGAGTTTTAGGGGTCAAAAATCATTAAAAACTGCTAAAATCGCGAACAATTTATATAAAATCACTGAAAGTGGTATGGGAGGGTGAGTAAAGACAGAAAAATACCATTTCAGTGGTTTTTCACACAGAATAGGGGTCAAATTTTTGAAATTTGGATTATGTGTCTCTTTTGAAAATGATAGAAAATTTCAAGTTTCACTAAGTGAAGGAGACATCACTTTTCCCTCTTTTGGCATACCATGATGACAAGGTTATTCAGTAACTTCTAGAAGAGAGAGTTGGCGGCCATCTTGGCATTTTTCATCTCTTTCAAATAGACACCTAATTGGGTGTCTTTTCTCATTTCTCGTTTGTTTGACAGTGATTTCATCAGAGGCGTTGCGTCCATAAGGCCACATGGGCCACTGCCCCGGCATCCAAGAACACTACGAGTAAGAAAAAAACTCCAACCATTGTTCAGTTGGCATTTGAATTTCCCTCCATAAATCATGTTTCGCTAGCATTTTTCACTGTACCTAGCATTTTTCACAAAGTTCAACACCGACTCGCCAGATTTCTCTGGGTATGGATATTCAATATTCTAGTAGAGCATCCATGGTGGGCTCCATAGACCAAGCATGTTACTGGAAAAAAGCGACTGTAATCGATGTCCTGCAATCGAAATCGAAACCTAGGCACCAGAAACAGGCAGGTAGGTCCTGGGTCCTGGGACCTAGTGTTCCCATGGCAACTGAGAAAAAAGGCCCATCCGCGCATACTCAGTCGAGTAAAAATGTTCTTCGCCACACCCACTTTGGGGTCTGTCCCCAAAATCTAATTTTGACTCCAAAACCGTTCCTTTTCACAATCGATTCGATCCCTTCGATTCAATTTGTCATCTCGATACGAGATGCTTCTTCGTCTTCTGATTTGTTTTTGCCGTCTCGTAAATTATACTCATTTTCTCTGTTGAGTCTGTTGTCAGTTTTTAATTTTTTACGTCAAATTATGTGCGTTTTGTGTTCGGTCCGGTTCTGATGACAGATTTATATTCGTGGTACTACATGCATTTTGTCCTGTTTGCTGTTTGTGGTCTTGTGGATTGATCGTTGTCCTGAGACATAGATAACTACCCAGCTTCAAGTCAATAACTTCTTCATTCAAGTAGGTACCAGCCAACAGGTCATTGTTTTGTTATATATTTTATTTTACTATATTTTTATAACACATGAATTCGGTGGCTAATTTGCAGTAAAAATTTTGGGCGTTTTTGTACGACGATAGTGTTGATTAAAATAGATAGGCTCTGCTGAATATCACTCTATCAGTAAATAAGGAAAGGGTGTTGTTGCCTTGGGGTATTTTATAGACAAATCTGTTGGTTTTGTGTTCTGGTCTGGTGCCCCACCATTTTCAGAGCCCACGCACCGCTGCTGGATATCATGTATCATCCTTCCTTCTTCTGCTACCACCGATTTTGATCTTTCATCCTTCATGTTCCGCTCTGTAAGTCAATTGTTCATTAAAAATATATACATATTACCAATTCATGAGTGAAAACGTATAAGTACTGGTGGAGGAAGGTAGGTATCTAAGAGTGGGCGTTCGTTATAATATTAGATAATCAAAATCGTTACAAAATATATAATCTCTTTTCACTATCTCTTTTAACAAATAGGCCCCCAAATAACACTGTCATGGATACTATTATAAAATCTCTTTTGCCAAAAGATGGACGGAAAAGGCCTCCTGGTCTAAGTTCTCCAATATTCCTAACTCGATTATTGTCACTAGTGCTCTCCAGCATTCTTATTCCCCGTCACTCGTGTCAGGGATTATTCCCAAGGGTAAATGTAAGAGAGAGATATCTCTTTTCCGTCTTGTCGGGAGCCTCACATTCCTGGAAGTAGTTTTTATTCTATGATTTGTCAAAGTGACATGAAAAACGACCAATGAAACTGGTGTACAAACAGTGACGTCGTTGAACCGCTCCCACCTGAGCGGGACCCCCTCGCCCAGCGTGACGTCACTAGTGTAGGAAACTTTTAAAAATCGTAGAATAAAAACCTCAAAGAATAATGTCCTCAAGTCGGACATGGATCGGCTGGTCGTGGCGTTCAGGGCTGACAGGAAATTGTCGTTTCGGAGGAGAGTGGAGGTGTCCGGGTCTTTCACCCTGTATCGGGAGCTGGATCCTAGAACCAGCTGTGCCAGTCTGGTCAGGAATAGTGGGGTGCCATTACATGTTGCGAGGTGGGCATTCAAAATTCGCGCAGAGTCTTTGAACCTAAACGCCAAACCATATGAAAATGACCGTTCGGATGAATGCTCGCCGTGCAATCTCCATTAGAGAGAGGAGCCCACTCTGCCGCTGCCCACTGCTGTCTGAATTTCGAGTCGTTGCCTTTGGACGCCACTCCTTGTCACGCGATGAAGCGATCTCGATTCTGAATGGCCCGGATCGGAATAAACTGGAGCTGTTTTGTCGAACTGCCTGGAGATACCGTGCCTTCCTCGTCAGTGAATTTAATTGTTGATTGTCTTGTTAGTATAAAAGAGTAGAATTCCACAAGAGGCCATGTAGCATTGTAATTCACGTCTCAAGAAGCTTTTTCTTTTTATTTCTGATTTATTCTTTCTAAAAACAAAAAAGGCCCTAACTTCCGGCAGACGGATTTCCATGCCATAATGTTTATTTTATAAGCTATTTGAGTAATACTTTCAAGTAATGTATGACAATAAACTGTTTTCTACTTCTTCTTCTTCTATGATTTGTCAAAGTGACATGAAAAACGACCAATGAAACTGGTGTACGAACAGTGACGTCGTTGAACCCCTCCCACCTGAGCGGGACCCCCCTCGCACAGCGTGACATCACTAGTGTTGTAGGAAACTTCTAAAAGTCGTAGAATAAAAACTACTAATCCTAGAAGAGTGCGGTTGGTCTCAAAATTATCAGGATGGAATCTACTTCACTTTTTAAAAAAATAAAAGTACATACGCTCATTGCCAATTATTTATTTGTCACTTATTTGGCCTGAATCTAGAATTGTATACTATTTGTATTTTTGTGATATTGATAGTAAGGCCCTGTCTAGACCAGATAAGTTCCAACAAGTTCTTCCAGTCAAGACAGTTGAAGAGTATGTTCCCCGATCTCGGCAATGTGTAAGTTTGTTTGTTATTTTAGTAAAAAGCGCTGAAACCTGGAAAACTTGTCCAACAAAAAACCTAATCTAAAGCATCGACCCTCTTCCTATAATCCTATTATAGTTCCATCGACCCTCTTCCTATTATAGTTCCATGGATAGTGGATATCGAGAAGGAAACTATGAAGTGTTTGTCATTGCTGATGATGGCTGCCAACGGCCAGACATAAAAAAAAACGAAGAAGAAGAATGTAAAATTATCAGTGTTATCACCTTCTCCTTTCGTTATCGTAAATGCTCATGTTTATAATAATTATAACTTTTAAATTATAATAATATGTAGGGAAGCCACTAGTTTGCTCAAGTTTCATTTCCTCTATTCATCTATTTTAGTTTATTTTGTTCGTGATCAGTGCTTTAAACTATAAACCATGGTTGACCGGGTTAGAGCTACTGCGAAACACCATCATGAAGATACAAGAGGAAAGAGGAGAATGGTAAACAGTTGACTAACAGTTTTCTGTCTTATTAATATGAACCAAAAAAATGGTTGTTTGTGATGGTTAGGTACTTAACTGTAAATGGATAGTTATACAGGTAGGTAATTTCCTCCTTCCTGAAAACAGAAACCTACAGGAAAATGCATCTACAATTTCTGTTGTGTTGCATCTCAAATACCTAAGTATTTTTGGATTGCTGTTTCAAGCATCATACCAGATAGTTAATACATCTTTATGGTAGTAAACAAAGGACTATTTGCCCATTTTTAGATTTCGCAGATTTTTGAACTAATGTTTGCCCAAAGAAGCTGACCACGGTAGACATCGTTGATTTATTTGTCAGAAGGTTCTAACCTTGCAGTTGGCCGATCAGTTTGGACTGAATCCTAGGTGGTGGGGGTAGGTGGATGTTGTACGTAAATCGCAGGTATCTACTGCATGTCTACTCATTGGCTGCGCCTATCACTGCTCAGTCACTTGATGGGAAATGTCTTGGAGTTGAAAGGTGTGTAGTTCCGTATGTGTCCCCTCTTGCAAACCAATGTAAATCTGTCATTATCCTATGAAGAAATGAATTTGACGAGTGTTTCGGAAACCTCAGAATCTCCTCTTCCCCATGCTTTCATGATGAATTAACTTCTTCCTGCGCTTACGTGAGAAATATGGAATTGGAAAAAGTGGATACGGAACTATTGCCACAGTCAAGAAGTTCCGTGTGTGTCCCCACGCTGTTTGTGAGTCAGCAAGTGGAACAATGAACAATGAACCCTAAAACTCTTTAGTAGTTGAATAACCCTGAACATGTAAATTTAAATGGTGAATAAATACTTAGGGCGGTATTCATAGTCCTCACTTTAATTAAAGTAAATGCTTAAGTGAACAAATAAGGAAGCAACGTCCACTTGGGCTATTCATAGTCAGTGATAAAGGAAATGCTTAAGTCTTCCTTTAGCATTTCCTTTATTCCTATTTCATAGACAATAAGTACAGAAAAATCTTTACTTTTTGGCCTAAATAAGTGGAAAAAACTGAGGTACGTCGAAAGGTACCTTAAGCATTTCCTTATTGATCGTTTGCACTGTTCTCTTTTCATTTATGTCATCTTTTCAGTGTCATCATTCTCGGCATTTTTATTTCTTTTCCTAATTATTCGGGTTTTTTGTTTGTTTTGATACGATGGATTACGAAATGTTGTTTGACTTCGATGAGTGGGATGACGAGTTCGGAGAGCATGCGGGTGATGCATACCGGCTTCATTTTCGGTCTAAAAAATTCTTTCTTTCGCACACAGGCTCCATCTGGGCCCTAGTTGTGTCCCGAAACTTTGCAACCCGATCGGAATATACCCAGGGGTGTTATGAGCGAAAATGTGGATGAAAATTGGTATTTTTTGTGTTTTAGTAAAACGAGCTTTTCAGTATCGGTTTCTATGTTTTTGTGGGACGAAAAGACGAATATGAAGTCGATTTTGACCAGAGTGGAAAACTAAGCTTCTACCAATGGTTCTGCTCCTAAAATTGATTTTTTATGAGCCAAAAACCTGGGAAACTGTCTGAAATCACCGTCAGTTTGTATAATAATACTAGAAAAAGTGTCAACAGGTGAATCAAGGCAATTTAAATGGCACTGCCAATGATCAAAAATAATTTGAAAAAAAAGTAGCGTACCTAATTTGTGTTTTGGGGGCCAAAATTGGTGGAAACATTCAGAAATAGCTATTTCAATTATTTCACATTAACGAAACTATTAATGAACAGCCAAAATTTCGGTAGGTAAGTCCAATAGAATAATAAACCCATGTGACAAGGACTTTGTTTATCAATTTCCTTTGCATTTTGTAAATATTCACTCTTCGAATTAGGTAATCCTAACGTGAGCCGTGAGTTTGCCATCGATTTTGATAGTTCATCAAAAATTGTTCCAAACGTTTTCGATTTGTTCATTATTGACTAACTTTATTGACTTTGCCTACTAATAAGATTCTGCCTGACCAAAAGTAGGATAAAACCCAATTATTTCTTCTTTTCTAAGACCAATTGGTAGTTGATTCCACTGAAAAGGCAAACCAAGGAACTACAGTAAGAACGTAATTTATATTTAAAAGGATAATTAAAAAAGTTAAAGAGTGAGTAAAAACAAAAGGGAAGAAGGAGGGAAAAGAAGGGAGGAGTTATACAGAAGGGAAAGGGAGAAGTAAATGCACGTCAGCACCGCTAAACGCGAGCACCAAGTGTATTATAGAAGTTCTCAAAATAATGGTTGCTTGTTCCACTGTTTACTTGTCCTGACACAGTGAGGATGCTGGACAACGGCGTTCACAACAACGGAAAACCGACAGAACGGCACGGCTAATAGGCGAGGACATATAACTGAACAAAAACACACACCCTGCCAGAACTGCCAACTTAAGCTCAAACCAGAGAGTTGGAAAAAATTTTGACTTAAATAAAGATTTTTCTTAATTTTATAAAGTAAAAGATTAAGTAAAGATTTTTCTTTACTTCGGGGAGTAATGTCTATGAAAGCGAAATCAGATAAAGCATTTCCTTAAGAAATTATTTTACTTTCAGAAGTAAAGTATTATTTTTACTTAAGTCAGGACTATGAATACCGCCCTTATTCACTTTACTCTCTCGATTTCATTTTATGATCCATTAGTCCAAAGTTGAATATTATGTACATATAGCATATGTATAATATAGCGTGGGGACACATACAGAACGTTCTGACCAAGCAAATAGTTCTGTATGTGTCCCCACGTTTTTCAATACGGACATTCCCCTTCTTATCGTGGAAAACAAACATTCATCATGAAACCATGGGAAAGAGGTGGTTCTGAGGTTTCCGAAACACTCTTAATATTCATTTCTTCATAGGATAATGACAGATTTACATTGGTTTGCAAGTCAGGACACATGCGGAACTACACCCATTGAAAGTTCTTCGTACACCGATCATTTTACCATCTGAATCATCTGGAAGTGCGTAATTCCAAATAAGATGGCCTAAAAACACAACGTAGCAACTGTAAGATTCAGACCAAAAACGTATGTCAACATCCCACTGCCCTCCTACTCCCACGGGGACCGACATACACTGCAAGCAATGACCCGAGAGGAGCAAGGGCAGAAATGCCCTTACCTTGATGGTAGCGATCAGCGTCTCCCTCTCCTGAACATCCATAATGCGTGGGCTGAAGTAAGCACCTTGGTGCGACCACAGTCAGGAGAAGAGTGGAAAGGGGTCAGGCACCAATTCTCTGACCTCGAGCCTGTTACCTGGTCAGGCTTCAAGAGAGAGAGAGAGGTTACCAGGAAACTGGGAATCCTCCATCTCTAAACCAGTACCATGGGAGGGGGGGGGGGAGCCCCGGGCCACAGGTGCACCGCTTTCGCAAAGCACCCCCCAATTGAGGTAGGAATCGTGGGGGTTGTGGTTGACGCATACCCCGGCCTAGGGCTTGTCCCACAGGTGCGAGAAGGGTAGAGGAGGCATCCCCCGGGAACTTGTTCCTGGGGAATGCACCTCGGCATTGGAGTTATGCTGCTAACTCGGGAAGCAGTCTGCTTAGCTGGTAGAGCGTGCTAGAAAGTTCGGCCGTACCTGAGGTGCAATTGCAAACAGGTACCTGCAGGGGGCTGGCTTCGACCCACCCCTGCAGGGCTCGTGAGTGGTGAGTAACAATCACTCCGCCCCCCTCACCTAGGTGACAAGTGGCAGGTGTGGGCGGACAGTTCTATATTATCTGTTGGCTGAGGCAACTAAATTATTGATCATATGCGTTCGTAGTTGAAAATTATGGCAAGGACTGTGTGGTGACATCTTTGTCACCCAGCAGACTGAGCAACCTAATCAGTTGTGCCCGGCTTCGTTTTCCTGCTACAACTTAACCTTGATCATTACTTACGATACTTTAGGAGCTCTACTCCAAAGCAAGAGAAGGCTTGGATATCGAAGGAATCCCAGTAATATCCACTGAAGCAGTCAAAACAGCGTTGAGTCATTTGGAGGACAACACCCAGCAAAGTCTGTCGGTCTTGAAGAGAGCTTTTTTCCAAGACACAGACCACATCAAGACCTTCTTGAGGCACAAATCTGCTCTACACTTCATCGTTGGGCGGCTGATGAGTTAGTAATCGTATTATTTGGTTTTTTGATTTCATGTTTATATTTTTTAATGTTTAGAATTTAATTTATTTTGAAAAGAATATTAGGTTTATCACATATATTGAGTATTAGTTAAGTAAAGTCAAATAAGCCCATTTCACAGTGGAGTTCACTCCTGGCTGCTCTGTCCGCTTTGTACCCGTGATCTGCTATTCTTTACAGAGGTTCAGCGTGTGGTCTTAATCTTTTATGCTTCGTGTCACCTCTCGGTTGTGATGAGGCAGACTCCCGAATTACGGTCAATTCATTACTGCAGCCAGCACTAGAAGAAAAGTTTTAAGCCACTTGTAACATTCACCCGTATCCTTGTCACCTTTGCCTGTCGTCCTGTGCCACGGATAGGATGCCGTGGTCGTTTTTCAATCAATAATTTATCCCGTGTCATCGAGCGTATCATATCAAAAAAACAGACAGGGGTTGATGATACGGCGAAATGTAGGACACAACTGATCAAGGAACTATGTATTACACAGGTGGTAAGGCGCCCGTCCACACTGGCGGTCACCCCATCGTGGTGTGTCCGTGTCAATCCCTTTGATGTGATGGCGAAAAACTGGCGTTCGGCGCGTCATGATTTCGACACAGAGCGAAGCAACGTTTGACCATCCACAGCAGTGACACGGTGCATGGGATATGGATACGGGTGAATGTTGCAAGTGTGGACTAGGCTTTAGACTCTATGATACTCTCCAAATGAAATACAGTTCTTGAGTATGTGTGTACGCCCATGATTGGTGCACATGGAGTGGCAGTGGGTAGCGGCCATCGTTCCAACTCGTCCGTTTATTCCATCGGGGTTTGCTGTAGCTGGAATCCGTCATTGCAAACATTTCCTTTCATTATGAATAAATCTTTGAACTGGTTAGCAAAACAATTTTTAAAAAACAAATCCACTCATAAATTCTAATATATTATTTTTTTATTTATGAATAGAATTAGTAACCATTACTCCAGATTTAGCAAGCTAGCAAATATCTGGAGATAGTATCCGTGCGTTGCCTCATTACATGTTTTGCATTGGCCAGTATAGGATTTGCTTCTTAATTGATTCTTTTACCATATGAATAAAACCGTTTACCTTTTCAATTAAACCTCATGCGAAAAATTGATGTAGAAAGAAAGTGTCGTAAACTGGTATAGAAATCGGCGGATAATTTTTTTTATTTTATGAAAGTAGATTTCATCCTGAGAATGTTGACACCAACCGACCACAGTGTACTACGATAAGTAGTTCTTTTTCCATGGTTTTTTGAGGTGTCCTCCTCGTCCCCCCCCCCCCCCCGTCCCTGTTTCTGTAGGAATTCTTCCCTACATCCCTCCTGGCCCAGCCCAGAACATTCATGGGTAACCACTTGATCTGTACTTAGTTTGTTCGTACAGACAGCCCTGGGCCAGTCCAGGATAGAACTGCGTTCTGGAGGGGATAGAAGTCCAGGATTGAGTCCAGAACTGTGTATGTCCGAACATGCTGATTATTTCAAACGGATAACCTGAAGCATTGTAACCTTACACATACGCTGAAGGTAGAAGCACCAGGTGTGCTTTTGCAGGATCAACAGTCATCGAAAAAGTCCGGGACTGGTAGAACTAATCCCGAACGGTCCTGGACTGTCTGTCCAAACAGCCAACTCTTGATCCTGGACCAGTTGTGGCGCTGTCCGAACCCATAAAAAGGGGCGTGGCTTAGATAGACCTGTCTGGAAAGGTCTAGGACTGTCTGTCCGAACGAACCTACTGTCAACTTCCTCCCACCCTACTCTCCTTTTCCCAGCAGAGTACGCCTTCTCGGAAGTGAAACGTCACACCAGAAACAAGTTGACAGAGGGTGGTCAGTGTGTTCCGTATCAGCATCAGACTGCAATAATTATGTGATGGTGGTGGTTCTCAGCTTAGTTGTCCTCCTTTGGATGTCGGACATAGGAGTTCAGTTTTCTTTATGTCGTTCAGTTATCTTATATTTCCATTACATTGTCTATTACTAATTGGTTGATGTCCCAAAGGAAAGGAACATCGTGTAGGTGATGCTTCAGGTGGGACTGGTTCGGAGTGTCGATGCTGTGTCGTAGCAGGAAGGTGCGACGGTTGGTGTTGAATTTGGTGCAGTTGTTCAGGAGATGATCCATATCTGCAGCTTCGTCATGGTCAGAGCCGTTAGTGCAGTAGGGGGAGTTGTTTTTCCTCATGAGGAACTTGAAGAAGGTTGTGTTGCCATGGCCCAATAGGATGCGGTTGATGTTAGTGAAGAAAATGTTTGGGCCAAATATACCTGTGTACCATGGTACACTCATGAGGTATTTGATTATGGCTTTATGGCTCTTGTCCACTGTCCTCTGTTCGTTGTCATGTTGTCATGCTCGGTTCTCCAAGTGGATTCTCTAACAGACTTGAGGAAACTCACGTGATCGCTGAGCGGGATATTGTTGTGGAGTCCAACACTGATCCCAACATCGCCACTCTTCGAGCAGTAGGATCAGCTATCATGTTTGATGTTATGTGCACATGACTAGGGATCCACTGGAATGCTACAGATGCGGCGGAATTGATAATGTTGATTTTTCTGGTGATTTGCTGAATAATAAAAGGTGGTTGATGACCAGCTTTAAAGCTGTGATGGGTGTCATGCTAAAATTGCCTGCCGCAGTCGCAGGACGCCCTCAAATGTTCTCAAATTACACAGTTCAAATCACACATAAAATATTATTGTGTTCATGGTGTTGTCTTTTACACCCTGCATCGATGGAAATAAGTTTAAATTAAAGTTTAATATTTGATGAAGTTTAAATTAATGTTTGAAAAGTTCAAATATAAGTTAATAAAGTTTAAGTATAAATGAGTTAATAAAGTTTAAATATAAGTTAGTCAAGTTTAAATATAATTTTAAAAGTTTAAACTTTCAAACTTGATCTGTGATTGACAGCCTGAATATTGACAGGCAGTGACCCCTATGAGCAGCTGGAGGCCATGGAGTGTTTGTGCAACGCTTCACTTGGTGATGACAAGTCTTGCAGCCTTGTTGCTAATGCCAGCGCTATTTACATCATTCAGATCGTCCACGGGACCAACATAAATCTAATTGTATGTTTCAGTATTAATTTTACTATTAATTAATAAGAGGATTATTTAGGTCAAAGTTGTGAGTAAGTCTAATGGGGCGATGGCCTAGAGTTCATCTGCTTGGACCTCCATTTTACTCATTACTTTTCAATCCTCTGTTATCCCATACCACTTGAATCCCTTATCTATGTTACTCTGCACTTTTTAATGTAAAATTTTTTATTAATCCATTAGAAAAAAGGCTGGTTTGTCGCGTTTCAGCTTGCAGCAATGGAATTGGTAGGTACACAATTTATGGAGTAAGAAATTTGGAAGAGAAACGCATCTCAGGATGAATAATTGTTCACATATTAAATACAAGCTGTTGTTTAGGTAATTGATTGCATAATGGGAATAGTGGATCTGAACCGAATGAGGCTGAATATTTCGCAGAAATGTTTTTTCCAAAGCCTAAGCCTAAGCCTGTCTACCTGCCTGTAGTCTAGTGACAGAGATTATGAATTGGCCGGTTTCAATTTCCTTTCCATTTCCATTGAGCATAAACCACTGTGTAGGTAGTATGCCTGCTAAAATAAAGTACCGTCTGCCATGTATGCATGTTTTAACGTCAACTGTTGTAAGCAGGTAATAAACCAGAGAAATGAACGAGGGGGGGGGGGGGGGGGGGTGAACGAGTCAGTGAAACATTTATATGAAGGGGTTTCACTGAGTTGGGTCCCGAAAAGGAGAAATACATTAATTAGGTCCCGCTCCTTTCACCTCAGCCAATTAGCGTTATCCAGGAGACACAACGTGGAGTTTGGCTGGTTTTGTGTTCACCATTGTCACTGAGCATCAGCATAATATTCGTAGTTCACGTACTCAATGAAGTGGGAAATATCAGCTCGATTTGTCATTATAAAAGTTCCGGTGTAGAGATCGCAACACAGTACTTCCATGTTCTTCATGGAAGTATGGATACAAGTTTCACGGAAGACAAGACTGGCCACCCATTTCGGCCTTTCAGGTCGACCATTGCGGCCCGACTGGTTGCTTATGTTGGCCTGACAGGCCAAGCATTGAAATATAATATACATGTATAGAAACCTCGCTTTCAACAACTTTCTAACAACACCCCGACGTCATTTAGCTAGTAAACCTAGAAATTGTTGGACGCATTGACATATTTTTGCTGCCAATTAGCCAGATCGAAAAGCGATCGAGCTCAAAATCAATAGGCATGATCTAGACATCCTAAGGGAAATTTTGGTAACAACGGCACTAATCCGTTTACGCCAGTTACCCTTCAAAATCAAAAAACGCTGCAAATAATTACACAACGGTTTACCTGTATAGATGCCCCTTCTGCGTAGATCACGGTTTTCTTTGGTCTCTACCCTCGAGCTCTCTCCAGGAAAGCCCTAAATGGAGTAATGGAGCCGGCCCGGGGATTAAAGTGACATACAAATGCGCGGGATTCAATAATTCAGTCATTAATTATTTGTAGTTATTCATGAAGCATAAGGTAAATAATAAACCGTTGTTTAATAATGTACCTGTATAGATGCCCCGTCTACGTAGATAGTATAATTTACCATTGTGTAATAATTTACCGTTGTGTAATAATTTACCCTTATAATACTTCAACGTTTGTTCAGGTTGCAAAAGTACCTATCAACAAAATCCAAAAGAGCCATCATTTTTCGAACGAAATAATATCACTGAACAACCAACTCGACTTCATACAGCCATCCGTGATTATAATCAGGTGCTCCCTAGCGATGATATCTGGGCTGGATTTATACCGTTTGATTCACGATCATGTTGATGAAGCTTTTCGGTGTTAACAGTGCTCTGTGTCTCAAAAAATTCTTTAGGTCAAGATCAATTTAAACACGTATAAAAAACCATGCCCTTCTATTGAAAGTTTTCGAGCTACGGCGTCCCGGAAATTTCAACCTCTACTTTTCACCCCTTAGAGATGACCTTCGCGGACCAACTAGACCCCAAACGGGACCTAAAAACCAAATTTCATTAATTTTGGTTCATGGTAACTAAGAAAAGTGCGAAGTACGGCGGATGGACAGAATTTTTGTTATTGCATTTTCGAATTCTGCGTACCTTGAAACGTAAGCCATCAAATTTTGAGGGAGGGTTAACTTTTTTTCATGCTCGATTCCAAAGTTTCATTATAGAAAATAATAAACCAGAATTAAAACCCGGCCTGACTCCTTCATTTTTCCACCTAGGAACTCTTTCTCATCTCAAATTGAATAGTTCAACGGACTGAACAAAACCCAACAAGAAAATCTTAAAAAGACCACATTCCGAGTTCCAACTTGTTCGTACGCACGGAGTGGCATCAAGCGGAAAACCGTCTAGAAACTCGTTTTGAGCAGTTCTGAACAACGGCGACTGTCCTCTAAAGTACCTGGGCCTCCTCCTTAATTTTAATCACATTGCCCGTTATTTACACATTAAATGAGCAAGTGCTCTCAATTCTAATTCCATATTTCCCTCTTTTCTTTGCAGAAAGTGGCACTGACAACACTCGGGAATCTGAGTATGGCCAGCAGATCCACTTGCGAACTCCTCCACGAGCAGGGTTTGCTGACTGCGTTGCTGTCTGCACTGAAAGTTGACGACACGAGGGAGCTTGCGGCTAAAGCTCTCTGTCAGTTCTCCTTTACTTACCTTCCCCACCTAAGGTAATGACGGATGGATCCGTTTATTTTTGTGAAGCATAATTTGCTTATTATGTACAGTCATCTGAAGCAAGAATTCTTTACGGTGGCTGGAAACAGGGCATCATTTTCAGACCCGCACGAAGCCCACGTTGTGTCACAAGTTTTAAATAACACAAAATAGGTGCAATAAGGAGACGTTGGGGAACAAAGAGGAGACTCGTATTTTGAAATGGATTTTCAACGTTGGTTTTTTATTTTCAATAATGAACCTTTGGAATTGAGCACGAAAAAAATTTAACCCCCTTCAAAATTTGATGGTCGTTTCAAGGTCTGTAGAATCCAAAAAAGGAATAAATTGTTTCTGTCCGTACGCCGTACTCCGCACTTTCCTTAGTTGCCATGAACCAAAAATAATGAAATTTGGTTTGTAGGTCCCATTTGGGGTCTAGTTGGTCCGCAAAGGTCATCTCTAAGGGGTGAAAAATAGAGGTTGAAATTTCCAGAACGCCATTATCTCGATTTTTTTTAAAAATATTTCTCGAACTTGGGAGTTTTTTGAGACCACCCAGAGCATTGCACTGCACTTCCAGTCGTTCGTTCACAGTAAGGCCCTGAATTTTGTACCGACAGGCTTTGTCAACAGGAGGGTGAATCAGATTTTATACGTTCAGCCCAGATATCATTGCTAGGGACGACACAAGAATATTGTCCCCAATATTGGGACTGGGAGTTTGATTGACCCCCAACGTTCAATTGAGGGGTTTAATGGGCCCCAATGTCATGGGGTTGGGGGGGGGGGGGGGTTGTTTTCAATGGTTTCCAATGAATATAGAGGCTGTTGGGAGTTCAGTCGTTTTCAGTTGGAACTGTATTTCAGTTGGATTGGAATTCATTTGAAATTCATTGGTTTTCAATGGATATAGAGGTTATTGGGAATCATAAGCTATACATTGCCAATATGTTTTAATATGGGCGATTGATTGGCCCAGTCATGTAGGAATTAGCTACTCTTTGGCTCACCTGAAATCGATAGGTTGCAGTACATTATTGGCATAAGATCATTGGAAGAAGATGGTCTCCAATGAATTTCACTCAGTCAGTCAATCAGTTTATTCACGAAGTTCCCTTAGGGATTGTTTAAGGGAGTACCTAATAGACTTGTCTCTGTGCCTGCTGTGATGTGCGGAGGAGTGCTGTAAATGGTGTAGGTGGTGAAGGGCAAAGGGCTGTGAATTTCAAAACGCTTGGATCATTTTATGACTACTGCGCAAACTCGAAGTTTTGGTTGGCATTTCGAATACCTCGGATTTCGCGTTGAGGCGCCGGCTTTTGTTTCTCAACGGTTCTTCTATCCAACTCCTGTTCCCAACCTCATCCTCCACTCCACTGAACGGCTACATTTTCTAAGTGTTACTGGATTTTAGGGCTTTCCTGTGGAGCTTGATGGTAGGTGCTGACCATACAAAACTTATCTACGCAAAAGGGGAATCTATACTGAAAATAGTAAACCCTTCTGTAATAATTTGCAGCGTTTTTTCCTTAGCGGCACTTGGCCTGGACCCAACCACCACGATTCTGAACCTCCTGTTGATGGTATAGACGAGATTTGTGTTGTTATTAATCTTTGTTGTGTTGTTTTCATCGAATAGCATTGAATTGTCATTGAATATTGAACCAGGGTACACCTTGCGGTGTGTGGGGGGGGGGGGGGGGGATACTTGCATCAGTACCCTCATCCTGGATGCTAAGTAAAGCTAGGTTCACATGGAGATGCAATTCCGGACGGCAACGCGTTCGCCATTTTTGCTGCAGAGGCGTTCACATGGCAGTGGAATCACAACCGGAAATCTAACCGGCAAAATCAACCAGGAAGTTTGCCCAGTAACCTCTGCGCAGATACGGCAATGGATCCAACAGCTGAAAATATCTGGAGATTTTGATATAGTATTCATGACATTGCGTTGCAGTAATCCATTTTGTGTTGGCCAATAGCAGCGCAGAACGACTTGCCATACCGGATTGCATCTCCATGTGAACCTAGCTTAAGACTCCTTGTTCTTTCTTTCCATAGCCGACTCCTCTGCTGCAACTCAGCCACAAGCCGGTACCTACACTCGTTTCTATATAATATTCTTCTTTCTATAATTTCACCTTTCTATACAGTTCTTCTTCTTTTGGATATGGAGATTCATAGGGATTCAGAAACCTCCAAAACCGGAAAAATATCTGTGAATACTATCCTTCTTGACTTCTCCCATTCTTTTTTCTTCTATCAACTCTTTTAGAAAAATATAGAGTAGTTGGGACAGCCGGAGCAGCCTTTTTACTTCTGGGCCACCATGACTAATATGGCCGAGGAAGAGTGGATCAGTTGTTTGCCCAAATTGAACCTTAACGGGTCTGAACAGCCCCACAGCTCTCACCATTACTTCCAAAACCCCATGATCTATCCCTGTACCAACCTGTAGCCTACACCTTTGATCTACACTGTACAACTATGGGGCCTCCTTTGCTCGTGCTTTATTTTAATCCATCATTTCTCCTTATTTTTGTTACATAACAGTGACGCAGAAGTCACTGATTGCTTGGACTGCGCTTCGCCCTTCTTTGAGAAGACGCCAGAGGTCCAGTGGCTCGTGGCCCAGATCTCCGCCCGGGAGACCGTCCGTCTCCGCCTTGCCGCCTCTCCCGTCTTCCCTGCAGCTTTCCTCCTCCTCAGTGGTGTGGTCTCCATTTCAGGAGACAACATCCGCTCCGTGACGGCATTAATACGACTCCTGGGGAACATGGCGGACCACATCCCCAAAGACGTTGTCATCGCTTGTAGTTTGGAAACCGCCATTGCGTCCAGTGCTTACTCTTTTGTTCGTAAAGAGTTCGAATGGTTATTGTCATCAATCAGAAGCAGTCCATCAATTGAAATGAGCTGATATTAGTTTGCTGCTAGAACTCGGTAACATCAACGTATATATACCTAGTGTACCTGGGATAACAGCTGGTAGGGGGGAAACACTCGTATTACCCAGTAACCTACTCTCTAACCGTCCAGTGTTAGTTACTGTTTACTTACAATTATCGAATGTCGAATTTTTTATGGGTAGCTAAATGCTTAATCAGTTTAGAATTTTTCACACCAACTCCGTAGGGAGAAGAGTGGGATGATCGTGTAGGTACTGGTACCTACGTTGCCAACACTGTTCTGTTATAATCCAACGTCTAAAACAGTTTAAGCGTTAGCATTTTGCGATTCTGATGTCTCGCCCATTGAAGACCAGATTCTGTGGTAGCCCCATTCAACTGTTGTTCAAAATTGAATGCTAATTTTTTTTCCAACCCTCTAATTTCGTTCATTGTACTCCATGGGGTGGACTCGTCGAACAAGTGGTGTAGTACTTTGACCAAACTTTATAACGCCTGGCAACTCATTTATCATATAAAATAATTCATGGTTGAACAAGTAGGCATACCGTTTTTATGGCAATATGAAAGTCGTAAACGTCTTCTGTCACTCTTATTTTTAATATTTTTCGTTAATAAATTTGCTAAAAATCAAACTCGTACTAACACGTCATCTTTTACACAATAATTTAGTCATCAGTAGAACCTATTTCACAGTAGATTACTACATATTTCACAGTACAACTAATGTTAGTTTTGGTTCATTCTTTTTATTATTGAACATTGATTTTATTATTGAGGAATGCAAAATACTCGAATTTCGCTTGAAAAAAAAAAATGTTTACGTTCTCTCTCGGACTGTTGAATAAGTATTTCAAATTGAAGAAGGGCAAGGAGCTTGATGTGACAGAAAATTTGAAATTTGAGCTCAATTTGCGACCTGGCTAATCACAAATCTAAATTTCGGACAACCGAGCAAACAACTCAATTGTTTATTCAGATGATGGGCGAGCTCAATTTTCCACTTGGCTGTTTTTGTTTATTTCACTGTTTTTGTCACTTATTTGTCCAGGGACGGATACACTCCCTCCCGAACCCTATTTTCTTGTATGTGCTGAAACACAAACCGCAAGTAACGAACTGATAGAATAAATTATGTGAATAACATTATGAGAAGATTCTCATAATTCTCAGATTTGTACTGAAAGTGTACAACGAGTTGGGAGAATTAAAACTGTTTATATCTTGCAGTAGAGCTTTATTCACTTGGGTACCTCAAAATATTTCATCGGATGAGGCGAAAACAGCTGACAATAAAATAGCTATAACCGAATAGTGAACAAGCTTAGCGTATCAAAAGTTGCTGCTTATTTCTCTCTTGATCAGCTTGTTGACCCATTCGATTCGGAAGATTTCTAGAAATTTCTAACCACCCATACCTAAGTTAGAGGTGACATTTTGGCACAGGAGAATCATACTTTGCATACGAAAGGCCAATTTCGCCCACAAACTTTGCTATAAAGCAGCCTCAGCTTTGATTTCGATTTGGCATGTTGAGGAGAACGTTCCACGATTATGGTCCGTAATTCCTGTTTTTGACCACATTGAAAATGAATATGGCGACAAACTCAGAAATTGTCAACACTTTCTAATAGTTGAGTGTAAGTTTGTATGGAGATTGTGGCTACTGTTTAGGTAGGTGCTACATTATAGGGTACCTACACCTATAATATTCTATAGTTAGACATAAATATACAGTTCCGTTATACTTCCATGTTCTTCATGATAGTATGGATACCATTTTGGCGGCAGGGGCCGACCATTACGGCCCCACTTGCTGCTCATTTTGGCCTCATGAGAATATACCGTAATGACCATGGAAATATAACATACTTATAGAATTCCTTTATTGGCAAAAAACAGAAAATGAAAATACAACTCCTGGGGGGAAAACCCGTATATAAAAAAAATATATGTACCTATAACATAAATTATACATAGGAAAAATATAAAAATGAACTACCGATTCTCGAACAGAATATGTAAAAAATACTGTACGCAGGTATTCAACAATAATACAGTAGTTTACAAATATTAATTGTAATAACTGTTTTTTGCCCACCGGGAGAGTAAGTCACAGACTTGTGTCCTCGCGTTGGAGCCTTACGTTCTAGACAAAATTAACAGACATGATACCTACAATGGAAAACAGTGAAGTGGGGCTTCAGTCTTTTGAAATTAATAAAATTGAACTGAAAAGAATTTAAAAACCAAACAGAGGAGAGGAAAATTTACATGGGGAACGACCATAATGGTCAATAAATTCATAAATAAAAAGCATGTACCCGATAAATGGAAAAATACGAAGTTACTTATATAACGACAAGGTTCGATGTTCGATCTGATAATTTTGACTAAGTGGGCCTTGAATAATCTCAAATTAAGGAAATTCCTAATATTTATATTATATTTCCAAAGTAAATATAACGCCTTAACATACGCATTGCGCTTATAAAATTCCGTACGGTCTTTGGGGAGCGATATATTTGAAAGTTCAGAATTCCTAGTCAAATGCTGGTTGGCTAAATAAATTGGTAGGATCAATGCCAGTTCTATATACCATTATACAAGATTCCGTTAAAAAGACTTGCATAGAAATCTCACTTTCTGACACCACACCAACGTCATTCAGCTAGAAATTACCTAGAAAATGTTGGACCCATTGACATATTTTGGTTTATTATTTGCAGAAATAAACCTTTGGAATCGACCATGAAAAAACAAAATTTTAACCCCCCCTCAAAATCTGATGGCTTACGTTTCAAGGTACGTAGAATACGAATGTTGAATTTAAAAAATTCCGTAGTTCCCATGAACCAAAATTCACTAAATTTGGTATATGCGTCCCGTTCGGGGTCTAGTTGGTCCTCGATTCTCAGCGTTACTGTCACTCATCTCTAAGGGGGTGAAAAATAGGGGTTGAAATTTCCAGAGTATCCCTATCTCGGAAAATAGTAAATTGAGGTGTGGGTTTTCTCGCATTTTTATATAGTTTGATTTTTTTCTGAATTTTTGAGACTATCCTGAGCATTTTACGATGTTGCCATAAGATTTGCTATGCAATTTGCTGTAAAAAGCAGTTGTATGCTGGCATCAAGCTGTGTTCACAGCGCACATCACTGGTGTCCTGGTAGCTGGACGGTATGGCTCAGTGGTTTAACTAACGCTCTGATAGCCAAAGTTCCTGATATCGAAACCCTGTTAGCCAAAGTTCCTGGTATCGAAACCTTACCGGGACTGAAAATTTTTTCAGTCCAGTTTTGCCATTGTTTGTCATCGACAGAATTATTTTACCAACATTATTTAAACGATTGATTTATGAGGTACCTAGTAACGAGTACGGGAGTAGGTACTAAGGTACGTAGTGTCTTCGATCTACGTAATACATATAGAATAGTACATATTATATTATATAGACGGGTTATCTATACAGAGAGCTGTGATCTGTAACAGAAGGGTGTTCTGTACAAAATAATAAACCGATTTGCAGCGTTTTTTACTGTCAGTTCAGTCAAATCGAATGATGTCGAGTTCAGTCGGCATGATCTAGACATCCAACGGACGTTTTGGTGCCAACCGCACCAATTTTAGTCCATTTTTACGGCATTTGTCGATGAAAATTGGAAAGCCCGTCATAACTCCCTTATTTTTCCGCCTAGAACGCTCGTTCTCATCCCAAATTGAAGAGTTCAACGAGCTGAAAACCCAGAAAGAAAATCTGAACAAGACCTTATTTTGAGGAAGTTATGACCATTTGAAATTCCGACATACAGAGCGACATCAAGCGGAAAACCGTCTAGAAACTCGTTTTGAATACTTCCGAACAAAATTCCATGGTTTTCTCGTACACCTATTTTTGACGGTATCACCATTATAATACTTCCATTCCTGTATAATAGGAACATGGAAGTAAAAATGCATGTTTCTTTGTTGTCCGGTATATTTATGCGTTCCTGTACCATTCATCCTGCGATGAAGCTTTGGTGAGTTGTTGTGCGCACGCCCGCGAAGGTTTCTGAATTATTTGAACCGTTTTACAATATATGGCGTGCGAGTCTTTACACACGGGTGTAAATTTTGGTATATGAATTTTGAATCTTCCCAATGCTAAATTCGCATTTATCTGCCGAGTTATAGCTGACCATAAAAGCATAAAAGTATCATCTTGGCCCAGACAAGATTATAAATATTAAGTATGTACGTGGATGTACAACACGGGTTTTTAATATTCAGAAACTGATTTCAAACAAATTATTGGTCACTTGGATACTTTTATCTCAGCTTTTGGTTTATTATTTTCAATAACGAACATTTGGAATCGAGCATGAAGAAAAAAAATTTAACTCCCCCCTCAAATTTCGATGGTTTCCGTTTCAAGGTAAGTAGAATCCGAAAATGGAACAAAGAAATTTCTGTCCGTACGCCGTACTTCGCAATTTTCTTAGTTACCATCAACCAAAATTAATGAAATTTGGTTTGTATGTCCCGTTTAGGGTCTAATTGGTCCGCGAAGTTCGACGTTACTGCCAGTCATCTCTAAGTGGTGAAAAATAAGGGTTGAAATTTTCAGAACGCCGTAGCTCGAAAACCACGAATAAAAGGGTATGGTTTTTTTAACGTTTTTAAATTGATTTCGAACTAAAAAAAAATTTGAGACCATCCGGAGCATTGTACGACCAGCCGTTCGTTTGCACCGAAAAGCTTCGTCAACACGATCGTGAATGAAATTGCATGAATCCGGCCCAGATATCATTGCTAGGGAGCACCTGATTATAATCACGGATGACTGTAAGCAGTCGAGTTGGTTGTTCTGTGATATTATTTCATTTGAAAAATTATGGATCTTTCGGATTTTGTTGATAGGTAGGTAGGTACTTTCGCAACTTGAACAAACGTTATGCTTCATGAATAACATCATATAAAATTAATGATTGAATTATTGAACCCCGCGCATTTTTATGAAACTTTAATTCCCGGGTCGGCTCAAATACTCCATATACTCGATATAGGGCTCCAATACTCCATACAGGTAAATTATTACACAAACATTTACCTTATTACTATAAGGCAAGTAAATTATTATTATTTCCTTATGCTTAATGAATTATTGAACATTTGGACATTTTTATGAAACTGTAATTCGAACTCGATTTAGGGCATTCCTGGGGGGAGCTCGATGGTAGGTATTGACCACAGAAAACAGTCATCTACGCGGAAGGGGCATCTATACAGGTAAATAATAAACCGTTGTGTAATAATTTGCAGCGTTTTTATATTTAAATCATTATGTACAGTTTTTAATACCTACCTGGTCTCCGAATTCCATAACCTACAGATTAAAATATAGTTTGGTATTATCAGTACAAGGAGATCTGTTTTGGCCAAGACTCCTTTCCAAGTGTAGGGAAAGGCATTCCACGTTCATCCGCTCTTTCTTTCGCTGATTCAGCAACCTTCAGATTTTACGAACATCTACGTTTTTCTCCATCGCCGAAACAATGGCAGAGGTCGCCTTCACGTCAACATGTTTCCAAACAAAAACTCTCTCTCGAGTCTTTAAAAATCTTCAAATTTGGCGAATGCCCTCAGTTCACCTCCTCGTCGCACGTCGTTCGTTTGCCCGGTTCAGCAAACCCAAACTTGTAAGTGTACCAGCAACATACGTATGCCCATAAAACTACCGATTCCTGCTTTGTAATGAAGCATTTCTTTAGCAATTTCCAATCAAATTAATGTGCACCCAAACCAGTGTTACCTACTTGCAATTTAATATTTAAAAATATTTACTTTTTACTGTATGAAATCGAGTTGGTTGTTCCGAAATATTATTTCATTTGAAGAATGATGGTTATTTTGGATTCTTTTGGTAGGTACCTACTTTTTGGTTTATTATTTTCAATAATGAACCATTGGAATCGAGCATGAAAAAAAAAGAATTCTTACCTCCCCTCAAATGTTGATGGTTTACGTTTCAAGGTATTTAACATCCGAAAATGCAATAAAAATATTTCTGTCTGTCCGCCATCCGCCGTACTGGCCACTTATCTTAGTTACCTACCATGAATAAAAATTGATGAAATTCCGGTTATAGGTTCCGTTCGGGGTCTAGTTGGTCCTCGAAGTTCGACGTTACTGTCAGTCATCTCTAAGGGGTTCAAAATAGGGGGTTGAAATTTTCAGAACGCCGTAGCTCGAAAATTTTCGATTGAAGGGTATGGTTTTTTTACTTACGTTATTAAATTTGTCTTGAGCTATTCAATTTTTTTAGACCACCCGGAGCATTGTTCGTCCAGCCGTTCGTGTGCACCAACAAGCTTCGACAAAACGATCGTGAATCAAACGGTATAAATCCGGCCCGGATATCATCACTAGGGAGAACCTGATTATAATCAAGGATGGCTGTATAAAGTCGAGTTGGTTGTTCTGCGATATTATTTCATTTGATAAGTGGTGGACTATTGGATTTTGTTGGTAGGTACTTGTGAAACTTGAAGTATTATTGATGGGTAAATTATTACGCAATGGTAAATTATTGCACAACGGCAAATTATTACACAACGGTTCGTCTACCAAGAAGGGGCTGGATTTTGTTGATCGGTACTTTTGCAACTTGAACAGCCGTTGAAGTATTATTTATGGGCAAGTTATTACACAGCGGTTCATTATACTTGGATTAGTGATCTACGCAGAAGGGGCATCTATTTCACTCCACATCAACAAGTTTCCTTCAGAACTTCATTATTTGCGTTTCTTTTTGCCGTTTTAGTTACTGTTTTACACCGACAGAATTATTTCAGCAACATTTAACTTGTGATTTTGGTAGGTACCTAGTAACGAGTACACCTACGGAAGGTCTGCGATCTACATAATATGTATAGAATAGTACATATCATATTATATAGACGGGTTATCTATACAGAGAGCTGTGATCTGTAAAAGAAGGGTATTCTATACAAAATAATAAACCGTTGTACAGGGATTTGCAGCATTTTTAATTTGAGTAACAGCAAATAATTATTAATGATAGAATTCGTGATTCCACCGCATATTTATGAAATGTGATTGCCCAGCTGACTCCAGAACTCGATTTAGGGCTCTCTTTTGGGAAGCACGAGGGTAGGTACTGACCATAGAAAACAGTGATCTATGCAGAAGGGGCATTTATACAGGTAAATAGTAAACCGTTGTGTAATAATTTGCAGCGTTTTATTTGGTAATTATAATTTTTAGGTACCTGCGTACGTAGTTACGAATGTACATCGTACATTCGAGGTCAAAAAACCATTGGATTGGGAAGAGCCACTCGAAAACTTTTTCATTATTTGAAATTAATCCTTTAATTCAACTTTTTATCAATTGAGTATGTGCAATCATTAATTTGGTTTATCTTAATGAAAACTGCTATATTTCACAATGCCAGTTTTTGGATAGGTACCTAATTTATCATGATTATAAATAGTACAACGGGTTGCTGAACTAAGTACCTACAAAACATAGGTAGGCATAAGGAACTAAACACTAGAGACTACTGAACGCATGTAGGCCATGTGCGCCTGACACCTACAATAACTATTACTATTATCAGTTATTACTATTCATTCATTTATTTACTTGTATAGCCTGTGAGGCATACAAGGTTGGCAATAAATTGAGCGTGTTACATAAATAAAATAATGTTCATCGCCCTTAGGATAGAGGTTTTCAAGCAATAATAAATTGCAAGACCGCTGCACAAAACAAATCGCAAATATTGTTAAAATTATTATTAAGTATTATCATCAATTTATTTCTTTTTGGTTTGTCAGGTGGCTCAGTACCTACCCTCCCACCGTTTCCACCCGGCTATTACGTGTAGTTACCTACCGGCTAATTTGAATTTATTTTAACAACTAATTTACTTCACACCAAAACAGAAGGACCTAAATACGCTAGACGAAGGTAGGTACCTACTCTCTAATTTGGCGGATACCTTCTTGGAAAAGTACTTCTGTTTAATAGCCATGATGACATATTAGTTTGATTTGGAAAATGATACAGGTGAAGATTAGGTCTTGTTTTGGACTTTTTTGAAATTATATCAACTAACTGCATTCTAAAGTTCTTTTTTTAGCGAATTTTCGAAGAAAAGGAAGCTATTGTTCTCGGTCCAAAATTTTTAAAACTCGAATTTCCGAAAGATTTTTATACCAAAATCCGTTTCAGACCATCCTGAATTCACTGCCGAAAGACACCAAAAATTATATGTATATATATATATATATATATATATATATTTATATATTTATATATTTATATATGTATGTGTCATTCCAGACGATAACTCTCGAAAGAATTGAGATAAAAAGTTCAAATTTGCACGAAAAATCTGTCTTGGCAATCGACAGGCTAAGTTCGAAGATGGGCAGAATCGGGTCACTCTAAGGGGGAGTTTTGGGGAGTATTAGGGGGGGGGAAATTACCCATAAATTCCCAAAATGAAAAAGTCTGACAAGTGACACCTCATTTTAAAGGTTTTTGTACGCCGAACACGATGGTGAAATCAGAACTGCGATATCTCATTCCATTCTCAAACTGGAGCACTTGGAAGATGAAGGAACGTGGTTATTTCTTGAGATGTTCTTCCTGGTTCGTCTGCTCTAATCTGATAACGGAATGGGATATCGCAATTCTGACTTCACCATCGTGTTCAGCGTTGGAAAATCTACAAACCGAGGTGTTACTCGGCAAAAAATGGAACAAAAAATTTGTTAAGTATCCAATAGGTACCTACTCTTCTGGTATTCAAAACATTTTTGATTTCCCCCTCCCCCTCCTTCCACCCCAAATTTTACTTTGCGTAAAACTACTCCTGTTTTAATTTTGTATGGTATCAAGTTGGAAAAACATTGGCCGAAAATTAATTTTCAGAAAATTTTAGGCGGAGGAGGAAGATGCCGAAAACTTCGAAAATTCGCTCTTATAGCCATGCTGCATGACTGTGGTTTTTTAAAATGTGTTTTTGAAGTTATATGCTGTATATAACTACAGCAAGGTGCTTGTCTAACCTAAATGTTTCTGTTGCAGACATCATGCTCTTCAAATTCGCCCTATCTGTCCTTTTGGCCCTGTTGACTCTTGGGTAAGTGCTTTTATGATAATATGATGATTTGTGATAGTTTTTAGTACTCAGGTAATAATTATAATATGTATTCAGGATTTTAGGCCGTATTTATAAACGTTCTTTCCATTTTGCTAAAACGAAGGATAACAAACCGCAAGCAGAAGGGTTTGTTGTTCAAAGTTGGAACGCAAGTTCAGTTCAAACTCTTGTATACACAGGAAGTGTCCCTAATGAGTTCCTAGCTTCGTTTTCCTTTTTTACAATGAATTAAGTAAACTTTTCCCGACAAACTTGATTTTCTATTTCAAATGAATTCATTTTTCTTCAGTTCAGTCGAAGAATGTGTAGGAAGTGACCGTTCTTCACACGGAATAGGTGTAAGTAGGCTACTTATGATGATGGTTATGGTAATTACTTACCGTTTTTTTTTTAAATTGAATAATTCTCCGGCAAATAATAATTTTTTTTGTTCGGAAGTAGTACAGCTTTCTTAATGTTCTATTCATGTGCAATAATCCTTTGTAAAAATCAATAATAATTACAGTACTAGGTACAGTATAATTGTTCTTAATTTTGTTAGCTTTTCACATGAATGTTTTATCCGCTTTAGAAGTAGGTAGTACATCAGCAACACGAGAGCCCTCGCTGAGTATCGGATTGATTGTGACATCCTTATCGATACTCCGCATTGGTCTCTTATCGTTTCCTTTTTCCGCTCAGAAAATGTTCGTATCGGTATCCGTTCAAATAGTTCGATATGCATTTTTTTTAAACTTAATTTTTAAAACGCTGCAAATCCCTGCACAACGGTTTATTATTTTGTACAGAATACCCTTCTGTTACAGATCACAGCTCTCTTTATAGATAACCCGTCTATATAAAGTAATATGTTCTATTCTATGCATATATTATGTAGATCGCAGACCCTCCGTAGGTTAGTACCTAACCCCGTACTCGTTACTAGGTACCTACCTAAATCACGAGTTAAATGTTGCTAAAATAATTCTTTCGATGACAAACAGTAACTAAACCGGCAAAAATAAACGCAAATAACGAAGTTCTGAAGGGAAATTGTTAATGTGGAGTGAAATAGATGCCCCTTCTGCGTAGATCACTGTCTTCTATGGTCAGTACCTACCCTCTGGTCAAGTATAATGAACCGTTGTGTAATAACTTGCCCATCAATAATACTTCAACGGTTGGTCAAGTTGCAAAAGTACCGATCAAAAAAATCCATCCCCTTCTTGGTAGATGAACCGTCGTGTAATAATTTACGGCTATGTAATGATTTACCGTTGTGTAATAATTTGCCGTTGTGTAATAATTTTCCGTTGTGTAATAATTTACCCATCGATAATACTTTAAAGTTTGTTCAAGTTTCACAAGTCCCTACCAACAAAATCGAATAGTCCATCACTTATCAAATGAAATAATATCGCAGAACAACCAACTCGACTTCATACAGCCATCCTTGATTGTAATCAGGTGCTTTCTAGCGATGATATCTGGGCCGGATTTATACCGTTTGATTCACGATCGTGTTGACGAAGCTTTTTGATGCACACGAACGGCTGGACGTACGATGCTCCGGGTGGTCTCAAAAAATTGTTTAGCTCAAGAAAAATTTAATAACGTAAAAAAACCATACCCTTCTGTCGTGAACTCCTTTAATATTTAGTCCTTCGCTCCTGTAAAATTGAATCTGTGAGAATAAACCAAGAGGAGTGGGGACCAGCGCGAGAGAGCCTGAGGTCCCGCCTACTCCCCACCCAGGTTACCTACCGGCACCTGGTGGGGAAAGGGTTACAAAACCGTCAGCTCCTGGCCGAAATCTTCATTCCACGTCTGACTCTTGAATCATGCTCTTCTCCTTCCAACCCTTAGCCTACACCCTTCTCAATTTTAACCCTCTCACATAATCCACTCAAATTCACTCACACTCACTTCATAAGATTCTCTATAACCTGGTGGAGGTCCGCCCTTAACCAGAAGTAGAGAATTTTATTCACAATATCATCACATTAAGCTCACACACCTTTAAATCTCCTATAAGCTGGTGGAGGTACGCCCTTAACCAGAAGTAGGAAATTTTACTCACACTAACACAAGCACATTAGCCTACACAGTTTTAAATTCCCTATAACCCGGTGGAGGTCCGCCCTTAACCAGAAATAGGGAATTTTACTCACCAATTTCATCAGCCAATAAATTCACAAATTCTATTATTAAATTCACATAATACACGCTCAGTGGAGGTCCGCCCTTAACTGCACCACATTAAGCTCGCACAATTTTAAGCACACACACGCTCGGTGGAGGTACGCCCTTAACCGCACAACAACACATACATTTACATTAAATCAAACAAATTACACGCGCAGTGGAGGTACGCCCTTAACTGCAAACCATTAAGGGAACTACACAATCTTTACATCACACGCTCGGTGGAGGTACGCCCTTAACCGCAGTACAACACTAACTAATCATACACCAATTTTAGGCACCATACCTAAATATCCTCTTTCAAATTCACCTCCACCTCTCATGGTGAATTTACCTCAATCTTAAATTCACCATACCTTCTATCAAACGTTTTCGAGCTACGGCGTTCTGAAAATGTCAACCCCTCTTTTGAACCCCTTTAGAGATGACTGACAGTAACGTCGAGCTTCGAGGACCAACTAGACCCCGAACCGAACCTATAACCCGAATTTCATCAATTTTTATTCATGGTACCTAACTAAGAAAAGTGGCCCGTACGGCGGACAGACAGAAATATTTGTATTGCATTTTCGGATTCCACATACCTTGAAACGTAAACAATCAAATTTTGAGGGGGGGTTAGAATTTTTTTTTTCATGCTCGATTCCAATGGTTCATTATTGAAAATAATAAACCAAAAAATCCATGTAGGTGGGTAGTAGTGCTTTCTAACCTCGTTATCTCATTTTTGTGTCCAATATATATTATTATGTTGCAGTTAAAGTAAATGGGTCATTTATACCTCCAGGGTAGGTACCTATGTGCGTGGTTGGTTGTCATTAAAAAAAGCAGTGGCTGTAACTTCTTACGGGCATACACAAACACGAATTTATTACAACATCGATTCTACCAATTTTGATGAAATTTCCAGAAATCATGGAGGGGTTATTCGTACAAGTTATGAATTTGGTGGTTTCTTTGACCAACAAATTTATATGCGATCGAAATGACAATGGCGTCTGAGCAAACATGATAAGCTTGCAACGATAAATTCATTTTTTAGGCGCCAAATAATCACCTTGCAAATAGTTAATGGGGTCTTTAGGATATTGTTTTACGTGTCACAAGAAAAAAAAACCTTTTTTGATAGGTACGTACCTAAAAAAACTCGGTTTTTAATTTTTTCTTATTGAAAACTCATAATCCAACTCAGCATTCAATCGCAAATTGTATATTCTGCCACGGATTTATTATAAAAAGCTCCTAGGTACTAATTTTCTACATTAAGTTGATGGATTTTGTGGTGCTCATGTCATTATGCGTCGTTGAGATAGGCACCTACGTCATTGAGTGCCACAAAGATGTCGATGGATAGGTGACCAGAAGTTTTGTTCAGAAAGGTTTGGAATTTTGATCTCGAATTGAAAGATGTTTTTCCCTACAAGAGTGATCACAGTACTTCCGTTACCATGTTAAATTCTGATACCTATCGAAAATGGTGGTTGAATGATTCTACCCATTAGGGATGTGTAAGATGCGTTCAGTTCCAGTTCCTCTCACCCGTTCACTCTCTTCTGGGATGCGTTCTTTGGGACCCGTTCACCAGTTCAACCGAGTCAAAACGGGGTTTATAGGATTGATTCAATAATAATATACGTATAATTATACCAAAATATACTTGGCTCAATATGCGTTTTTTCATTATGGAACTATTATTATATATATACTAATATAATACCTAATATATGTATAATAATATACTAGGTATATATATAAACTAGGTAGGTACCTATAACACATGCCATGTTCTGCAGATTCTGCTTTGGATACCAGAACGAAAATACGAAACATTTTGAAATACCAGCGCTCTGTATTAGGTTATAAACGCTTCAGTGGTATAAGGTTATAAAGGCTGGCAGGTATACAATGCAAAATCATTACCTGTGCATTAGAAAATTATTACCTACCTACATAATGTTTTACAAGTCTTGGAGTTTTTAACCTAATTTCACCTCCACAATATCGGTATTTTTCCGTGGCTTCTCCATCCACAATATTGAAATGCAAAACACCACACTTTATTGCGAAACATTTTTGTTGGAAAACGCAGAACAAGGTGAAGGGTGAATTTTTAGTAAACTACATATTATGCTGTACTGCGAACTACCCATTGAGGAACTGCGTGTGTGGAAGGGAGGGGTTGGTGAATGGTTGAACTGGTGGAACTGAGGAGTTGTGAGAATTGAGTGAGGTTAGGATCGTCCGTTCAGACCATCGACTCTTTGGTCCGTTCAGTTGAAAGGTCCGTTCATTTCGAATCCGTTCAGTGCTGAACGCCACATCCGTACTACCCATAGTGATCGAATGTACCCGGACAGAGTAGCGTTTAGAAAAAACTACATTTAATCATAGACATGGTATAGATATGGTACCTATTTGAGTCTCAGGATTTTCCCTGAATCCAGGATGAGTCTAGTCATAGATATGTAACCAGCAATTGAAATTTTGGAAAACCATTCGATTTTGGCATCGGTAATTAAAAATGTTTTTCTATTGGGTTGTCGAATGAAGATGTTCTACTCCCATATAGTTCTACTAGCCTGACCGCTCGCTTCGCTCGCTATCCGAGATTCGCTGTACGCAGTATCGTGGAACCAACAAACGACGGAAAAGTCCCATAGCCTACCGGGTATTTGTGCCCAATTTTATCAAAATCCGTCAAGCCATTCAGGAGTTGACCATGGTCGACCATATTTCCGCTATGGTGAAGGAATTAAAAATGCGCCAACTCCCTTTTCCATAGCTTCCCGGATATTTCTGTCGAATTTAATCAAAATCTGTGGAGCCGTTCAGGAGATGACCATGGAGGGGGCCACCTTAATTTGTTGTGTTGTCCATAGGACTTCCATCCAGGAACGGATGGAAAAGTGCGTAGGCCTATTCTGAAATCGGAAGCACCAACTTTGATGCTGCATGTAAAATCCAGTTTTTGGCCTTTTTTTTCTTTCTCTGATTGGTGGTTATCATAGAGTACGAACTACAACATGGGTGTAGGAAGCTCGTTGTCGATGATTGTGGAAGGCAGAATGGAAGAGAATGAAGCAGGGTTCACATCCATCCGGAGCCGTCTGGAAATACGGATAGGGGAAGCTAGTGAAAAGCAGTGGAAGGGATGGAGGGGAATCACGGAAGTTGGGAAGGCGTTCATAACCATCCGGAATTTTGGCTGAAAACTCGTTTCCCGCGCTTCCTCCCACAGCTGTTTTGGTTGCCGACGCCATTCTGTATGCGCAGTAGTGAAGTGCGCAGATGCGGAGCGGAAAATATCTGAAAAATCAGATGCGTACAGTTCGCTTCAAAAGTGCTTCTCCGGAAAAAATATTCCCCCCTCCCCAGCTGATGTCCAACCAATCAGCTGTTCGTACGCAATTTCCGGATAGCTTTCCGGATGGATGTGAACCCTGCTTGAGTGCGAGCGTCAACCAGTGCTGCCACACTCGGGGATCGAAAAATTCCGACGTTGCACAACTTGGGAGCCTACTGGATATTCGTGCCAAATTTGGTCGATATCCGTCGAGCCGTTTGGCCGTGCATAGAAAGACAGACACACAGAGATTCGAATTTATAATATAATAAGCCTACCGGGTATTCGTGCCAAATTTGGTCGATATCCGTCAAGCCATTCAGGAGTTGACCATGGTCGACCATATTTCCGCTATGGTCAGGGAATTAAAAATGCGCCTACGTTCAACTTGGGAGGCTACCGGATATTGGTGCCAAATTTGGTCGATATCCGTTGAGCAATTCGGGATTCGACCATGGAGGGGCCCATGGATGCGCTATGGTCGACCGCGGGGGTAGTCCGAAGGGTCGATCGTAGATAGAATTTCACGTACATTACGAATACGCGATAAAAAAATAGGGGTTACCATTTCAATTAACGAAGTTGACCATGGTCGACCATAGTTCCGCTATGGTGAGGGAATTAAAAATGCGACGTTGCACAACTTGGGAGCCTACTGGATATTCGTGCCAAATTTGGTCGATATCTGTCGAGCCGTTTGGCCGTGCATAGAAAGACAGACAGACAGACAGACACACAGAGATTCGAATTTATAATACTAGCATGACCGCTCGCTTCGCTCGCTATCCGAGATTCGCTGAACGCAGTATCGTACTTAATTCCGACGTTGCACAACTTGGGAGCCTACTGGATATTCGTGCCAAATTTGGTCGATATCCGTCGAGCCATTCAGGAGTTGACCATGGTCGACCATATTTCCGCTATGGTCAGGGAATTAAAAATGTGCCAACGTTCAGCTTGGGAGGCTACCGGATATTGGTGCCAAATTTTGTCGATATCCGTTGAGCAATTCGGGATTCGACCATGGAGGGGCCCATGGATGCGCTAAGGTCGACCGCGGGGGTAGTCCGAAGGGTCGATCGTAGATAGAATTTCACGTAGATTACGAATACGCGATAAAAAATAGGGGTTACAATTTCAATTAACGAAGTTTACCATGGTCGACCATAGTTCCGCTATGGTCAGGGAATTAAAAATGCGACGTTGCACAACTTGGGAGGCTACCGGATATTGGTGCCAAATTTGGTCGATATCCGTTGAGCCGTTTGGCCGTGAAAAGCAATTCGGGATTCGACCATGGAGGGGCCCATGGATGCGCTATGGTCGACCGCGGGGGTAGTCCGAAGGGTCGATCGTAGATAGAATTTCACGTAGATTACGAATACGCGATAAAAAATAGGGGTTACCATATCAATTAACGAAGTTGACCATGGTCGACCATAGTTCCGCTATTGTCAGGGAATTAAAAAGGCGACGTTGCACAACTTGGGAGCCTACTGGATATTCGTGCCAAATTTGGTCGATATCCGTCAAGCCATTCAGGAGTTGACCATGGTCGACCATAGTTCCGCTATGGTCAGGGAATTAAAAATGCGCCTACGTTCAACCTGGGAGGCTACCGGATATTGGTGCCAAATTTGGTCGATATCCGTTGAGCCGTTTGGCCGTGAAAAGCCATTCGGGATTCGACCATGGAGGGGCCCATGGATGCGCTATGGTCGACCGCGGGGGTAGCAGAACGGTCGATCGTACACAGAATTTCACGTAGATTACGAATAGGCGATAAAAAATCGGGGTTACCGATCAAATAACGAAGTTGACCATGGTCGACCATAGTTCCGTTATGGTCAGGGAATTAAAAATGCGACGTTGCACAACTTGAGAGCCTACTGGATATTCGTGCCAAATTTGGTCGATATCCGTCGAGCCGTTTGGCCGTGCATAGAAGGACAGTCAGACAGACTCACAGACAGCGATTCGTTTTTATAATATAGTAGAGAAGTAGAGATAACTAGCTGTGTACCCGCGCTTCGCAACGGTAGAACAGACACCCCCTTTAGGACAGGCCCCACTCATAACAGTTTTATGATATATTATACTATTTGAACCGACGCGTGTTGCTGCGATTTAAATAAATGGAGCCAACGGTCATGTAATATGCCTGTATCCCCCCCCTCCTCAACTGATCAGAAACCTTCCCCAATGCCAACCCTAACTGCCTTTAACCCCCCCGTATCCTATGAACCCTCCCTACCTGGTTAGAAACATTCCTCAATGTTCACACAACAAATTCCCAAAGTTGCACTCCAATTGGTCAAGTAGTTTTGAAATTTCTGTAGACCCCCCCCCCCCCTCTCATAACCTGTACCCCCCTCCCACTAACATCCTGATTGAAGTACCACTTGAATGTACTCGTCGAGCTGAATCCAGAATCTAATTACAATCGGATTTACGTACAACCGTTCAAAGTTATTATAAGCATAAACGTCCTCATAGAAGTGATTATAACACGTTTTTTAGTAGTATTTCATTCATAGCGTTTCAACGGATGGACAGATTCAAATGCGGATTTTTCATAAACCTTCCCAGATAAATTCTGCGTCAAATGGTACCAGCCGCAACTTTCTACGTTCAGCCGTTCTCAATTGATGCCGAGACAAACAAACAAACAGACAAACAAACAGACACTGTTTTATTATATGTATAGATAAGATAAGATGTTTACCTTCTTGTCGTCAACAAAGTCTTCATTGGAAAATTTCTGTAATGCTTTTCCATGCTTGTATGAACGCATGCGCCTATAATAGTATTCGTGCCTTATTTTGTTGTTTGATTTAATACCAGTTCTTCAGACCTCGTATCGAATTTAACCTATTTTGACTCTGACCAATCGCAGGTGTTTTACTGTTTAGTTCTGCGCAAGAAATAACTCTGAGCAACCTCACGGACTTCCTGAACACAGTTCCCAAAATGCCGGAGCTGACCCCTTGTATTTGCGGCGTTTTCCTCTCGGGCCAGTTCAACAGGACGACGCCCGTACAGGGTAACCCGGTCCTCATGAATGAGCACAACGAGCACTTCGCCTGCTCGCACATCGGTAACAAGCAGTGCATCAACAAGTGTCTTGATGTGGTAAGTCACCTCCAGCGTCCGATATACCCAGTGCCCGCTCTACCATATAGGCAAACTAGGCAAAGTGAAGGGCGCCGAAATTTGAGGGGCGCCAAAATGGCAAGTGGACAGAAAAAAAAATTGGGAAAAAAATAAAAAAAATTGAAAAAAAATGCACGATAAAGCTTATCAGCAATGTATTAAGTATTAACAAGATATTAATGATAGAAAGTAAATTATATAAAATGAAATATATAAAATTATGTCATTATAACATAATTAAAGTAATATTTATCCTCTAATAAAAAATGCTTTGTTGTTTATTTGTACCTGTTATGATATCAAAGATAGCAATAACAAAAATTTTTTTAGGGGCGCTTTTTTTATCATTTGCCTAGGGCGCCTGTATTACTAGAGCGGTCCCTGGATATACCACCTACCTGGTCAAACTCGTGCTTAGTTAAAGTTCCATTTGAGTAGGTACCTAACACGAAAGTCATTATCACCATCCTACCAACGTTAGAGAGCTCTCCGAGCGTTCCAACTGCTGTGTAGTGGGTTCTTGGACCAGTATGCTAAATTTGTTTCTTTATTGGCAACAGCACACATTAAATTATCAAGTTCAACAAAACAGTTGAAAATAGAAGTATTTTGCCGGTACCATTACCGGCAGATTGGCACAGTGTTGGCTCTAAAACATTATACAGCAGAAGTTGGTACATGTCAGATACCTCAGTGACCTAGGCTACATAAATATAAACATTCGAAATTTCGCCAGTGTTTTGGTTTATTATTTTCAATAATGAACCATTGGAATCGAGCATGAAAAAAAAAATTCTTACCCCCCCTCAAAATTTGATGGATTACGTTTCAAGGTATGTAGAATCCAAAACTGCAATAAAAATATTTCTGTCTGTCCGCCGTACGCCGTACGGGCCACTTTTCTTAGTTACCATGAAAGAAAATTGATGAAATTCGGGTTATAGGTTCCGTTCGGCGTCTAGTTGGTCCTCGAAGCTCGACGTTACTGTGAGTCATCTCTAAGGGGTTCAAAATAGGGGTTGAAATTTTCAAAACGCCTATACCATTTTTTTACGTGAATATTTTTACGGTTTTAAATAGTTCTTGAACTTGCGAGTTTTTTAAGACCATCCGGAGCACCTTACGTCCAGCCGTTCGTTCACAGTAAGGCCCGAAGTTTGCACCGACAGGCATTTTCGACTCCAGTGTGAATGAAATTGTATACAATCCAAACCAAATCTCGTAACCAGAGACGCGCCCACAATAGGAATTTGTGAATACGGCCAATCATTGGTAGGGATCACCTGATTATATTGGCGGAGTATGAAGTCGAGTTGGTTGTTCTGTGATATTATTTAATTTGAAAAATGATGGCTCTATTGGAGTTTGTTGGTAGGTAGTGAAACTTGAACAAACGTTGAAGTATTATTGATGGGTAAATTATTACTACGGTAAATCATTACTCAACGGTAAATTATTACACAACGGTAAATTATACCATCTACGTAGAAGGGGCTGGAGTTTGTTGGTAGGTACTTTTGCAACTTTTTTCACTCCTCATCAACAATTTCTTTTCAGAACTTCATTATGTGTGTTTCTTTTTGTTAGGTAGGTACCTACTGTTTGTCATCGGCAGAATTATTTTAGCAACATTTAACTCGTGATTTAGGTAGGTACCTAGTAACGAGTACGGGGTTAGGTACCAACCTACGGAGGGTCTGCGATCTACATAATATGCATATAATAGAATAGTACATATCATATTATATAGACGGGTTATCTATACATAGAGCTGTGATCTGTAACAGTAGGGTATTCTATACAAAATAATAAACCGTTGTGCAGGGATTTGCAGCGTTTTGCTTTACCAAAGAGAGAGTTATAGACGTTATCTGTTGGTTTATTATTTTCAATAATGAACCATTGGAATCGAGCATGAAAAAAAAAAATTCTTACCCCCCCTCAAAATTTGATGGATTACGTTTCAAGGTATGTAGAATCCAAAACTGCAATAAAAATATTTCTGTCTGTCCGCCGTACGCCGTACGGGCCACTTTTCTTGGTTACCATGAATCAAAATTGATGAAATTCGGGTTATAGGTTCCGTTCGGGGTCTAGTTGGTCCTCGAAGCTCGGCGTTACTGTCAGTCATCTCTAAGGGGTTCAAAATAGGGGTTGAAATTTTCAGAACGCCTATATGTTTTTTTTACGTGGATTTTTTTACTGTTTTAAATAGTTCTCGAACTTGGGAGTTTTTTAAGACCACCCGGAGCACCGTACGTCCAGCCGTTCGTTCACAGTAAGGCCCCGAAGTTTGCACCGACAGGCATTTTCGACTCCAGTGTAAATGATAGGTACTTTTTCAACTTGAACAAACGTTGAAGTATTATTGATGAGCAAATTATTACACAACGGTTCATTATTCTATCTCCGTAGAAGGGGAACCTATACAGGTAAATTATTACACAACGGTTTAGGTAGGTACCTAGTAACGAGTACGGGGTTAGGTACTAACCTACATAGCACATATGTTATATAGAAGGGTTATCTATACGGAGACCTGTGATCTGTAACAGGAGGGTATTCTGTACAAAATAATAAACCGTTGTGCAGGGATTTGCAGCGTTTTTCACTCTTCATCAACAATTTCTTTTCAGAACTTCATTATGTGTGTTTCTTTTTGTTAGGTACTGTTTGTCATCGGCAGAATTATTTAAGCAACATTTAACTCGTGATTTAGGTAGGTACCTAGTAACGTGTACGGGGTTAGGTACTAACCTACGGAGGGTCTGCGATCTACATTATATGTATAGAATAGTACATATCATAAATTATATAGACGGGTTATCTATACATAGAGCTGTGATCTGTAACAGAAGGGTATTCTATACAAAATAATAAACCGTTGTGCAGGGATTTGCAGCGTTTTTAATATCAAACGAAAGGATGGCTTCGAAAATGGGCAGTTCCCAAAAAATAAAAAGTGGGTCAACATTTCAGTTTTTGCAGGTCAAAATAGCTACAAATCTATAGAAATGGCTGCAGATCGCTAAATATTGTGGGGTCAGAATGGTACTGTAGGAGCCAAAAATTGTAAAAATTGCTCACGAAAAATGTTGTAGGGCGGTATTTTGAAAATCCGTTCATAATGGCCATAGTGCATGACTGGATTTTTTAAAAAATATATTGTGCCAGGCTGCAGAGTCCCAACAAAATCTTATTCACATCTATGACTTGCAAGTTGAAGGTGACACAGAACTGTAAAATTAGCTGTATAGGTTATGGTTTTTTCCCCCATGGACAGAAGGTAAGTACCACCTATCTACGTGAGACTCCTTCGGTCAGCGCATCCACTAGTTTGCTTACGGAATGGTATCGTTTACCTCCCAATAGGTGAAGTTTACTGGAGTTGATGGAATTCTATTCTGTATGTTTGGAAACGTTGCTGAATATTATTTAGTGATTTCTGTCATTCACGCGAAGCTCCCTTGAAAGTGAACGCATTATCGAAATGCTGAAGAATATTTTCTTTTCTCGCCGTCAGTCTTCCATTCTGGAGATGATAACTGAGTACAGCAAGGCAGACGAGGAGCGGAATTCCGCGTGTCAGCTTTGAAGAATTGTGTGGGTTACACATTCTCCTTTTTTTGCCAAATGGGAAATTTTCGTATGTTGCAAATTCTCCTTGTTTTGCCAAATTCGGTTGAATAACGGAAATTATCACTTATTGACCACATAATGAGGTGTTTATGTTGGGAAGTCTGGACAGAAAACGAGTGCAAAATTTGAATTTCTGAGTTCCCGCTGGAAATGACGTATCAAATAAATTTCCGAATAGTTCAACTCTTTAGTTTTGGCTGCATTGAGAACCTTCGCCTCAGAGGCTTTGCTCCGCCTGCTTGGACCAATAGCCAATCAGATGTCAATTATAGACCTGATACGTCATTTTTTGTCGCATTTTTAATTTTTATCACCCTCATTTAAAAAAGTTTATTTTCGAAAACAGGCTTCAACCTCTCATTTTTCCAACAATTCCGAGTATTTTTATCCATCAAAACGTTTTGACAAAAATTCCCCATTCTGTTCAGTAGGTAGCGGAAATTCAATTTATTGACCACATAATGAGGTGCTTGTCGGAAATTCTATGCAGAAGACGAATGTGAAATTTGAAGTTCTCGCTAGAAATTACGTATCAGGTAAATTGCCGAGTAGTTCAACTCAAATCCTGCTTAGAGCCCAACCCGAACCGCAGTTGATGGATAGATGGAACGGCAAATTTAGAAATAAATTTAAAAAATACTTCCTAAAAATCAAACCACGGGAAATGTCATGGCAAAGGTTCTAGAAGGTTGCCACGAAGGTTTGTCATTTCTAATGTTGGGTTGTTGGCAGCACTGAGAACCTTGGCCTACGAGGCTTCGCTCCGCCTCCTTAGGCCAACAGCCTGTCGGATATCAATAGACCTGCTACGTCATTTTTTGCCGCATTTTTACTTTTAATCACCCTCAATTTTTTTTTTTTTCTAAGCCTATTTTTGAAAAGGCTTCAAAATACGTACCTGCCACTTTTGGAAGGGTTCTGAATATTGTTTTTCAGAAAAAATTGTATACGAAAATTCCCCATTGAACGAGCTCAATTACCTCTCTCGGAGATTGTCGCATGAAGTGAAATAATATAAATTAACACGCGCAGTTGAAGTTATGACTTAGCAGAACCAGCATGAAGTAACCCACGGGCCTTGTCACTCTTCAATGTGGGCTCCTACGGTCTCGTCATCCTTTGCCTCGATTAACGTTAGTCTAATAAAAGTGAGAAGTTGTAAGAAGACTAATAACACAGGAATTGTTGGACGGAGCCTGTACTGGGGGAACTCGACCTCCGAGCTGCTCGACCAATTTACCTAATTGACCCAAGTTTTAACAAACTGCCGTCGGGGGCAGTCGTGAAAAAAACTAATTCCTCTTCCCCCTTTTGTTCTCTACAACTAAATCCATCTCCAGAGTCGGACGAGAGCTGGACGAGTGACACAAGCTGACGTTATCCTTTTGTCACGATGTCGTTTGCCGCGTCACCCCTGCCCCCGATCTCTCATTATTCCGGCACCGGCTGAATGAACCGTGCGTTGCACAGACCTCGGAATAGATCGGATTATGAAATACATACGTAGGTATTACGTATTGAATGCAAACCAAATTTCATTAATTTTGGTTCATGGTAACTAAGAAAAGTGTGAGGTACGGCGGACGGACAGAAATGTTTTCAATTCCATTTTCGTACTCTACGTAATTTGAAACGGAAACCTAATCGAATTGAGAAACTCCTCCTTTTTTGAAGTCGATTAAAAACCGAAAAGTCGCCAAAATAAAGTTCTTCATTGGGTCTCAACCACGAAACTAATGACTGGGAAGACTTATTTTAAGATGGGTTCCTTCTAAACAGTGTCGTAGCCAGGATTGTTGTGGGGGGGGGGTTATCGGAAATAGAAAAAATCCTGCCATGCAGCATGGCTATAAGAGCGAATTTTCAAAGAACTATTCCTGATATTGTATAAAAAGATGATATAGCGAGAATCCTAATTGTCGTAAAACACGTTGACAACAAGTTCCACTTCTAGCGAATTTTTTAAGAAAAGAAATTGTTAGTCGATGGCACAACATGCATTTTTGAAACAATTTTCGGTTTGTAGATAAATATTTGATTGGATTCTCCATTTCAAATCTAGGACAACCAGTATTTTTGGCCAATGGCGAGCACCTCGGCCAAAAACTACCTACCTACTATAGACTGGTTGTACAGTAGAAAATTTCCCACGTTGAGGTGGCAGACATGTGAATTCGCATTCTGTAAGCTAAGCAAAATCGGCTGTATGTTATGGAACACCATGCTCACCTTGAAATTATGAGTACCTAGGTGATGACTCCATGATTTTTTGTGATTATGAGTACCTAGGTGATGATTATGAGTACCTAGGTGATGATTATGAGTACCTAGGTGATGATTATGAGTACCTAGGTAATGATTATGAGTAGCTAGGTGATTACTCCATGATTTTTATGATTGTGAGTACCTAGGTGATGATTATGAGTACCTGGGTGATGACTCCATGATTTGTATGGTTATGAGTACCTAGGTGATTATTATGAATACCTAGGTGATTACTCCATGATTTTTATGATTATGAGTACCTAGGTGATGATTATGAGTACGTAGGTGATGGTTATGAGTACCTAGGTGATTACTCCAGGATTTGTATTATTGTGAGTACCTAGGTGATGATTATGAGTACCTAGGTGATTACTCCAGGATTTGTATGATTGTGAGTACCTAGGTGATGATTATGAGTACCTGGGTGATGATTACGAGTGCCTGGGTGATGATTATGAGTATACCTAGGTGATGACTCCATGATTTTTATGATGAGTACCTAGGTGATTATTATGAATACCTAGGTGATGATTATGAGTACCTAGGTGATGACGCCGTGATTTTTTGGTTAGCATCATGACAAAGATAATTATGTACGTTGCAATACAGCCATGAAGTTAAGTCCTTAATCGTGTACAACTATTTAATGGATGAGAATAATGAACGAGTTAAAATATAAATGCCATCGATATTTTCAGTTGGTGAAACATCTAGCGAACAGTCCGGCCATCATCTGCGGAGCCATTGACAGGAATTGTCTCAAGGAGCGTGTAAGTGCAAATTCTTTACATAACGTCAGTTCTCCCTAGTACGTTCAATTCAGTATCCCATCAATGGCTTACGTAAACAAGTACATAATAGTCGATTTTCTAGGTTAGTACCATGATCCCCCCCCCCCCCACCAATAAAACCTCCTCCTGCACCAATATTGAATCTGGTGATTTCAGATTCGAACCTGACTTACCCCTCGACACATGCTCCCAACGTTTCATTAAGATCTGAACATCGGGACAACTTATGGCGTCCCCCACTAATCCCCCCCCCCCCCCCCATTTCGACCTCCTATTTTTGGAATTCCGTTTATCGCAGATTCCAAGTTTGACTACCTTTGATGTTGTCACTAAGCTTTATGAAATGGGCAATTTTCATGGGTTAAAAATTCCCTTTTTTGGCCAGGCGTTGCTACTTGATGGAAGATGGCTGAGATTTGTTTGTTAATAAAAAATTTATTAGTAAAAAAAAAAAAAACATAATAATTCTATCCAGAAAAGGAGTGTGAAGTTTTAATTTTTTAATTTCCTAGATCTATTTAGAAATTGCGTACCAAGTAAACGAGTAGTTCAACTCAGATCTATGTACAGAACCACATTGGATGGATGGATGGAACCACAAATTTTTAAATAAATTTAAAAACACAGTCCTCAAAATCAAACCAAGGGGGAGGTCATGGCAAAGGTTCTAGCAGGTTGCCACGAAGGCTTGCCATTTCTAATGTTGGGTTGTTGGCAGCATTGAGAACCTTCGCCTAAGGCTTTGCTCCACATGGGCCAACAGCCAGTCAGATTTCAATAGAACTGTCACATCATTTTTTGCCGCGTTTTTACTTTTAATCACCCTCATTTAAAATATTTAACGCTCATTTTTGAAAACGAGCTTAAAACTACCACTTTTCCAAGAGCTCTGGGTTTTTCCCCCCAAAAAATTTCTTTTGACAAAAATTCCCCACTTGTTGCGAGGAGCGAACAAAATCAAGTATTTACTGATGGACAGAGAAAAATTTAAACATAAAATTTCTTGAGTAATCAATGTACAGGCAGAATTCCTGTTACCTTATTAATATTATTCACATCACCAGTAATTTCACTTCAATCCGATTCATTTCCTTACCTGTTCAACTTGTTTTCAGGCCTACCTGTTCTACAAGAATTGCAATGATAAGTGGGTGAACAGCAACCTGTCAGCTGGAAGGGAATACTGCTGCAAAGATGGTTCACCCTTCAAGTGTCCATAAATTCCAAACAATGAACGGCGTGTGATATTTACGTTGTACAAAATCCTTGTAGCGTAGGTGTCTCGGAATTTGATCTTGACTTCGTACTCTTATTATTCACTAACTTTTTTTTACATTTTTATATTTTTCTACAAATAAATACATTTTATAATACGAGTAGTTTATTGGTTGACTTGTATGAGTTGGGATATAAAAGCAAACGTCTTGAAGACGCGGACGGGCGCTGATTGCTATGACCAAGTACCTACATGGACCTTTTATCGTACTGGCGTGATAGGATTTGGAAGAATTCTACTGTAGCAGAGTTTCGTGGGGAATACTTTTGCATGTATAGTCCAGAATTGATGTGGGTCGATGCATGTATAGTCCGGAATTGGGATCCAGAATTAGTGTGACTTCATAATTGGGTGATGTCACTAGTGGGTCCGCTGACCAGGTGCCTCACGCGATTTTGAAAATAGGCTCAAATTCTGCATACATGTACCATGCTCAATAACAGCTATTTTTCGTAACGTTTAATGGCTAAATATTTATCAGTCGCTGTAAGGATGATGATAGAGGTTTGACAGTTATTCCATTCGACTCAAGTGCTGAACCTATATGCTGAAAAACTACCTATATATTATACCAAACAGATGACACCACTGGTGCCACCGTGGCGCCGTTCCCTGTCACCAGGAGCGTAGCGTGCCTCTGGTGACGGGGGTACCGCAATGAATTCCACCCCCCCCCCCCAACATTCACACTTCCTCACACACTCTAAAAATGTAAATGTGAAGCAGTTCTTAGCAAGCTGTTTGTCAAAGGAATTTTATGATATTATTGATCTTCCAAATTCATTAGAAATAATTCAAAACATTCCCTTGCAAATAGCCAGTATCCAGGACTTGCCAACGGGGAGGCGACTGGCGAGGTGTTTACGAGCAGCTTTTGTCAATGTGAGTAAACTAGAGAAACCACATGTTACCCACGGCGTTTTTTCAGAGGAAAACAAGAGGCAAGGGAAACAGAATAAAAGGTTTTTCGAACTACAGCCTGATAACCATTGGTACCTATTGTATGTTTCAACAGTGAAATGCCGAGTGTACTCACGGTTACGTTCCTTCACAACTCTCTTGAAATCAGGCAACGCTGAGGTTGACCGGCCGGCTCTGATGATGTCGTTCTTTTCGCTAAAACTACGAGAACTAAACGAACGCCGAACCACGGAACAATTAACGCAACAACTATCAATTTTAGGAGGAGACTAGGACACTAGGAAAGATTCGAATTCAAACAACTAAACCTGAAATTAGGAACAATTATTGTGAAAACTACAATTAATAACATTATGAGAAAACAGGCCGTCGTAAGAATAGCTTCCGAAAAGCAAAATGGATGAGAGTGACACTGGAAGTTGTCAAAGTTTTTTCTTGAGTTTTTAATCGATAGCTACAATCGATCCATACGCCAGTATCGCTCCTCACCAAGATTGGATACGCTGGATATTTGCGCTAGCCCAACTTACTAACACAGTCTCCTGAAGATGTGTAAGACACTCACTCACACACGCAAACACACTCACACAGACGATGTAGAGACACACACACATCGGATTCTGGGCCTCCACAGGACTGGTAGCGGTACCCCAGCGGCCTTGAGATTTCAAATATTCGAAACCTGCCGAAAACCATATGATTCTAATCGACTAATCGATACTTGGCTGTTTTTCGTCCATGACTGGCAGACATGGAGGTTGGAGGATAGTTCATGGAGGGAGAGTCATGGAGGATGGAGTTATGAGTCAATATTCAAGTTGCTACCTACCTACGGATTGTAATTTTTTGTGTAGGGTAGCGCCGGTACCCCCGGTACCCCTGACGCTACGCGCCTGCCTGTCACCTTGGTGGCACCAAAAACTATAAACAAATTCGTGTGGCCTAAAGAATATATCCTCTCAAAATTTCAAGTCAATATACCCAAAATTGTGGCTTGTAGCGCGGTACAGAATACAAAGGTTAGGTAGTATACCTATAATAGTAGCAACAACTCAAATTTATAATAATGAATAGAACATTGAGGATATATGCATTATAATTGGGTCCCAATTTCACGATTATTTTCCGTTTTATGCAGTTAGAAGACTATTTATCTCTACTTCTTTTCTGTCAGTATGTACCTACCTACTTAAGAAGAGGGTAATACTAACCTGAAATATATTTATGTAATATTTGGTAGTAGGTATATAAAATTTATTAGGTACGCAGTTCAGTTTGAACTCTTCGGCCATTGGTTTTGCAATGGTTAGCTCAGGAGGAGGTGATTGATTGACGACGAAGTAGTGGGTTAAGTGAGAGGGGGATGGGGGAAACTGCCTTATTTTAGAAAGTAAACCAGATTAGACCTCGATGTTCCGATATGAACGAAACTTGGGCAGTATAACTGAGGCAGTTCAGCTTGACATCTAAGGGGTTTCAGTTTAATCATCTATGAATAGAACATTGAGGATATGCATTATTATCGTAGATATTAGCTTTGTTCGCAGTGGCTTTTTCTGGTGGTTAGCTGACTCCTAGAAAACCTTAAGAAAACTGATCCAGAACCCTCTTGATAAGTGTTTGAGATGGGTTTGAGTTTGATAATGGTTGGGAATAGAGAAGGCAGTGCATGGTCAGTTTCTCGTCCGCCTTATTTTCAGCGTACTGGAATGACGATCAGAAAACCGGCTTTGAATGGAAAACACTGCGAACAGCCTGTCGTGGATACTATAGTCTGAAAAGAGTCCAAGAACCACTGCAAACGCCTTTCTGACGGTCAGATAACCGTCAAATGGCCGCTGTTAACAAACCTATTACAAGTTGTACCTAACCTAGTATAGAGTGACAAGACAAGCAGGGGCTTTGATTTTGATGACCGGAAAACATTGATTCCTACTCATTTGTTTATTTTTTTGTTCAACAGGCGAAGCCCATTAAATCCAATATAAATATACAAAGAAAATATCAAAATTGTACAGCAATTGTACAGTTGGTTAACAGAGATCACACATGAATGACCTCATACTTAAAAAACGTCCTTGTCACATGGGTTTATTATTCCATTGGACATACCTACAGAAATGTTGGCTGTTTATTTATTGTTTCTTTCATATAGAATAATTGGAATAGCTATCTCTGGTGGTTTCCACCAATTTTGGTCACCAAAACACGAATAAAGTACGCTATTTTTTCTTTTTTTTTTAAATAAATAAATAATCTCTGATCATTGATAGTACGTTTAATCGTCTTGATCCACCTGTTGACACTTTTTCCAGTGTTGTTCTACAAATTGATGGTGATTTCAGACTATTTCCCAGGTTTTTGACTCATAAAAAATCAATTTCGGGAGCTGAACATCTGGCAGAACCTCAATTTTCTATTCTTTGGTCAAAGACTTCATATTCGGTCTTCTCGTCCCCAAAAACATGAAAAACGATACCTTAAAAGCTCATGTTACTAACATGTTGCTAAAACGCAAAAAGTACCTATTTTTACACACATTTTCACTCATAACACCCCTGGATATATTCCGATCGGGCTGAAAAGTTTGGGGACACAACTAGGGCCCAAATGGAGCATGTGTGCGAAAGAACGATTTTTTTAGACCGAAAATGAAGCCTGTACACGTGATACGGCGGACGGCGTACGGCGGACGGCGGACGGTGGACGGCGGACCGCGGACGGACATTGCATTTTTGGAATCTACGCACCTTGAAACGGAAAAGAAAAAAGTTTGAGGGGGTGTTATAAAAATTTTTTGCTGAGCGAATACATAGGTGTATTATTCACAGAATAATAAACCAAAACAACTCGTACAACAACAAACGTAAGGGCATACAATGAGAATGTAAGTAGATTGAACTGATGCAATATAAAAGCGAATCTAAGTATAGAACAAATCTATCTTGTGGCACTTAGTGCTTATCTGAGGATAGGAGATGAGATATTCTTTTGATAACAGTTAGAATTAAAATCAATTTCTGCAGGAAGCTTATTTGCAATTCGCTGCATGTGAGAAGGGAGAATTGAAAGAATAATTATATTATTCTTACTATGGTATGGCACTCTGAAAGGAGGATTTGACCGTAAGGGATAAGATGGAACATGGAAATTTATTTGGCCAAAGAAAGAGGAATCATCGGTAATATTGTTTAATAATTTTAAAAGGAAAAGTGAATCAAATTATTGTCTCTCAATTGAAAGGTTTGCATATCCAATATATTCAAGAGCTCTCAAAAATAATTCACATTATGGGATTTGCGTTCCAAAATATCCTATTGTATTAAACGTGAAGGATGTGTGTCTGTAGGTACGTCTTCTGCGCCTAAACTATTGGACCGATTTTCTCGCGGTAGGTATCGTTGGATTCCTCGCATCACAGCGCACTGTGATCAAAATCCACGATACCTAAAAAGTGCCAAATCCAATCGTCAAATCGTGTTTCTGACCAGCCGAGCCCGAAATTTATCGGCAGGTCCTTGAATAATGAAAGTTGTAACCTGTTGTAATACTAAAGTATGGGTATCAAGGAATGCATGAGGCAGGTGTACTAGAAATGAGGAGGAGGTAGTTACCTGACACATCACACAGCAGGAATGCCGTTCATCAAGCTACTTCAGGCTCAAGTCATTCACAATGACAATGACCGTTACTCACTCTATTTCACCTAACTACGTTCATAGAAGAAGCGGCTACGGGGGGTCACAGAGTAGTGAAAATGCCCGGATAAAAAAAAAACGCTGCGAAGTTCTTGTCACTTGGGTTTATTATTCTATCGGATATAAGCACATAAATGTTGCTGTTCATTTATTGTTTTTTTGATGCGCAATAATTAATTGAAATGGCTATTTTAGATGGTTTCCACCAATTTTGGCCTACCAAACACGACCTCGGTTTTTTTTTGCAGAATATCTTTGATCATTGATAGTGCTATTTGATTGTCTTGATTCACCTGCTAATACTACTTCTAGTGTTATCATACAAATTTATTGTGATTTCAGACAATATCCCAGGTTTTTGACTCATAAAAAATGAATTTCGGGAGCTTAACCTTCGTTGCAACCTCAATTCATCACTCTTTGGTCAGAATCAACTTCATATTCGGTCTTCTCCCCCTAAAAAACATGGAAAACGACACCTCACAAGCTCGTGTTCACTAAAACCTCAAAAATCCCTCGAAAACCCCTATTTTTACACCCATTTTTCTCCCATAACACCCCTGGGTGTATGTCGATCGGGAGCTGCCGAGCTTTGGAGCACAACTAGGACCCAAATGTGTTCCCAAATGGGGACCCAAACTGTGTGCGGAAGAACGAAGATTTCAGACCAAAATTTAACGTAAATTTAAGGCTAAAACTTCGTTAGAACCTCAATTATTCCACTCAGGTAAAAATCGACTTCATATTCGGTCTTCTCGGCCTAAAAAACATGGAAAACAATAACTCAAAAACTCATGTTACTCAAACACAAAAAAATACCTTTTTTATACACATTGTTCGAGTTAAATAGATAGATGCAGTGGAAGGCTGTATAGAAAGGAAGTACTTACTGGAATAGATTGTAAGTATACTAGGTTGACCAAGAAAATGTAGGTGAATTTCTCGTATGTACCAAATTAGATTTATTGTTCGAAATCAAAGACAATGTACTTAAATTGAAAGAGCTCTGAAAAACTTAATGGCCATAAAGAAAATGACAGGACATGTCCTTCGAGGAAAATGAAAGAAAAACAGTCATGCAGCATGGCTATAAGAGCGAATTTTCGAAGAAATAACCACGTTCCTTCACCTTCAAAGTGCTCCAGTTTGAGAACGGAATGAGATATCGCAATTCTGATTTCACCATCGTGTTCAGCGTACAAAAACCTTTAAAATGAGGGGTCACTTGTTAGAAAATAACATTTTGGGGATTTTTGGGTAATTTTTGCGCACTTTAAATGCTCTAATTTGAGAACGGATCAAGATATCTAAAATCCGATTCCACCATCGTGTTCAGCGTGCAAAAACCTTTAAAATGAGGGGTCACTTGTTGGAAAATAACATTTTGGGGATTTTTGGGTAATTTTTGCGCACTTTAAATGCGCCAAAACCCTCCTTAGAGTAGGCCAATTTCGCCCATCTTCGAACTTAGCCTTTCGATTGCCAAGATAGATTTTTTGTGCAAATTTGAGCTGTTTATCTCAATTCTATCGAGAGTTATCGTCTGGAGTGACACATATATATATAAATATATATATATACATATAAAAAAGTGTTAAATTTCAGGAATCGTTTTAGAATGGTCTGAAACGGATTTCTATGAAGAAAATTTCCAAAAATTTATATTATTTAAATTTCGAAGCCATTGCAATAGCTTCATTTTCTTTGAAAATTCGCTAAAACTCGGCGCTCCGCGCCTCGCCAGGGGGCAAGCCCCCTGGACCACCGGTTACCTCTATTTACATACTTCGGACGAAATTATAGAAACACAGAATGTGTTTTAGCTCACCCGTTTCACATAAACCGCAACTCACATTATCCGAGGCCTGGGCAGCGTCAAGTTAAAGTCCCAAGGTGCCCACATACCAAATTACAGCTTCGTAGAGATCATAGAAATTAGCTTTAGGAGCAACTCAGCTGATCCGGGGCCTGGGCAGCGTCAAGTTAAAGTCCTAAGGAGCCCACATACCAAATTACAGCTTCGTAGACCCTTCAGGTTTTTGTCCCCCTCGCTGTATTATAATAAGCTTTAGCCACGCTTATACACATCGAAACAACCAAGTGACAACCAAACAAGCGTCATTGTTTACTATCGATTTATAACATCCATTTATATAGTTATATTATGAAACTAGGAAATAAATACCAAGAACAAATACGAAATAAATGCGTGATAAATCAAGAGCTTTCCAACGAATGGAAATCGATTTTTGTCCGATGAAAATGAAAGAAGTTTCATTTCCCTAGCAACTACTCGGTTGTACGTGAAAATCATAAGACAATTTCGCGCTACTTTTATGTCACTTTTACTGTCGTTTTTCGGCGGGGGGTCCCATCGCTAAAACACATTCTGTGTTAAAATAAGTTGCCTGTGATGGGATTCGAATCCGGGACCGTCGGCTCCTCTCGTCCGGGGATGGCGATAGGTGAGGTTTGGGGATGCGGCGGATGTCCGTCGATCGAGATCTTTACAGATCGAAAGTAAATTGGGAAGTAGTTACGTACTTCGCCAAATTCCCGACTTGTTTCCCTTCGTGGCGGGGGATAGAAATGCCAAGAATTCCGGAGAACTAATGACGTAGTCGCACGGAGAGATTGGGGAAAAACAAGTTGGCGATGTTGAACACTGTGGTTGGCGATGTTCGAGCTCACAGGACGATACTGACACGTAGATGGGAGGGACGTGGCGATGGCTCGGGCGAAACGTCTTATCGCATTGAACTTTGCCGAAGAAACAAGAGTTCATATCAATGCACTGAGAGCTCAATTAAAATAATATTCACCTTCATCATTCAATCCACTTAAAACTAAGCTCAATGAGCGAGAACGACAAAAAAAATAGGTACTAAAAATAAAAAGATTACTTTTGGTGTTTTGGCCAAAACACACATTTTCACTCATAACACCCCTGGGTATATCCGGATCGGGCTGCAAAGTTTCGGGACACAACTAGGGCCCAAATGGAGCATGTGTGCGAAAGAACGAATTTTTTAGACCGAAAATGAAGCCGGTATGCATGGTACGGCGGATGGGGGCGTTAAAAAACATTTTTTGCTGCGCGAATACATAGGTGTGTTATTCACAGAATAGTAAACCAATATCCGAAGACCCCAGTAGCGCGATTCTGCAACTCGCTACCTTATTGTCGGTATGGAGTGGGTTTCGCTATTCCTCTCGTGTAACGACACCCGGATAGCGAAATTGGTATTCTGGAACTTATGATACCGAACTTGAATAACAAATTGTCGTTGCAGAATGAGATACCGACGTCGTTAGCTTGTCTCACGAAATCTGAGTCTAGGGCGAGCAATCGACTGGAACTCATTCCGTTTCCATGGTGATAAGCAGTGATGAAGTGAATTGAAGAGTGTGTGTGTGCGCCGGAGTCAGTGATTGTGTTTTGAATCCCCCGAATTCACTCGGTGGCTGAAATAAATGCTCATACCTTGGAAGCCAAAAATTGCAGTTTGGGATCACTTGACACTTGGGATAGGTTTTGATTTCAATTTGTTGTATCGTCTTGTGGTATTAATACAGTTTTTACCGTTTTTAGCTTAAATGTAATATGTATTTTGCCAAATTTATTTGTATAAATTCATGTATGATTTTGTCGAAATTCATGTTTTATAATTGGTACCTACTCGGAAATTCTGATAAATATGCAAGTGAATGAATACCTACCTACGTTTACGTTATTTTCAAAGTCCTATATTTTCTAATAAATTAATTAACAACCTATTAAGGTCACTTACATTTATTATAGAAAACGTAGGGGATTGGTATCTACAGCAAAATTAGGTAGGCACGTACCAGGATTTCAGGGGATAATCCATTCAATCTGGAGCATTGGAGCAATGGTCGAATTCGGTTCATGGCCAAGTGTGGGCTTATCCTAAAGGTTTTTCAGAACATGCAGGGATCAAGAATCCACGAATCTTTTAAAATACCCCAAACAATAAAAACCAAAATTGATATATTAAAAATCACGACAAAGTGGAATACAATTAAAAGATGGCTATTGGATCAAAACAAAGACAATCTAAATTATTTATATGTATAGACCAAACTGAAATAGCACCTAATCGCAATCACAGTTTTCTAATAACTGTATTACATACATTGCTATAACTATTTTATTTTTTCTATTAACCATTGTATTGTTTGATTTATAAACATTAAGGAATACTCCGCAACAAGGATGTATACAAATTTTGTATTGCCCTTACACAGGCATCGCCTTCAGGGGTTCAGAAAGATAGTTACCTACATATTCTTTTTAACTTAGAAATAGTGTTGTCTACCTAAATAAAAAACCTACCTATCTCTACAATATTTTTGTATGTACCTACTAACTAGAAAAATGTTTGTATTTACTTATTTTTCTGAATAAGCAATCTCTCTCTCTCTCAAGGGAATAAGGATTTTCCCCATCTCGTAGCACTCTTCTTTCAAACCGAGGGCGATACCTCTGTTCCCTTTCTTGCAGAATTTCAATTCCCAAGCAAGGAATTCGAGCGTCATAATGCCTGACATTATTATCCAAAATTCATAAGCGCACGAAAAAATACGGTAGATAGGTAGGTAACAACTGCATTATGGTGAAATGCGATTCTAAAAAGTAGATAACTACCCAAAGTGAAATAGACTATATATCACTAATAGAAGTCTTCTATATCACTAACTTCCTAACTACCTACCTATCAAGTAATTTTAACGTTTTAAGTTATTTATTACGATGTTTTATGACATCACTGCCATAAATTATTAAGTCACTAATTTATCTACCTAGTTACCTACGGTAAGTACCTACATTGGGCTTATTACATCAAATAAAATTGAAAAAACATGCCAAAAGAAAAGTACCGTAAAGCTTTCTACCGCCGAAAAGCAACGTAGGCCAAGTTTTTTGGGTATAACAAGCTTTCGGTACGGATAACGGGGGGGTCTAGGGCCGTCGAAATGCAAACGACCCCGCAACGACAATTTATCGACGATTAAGCGATAGCTGACGCTATTGAGCCCGTAGAGAATACCAATCGTCGGTATTTAGTGGCATCAATAGTTTTTGTTATGCTAACGATATTTCATCGTCGTTACGATGCCATACCGAGTTGCAGAATCGCACTGCAGGAGGCCTGGGTGAGCGTGACCGTCCGTCAAGCTCCGCCTATGGATATTTCGATGTTTTATAGCATCCAAGCTCCAGCGGATGGAAGGGCACACCCACCACAGTCCCGCGCTAAATTGGTACAATTCATTTAATTGACTTTTTACCCCTTCCACATGGGCTAGTCCTACTATTGGGCCCCCACTCCTGCAGTCAACGCGACTCCCGGGAGGACACAATGCGAAAAGGAAAAAAAAAAACTCCTGTGATCCAATGAGTCAGTATGTCAGTGATCCCATCGTGCCATCGACAACCTTCGCCCTTCTAGCCTAAGCATTCTGCGGTAAGTACCCGTCGTATTGTACAACAGTAGTATTTAATTAGGTATTTAACTAACAAATTTCCAACGGCGTCCCAATATTGGCACACCGTCTCGCCTGATTTATGAACACTCCGCAGGACTATATTGGTTTATTATCCTGTGAATAATACACCTATGTATTCGCTCAGCAAAAATTTTCATAACATGCAGACCAACCACGTCACAGAAGAAATACAGATGGAGGCCCAACATAAGCTGGAGGGGGAGAAGATGTAGCGACCTGCATTCGTTATGTTGTGTTGTAAGCCATGTGGTTACCAATGTCCCGTTTCTAGTAAACAATAAAAAAGTTCATTCTTCGTTTGGTAATGGTGATTTACACTTACTCATTCCGAAATACTTCACAGTAAGTACACGGAGATACTACAATAACACCCCCTCAAAATTTTTTCTTTTACGTTTCAAGGTGCATAGATTCCAAAAATGCAATGTCCGTCCGCCGTCCGCCGTACGCCGTATCACGTGTACAGGCTTCATTTTCGGTCTAAAAAAGTCGTTCTTTCGCACACATGCTCCATTTGGGCCCTAGTTGTGTCCCGAAACTTTTCAGCCCGATCGGAATATTCCCAGGGGTGTTATGAGTGAAAATGTGTGTAAAAATAGGTACTTTTTGCGTTTTAACAACATGTTAGTAACATGAGCTTTTGAGGTATCTTTTTCCATGTTTTTGAGGACGAGAAGACCGAATATGAAGTCGATTTTGACCAAAGACGCGGAAATTGAGGTTTTACCAAAGGTTCAGCTCCCAAAATTGGTTTTTTATGAGTCAAAAACCTGGAAAACTGTCTGAAATCACCATCAATGTGTACAATAACATTGGAAAAAGTGTAAACAGGTGAATCAAGACCATTAAATGCCACTAACAATGATCAAAGATGATCTTTAAAAAAAAAAAAAGCGTACCTATTTCATGTTTTGGGGGCCAAAATTGGTGGAAATCATCAGAAATAGCTATTTCAATCATTCCACATGAAAGAAACAATACATTTAACAGCCAACAAAAATCTCTAGAACTCCAATAGAATAATAAACCCATGTGACAAGGACTTTGCAGCGTTTTTCTTTTACGTTTCAAGGTGCGTAGATCCAGAAAATCCAATGTCCGTCCGCCGCATCACGTGTACCGGCTTCATTTTCGGTGTAAAAAATTCGTTCTTTCGCACACATGCTCCATTTGGGCCCTAGTTGTGTCCCGAAACTTTTCAGTCCGATCGGAAAGCCGGTACACGTGCGGACGGACATTGCATTTTTGGAATCTACGCACCTTGAAACGGAAAAGAACAAATTTTGAGGGGGTGTTATATACAAATTTTTTGCTGAACGAATACATAGGTGTATTATTCACAGAATAATAAACCAAAACGTGTATAAAAGTAGGTATTTTTTGTGTTTTAGTAACATGAGCTTTTGAGGTATGAAGTCAATTTGGACCAAGGAGTGGAAAATTGAGGTTCTAACGAAGTTTCAGCCTTGAATTTACTTTAAATTTTGGTATAAATCGTCGTTCTTCCGCACACAGTTTGGGTCCCCATTTGGGAACACATTTGGGTCCTAGTTGTGCTCTGAAAGTCGGCAGCCCGATCGGAATACACCCAGGGGTGTTATGGGAGAAAAATGGGTGTAAAAATAGGGGTTTTCGAGGGATTTTTGAGGTTTTAGTGAACATGAGCTTGTGAGGTATCGTTTTCCATGTTTTTTAGGGCGAGAAGACCGAATATGAGGTCGATTTTGACCGAAGAGATTTTAACGAAGGTTAAGCTCCGGAAATTAATTTTTTATGACTCAAAGCATGGGAAATTGTCTGAAATCACCATAAATTTGTATAATAACACTAGAAGCAGAATCAACAGGTGAATCAAGACAATTAAATGGTACTATCAATGATCTAAAATAACCTATAAAAAATTGGTGGAAACCATCAAAAATAGCCATTTCAATAATTGCACATGAACAGCCAAAATTTCTGTAGGTATGTCCAGTAGAATAATAAACCCATGTGACAAGGACTTTGCAGCGTTTTCCATGTTTTTTAGGACGAGAAGACCGAATATGATGTCGATTTGGACCAATGAGTTGAAAATTGAGGTTGTAACGAAGTTTTAACTTTAAATTTACGTTAAATTTTGGTATAAAATCTTCGTTCTTCCGCACATAGTTTAGGCCCTAGTTGCGCTACAAAGCTTGGCAGCCCGATTGGCATACACCCAGGGGTGTTATGGGAGAAAAATGGGTGTAAAAATAGAGGTTTTCGAGGTATTTTTGAGGTTTTAATGAACATAAGCTTGTGAGGTATCGTTTTCCATATTTTTTAGGGCGAGAAGACCGAATATTAAGTTGATTTTGACCGAAGAGTGAAGAATTGATGTTGTAACGAAGGTTATGCTCCCGAAATTCATTTTGTATGAGACAAAAACATGGGAAATTGACTGAAATCACCATAAATTCGTATAATAACACTAGAAGTAGTATTAGCAGATGAATCAAGACAATTGAATTGCTCTATTAATGTTCAAAGATAATCCATTCTAAAAAAAGGGAGCCGAGGCCGTGTTTTTGGGGGCCAAAATTGGTGGAAACTACCTGAAATAAATATTTCAATAAATTGTTATTTATTGAAAGATACAATAAATTTTTATTTATTGAAAGAAACAATAAATGAACAGCAGCATATCTGTAGAATAATCCGATAGAATAATAAACCCAAGTGACAAGGACTTTGCAGCGTTTTTTCGATGTTCCAATACAATTTCACTCCTCACTTTGCAAATGATTCATATTGAATGTCTTGAATGTGTGAAAGAATTGACAACTACGAGTAGGTGGGTACGTAAGATCAATTCAAATAAAACAAATTTGGCATGATACTGTTATTTCCTCGCACATCAACACATCAAATCCACATGAATCAACTAAAAATTATTTATGGGATTTGATCTTAACCAATAATGAACTTCGAGAATCGTGTGAAAAACCCCTGAAATAGGAATAGTCGATTACGTACGTTTACTGCTGTATTTTATGATTTATAAAATTCATACTTTACCATCACTGAAACTAAACAGAATTAACTTATGAAGATTTCATCAACATTTTTTTGATGAATAGTTACACCTGAGCTTCTCCAGAAGGAACTGGGACACCCTGTATAATTATATTACAGTATATATAATATATAATGATATATAATGTAACTTATGTATTTCTTTCATTAACTACCCTATCATCATTAACGAAACAGAGAACAAACCTTATAATTTTTGGCTACGTGACATAAGTAAAAATGCAATTAAAAACCTATGTTTTATTAAAACGAAAAGTTTTTAAAGTCTTCTTCTTACATTTTGGTGATTTTGGTGATCTGTGCAAAAATCTGTTCGATTTCTGCGCACACAAAAATCACTTTATGTAAGAATCTGAATGACGCGAAGTTGGAGCTCTGGTACCAGTGTGCGACACTGAAAATAGCCCCATTAATAATGTACGCAAGTTTTCCTCCAGCCGAACGTCACTTGACCGGCCGGCGCTATGAGGAGAAAGAGGAAGCCGGCGAATGAGAAAGTTATATGATTGAATGATGAGGATGGGAACCTACTTGATGGTAATAGTCTGGTCAATCCCACTCGGAGAGTCCATTCGAGTAATTGGGCTCGTAGGAACCAGCTACTGACGAGTGCATAGTCCTGTCCATTTGACTTGATCCGTCATAGCATTGTAAACGACCCTGAAGAATTTCTCCTCTTTCATATTATATTTATGCTAGCAGAAATACGCAGCAAATTTTTACACAACGTATTATTTATGTTTTATGTTTATTATTTGTTCCTTACTCACTGCCCTTAATTTTGTTGTGGGAGGAGGAGTGTAGGTAACTTAAAAACGCTGCAAATTATTACACAACGATTTATTATTTACCTGTATAGATGCCCCTTCAGCGTAGATCACTGTATTCTGTGGTCAGTACACCCCAGCTCCCCCAGGAAAGCCCTAAATCGAGAACTGGAGCTGGCTCGGGAATTACAGTTCCATGAAAATGCGTGGGATTCAATAATCAATTATTTGTAGTTATTCATGAAGCATAAGGTAAATAATAAACCTTTCAGTAAGAAATAATAAACAGTTGTGTAATAATTTACATGTATATAGATGCCCCTTCTGCGTAGATCACTGTTTTCTGTCTTCAGTACCTCCCCTCGTGCTCCCCCCAGGAAAGCCCTAAATCGCGTACTGGAGCTGGCCCGGGAATTACAATTTGATAAAAATGTGCGGGATTCAATAATTCAATAATTAATTATTTACCTATTGTTATTCATGAAGCATAACGTTTGTTGAAGTTACAGAAGTACCTATCAACAAAATTCAAATGATCCATAATTTTTCATATCACAGAACAACCAACTCGACTTCATACAGCCATCCGTGATTATAATCAGGTGCTCCCTAGCGATGTGATATCTGGGCCGGATTTATACCGTTTGATTCACGATCATGTTGACGAAGCTTTTCGGTGCAAACGAACGGCTGGTTGTGCAATGCTCCGGGTGGTCTCAAAAAATTCTTTACTTCGAGATCAATTAAAAAATACCCTTCTATTGTAAGTTTTCGAGCAACGGCGATCCGAAAATTTCAAGCCCTATTTTGGACCCCTTAGAGATGACTGACAGTAACACCGAGCTTCGAGGAACAACTAGACCCCGAATGGGACCTACAAACCAAATTTCAATAATTTTGCCTCATGGTAAAAGTGCGAAGTACGGCGGCCGGAATTTTTTTGTATTACATTTTCTGATTCTACGTGCCTTGAAAGGGAAACCGTAAATTTTGAGGGGGGTTAAAAAAAATTGTTCATGCTCGATTCCAAAGTTTTATTACTGAAAATAATAAACCAAAAACCGTTGTACTAAATAAAACGGGCTCTAGAGCGCTGCATCGAAGGAAAGTCACGAAAAATTCGCACTTGATAATGGCAGTTTCACAAATTTCTCGTATCGAATCTCATCGTTGCCGTGAAACCCGTCGTCAAATCTTCAACTCCTCTTCTCACAAACCATCACCCGAGCGACTTTATTCTCAAGATCGACAAACAAGATTTTCACGGTTTCGTTATGAATCGCATGGGACAGTAAGGAACGCGAGGGCAACCACCTGTGACCTACGGGATTATTATTATTCTGAAGATGAAATCACGATCGTCGAATAAATCCTGAACGGCCTGTCCCAGAAAAATCGTTTCAGTACGGTTGAAACCGCCGTGAAAGTTTCTTTCCGACGGCACCCACGACCGAAGGAACCAAATGCTGCAAATCCCTGCACAACGGTTTATTATTTTGTATAGAATACCCATCTGTTACAGATCACAGCTCTCTGTATAGATAACCCGTCTATATAATATAATATGTACGTTGTAGATCGCAGACCCTCCGTAAGTTAGTACCTAACCCCGTACTCGTTACTAGGTACATACCTAAATCACGAATTAAATGTTGCTAAAATAATTCTGTCGATGACAAACAGTAACTAAAATGGCAAAAAGAAACGCTAATAATGGAGTTCTGAAGGGAAATTGTTGTTGAGGAGTGAAAAAAGTTGCAAAAGTACGTACCAACAAACTCCAGCCCCTTCTACGTAGATGGTATAATGAACCGTTGTGTAATAATTTACCGTTGTGTAATAATTTACCCATCAATAATACTTCAACGTTTGTTCAAGTTTCACTACCTAATCAACAAACTCTAAAAGAGCCATCATTTTGGTTTATTATTTTCAATAATGAACCATTGGAATCGAGCATGAAAAAAAAATTCTAACCCCCTCAAAATTTGATGGTTTACGTTTCAAGGTATGTAGAATCCGAAAATGCAATAAAAATATTTCTGTCTGTCCGCCGTACGCGGCACTGACCACTTTTCTTAGTTACCATGAAACAAAATTGATGAAAATCGGGTTATAGGTTCCGTTCGGGGTCCAGTTAGTCCTCGAAGCTCGGCGTTACTGTCAGTCATCTCTAAGGGGTTCAAAATAGGGGTTGAAATTTGCAGAATGCCGTATCTCGAAAATTTTCGATTGAAGGGTATGGTTTTTTTACGTTATTAAATTTGTCGAGCTAAACCATTTTTTGAGGCCACCCGGAGCATTGTTCGTCCAGCCGTCCGTGTGCACCAAAAAGCTTCGTCAACACGATCGTGAATCAAACGGTATAAATCCGGCCCGGATATCATCGCTAGGGAGAACCTGATTATAATCAAGGATGGCTGTATGAAGTCGAGTTGGTTGTTCTGCGATATTATTTCATTTGATAAGTGATGGACTATTGGATTTTGTTGGTAGGTACTTGTGAAACTTGAACAAACTTTGAAGTAGGTATTATTGATCGGTAAATTATTACACAATGGTAAATTATTACACAACGGTAAATTATTACACAACGGTAAATTATTACACAACGGTTCATCTACCTAGAAGGGGCTGGATTTTGTTGATCGGTACTTTTTCAACTTGACCAACCGTTGAAGTATTATTGATGGGCAAGTTATCATTATGCTTGACCAGAGGGAACAGAGAACACATAACAGTGATCTACGCAGAAGGGGCATCTATTTCACTCCACATCAACAATAATTTTCCTTCAAAAATTCATTATTTGCGTTTCTTTTCGCCATTTTAGTTACTGTTTGTCATCGAAAGAATTATTTTAGCAACATTTAACTCGTGATTTAGGTAGGTACCTAGTAACGAGTACGGGGTTAGGTACTAACCTATGGAGGGTCTGCGATCTACGTTATATGTATAGACTAGTACATATTATATAGACGGGTTATCTATACAGAGAGCTGTGATCTGTAACAGAAGGGTATTCTGTACAAAATAATAAACCGTTGTGCAGGGATTTGCAGCGTTTTCAAATGAAATAATATCACAGAAGAACCAACTCGACTTCATACTCCGTGAATGTAATCAGGTGCTCCCTAGCAATGATGATCTCGGGCCAATTCCCGATTGTTAGCGCGTCCCTAGTGATGATATTTGGGCTGAATGTATACAATTTCATTCACCTTTCTGTTGAAAATGCCTGCCGGTGCAAACTTCTGGGCCTTACTGTGAACGAACGGCTGGACGTACAATGCTCCGGGTGGTCTTAAAAAACTCCCAAGTTCCAGAACTATTTAAAACCGTAAAAAAATCGAGAAAACGGCGCCCTGAAGACTTCAACCCCTATTTTTCGCCATTAATCTGTCATGCGCAGACGAAACGATTTCCATGGTTTTGAAACGGGACCATCAACAATCCAACCCGCGTCTACCCTCGAAATGTCAGCTCTCTACGACTATTTTTCGCGTAGTTAGAAACGTTACAAGGAAACTGTCAACATTTCATGTTCGCGCATGCGCAGCCGAAAGTTACCGTACTTTGTCAATGATTTTGGTATGGGACCGTCCGTGACCCAACCCGCACCTACCCTCCAAATTCCAGCCAATTTCGACCATTATTTCGGGTAGTTATGGGCGTTACAAGGAATTAGCACAGACAGACAGGGAACCAAAAATGTTCCTCGATGTCTGAAACGCAAAATGGTAGTGGAAATTTTCATTTTGGAGGACATACATTTTTTTTACTCAATCACGAATCCAAGGCTTCCCTACCTTCGGTAGTGAGGAAGCAAAAACGTACTTAACAGACGAGTGCTGTAATATAAACTTTATGACAATGATTCTGATGATGATTCCAATCAAATCAAGATTTTTACACATCACGAAAGAACCATCGTGTTTTAGCGAATTTTCAAAGAAAATGAAGCTATTGCAATGGCTTCGAAATTTAAATAATATAAATTTTCGGAAATTTTCTTCATAGAAATCCGTTTCAGACCATTCTAAAACGATTCCTGAAATTTAACACTTTTTTATATGTATATATATATTTATATATATATGTGTCACTCCAGACGATAACTCTCGATAGAATTGAGATAAACAGCTCAAATTTGCACAAAAAATCTATCTTGGCAATCGAAAGGCTAAGTTCGAAGATGGGCGAAATTGGCCCACTCTAAGGAGGGTTTTGGCGCATTTAAAGTGCGCAAAAATTACCCAAAAATCCCCAAAATGTTATTTTCCAACAAGTGACCCCTCCCTCATTTTAAAGGTTTTTGCACGCTGAACACGATGGTGGAATCGGATTTTAGATATCTTGATCCGTTCTCAAATTAGAGCATTTAAAGTGCGCAAAAATTACCCAAAAATCCCCAAAATGTTATTTTCTAACAAGTGACCCCTCATTTTAAAGGTTTTTGTACGCTGAACACGATGGTGAAATCAGAATTGCGATATCTCATTCCGTTCTCAAACTGGAGCACTTTGAAGATTAAGGAACGTGGTTATTTCTTCGAAAATTCGCTCTTATAGCCATGCTGCATGACTGTGGTTTTTATTTGATCAGTAGCCGACTAATGCGATCAAATTACGCTGGAAACGCTATAGTCCCGAAACAACCTGTTCACGTGGTAAACTTCCGTAAAACCTCCAACGTTCGTTTCTTATTGCATTGACAACTACCAAAGCGTTGGTACCTATCAAAATTTTTCAGAAATCCATCAAATTATTTACGATAGGTGAATTATTTGTGTCGGCCAAAATAAAAATTTCAACTCGCCTTATACAAGTCCTTTGAGTACGAGTTTGGTATTAGGTTCAGGACCGAAAATTCTTGTAAATCATTTTATTAAATTTATAACTTGGGTAATGAGCGAGTGGTCATAATGTGCTGTCATTTTAAGGGTAGGTGCGGGTTGGTCCCAAGATGGTCCAACCAACCTGAAATTCTTCAAATTTCAGCTGCAAGATCTGAGCATGTTCTAAGAATTCACTGAAAATCCAAAAAATCGTGGTCACTTAGCGCGCGGTGTGGAGAGCAGTTGAACGGACTCCGGATTATAATGAATCGTTCTTGAATAAATTTTTCAAAACCACTGGTGTTGATATCCTCTTTATAATTGTTGTGTTCGGTCTCCTTCAGATATCAACGACGGAGTCTTCGCATATCATCTGCTTTCATTTCAAAGTATCTGCGGATGTTTACTGTAGATAAGATGACTTATGGAGGTTTCGTTGGCGCCAACCGATGAACGATAGCCGATATAAACCAGTATAACAGATAGGGACTCCTACTGGCCTCGACCCAAGTCAAATAAGACAGATCCGCTTCCACATTTCGAACTCAACATCACGAGTTGTTGGTCAATACAATTAACACACTGTGCATGTTTTACTGTCATAAGTTTAGGCAGTAAGTAAGTTAGAACTAGAATTAGAATTTATTAATTTTCACAGGTTCAAGGCTCCATTTAGACACTGTACAACACAATTACAAATACAAATTGCCGATTGCGCCAATAGAATTACTTTCTTTTTTTAACACAATACATTTATTTTAAAACGCTTCAAAGTCCATGTCACTTGGGTTTATTATTCTATTGGACATACCTACAGAAATGTTGGCTGTTTATTTATTGTTTCTTTCATGTAAAATAATTTAAATAGCTATTTCTGGTGGTTTCCACCAATTTTGGCCCCTAGAACACGAATTAGGTAGGTACAATTTTTTTTAAAATTTATCTTTGATCATTGGCAGTGCCATTTAATCGTCTTGATCCACGTGATGATACTACTTCCAGTGTTATTATACAAATTGATGGTGATTTCAGACGATTTTCCAGGTTTTTGCCTCGTAAAAAATCAATTTTGGCAGCTGAACCTTTTGGTAGAACCTCAATTTTCCACTTTTTGGTCAAAATCGACTTCATATTCGGTCTTCTCGTCCCCAAAAACATGAAAAACGATACCTCAAAAGCTCATGTTACTAACATGTTACTAAAGCACAAAAAGTAACTATTTTTATACACATTTTCACTCATAACAACCCTGGGTGTATTCCGATCTCGCTGCAAAGTTTCGGGACACAACTAGGGCCCAAATGGAGCATGTGTGCGAAAGAACGAATTTTTTAGACCGAAAAATGAGGCCGGTACTCGTGATACGGCGGATGGCGGACGGACATTGCATTTTTGGAACCTACGCACCTTGAAACGGAAAAGAAAAATTTTGAGGGGGTGTTATAAAAATTGTTTGCTGAGCGATTACGTAGGTGTATTATTCACAAAATAATAAACCAAAATCAATTTACGTGCTTACCAATGTTGGGCATCAACTAACTAAGTTATTAGCTAGCTAAAATGTTAAATAATAGCTAATTATTTTGTAGCTATGTTTTTTTAACTGCAACTAAATTAGCTATTAATGTTGAGGGACAGCTAAACTTTACAGCTAATTTACTGTTAGTTGAAATGAACAGCTAATAAATTTAGCTGTAAAAAATTAGCTTTTGGTAGCAGCTAATAGCTAATTGCTATATAGCTCTAAGCTAATAGCTAACAGCTAACTTTTTCTTAAAAAATCGTATTCCTCCTCACAGAGAGCAAGTACCCAACAGTTGTAGTTTTAGCTAATAAGTAAATTAGCTTTAAAACGTTTTTCGAACGAATTTAATAGTTTGACTATTTTACCATTTTGAACAATTTCTGACTTTTTTGACTAAGTCCAGTAAATTTTCTCTTGTAAAAAGTGAATATAAATATTTAACTATATAAATATACACTATATAAATATGCACGTAAATACTATATAAATATTCACGTTTATATAGTTACCTACGTTAAATATACGTAACTATATAAATATGCACTACTGTTGGCAACCCTTGGGTTCCTGGGGCTCCCTAGACTTCTCTTCACCGGACTTCTACTGACAGATTTTTCGGATTACCCTATCTTACATAACGAGAAAATATTTGGCCATCACAGAATTTTAATTCGTTGTTATAATTTATTGGAAAATTTGCTCCCTCAGATGAGTTGTGTTACTGTTAAGTACCTACCTATGTTTTTTTGTGTTTTTTTTACCAACATTTTTCGTTTTCCAAAAAGGTGCTATTATATCATTATTCATATAATAATGAAAAATAATAACAGCGAATAACAGAAGTGTTCAGTTTTTACCCGAGAAAATTCACTTAACTTGGTCAAAAAAACAGAAATATTTCAAAATGGTAAAATTGTCAAAGCGACTAAATTCGTCCAAAAAATGTTTTAAAGCTAATGTACTTGTTAGCTGAAACTAAAACTGTCAGCTACTAGCTGTTTGCTAAGTTAGCTGTTAGGTATTAGCTGACAGCTACAGCTCAAGCTATTAGCTATGAGCTGCCACCAACAGCGAACTTTTTATAGCTAAAGTTATTAGCTGTACATTTCAACTAACACCTAATTTAGCTGTGAAATTTAGCGGTCCCTGAACAGCTTAAATAGCTAAAAATTTAGCTGTTAGTTAAGCTAAATTTCGGCTAATTTTGCTGTAGCTTTTAGCCGTTAGCTATAGCTAATTTTTGACCATCACTGGTGCCTGCAACACCATCGATTGTTCTAAAAATAAAGAGTGGGGTTTCCCCCTCCTAAACCAAGTTTCAGTCTACTCAGACCACCACTCCGTTAAATTACCTACTCACTGAAATTATACGTACTCTGACCCTCACCATCACATGATCTGACTTCCCAAAGTAAATGTAAAGTTTAAATTGGGCTTCCATATCTTGTTTCTTATTCTCCTCTCCCTAACCAACCAACAAACGATTGAGCCAACTCTGCTACCACCTGGTTTTTGAAGAAAATTCCCAGGAAAAAAATTTAAAAAATGGAAAATATGAAATTTTTTACGAACTGATATCTGTTCCGGTAATAAGAAAAGATTATAGAATGTGGTCAGTGATAGTATAGAGATGGATATTAGAGAGGCGAATACGCCTCCTGTGGTCCTGGCAAAGACAATAAGGTTATATTAGTGAAAACAAGTGAGATTCTGTAAGATAAAGGCGAGTCGTAACCAGAAAGCAAGACCTGTTCAAACAAAACACAAAAAGGCAAATGGCAAAAGAACAAAGGTAGAAAATGGACTGAAACACTTAACGGATTCACTTAACGAAAGAACAGAAAAACAGAAACAAGGGGAACAGAAAAAAACCACAGTCATGCAGCATGGCTATAAGAGCGAATTTTCGAAGTTTTCGGCATCTTCCTCCTCCGCCTAAAATTTTCTGAAAATTAATTTTCGGCCAATGTTTTCCCAACTTGATACCATACAAAATTAAAACAGGAGTAGTTTTACGTAAGGTAAAATTTGGGGTGGAAGGAGTGGGAGGGGGAAATCAAAAATGTTTTGAATACCAGAAGAGTAGGTATTGGGTACGTAACAAATTTTTTGTTCCATTTTTTGCCGAGTAACACCTCGGTTTGTAGATTTTCCAACGCTGAACACGATGGTGAAATCAGAATTGCGATATCCCATTCCGTTATCAGATTAGAGCAGACGAACCAGGAAGAACATCTCAAGAAATAACCACGTTCCTTCATCTTCAAAGTGCTCCAGTTTGAGAACGGAATGAGATATCGCAATTCTGATTTCACCATCGTGTTCAGCGTACAAAAACCTTTAAAATGAGGTGTCACTTGTCAGACTGTTTCATTTTGGGAATTTATGGGTAATTTCCCCCCCTAAAACTCCCCAAAACTCCCCCTTAGAGTGACCCGATTCTGCCCATCTTCGAACTTAGCCTTTCGATTGCCAAGACAGATTTTTCGTGCAAATTTGAACTTTTTATCTCAATTCTTTCGAGAGTTATCGTCTGGAATGACACATACATATATAAATATATAAATATATAAATATATAAATATATAAATATATAAATATATATAAATATATATATATACATATAATTTTTGGTGTCTTTCGGCAGGGAATTCAGGATGGTCTGAAACGGATTTTGGTATAAAAATCTTTCGGAAATTCGAGTTTTAAAAATTTTGGACCGAGAACAATAGCTTCCTTTTCTTCGAAAATTCGCTAAAACGCTGCAAAGTCCTTGTCACATGGGTTTATTATTCTATTGGACATACCCACAGAAATGTTGGCTGTTTATTTATTGTTTCTTTCATATAAAATAATTGAAATAGCTATTTCTGGTGGTTTCCACCAAAACACAAATAAGGTACGCTCCTTTTTTTTTTTTAAATAAATTATCTCTGATCATTGATAGTACCATTTAATTGTCTTGATCCACCTGTTGACACTTTTTCCAGTGTTATTCTACAAATTGATGGTAATTTCAGACGATTTCCCTGGTTTTTGACTCATAAAAAATCAATTTCGGGAGCTGAACATCTGGTAGAACCTCAATTTTCTACTCTTTGGTCAACATCGACTTCATATTCGGTCTTCTCGTCCCCAAAAACATGAAAAACGATACCCCTTAAAAGCTCATGTTACCAACATGTTGCTAACACGCAAAAAGAACCTATTTTTACACACATTTTCACTCATATCACCCCTGGGTATATTCCGATCGGGCTGAAAAGTTTCGGGACAGAACTAGGGCCCAAATGGAGCATGTGTGCGAAAGAACGATTTTTTTAGACCGAAAATGAAGCCTGTACACGTGATACGGTGGACGGCGGACGGTGTGGGCGGGGCATTTTGGTTTATTATTCTGTGAATAATACACCTATGTATTCGCTCAGCAAAAAATTGTTATAACACCCCCTCAAAATTTTTCTTTTCCGTTTCAAGGTGCGTAGATTCCAAAAATGCAATGTCCGTCCGCCGTACGCCGTGCGCCGTATCACGTGTACAGGCTTCATTTTCGGTCTAAAAAAAATCGTTCATTCGCACACATGCTCCATTTGGGCCCTAGTTGTGTCCCGAAACTTTTCAGCCCGCATCGGAATATACCCAGGGGTGTTATGAGTGAAAATGTGTGTAAAAATAGGTACTTTGCGTTTTAGCAACATGAGCTTCTGAGATATCATTTTCCATGTTTTCGGTTCGTAACTTATCCAGACAATTAAAGAAATGTGTAGGTAAGGTAGGTAGGTATGTCTACGTGGCATGGGCTGTGCCACCAGAGCATCGATTCTCCTGATTCAGACAGGTACTCCGAACGATGAGAACACCGTATAGGTCCCTTATCAGTAGTTTTTGGAAATTCAAGATCGCGTTAATCACGAAGAACAATCAAATATGTAGAACCTCCCAAGTAGATACCTAAATTCGTGATTTTACTACACTCACGTTTATAGTTATAAGGAAATATTACTTACAATCAAGGGAAATAACAGAGTTGTACTTACCTTTAGTAGCGGATGATCCGTGAATGAAGGTGGTAGAACCCAAATCGCATCACTAATAATCAAAACCACAATCACTGGTCAATACGGGCCAACCTGCACTCACGTGAGGTATCGGAGTGTCCTTATCACTTCCCGAGGTTATTCGGCGGATAATACCGAGACGATTCCAGGAGAAAGCACACCAAAATTTATAATCTAGTCCAGGAATTTTTGTTTAAAGATGAATTTTGACGAAAAACTACCGCATACCAACCAGTTTTGAGCGATCTAGGGACTGACTTCAGTAAGTATCAGGAGAGTGGGCCTTGGTAGGTTTTTACTTCATATTTTCCCCTTTCATTTATCTGAATTCTCAATTTATTTTTCGGCTCGTAACTTATCCAGACAATTAGAGAAATGTGTAGGTAAGGTAAGTAGGTATGTCTTCGTGGCATGGGCTGTGCCACCAGAGGATCGATTCTCCTGATTCACACAGGTATTCCGAACGATGAGAACACCGTATAGGTCCCTTATCAGTAGTTTTTGGAAATTCAAGATCGTGTTAACCACGAACCCAAGGTGTTGCCACCTCCCAAGTAGATACCTGAATTCGTGATTTTGTTACACTCACGTTTATAGTTATAAGGAAATATTACTTACAATCAAGGGAAGTAACAAAGTTGTACTTACCTTTAGTAGCGGATGATCCGTGAATGAAGGTGGTAGAACCCAAATCGCAGCACTAATAATCAAAAACACTGTTTAATACGGGCCAACCTGCACTCACGTGAGGTATCGGAGTGTCCATATCACTTCTCGCGGTTATTCGGCGGATAATACCGAGACGATTCCAGGAGAAAGCACACCAAAAATAATTTATATATAATGTAATCCAGGAATAAAGACGCATTTTGACGACCGCATACCAACCAGTAGCGGGTGATCAACGGACTGACTTCAGAAAGTATCAGCAGGGTGGGCCTGGTAGGTATATTTACTTAATATTTTCTCCTTTCATTTATCTGAATACTCATTGTATTTTTCGGTTCGGAACTGCTCAAAACAGTTGAAGAAATGTGTAGGTAAGGTAGGTAGGTATGTCTACGTGGCATGGGCTGTGCCACCAGAGGGTCGATTCTCCTGATTCACACAGGTACTCGGAACGATGAGAACACTAAAAACTCTTATAGATGGTTTTTGGAAATTCAAATCAAATAGGTCGAAACTTCCAAGTAGGTAGATAGGTACCTAAATTCATAATTACTATCCTCGACATGATAAATTATAAAGAAAATATTACTTAGAATAAACCTAAATAACATAATTTTACGGTACCTTTAGTATTGGACGGTCGGAGAATGAAGTTGGTGGAATCCAAATCGCAGCACTGAACACAATCATCATCGGCGCGGGCCGACAATGCACCCACGTTGGTTTTCGGATTGCCCATATCACTTCTCCCGATTAAATCGGCGGATACCGAAGCGATTCGAGGAGAAAACTCACAATAACACAGTAAAATTTAGTCCAGGAATTATTCTTCTATGATGAATTTGGAATTAAAACTACCACTTACCTACCATCCGTCGCGGGTGATCCGGCCAGACTGACTAATAGAGAGGGGTGGCAGGGTGGGGAAGGTGATGTGGCTGGGCGTGGTGGGGTAGGTAGGTATTCACTCGATTTTTATTTATTTATTTATTTATTTATTTATTTATTCATTTATATTTTTACCTGAATTTTCATTGTGTTTTTCTTTTCCTAACTGCTTCAAACAATCGAAGAAATAAAATACTAGTTACTAATCTATGTGGCACTGGTTGTGCCACGAGGGCATCAGTTCACAACATGATTTAGTTACTTGGAACGATTAAAACACCAACTATACAACTATTGGTGGTTTATTGAAATTCAAGATCGCATTAATGACCAATTCCAATAAAATAGATGGAAAATTCCAAGTATTAACCTACATCTGGAGAGTTTAAGCTCTGGCGGGCAGACCCAGTGCCACGTAGATTGGTAACTTCAATCATTTCGTGGATTTTTTTGGAAAAGGGTAAAAACAGGTAAAGACAATAAGTCGGGTAAAATGAAGGGAAAAATATTTAAAGTTACAAGTACCTAAGTGCCTACTTTCCCCTCCCCACCACCTTCCCCACCTTGCCGCCCCTCTATTAGTCAGTCCCTCGATCACCCGCGACGGATGGTAGGTTTGTGGTAGTTTTTCGTCAAAATTCATCTTTAAACAATAATTCCTGGACTAGATTATTGTGTTTTTGTGTTTTTTCTCGAATCGCCTCGGAATGATCCGCCGATTGACCGCGAAGTGGTATGGGCAATCCGATGAATAACGTGTGTGCACTGATTGGCCCGCGTTGATCAGTGGTTGTGTATGCGGTTAGTGCTACGAACTGGATTCTACCTTCATTCTCGAATTGTACACACTACTAAAGGTACGTGCGACTTTGTTATTTTGATTTATTGTAAGTAATATTTCTTTAAATAACTACAAAGTCGAGGGTAATCATCATTAAACATACAGGTAATTATGAAACATTTTAGGTAGCAAAACTACTTATAGCAACGCAGGGGTAGGTGCATTTTTTAAAAACTAAATAGCTATTAATTTATCATCTTGTTGCAAACTGATGAGATACGCACTTTCTCCTAGGTTTAAGCCATAGCAAATGGTAGGATGTGGAGGTGAAACTGGAGAATCCAAGTCAGGAGATCCGACTTTGGTGGCACAAGCAGTTCCAAACTGTGCATTTTCATGATTATTTGGAAATGGTAAGAAGATGAACAGGAAAATACTATGGCAGGTCAAATGAAATGGAAAATTTCGTTCCTGCCTACCAACTCAATCAATGGTTGTGTGTTGTGATTTGGTTTTGTACCACCTTCATTCAAGATTCTACCACTGCTAAAGCTCCGTACTATGTTATTCGGTTTTATTGTAATATTTTCGATTATTTTGATTGTAATATGTGTCGAGTTGACGTCTTCTTATGCTCATCGCTTAGTGGCTAGTTACGGTACTTTTTCCCTCCACCGCGCCCTAGTTGTCGGACTGGAGTCATATTTCGTACATGCCCTTTCTAGAACCCAAGCCCAAGCCCTATCTGCCCCCGAAACTCAAACCCTTTCTGAGCCCATGAAGAGAGAAATTCGGCATATTCCCATACCTGTATACTTCACCAATAAAAAACTAGGTTTGTACTTGAGATTAAGGAGATTGAACTAATCTACATCACAAAAATATCATTACACTTTTACCGGGTAGTTTTTTTAAATTTTTGGTTTATTATTTTCAATAATGAACCATTGGAATCGAGCATGAAAAAAAAAAAAAAAAAAAAAAAATACACTGCCAAGGTGATGGCACAGGAGCTTCCTCGTCACAATCAGAGTGACCCATTATATACATAACATTACGTCCATAATACGTAACGTGAAATATACATATTACATAACATTGCATAACATACCATAACATTACATAAAATTACATAACATTACATTACATTATATAACATTACATAGGTAACTTGAAATATACATATTACATAACATTACATAACATTACATGAAATATACATATTACATAACATTACGTCCATAATACATTACGTACATTATACATAATTGCGAAAGTTATGCGTGTTTGAAGAATTTCACGTTAGCGCATTCGCAGAGCGCACCGAGGGTCCTATCATACTGAAATTCATACTGGAACTCACTAGGCCTTGTCAAAACAACCCTTGAAAATTTGAGCGAAATTGAATCAAAATTGTGAAAGTTATGCGTGTTTGTTGAATTTAACGTTAGCGCATGCGCAGGGCGTAACGCTGGATCAATCATGTTGAAATTTGTATGGGACCTCAAGGGGCCTTATCCGCACCATCCCTCAAAATTTGAGCTGAATCAATTCAAAATCGTGGAAGTTATGGCTGTAACAAGGAAATGCGGACAGACAGCTCCATTTGGGCCCTAGTTGTGTCCCGAAACTTTTCAGCCCGATCGGAATATACCCAGGGGTGTATAAAAATAGGTACTTTTTGCGTTTTAACAACATGTTAGTAACATGAGCTTTTGAGGTATCTTTTTCCATGTTTTTGAGGACGAGAAGACCGAATATAAAGTCGATTTTGACCAAAGACGCGGGAATTGAGGTTTTACCAAAGGATCAGCTCCCAAAATTGGTTTTTTATGAGTCAAAAACCTGGAAAACTGTCTGAAATCACCATCAATTTGTACAATAACATTGGAAAAAGTGTAAACAGGTGAATCAAGACCATTAAATGCCACTACCAATGATCAAAGATGAACTTTAAAAAAAAAACGTACCTATTTCATGTTTTGGGGGCCAAAATTGGTGGAAATCATCAGAAATAGCTATTTCAATCATTCCACATGAAAGAAACAATACATTTAACAGCCAACAAAAATCTCTAGAACTCCAATAGAATAATAAACCCATGTGACAAGGACTTTGCAGCGTTTTTCAAATTATCTTCGATCATTGGTAGTACCATTTAATCGCCTTGATCCACGTGTTGACACTTTTCCTAGTTTTGGTTTATTATTCTGTGAATAATACACCTATGTATTCGCTCAGCAAAAAATTTTTATAACACCCCCTCAAACTTTTTTCTTTTCCGTTTCAAGGTGCGTAGATCCCAAAAATGCAATGTCCGTCCGCCGTATCACGTGTACAGGCCTCATTTTTCGGTCTAAAAAATTCGTTCTTTCGCACACATGCTCCATTTGGGCCCTAGTTGTGTCCCGAAACTTTTCAGCCCGATCGGAATATACCCAGGGGTGTTATGAGTGAAAATGTGTGTAAAAATAGGTACTTTTTGCGTTTTAGCAACATGTTAGTAACATGAGCTTCTGAGATATCATTTTCCATGTTTTTGGGGACGAGAAGACCGAATATGAAGTCGATTTTGACCAAAGTGTAGAAAGTTGAGGTTCTACCAGATGTTCAGCTCCCGAAATTGATTTTTTATGAGTCAAAAACCTGGGAAATCGTCTGAAATCACCATCAACTTGTAGAATAACACTGGAAAAAGTGTCAACAGGTGGATCAAGACGAATAAACGATTATTACGCATAAAAGAAACAATAAATGAACAGCCAAAATATCTGTAGGTATGTCCAATAGAATAATAAACCCATGTGACAAGGACTTTGCAGCGTTTTTTGAATCTACGCACCTTGAAACGGAAAAGAAAAAATTTTGAGGGGGTGTTATAAAAATGTTTCGCTGAGCGATTACATAGGTGTATTATTCACGGAATAATAAACCAAAAGGGGACCCACACTGTGTGAGTGTGAGAAAGAACGAAGATTTTATATCAGAATTTAATGTAAATTTACGCTGAACTCCGTAAGAACCTCAATTCTTCACTCTGGTCAAAACCGACTTCATATTCGGTCTTCCCGTCCCCAAAAACATGCGAAACGATACCTCAAAAGCTCGTGTCACTAAAACACCTACAAACCCTATTTTCACCCCTGGGTATACTACGATCTGGCTGCGAAGTTTCGGGACACAACTAGGACCTAAATGGAGCATGTGTGCGAAAGAACGAATTTTTTTTAGACCGAAAATGAAGTAGGTGTGCATGATACGGCGGACGGACATTGCATTTTGGTTTATTATTCTGTGAATAATACACCTATGTAATCGCTCTGCAAAAAAATTTTGTAACACCCCCTCAAAATTTGTTATTTTACGTTTCAAGGTGAATTTTAGGTCTAAAAAATTCGTTCTTTCGCACACAGGCTCCATTTGGGCCCTAGTTGTGTCCCGAAACTTTGCAGCCTGATCAGAATAATACCGAGGGATGTTATGAGTGAAAATGTGTATAAAAATAGGTACTTTTTGTGTTTTATTAACATGTTAGTAACATGAGAGTTTGAGGTATCGTTTTCCATGTTTTTGGGGACAAGAAGATCGAACATGAAGTCAATTTTGACCGAAGATTGGAAAATTGAGGTTCTACCAAAGGTTCTGCTCTCAAAATCGATTTTTTATGAGTCAAAAACCTGGGAAATCGTCTGAAATCACCATCCGTTTTGTATATTAACACTAGAAAAATCGTCAACAGGTGAATCAAGACAATTAAATGGCACTACCAGTGATCAAAGATAATTTGAGAAAAAAAAGGCGTACCTAATTCCTGTTTTGGGGGCCAAAATTGGTGGAAACCATCAGAAATTACTATTTCAATTATTTCACATGAATGAAACAAAAATTAACAGTCTACGTTTCTGTAGGTATGTCCAGTAGAGTAATAAACCCATGTGACAAGGACTTTGCAGCGTTTTTTTTTAATCTAAGCACCTTGAAACGTAATAGACAAAAATTTTGAGGGGGTGTTATAAAAATTGGCTGAGTGAATACATAGGTGTATTATTCACAGAATAATAAACAAGGAATTTTCTCAGAGTCATATACAAATTGTCTCTTGTAATACCAAATTGATCAACGCAAATAAATCTGCATTTACATTGATTTATTTATTTTTTTTTATGGTTCTGTTGTCAGTGATGGTTGGAGTACCGGACTGCGTTGTGTTGGGTGTGATGACGATGTTCACCGCCGTCGCCGCGTCGTCGATAGGCGGAGGCCTCTCGGGCGAGCGGAACTCGCACGACGACCCCGTCTACCACTGCGCCGGAATCGGCCCTCAGGAGAGTCTGGACATCGACGAGGTGAGCGTTAAGTTCATCTTAGGTTGGCTGTTCAAATGAACTGCTATTCCGAACTACTGAACTAGCAGTCAGTAGCATTTATAGCATTTCCGAGTCGAATTCAAGGTTTTCCGAATCAAATTCAAGGTTTCTCGAAACAAATTCAAGGTTTTCAATTCAAATTAAAGGTTTTCTCATTCAAATTAAAGATTTTCCATTTCAAGTTCAAGGTATTCCATTTCCTATTCAAGGTTTTCCAAAAACTTGATCTGCCAGTGTTTTGAATGTCAAAACCTATTGGAAAAGTTCCAAATCGCGCTGTGCTTTCAGTTCCTACGTGAGGGGGAGAAACGCTTGGAAAATACAATGCAAAAGAATTCTGCGTATTTTTGACAGAATTAGTCCCAAATCTCTCTGATGCAAAAACAGCTCCTACTTCATAATGGTTAATGCACAAATCCATCATGCTGACGCAGTGGGAAGTTGGATAAAAGAACTCGGTGTTAATATGAAGTACCTTCCACCTTATTCACCACAATGAATCCAGCAGAGAAGGTATTTTCAAAAGCGAAGCTTCACGCAAGAAACCTTCTCAGTGAACAGAGTGAGGCGCACAATTTCTGCGATGTCATAGCTCAAAGTTTGTCAACAGTCACCCGCAGAGATTGTGCTAAAGCTAATTACGTCATGGGCATGATATTACAATATGCAGACGCGCAGCTGGCACTGACTTGCACTGAACTGTTTAAACTGCTCGTATCCACGTCTTCTCAATCGGCCTGTCACTTTGTTTGTTCTGATTTGATTTTTGTAAATGAAATCCTTTAGTTCTTAATTAAAACACATTGATTTGGAAAACCTTGAATGTGAAATGGGAAATCTTTGATTTGAATTAGAAAACCGTTAATCTGAAATGGAAAACCTTGAATTTGTTCTGGAAAACCTTGAGTTTGTTTAGGGAAACCTTGAATTTGACTCGGAAATGCTATATTAACTGCAATAGCAGTAAACTGAATAGCAAGCGTTGGGGACTTGATGAGAGGATCTCACTCAGGAGGATCTGGGGGCCTATTCACTAAAATAGACAGTGGAAAGAGATTATCTATTTTGAAATTCCCTTTCCCCTTCCCTTCCAATGTCTCCCGTGTTCGTCTATTTTACAGAATAGCCCCAGTGACCTTGAGAAAGAGATATGGATCCTAATGCGCGAAAATCCCATAGTATCCATGAAGTGCGAGATGTTTGTACCCCCGGGAGTTCAATTCCTTAATAATGAACGCATTTTTTAGTAATACCTATTCAATGGATACCTACCTACCTCAATCCATACTTGGACGTTTTTACTCATGAATCGGATAAAAGTTTAAATTAAATTGAAAAAAAAAGTCTCAATTATAAACAGAAAAAGTCGAATTAGGGGGCTTAATGCTTGTATTATATCTACACCTAATTAACACGGCCACTCTTAGGTAGGTAGGTACCTACCTCAACCCGTACTACTCCCGTACTACTCCTCCCGTGGATTACTCATGAATCAATAATATGTATATATTTTTAATGAAAATTGACTTACCTTTATGAAATGAAAAAAACACACGATCAAAATTACTCATGTGGTTGCGGATGAACGAGGATATTACACGATTTATCACTGTCAAACAAACGAGAAATAGACTCTCTCTTTCGAGGAAAGACACCTAACTAGCTGTCTCTCTTAAAGAGATCGAAAACGCCAAGATTGCTGCAAACTCTCTCTTTTAGAATTTACTGAATAACCCTGTCATGGATACTATAAAAATCTATTTTGCCAAAAGAGAGAGTCGGACCGAAAAGAGATGTATCTTTCGCTTAGTGAATAGGCCCCCTGAATTAGAGGTGTGTAAACCCAGTTCACCTGAGTGAGTTGACTCCCAGCAGGTCACTCAGTTCGAAGACAAGTTCAACGGGAGAAGGTCACCAGTTCACTTTGAAGTGAACACGCAGGACCTGCGACCTGCTAGGAATTTCTCAGTACGAGCCCAATCTCCCTCTCAGTTGGAGAAGGTCACCAGTTCACTTTCTCCACAGGTAGTGTGCGAGCGGGACCTGCGACCTGCTAAGAATTTCTCAGTACGGGCCAACTCTAGCCTCATTTATTAACATTTTTCTGCTGAATTCATAGAATTATCTAAAGAGAAGCTTTGGTAAAAATTTTTATTCATATAAATATTTTTTAAAGCTTACCTAGTAAGGTTAAGTAGGAGAATCAATAAAAGTACTACGACTATTTTCTCAAAAAGAAAAAATAGGTATATTTTTCAATAACGAAATTAAGAAAATAACAAAAATCACATATTTTTGGGGACTACTTAAATGAAATACACATCACAGGACACAGGATAGTTGCTTTATGAAAATGACTCTTTACAAAAAATGAAATTTCCGTTAGAAAAGTATGAAAAATCACAGAAACTGACTGTGGGATTGACGATTGAGGTAAGAGTGAGATAAGGGCGAACTGAACTGACAAAAGGAACGGCGAACTGGTGACCTGCTACCTGCTCCGGTTGGTGGGATGGAAGGGCACGAGACTCGGGGGAAACCTTAGTGAACGGCGAACGGGTGAACTGCGAAATTCCCTCGGCAGGTCATTTGGGACCAGTTCACTTGAAAGAGAAGGTCTTTGAGACAAGGTCACTCATGACCGACACATCTCTACCCTGAATTTGTTCAGATCGTTTCGCTCGAGGCAGCCCATTGCTTTCTCGTCCTTAGTCAGGAAGAACGACTCACAGAACGAGGGGCTGCTGTGATTAAAAGTCTGGATACGAGAGCTGATCACACTAGAAACGCTGCAAATCCCTGCACAACGGTTTATGATTTTGTACAGAACACCCTTCTGTTCTACCTACGCGAAAAATAGTCGTAGAGAGTTGAAATGTTGAGGGTAAACGCGGGTTGGATCGCAGATGGTCCCGTATCGTAACGAACCTACCCAACTAGCCTATACGTTCATGTGATTCAAGTGAGGAAGCTGTACTGCCTACTCGAATTGGCAGACGTTTTTCTACATATCTCCATATCCTCTGTTATCATGTACCTATTCGAAAAACATGTTCCATGTTTCCTTGCTTTGATCCTTGATCTAAACTCTTACAATCCGGGGGTCTGGGGGAGTCCCCCAGATTTCATTCGACAATAACTGTACCATCATGAACATAAACCAATGGCATAGACACCCCCCTAAGGCAACGGTATTTTGTGTAATAATTTGCAGCGTTTTTATTCCCTTTTCGGATTCTACGGATCTTGAAACGGAAACCAACAAATTTTGCGGGGGGGGTTAAATTGTTGCAACTTTTTTCACTCCCCATCAACAATTTCCCTTCAGAACATCGTTATTTGCGTTTCTTTTTGCCATTTTAGTTACTGTTTGTCATCGACAGAATTATTTTAACAACATTTAACTCGTGATTTAGGTAGGTACCTAGTAACGAGTACGGGGTTAGGTACTAACCTACGGAGGGTCTGCGATCCACATAATATGTATAGTTAATTACAGAGGTATCTGCACCATCTCATCAATCCACAAAATGTTGGAGAAATTGGTCGTCGAGTTGTTGACCCCTCTTTTCTCCAGTCATATTGCACCCCAACAGCGTGGATTCATGAGGGGCCGATCCATGGTCACCAATTTGATCGAATTCGCTGACTTTGTGATGTCGAATTTCGAGGAGGACTTGCAGGTTGATGTGTTGTCAGTGGATTTTGCCAAGGCCTTCGATCGAGTTTCCCATAAGTACATCATTGTCTTATTATCATCGGTTGGAGTGCACGGTGCCCTCCTCGACTGGATCGCTAGCTACTTGGACTGCAGACTCCTCAGAGTTAAGTTGAAGAGCGTGCTATCCTTGCCATTCCATGCTTCCTCGGGTATTCCGCAGGGTTCCCACATTGGCCCTCTCCTATTCCTCTTGCTAATCACAGCACCAGTGCCCTGCTTTCAAAAGATGGACTTCAGGTACTTATGTTTGCGGATGACCTGAAAATATATGGTACGGTCTCGTCTTCCACTGACTGCCTCCACCTTCAGTGTGGTCTCGACGCTCTTCTGGGCTGGTGTTGGCAGAACCACCTGTCTCTTAATCCTGCAAAGTGCATGGTCGCATCCTACACAAGATCCCGGGAGTGCATCGATCATTCATATATGATTGGGGGTGCACTTCTTGCTGGACTGGAGCTGACGCGGAACTTGGGTGTGCTCCTGGACCAGAGGCTTTCATTTAACCACCATGTGCATGTTGTGGCGGCAAGGGCATTAAGAATGTTGGGTTTCCTGAAGAGGTGCACTCGGGACTTTACCTCTGTCGAGGCTATAGTACCTACTACTATATAAATCTTTGGTCCGCCCAATCATGGAATACGCTAGCCCAGTATGGTCCCGGATCCATGGGATGCATAAGGACAGGCTGAAGAGAGTCCAACGCAAACTCCTTCGTTATGTCGCCTTTAAGTTGGGGATAGTGTGGATTACGCGCGGCTGTCGGCGGATTATGGCATCCCTAGTCTGGAGAGCCGCAGGCTGCTGGCAGATGTAGCGTTCTACCACAAGCTGGCGAATGGCATGCTGGACTGTCCTGCTCTGCTTGCCAGGATTAATTTCAACGTGCCGGGCTACATTACCCGCCATACACCACTGTTCCACGTCCCCTTTGCTGCGCACAACTACTTGCTCCAGCGCCCCCTTTACCGGATGCCACGTGTAGTCAATGCCTTCCTCCAGAATTCGTCATTCGACTTTTTTGCCGATCCATCGTCTTCCCTCAGGCGCCATTTTTCAGATCGCCAATGCTAGTGAAGTTTGGTTGACCGTACTATAAAATAATATAAAATAAAATATAAATAAAAATATAGAATAGTACATAATAGACGGGTTATCTATAAAGAGAGCTGTGATCTGTAATAGAAGGGTGTTCTGTACAAAATAAACCGTTGTGCAGGGATTTGCAGGGTTTTTTTTAACCTTGCTTTTTGAGAGAACTAGAGCCTTTTTAATCGAAATTTGATATAACCTGGGGTTTAACAGAAACCTCCGCAACAGAACAATAACATTTTCCCCTTTCCACTTTCTCGTGCGAAGTTCGTCTCTGCTAGCGTTTTCCGTGCGGGCCATCCAAATGGTAATTTTTCTAGGCGAAAGGGGTGTCGTCCTTTTGATGCCTTTCAAGTTCAAGGAACTGCCTCGTCTGCGGGTCACCGTTTTACACTAATGGACGAGAGGGTAATAAGACGCATCACCTTATGTGGGCAGCCCCGTTAATTTCTGGGGCCTTGGAACATCATTCCCTGCAATTGGGTTTTTTTCCACTTTTTCGTATCCCGTTCACACCCCTCCTCCACAGCCTTTCTCTTTCATTCGAGCCTGTCACAAGTAGCTGGTAGTTTGTATTTTCCTTGAAAAACAGAGTCCTCGTGCATGCGATGGACGAGAATTGACGTTTCCTAAAGCGAGAAGTTTCCTAAAGCGAGAGTTTCGCTGACTGATACGTAGGTACGAACTTTTAAATTCCAGCGTTTTATTTTATATTCCACTCTAATTCGAATAGTATGCTCATTTAGTCGGATCTGAAAAACTTGATCCCTCCTCTATATATAGCATTTGCAAATTTATGTAAACCCTTTAAAAAATCATTTAAACCCTTTAAAAATTTATTTAAACCTTCTACAAAATTATTACAACCCTTTACATAATTAATTAAACATTTTACATAATTATTTAAACCTTTTACACATTTATTTAAACTCGTTCAATAAATACAGTGGTATTTGCGATAAGCAATAAAGAAAATTCAACTATTGAAGTCTGACCATTTGAAGGATGTGCTTAACAGGAAAGTAGTTCTAACGGACTTATGAAGTGGATGGCCTGCTGCTGCGTCGGACGATAATAAAATCGTGTCCGTTACATAATTCACACAATCTTGATTTGCGATCGAAAGCAAACTTTGCTGAATAACTTCTGGAAGCTGGTGCTCACCTTGGCAGCTTAACAACTCTCTTGCTTTCGTCTTTATTTTTGAGAACGCCTGTTCCACAGGGTTCAGCATAGGAGAATATGGAGGCTCTAATCTAGAAACTCACTGACTTAAGGTACGTGGGAGAAGTTATTGGAGATTGGTCTCAACATGCAGAAGGAATACCACGGACCTACTCGTACGTAAAACTCAATCCGCTCGTGACCATTACTACCGTTTGTCTTACGCGAGTAACCTATAGACGTTGTCGTTCTAATGAATACAATTAAGCATAGAGGTTTAAATTATTTTGTAAAGGGTTTAAATTATTTTGTAAAGATATATTACTAGAACAATGAATTTCTTGAAACGTCCCAAGTATGAGATACCTAGCATAACTTGGGCTGGAATCATCTTCCTTTTGGTGATTTGGAAAGGGATAGAACATAGATCTTTAATCGGGGTTTTCATCGTATTGCCCATTGCGGTTTATTATTTTCAATAATGAAGAAGAAGAAGAAAGAGGTTGAATCTTTTAAACTCTCACATGCGTGTGTGTGGCTGGAGGCATTAAGATTCTTAGTGATTTCCGATTCCAAGATTTTCGGATTCCAAGCGGCGGCGGCAGGTGAAGGGTCGGCGTCTCAACGCTGCCTCTCTGAATGCCTGTCTCCGATCTTGCATACGAGCAAATCTCGTGAAAAATTGACGGTATTCTTGCAGGGAAACGAAACGACACCCGTCCACAGTCATTTGAAAAGGCGCTGGAACATTGTTAAAGTACATCTTCTAGGTACAGTACACATACGAGTTACAAGTACACCTACCAGGTACAAGTACAATTACCAGGTGCAAGTACACCTACCAGGTACAAGCACACATACCAGGTACAAGTACAATTACCAGGTACAAGTACACCTACCAGGTACAAGCACACATACCAGGTACAAGTACAATTACCAGGTGCAAGTACACCTACCAGGTACAAGTACACCTACTAGGTACAGTACAGTACACCTACCAGGTACAAGTACACTACAGGTGCAGTACACTTACGAGTTACAAGTACACCTACCAGGTACAGGCACACATACCAGGTACAAGTACAATTACCAGGTACAAGTACAATTACCAGGTGCAAGTACACCTACCAGGTACAAGTACACCTACCAGGTGCAAGTACACATACGAGTTACAAGTACACCTACCAGGTATAAGTACACCTACTAGGTACAGTACAGTACACCTACCAGGTACAAGTACACCTACCAGGTACAGGCACACATACCAGGTACAAGTACAATTACCAGGTACAAGTACAATTACCAGGTGCAAGTACACCTACCAGGTACAAGTACACCTACCAGGTGCAAGTACACATACGAGTTACAAGTACACCTACCAGGTATAAGTACACCTACTAGGTACAGTACAGTACACCTACCAGGTACAAGTACACCTACCAGGTACAGGCACACATACCAGGTACAAGTACAATTACCAGGTACAAGTACAATTACCAGGTGCAAGTACACCTACCAGGTACAAGTACACCTACCAGGTGCAAGTACACATACGAGTTACAAGTACACCTACCAGGTGCAAGTACACCTACCAGGTACAAGTACACCTACCAGGTGCAAGTACACATACGAGTTACAAGTACACCTACCAGGTATAAGTACACCTACTAGGTACAGTACAGTACACCTACCAGGTACAAGTACACCTACCAGGTGCAGTACACATACGAGTTACAAGTACACCCACAAGGTATAAGTCCACCTACTAGGTACAGTACAGTACACCTACCAGGTACAAGTACACTACAGGTGCAGTACACTTACGAGTTACAAGTACACCTACCAGGTACAAGCACACATACCAGGTACAAGTACAATTACCAGGTGCAAGTACACCTACCAGGTACAAGTACACCTACCAGGTGCAGTACACTTACGAGTTACAAGTACACCTACCAGGTATAAGTACACCTACTAGGTACAGTACAGTACACCTACCAGGTACAAGTACACCTACCAGGTACAGGCACACATACCAGGTACAAGTACAATTACCAGGTACAAGTACAATTACCAGGTGCAAGTACACCTACCAGGTACAAGTACACCTACCAGGTGCAAGTACACATACGAGTTACAAGTACACCTACCAGGTATAAGTACACCTACTAGGTACAGTACAGTACACCTACCAGGTACAAGTACACCTACCAGGTACAGGCACACATACCAGGTACAAGTACAATTACCAGGTACAAGTACAATTACCAGGTGCAAGTACACCTACCAGGTACAAGTACACCTACCAGGTGCAAGTACACATACGAGTTACAAGTACACCTACCAGGTATAAGTACACCTACTAGGTACAGTACAGTACACCTACCAGGTACAAGTACACCTACCAGGTACAGGCACACATACCAGGTACAAGTACAATTACCAGGTACAAGTACACCTACCAGGTACAAGCACACATACCAGGTACAAGTACAATTACCAGGTACAAGTACACCTACCAGGTACAAGCACACATACCAGGTACAAGTACAATTACCAGGTGCAAGTACACCTACCAGGTACAAGTACACCTACTAGGTACAGTACAGTACACCTACCAGGTACAAGTACACTACAGGTGCAGTACACTTACGAGTTACAAGTACACCTACCAGGTACAGGCACACATACCAGGTACAAGTACAATTACCAGGTACAAGTACAATTACCAGGTGCAAGTACACCTACCAGGTACAAGTACACCTACCAGGTGCAAGTACACATACGAGTTACAAGTACACCTACCAGGTATAAGTACACCTACTAGGTACAGTACAGTACACCTACCAGGTACAAGTACACCTACCAGGTACAGGCACACATACCAGGTACAAGTACAATTACCAGGTACAAGTACAATTACCAGGTGCAAGTACACCTACCAGGTACAAGTACACCTACCAGGTGCAAGTACACATACGAGTTACAAGTACACCTACCAGGTATAAGTACACCTACTAGGTACAGTACAGTACACCTACCAGGTACAAGTACACCTACCAGGTACAGGCACACATACCAGGTACAAGTACAATTACCAGGTACAAGTACAATTACCAGGTGCAAGTACACCTACCAGGTACAAGTACACCTACCAGGTGCAAGTACACATACGAGTTACAAGTACACCTACCAGGTGCAAGTACACCTACCAGGTACAAGTACACCTACCAGGTGCAAGTACACATACGAGTTACAAGTACACCTACCAGGTATAAGTACACCTACTAGGTACAGTACAGTACACCTACCAGGTACAAGTACACCTACCAGGTGCAGTACACATACGAGTTACAAGTACACCCACAAGGTATAAGTCCACCTACTAGGTACAGTACAGTACACCTACCAGGTACAAGTACACTACAGGTGCAGTACACTTACGAGTTACAAGTACACCTACCAGGTACAAGCACACATACCAGGTACAAGTACAATTACCAGGTGCAAGTACACCTACCAGGTACAAGTACACCTACCAGGTGCAGTACACTTACGAGTTACAAGTACACCTACCAGGTATAAGTACACCTACTAGGTACAGTACAGTACACCTACCAGGTACAAGTACACCTACCAGGTACAGGCACACATACCAGGTACAAGTACAATTACCAGGTACAAGTACAATTACCAGGTGCAAGTACACCTACCAGGTACAAGTACACCTACCAGGTGCAAGTACACATACGAGTTACAAGTACACCTACCAGGTATAAGTACACCTACTAGGTACAGTACAGTACACCTACCAGGTACAAGTACACCTACCAGGTACAGGCACACATACCAGGTACAAGTACAATTACCAGGTACAAGTACAATTACCAGGTGCAAGTACACCTACCAGGTACAAGTACACCTACCAGGTGCAAGTACACATACGAGTTACAAGTACACCTACCAGGTATAAGTACACCTACTAGGTACAGTACAGTACACCTACCAGGTACAAGTACACCTACCAGGTGCAGTACACTTACGAGTTACAAGTACACCTACCAGGTATAAGTACACCTACTAGGTACAGTACAGTACACCTACCAGGTACAAGTACACCTACCAGGTACAGGCACACATACCAGGTACAAGTACAATTACCAGGTACAAGTACAATTACCAGGTGCAAGTACACCTACCAGGTACAAGTACACCTACCAGGTGCAAGTACACATACGAGTTACAAGTACACCTACCAGGTATAAGTACACCTACTAGGTACAGTACAGTACACCTACCAGGTACAAGTACACCTACCAGGTACAGGCACACATACCAGGTACAAGTACAATTACCAGGTACAAGTACAATTACCAGGTGCAAGTACACCTACCAGGTACAAGTACACCTACCAGGTGCAAGTACACATACGAGTTACAAGTACACCTACCAGGTATAAGTACACCTACTAGGTACAGTACAGTACACCTACCAGGTACAAGTACACCTACCAGGTACAGGCACACATACCAGGTACAAGTACAATTACCAGGTACAAGTACAATTACCAGGTGCAAGTACACCTACCAGGTACAAGTACACCTACCAGGTGCAAGTACACATACGAGTTACAAGTACACCTACCAGGTGCAAGTACACCTACCAGGTACAAGTACACCTACCAGGTGCAAGTACACATACGAGTTACAAGTACACCTACCAGGTACAGGCACACATACCAGGTACAAGTACAATTACCAGGTACAAGTACAATTACCAGGTGCAAGTACACCTACCAGGTACAAGTACACCTACCAGGTGCAAGTACACATACGAGTTACAAGTACACCTACCAGGTACAGGCACACATACCAGGTACAAGTACAATTACCAGGTACAAGTACAATTACCAGGTGCAAGTACACCTACCAGGTACAAGTACACCTACCAGGTGCAAGTACACATACGAGTTACAAGTACACCTACCAGGTACAGGCACACATACCAGGTACAAGTACAATTACCAGGTACAAGTACAATTACCAGGTGCAAGTACACCTACCAGGTACAAGTACACCTACCAGGTGCAAGTACACATACGAGTTACAAGTACACCTACCAGGTACAGGCACACATACCAGGTACAAGTACAATTACCAGGTACAAGTACAATTACCAGGTGCAAGTACACCTACCAGGTACAAGTACACCTACCAGGTGCAAGTACACATACGAGTTACAAGTACACCTACCAGGTACAGGCACACATACCAGGTACAAGTACAATTACCAGGTACAAGTACAATTACCAGGTGCAAGTACAATTACCAGGTACAAGTACAATTACCAGGTGCAAGTACACATACGAGTTACAAGTACACCTACCAGGTACAGGCACACATACCAGGTACAAGTACAATTACCAGGTACAAGTACAATTACCAGGTGCAAGTACACCTACCAGGTACAAGTACACCTACCAGGTGCAAGTACACATACGAGTTACAAGTACACCTACCAGGTATAAGTACACCTACTAGGTACAGTACAGTACACCTACCAGGTACAAGTACACCTACCAGGTACAGGCACACATACCAGGTACAAGTACAATTACCAGGTACAAGTACAATTACCAGGTGCAAGTACACCTACCAGGTACAAGTACACCTACCAGGTGCAAGTACACATACGAGTTACAAGTACACCTACCAGGTGCAAGTACACCTACCAGGTACAAGTACACCTACCAGGTGCAAGTACACATACGAGTTACAAGTACACCTACCAGGTATAAGTACACCTACTAGGTACAGTACAGTACACCTACCAGGTACAAGTACACCTACCAGGTGCAGTACACATACGAGTTACAAGTACACCCACAAGGTATAAGTCCACCTACTAGGTACAGTACAGTACACCTACCAGGTACAAGTACACTACAGGTGCAGTACACTTACGAGTTACAAGTACACCTACCAGGTACAAGCACACATACCAGGTACAAGTACAATTACCAGGTGCAAGTACACCTACCAGGTACAAGTACACCTACCAGGTGCAGTACACTTACGAGTTACAAGTACACCTACCAGGTATAAGTACACCTACTAGGTACAGTACAGTACACCTACCAGGTACAAGTACACTACAGGTGCAGTACACATACGAGTTACAAGTACACCTACCAGGTACAAGTACATCTACCATCTGACCCTTTCCTTTTAACGCTTGTAACTACGCGAAAAATAGTCGTAGAGAGCTGAAATGTTGAGGGTACCCGCGAGTTGGGTACCACTTCAAAATTGTGGAACTCGTTCCGTAAGCGCATGCGCAACCTTAAATAACTTAAACGCCCATAACTACCTTAAATATCGTTGAAATGAGTTCAGATTTGGAGGGTCAATCAGGAATAATACTTTGATAGTTCCACATGAATTTCATTGGAATCGTACGTTAACTTTCGTCTGAGCATGCGCCAACATGAAATGCTGACGATTTCCTTGTAACGCTTCTAACTACGCGAAAAATAGTCGTAGAGAGCTGACATTTAGAGGGTACACGCGGGTTGGATCGCAGATCGTCCCGTATCAAAATGAATATTTTTATACGTCAATTTGATTGAAGTGAGGAAGCTATACTGCCTGCTCGAATTGGCAGACGTTTTTCATAGCACAAGACACGTGGCATTTGAACGCACCTCAGTAGCCCCCCCCCCCCCCCCCCCAACTTCCCCTCACCACTTATTTTCATAGAGAGAACGCCGTAAATTAGGGAGAACGCCGTAAATTAGGGGAAATCATGTTGCAGTCTCTTCCGGGGGAAACCTACTTCAAGGTCAGTCATTGCGGCGCTTGGAGTCGACACCTCCTACAAGACCTATCGGCTATGCGGGTTTTAGCATAACCTGCATATTATTACTTGAAAACCCTCCCCAACTAAACAAGAAGTTACGAGGAAGGGAAGCTTCGAAAATAAAACGGAGCGACATCGCCTATTGGCTCAAGGGCCTACTGGTTCAACGATATGTGCCGCTACAGCCACCTTTTGGTGACTTGAAACCTCCGTTGAAAGCCCATTTCAAGGAAGCAACCGTGCAATATTTCCGTAGTCAGATCATCATCCGTTGATTTCTACTGCGGATTTACTATTTATTCTTTATTCAAGCGCCATCTTTGACCTTTGAAGTTTGCGCCATCGCTATGGGGGCTTGAAATCACCAAAGCAACTGTGGCGGTATTTATGGCTCGGATAGTTGAACAGTGATGAAAGGATGAGCAATATCCCTCCATCTTGTTCCCTCAATCTCATACAGACTTCAGTCGTCAGAATTCATTTAATTTAAATCGAAGCAACAGTTCCATACGCAGACGCGAATTCGTCAATACGTTACAAGCTATTAGCTACCCACCTACTTGATCCATGAGCCACTGCCTAAAATTATAGCAGTACCAACAGCTGTTTGGTCGTTGCTGGACCAATTTCACGTAGGTACCTATGCCTTACGGATGGCTATTTGGAATCTGTAAAACCACACACTGTGCCAGGTATGCATCTTAACGGTGAGCGAATTTTCGAAGTACCACCCTATAACATTTAGGGTGTTTAAATATCATTGTTTGGCGGTTTCTAGCTCTGCTTACCGATTTTTTGCCCACTCAAAACCCAAATTTGACTCACTTTTGAAATACCCGTGGTAATTTTTTGTCTCGATTTTATACCACTTTTGGTTATTTTATACAAATTTTGTGGGGTTTTTTTCAATCTTCGGTGATTTTAGTTATTTTTTAATTATTTTTCTTCCATCGTACTCCGACAACAACTTAAAACAACGGAAAAAGTTTGAATCCTTAAATGTTCAATGTTTCCCGAGTCAGGGACTGAAAAATCGTAAGAATATTTAGACGGATCCTTGAGCCATTCTTCCTCAAGCGAGGGAGAAAATTCCTTTACTTACTGAAGTCCTTCAACTCTTTTGGGAGCATAGGGCAGAGACAAGAGCTTTCCAGTCAGCTCGGTGGGCTGCGATTCTTCTAGCTTCGCTCCAGATTTTACCAGCCCGGCCGAAGTCGATCTCCTCCAGGTCTCCGTAGGACGAAAATTGCTTTAATTAAGTATATTATATATACTATATATATATAGTCGCGTGCCACAAATTTTTGACTGGCCCCCAGCCGTGAAACTCTGCGCCAAAATTCAGTTCCTTCTGTAATACCAGCCCCTCGTTCTTCACCAATCTTTCCAACACCTTTGACAAGTAAAGTTCAAGGGACGAGAACGAGGGGAGAAAGTCGACGGAATAGTTTTTCTGAAGTTAGCAACACATTTATTATTAATATTTACAATATATCACAATTTTGTAGACTGGCACAATTAAACGTCGTGTTGATGAGGCTGAACATACTACAGCATTGAGTATAAGTTATAACAAAGATGAAGTGAATCGCCATCAAGCAGGTAACCGATTCAATAAAAGTTGAAATAAGTACCTACAATTAAATTTTATGCCTATTATGTTGGTATTACTACGGACTATGTGTCAATACATGGTGAACAACTGTGATTCCCCCGTGGAGTAACATTCAACCTCTTAGCCCCCAGGGAGGAACATTATTCAACCATCTTAGCCCTGAGTAACTTTAAAAAATCATGTGAAAACTCGCTTCCAAGGCGCAGCGAGACCCGCAATGCATTGGCTCACCGACCACCTGAAGGAACTTAACTTGGCCCTAGATCGTCCCACTACGAATTTCATCTTATTCGAATTAATTGTAGCCACAGCGCATGCGCATTCGTGACATTCTACAAACGCCAGTGCTGCCGTGAAAAGGTAAAACGCCTCAACTTTCAGAATCACAACTTTTCAGGAGAGCGCTTCAATGTTTTTGCACCGTTTCCTCTACCTAACGTCCCTCCAGTTGATGATAAATTCTAAATTCCTTCGACAGCCGATCAAGAGATTTTCTATTTTGGTTTAATATTCTGTGAATAATACACCTATGTATTCGCTCAGCAAAAAATTTTTATAACACCCCCTCAAAATTTTTTCTTTTCCGTTTCAAGGTGCGTAGATTCCAAAACGCTGCAAATCCCTGCACAACGGTTTATTATTTTGTATAGAATACCCTTGTGTTACAGATCACAGCTCTATGTATAGATAACCCGTCTATATAATATGATATGTACTATTCTATACATATTATGTAGATCGCAGACACTCCGTAGGTTAGTACCTAACCCCGTACTCGTTACTAGGTACCTACCTAAATCACGAGTTAAATGTTGCTAAAATAGTTCTGCCGATGACAAACAGTACCTAACAAAAAGAAACACACATAATGAAGTTCTGAAAAGAAATTGTTGATGAGGAGTGAAAAAAGTTGCAAAAGTACCTACCAACAAACTCCAGCCCCTTCTACGTAGATGGTATAATGAACCGTTGTGTAATAATTTACCGTTGAGTAATGATTTACCGTAGTAATAATTTACCCATCAATAATACTTCAACGTTTGTTCAAGTTTCACTACCTACCAACAAACTCCAAAAGAGCCATCATTTTTCAAATTAAATAATATCACAGAACAACCAACTCGACTTCATACTCCGCCAATATAATCAGGTGATCCCTACCAATGATTGGCCGTATTCACAAATTCCTATTGTGGGCGCGTCTCTGGTTACGAGATTTGGTTTGAATTGTATACAATTTCATTCACACTGGAGTCGAACATGCCTGTCGGTGCAAACTTCGGGGCCTTACTGTGAACGAACGGCTGGACGTACGATGCTCCGGATGGTCTTAAAAAACTCGCAAGTTCAAGAACTATTTAAAACCGTAAAAATATTTACGTAAAAAAATTGTATAGGCGTTTTGAAAATTTCAACCCCTATTTTGAACCCCTTAGAGATGACTCACAGTAACGCCGAGCTTCGAGGACCAACTAGACGCCGAACGGAACCTATAACCCGAATTTCATCAATTTTTTTTCATGGTAACTAAGAAAAGTGGCCCGTACGGCGTACGGCGGACAGACAGAAATATTTTTATTGCAGTTTTGGATTCTACATACCTTGAAACGTAAACCATCAAATTTTGAGGGGGGGTAAGAATTTTTTTTTTCATGCTCGATTCCAATGGTTCATTATTGAAAATAATAAACCAAAATGCAATGTCCGTCCGCCGTCCGCCGTACGCCGTACGCCGTACGCCGTACGCCGTATCACGTGTACAGGCTTCATTTTCGGTCTAAAAAAGTCGTTCTTTCGCACACATGCTCCATTTGGGCCCTAGTTGTGTCCCGAAACTTTTCAGCCCGATCGGAATATACCCAGGGGTGTTATGAGTGAAAATGTGTATAAAAATAGGTACTTTTTGCGTTTTAACAACATGTTAGTAACATGAGCTTTTGAGGTATCTTTTTCCATGTTTTTGAGGTCGAGAAGACCGAATATGAAGTCTATTTTGACCAATGACGCGGAAATTGAGGTTTTACCAAAGGTTCAGCTCCCAAAATTGGTTTTTTATGAGTCAAAAACCTGGAAAACTGTCTGAAATCACCATCTTTGTGTACAATAACATTGGAAAAAGTGTAAACAGGTGAATCAAGACCATTAAATGCCACTACCAATGATCAAAGATGATCTTTTAAAAAAAGAAAAAAAGCGTACCTATTTCATGTTTTGGGGGCCAAAATTGGTGGAAATCATCAGAAATAGCTATTTCAATCATTCCACATGAAAGAAACAATACATTTAACAGCCAACAAAAATCTCTAGAACTCCAATAGAATAATAAACCCATGTGACAAGGACTTTGCAGCGTTTTTACGTTTTAGCAACATATTGGTAACATGAGCTTCTGAGATATCGTTTTCCATGTTTTTGGGGACGAGAAGACCGAATATGAAGTCGATTTTGACCAAAGAGTGGAAAATTGAGTTCTACCAAATGTTCAGCTCCCAGAATTGATTTTTTATGAGTGAAAAACCTGGGAAATCGTCTGAAATCACCATCAGTTTGTATAATAACACTGGAAAAAGTATCAAGACGTGGTTCAGGACGATTAAATGGCACTACTAATGATCAAAGATAGTTTAAAAAAAAAGAAAAAAAAGAGCGTACCTAATTTATGTTTTGGGGGCCAAAATTAATGGAAACCATCAGAAGTAGCTATTTCGATTATTACGCATGAAAGAAACAATTAATGAACAGCCAACCTTTCTGTAGGTATGTCCAATAGAATAATAAACCCATGTGACAAGGACTTTGCAGCGTTTTTACAACGAGGAACGAGATGACATAATCGCCAAAATAGTCGATTCTAATAGGCCGAAAATGCTCATAAGGCTTTCTATTTTATTTCCATCGAGTTTTCTGTTCAGAAATTAAAAGGCAGAACACCTTGAGGTGTTTTTCCTTTGAACAAATCCAAAAAAGTAGCTAGGCTAAGGGCCGGTTCAGCAATCACATTTGCAAGCCCGAATAAAGTCTGTGTGCTCAGCTGTTATAAAAATCTGAGGAAGAACGCCTTGCACATCAGATCAACAACGCCTCAACCTCGGAAATGGAGCCAGCGAGTAGGAGGTAAAACGCCTTGTGTTGATTTTCATTGAGATGAGGCGTTTTACCTTTGAATCTAAAGTACGAATTGACAATTTGAGGCGTTTTTGATGACGATTTGAGGCGTTTTACCTTGAAACAGTTCAAAAACGCTGCAAAGTCCTTGTCACATGGGTTTATTATTCTACTGGACATACCTACAGAAAGGTTGGCTGTTCATTAATTGTTTCTTTCATGCGTAATAATCGATATAGCTACTTCTGATGGTTTCCACCAATTTTGGCCCCCAAAACACAAATTAGGTACGCTCTTTTTTTTCTTTTTTTTTTAACTATCTTTGATCATTGGTAGTGCCATTTAATCGTCCTGAACCACGTCTTGACACTTTTTCCAGTGTTATTATACAAACTGATGGTGATTTCAGACGATTTCCCAGGTTTTTCACTCATAAAAAATCAATTCTGGGAGCTGAACATTTGGTAGAACTCAATTTTCCACTCTTTGGTCAAAATCGACTTCATATTCGGTCTTCTCGTCCCCAAAAACATAGAAAACGATATCTCAGAAGCTCATGTTACCAATATGTTGCTAAAACGTAAAAAGTACCTATTTTTACACACATTTTCACTCATAACACCCCTGGGTATATTCCGATCGGGCTGAAAAGTTTCGGGACACAACTAGGGCCCAAATGGAGCATGTGTGCGAAAGAACGATTTTTTTAGACCGAAAATGAAGCCTGTACACGTGATACGGCGGACGGCGTACGGCGGACGGACATTGCATTTTTGGAATCTATGCACCTTGAAACGTAAAAGAAAAAAGTTTGAGGGGGTGTTATAACAATTTTTTGCTGAGCGAATACATAGGTGTATTATTCACAGAATAATAAACCAAAAAGGCGTTTTACCTTTTATTGCCACATTTTTTCAAATGTTTGAATTGAAATTCGACCATTTTCCAAATTAAATTTTTAATTTTTGACTTCCCCATTGGAAAGAGCGTCCGAAAATTAAGGGGGGGTATGTGAAAATCCCATTTTCGACAATTTTCGAGATGAGGCGTTCTTCCTTTTTACGGCAGAATATTTTTCACGATTCGCCGGATTTCATTCAAATTCTGAGGGAAGTTGGTGGACCTTGAAGCGCCGCATCTTGAAACACTGTGAATGCTCAACCCGTACTGCTGTGTAATGCGAGTCAGGTGGGCTCGCATTTTCGCGTCGGGGACTATTAATAGCGGAGTTATTTTAACAACTGATGAAAGTTCGAGAAATCAGGGACGAGAACTTGGGTCGAAACATCGATATATCGTGAAAGTACTGACACAGATGGTAGGGAACGATACTGGGGGACCCTTATAAATAAAATTGCAGTCCATCAGACCATTGCTTTTAACAAAAATGTCATATGTACTAGGTACTGATAACAAAGATTATTCTTTGTCGTTTATTGGGATCACCAGGGATCCATTCCTAAAGACTCTTCAACCTCTCACTTTGCAAGTCTTCATTTGTACTCTTCACTTCGCGAATTATGAAGAGTACGAGAACTTTCTGTTCCTAAAGGCTTCGCGCTCCCTCTCTGCAGTTCTACTCGAAAGGAAGAGTGTTCTGTAGAGTAACCTTCTTTTTTTGGAGCAACCTCCAATAACTGTTACATTTTAAAGTTCCTTGTTCCGATCGCTTTATTCGAGTAAGCTATAGAAAGACGGAAGACCTGATGAAATCGGATAAGTTAACTTATGTACTTGGGATTTAGTTAAGGCGAAACGACTCCCTGAAAGTTGAGTCGCTGACGACGAAATTAATTCGCGCTCGATGAATGCGGCCGACACGTTCAACATCATCATCATCCTCTGATGAGAAGTATCGGAAAATTTCCATTAAAAACTAGGTAGGTTGTTACTTTTATCCACTATCTATAACAACCTGTCGCTTCCTAACCTTTCCTTCCTTCCAAATGTAGAGTATTTTGATGGCCCCAGTGGAGCTAACTTCGGTGCTATTATATACGCTTGCCCTCACACTAATTGGACCACATTTAGACCTAATCGAAATATTGAATTCTCTTCTTTTTATTGTTACTACCTAACACTGAATTTAACGAAGAAATGAAACCTAAACACCGATTTGAAAAGTATGCCTTTCTACCGCAGAGTCATTTGGGACTCTGCAAAAATGTTGTAAACTCTTCATTCGAAACGCAGACTCTTCACTTTGCACTTTGCAAAAGACAACCTTTAGGAACGGAACTGTTCAAAACATGGTAAAACTCTGCAATTCTAAACTTTGCATTTCACTCTTCCTCTTCAAATCAAGAGCGATCTTTAGGAACGGAAATTCGTTCGCAAAGTGCAGAGTGTGGATTTGAAGAGTGCAGAGCGAAGAGTGAAAGTCTTTAGAAACGGGCCCCTGCTCACCTTCTACCAAACTATGAAGTATGCTGTATGCACGATTGTTTATTTCCATCCCTTTGACCCTCCGTCAGATCAAATGCTGATGCTTGTTGAGCTTGCTAAGTCAGTTCAGTTGTACTCGTAGTCCAAATGGTGTTGGAGGGACGACAGCGGATCCTCTTGTTCTGCGATCTCGTCGAGCTCCGCCTGATTCATCATCGTCGCCAGTTGGCTTTTAATCATTACCTGACGCTTGTGTGAGAAGGTTTTCATCGTCTGCGCGTAACTGAGGAACAGGTGGTCTATCGCCTCCATGTTGCTCACGCGTCTCGCCATCAAGTCCTCTGGCGAATGGAGTTTGGCCCTTTTGATTTGAAGGATGTCGAAAACCTTACGTTCCTCCTCTTCGTCTCCTGAAAACTCTTCAAAATTAGTCATCTTCACCAATTTGATGAGGTTTTTTTTTAGCAAATTCTCGAAGAAAATTAAACTATTGCATAATTGATCGTATAATTATGTACCTATTTCTTTTCTTTTCCGTTTCAGACCATTCTAAATCCTTAGGTTTTTAACATATTTTATAGGTAACTGTAATAGTGTGAGTATATTTCTACAGTATATTTCTACCTGTGTATCACTCCATACAATATCACCTGACCATTATAGCTACTGTGGTGGCTAGGTGAGGTAAGGCGAGGTAAGGTAAGTGAGTGTGATGGAGGATAAGGTTGCTGGTGTGATGGAGGAGAAGGTTGCTGCTTCCCACTAAAGACGCTAGAGGGATATGCCCAGTGGTTGCTACTCGAGGCCGGTTATCACCAAGGCGGGTTCCACCAGTCTCGGTTCTTTTGTGAGATAAGGTAAGGAGGCATGAGAGGAGAGAGAGAGATAAGTCATCGACTTGAGGAGAGCGTAGAATGAGGTGACAGCAGCAGACGGCGAGTTTTTATATGCCCCTGCCTACTCCCCCCCCCCCCCCCAGTCCATCAACTACAGTTGGGGACTGGTGGGGGAGCTGCAGGCCTCTCTGACTCTGGTCACGTACGCTACCTCACTCGCTGCGTTTATTATTTTCACAATCTAATAGGTACAATAGGTGAAGTTCTGGGAGGATCACGACAGCTACCATATCAAATAATTCAAAATTTTGCCAGATTATTTATAATTTGTGAAGCAAACTGATGAGTTTGAAGATGAGCAGTTTTCGAAAACAAGAATGCTAAAAAAAAAACTGCGAAGTATTACACAACGGTTTATTATTTACCTGTATGGGTGCCCCTTCTGCGTAGATCACTGTTTTCTGTGGTCAATACCTACCATCCTGCTCTTCCCAGGAATGCCCTAAATCGACTACTGAAGCCGGCCCCGGAATTACAGTTTCATAAAAATAAGCGGGATTCAATAAATGAATATTTTTTGTTATTCATGAAGCACAACGTTTGCTTGTTACAAAAGTACCTATCAACAAAATCCAAAAGAGCCATTATTCGTCAAATGAAATAATATCACAGACAACAACTCGAAACCAAAAACGGTAGGTAGGTAAAATTGTTCAAAAATCACAAAAATTTGCAACTAAATCGAGACAGCAACGCTCTGAAACGGGAAAGATCAAAAACTGTTTCAAAAACTCGTGTGCTAAAAATTATGGGTTCATTGCAGTAGCCTACTTTCATGGAAAATTTTCTAAAATCAAGTATTTGTATGGCGAGAGAATATTACCACCGTTTTCTTGGTGGTCGTGATAGCCGTCCTGAACGTCGTCCTGGTCGTCGCCCAACTTGGCGAACTTCGCCGGCAGATAAGGTTTGAGGAATTCCATCTTGTTCGCCCACGGCCACCGGCTGTACTTCTTCAGCGACGTCCCTTTCATTTTCATGCATTTCAAGTATTTGACGTACGAATCCCTCAGGTTTCTCCATTTCGTTTTTGTCGTCTCAGCTGCGCAAAGAAATGATCATAATGAATATCGGCTTAGTAGGAAGACCCGTTAGTTACACAAGACCGTGTCTCACTTATGACCCGAAAAAATTCACCCACGTGTTCTACAACTAATTTCCAACAAAAAGTCCTATAAAGTTTTTTTTTGTAAACCACTAAAAACCTGAGTTTTTTCACTGTTAAGATTTTTTTCGTGTTTCGACCTTTGTTCACTGAAAATGCCATAACTCCCTTAATACGAAGAGTAAAACCAAATCTAAGTAAACCGTTGGAAAGATCGTTAAATTTTCCGTCATTTCAGCATCTAACAATAATTTTTTGAAGGGAACTTGAGGGTGAAAAATGAGCCCGAAAAATTAATTTCGTCAAATCTTGAAAACTGCCTGTTTTTCAAACGCTCATTAATCACCCATAATTCTGGTGATAAGTTATAGCCTTTAAGCCTAAAAAATGCGCAAAAGCCTCAGCTTTCCAACGGTTTACTTAGATTTGGTTTTACTCTTCGTATTAAGGGAGTTATGGCATTTTCAGTGAACAAAGGTCGAAAACACGAAAAAAATCTTAACACTGAAAAAACTCAGGTTTTTAGTGGTTTACAAAAAAAACTTTATAGGACACTTTTTGATGGAAATTAGTTGTAGAACACGTGGGTGAATTTTTTCGGATCATAAGTGAGACACCCTGTATAAATATATACAAATAAATATAATACAAATACCAAATACACAATAAATATATACAAGGTGTCTCAACTTAAGTCCACGGGATTTCAGGTATCGATTCTACAAAGAATTTGAAACATAAATTGTCTCCTAGATTTGTTTTTTAAATCCACTCTAAATGCCACTTTTTTCACTTTCAAGGTTTTTTCGTAGTTTTGACCTTAAGTCAGTAAAATGGCCAAACTCCTGAATCCGTCAAATAAATTCAAATATAATTATACCGTTGGAAATAGCGTTAAATTCATCATCTCACTAATGCACAATCAAAATTTGTTGAGCGGGTTTAATGCGTATAAAACGAGACCAAAGTGCAAATTTTGAGAATTTCTGAAAATTGGACGTTTTTCTATCGGTGTTCTCTCTTTTACCAATTTTTCTTTCGGTGGGGCGTCTATGAGAAAAACTTGCTTGAAACCTCATCTTTTCAATGGAGTAGCCAAAATAAATTAGCGAATGAGTTTAAGGGAGAAAATGACGTTTTAATGCAAAAAATAGGAGATTTTTCAGCAAAATCGAGGTTTTGGCATGAAGATATAGCATTTGGTTCGGATAGGATTGGCATGGTTGATAGCGTTAAATTTTCCACAATCGACTGAAGTGTTTTCACATTCCAAACACATTTGATGGGTCAAATTATGAATGATTATTAAGTATCAGATTTTTCTTTCTTTTTTTCCATGCTAAGTTCGTTCATTATTGAAAATAATAAAAATCTCACTAAAAAAGCTATTTTTCGTTAATTATTTTCAATAATGAACCATTGGAATCGAGCATGAAAAAAAAATTCTAACCCCCCTCCAAATTTGATGGTTTACGTTTCAAGGTACGTAGAATCCGTAAATGCAATTTTAAAAAATTTCTTTCTGTCCGCCGTACGCCGTACTGGCCACTTTTCTTAGTTACCATGAAACGAAATTGATGAAATTCGGGTTGTAGGTTCCGTTTGGGCTCTAGTTGGTCCTCGAAGCTTTGCGTTACTTACTGTCAGTCATCTCTAAGGGGTTCAAAATAGGGGTTGAAATTTTCAGAACGCCGTAGCTCGAAAACTTTCGATAAAAGGGTATGGTTTTTTTCACGTTAATAAATTTGTCTTGGCCTAAATAATTTTTTGAGACCACCCGGAGCATTGTACGTCCAGCCGTTCGTGTGCACTAAAATGCTTCGTCAACACGATCGTGAATCAAACTGTATAAATCCGGCCCGGATATCATCACTTGGGAGCACCTGGTGACAATCAAGGACGGTTGTATGAAGTCGAGTCGGTTGTTCTACGATATTGCTTCCGAGTCTGCGAAGCAGCGGAAGCCTTGTGTTCACTTTCGTGAGCCAAAAAATTTTTGTCTTCAGAAATCAAAATTTCCACTTGCATTTTGCGTTTCAAAGCCTACTGAACAAATTTGGTTCCGTGTCTGTCGGTCTGTGAGTCTGTGAGTCCGTGAGTCTGTGAGTCTGTGAATCTGTGAGTCTGTGAGTCTGTGAGTCTGTGAGTCTGTGAGTCTGTGAGTCTGTGAGTCTGTCCGCATTTCCTTGTTACAGCCATAACTTCCACGATTTTGAATTGATTCAGCTCAAATTTTGAGGGATGGTGCGGATAAGGCCCCTTGAGGTCCCATACAAATTTCAACACGATTGATCCAGCGGTACGCCCTGCGCATGCGCTAACGTTAAATTCAACAAACACGCATAACTTTCACAATTTTGATTCAATTTCGCTCAAATTTTCAAGGGTTGTTTGGACAAGGCCTAGTGAGTTCCAGTATGAATTTCAGCATGATCGGACCCTAGGTGCGCTCTGCGCATGCGCTGACGTGAAATAGATTCAATTTCCTTGTTACAGCCGTAGTAACCAAAGATTTCACCCAATTTCAATGTAATTATCAGGGATTAAGCGGGTAGGGCCCATTGAGGTCCCATATAAATTTCAACATGATAGAGCCAGCGGTTCGCCCTGCGCATGCGCTCTGTCTGTCTGTCTGTCCTTCTATGCACGGCCAAACGGCTCGACGGATATCGACCAAATTTGGCACGAATATCCAGTAGGCTCCCAAGTTGTGCAACGTCGCATTTTCAATTCCCTGACCATAGCGGAACTATGGTCGACCATGGTCAACTCCTGAATGGCTTGACGGATATCGACCAAATTTGGCACGAATATCCAGTAGGCTCCCAAGTTGTGCGACGTCGCATTTTTAATTCCCTGACCATAGCGGAACTATGGTCGACCATGGTCAACTCCTGAATGGCTTGATGGATATCGACCAAATTTGGCACAAATATCCAGTAGGCTCCCAAGTTGTGCAACGTCGCATTTTTAATTCCCTGACCATAGCGGAACTATGGTCGACCATGGTCAACTTCGTTAATTGAAATGGTAACCCCTATTTTTTATCGCGTATTCGTAATCTACGTGAAATTCTATCAACGATCGACCCTTCGGACTACCCCCGCGGTCGACCATAGCGCATCCATGGGCCCCTCCATGGTCGAATCCCGAATTGCTCAACGGATATCGACCAAATTTGGCACGAATATCCAGTAGGCTCCCAAGTTGTGCAACGTCGCATTTTTAATTCCCTGACCATAGCGGAACTATGGTCGACCATGGTCAACTTCGTTAATTGAAATGGTAACCCCTATTTTTTATCGCGTATTCGTAATCTACGTGAAATTCTATCTACGATTGACCCTTCGGACTACCCCCGCGGTCGACCATAGCGCATCCATGGGCCCCTCCATGGTCGAATCCCGAATTGCTCAACGGATATCGACCAAATTTGGCACGAATATCCAGTAGGCTCCCAAGTTGTGCAACGTCGCATTTTTAATTCCCTGACCATAGCGGAACTATGGTCGACCATGGTCAACTCCTGAATGGCTTGACGGATATCGACCAAATTTGGCACGAGTATCCAGTAGGCTCCCAAGTTGTGCAACGTCGCATTTTTAATTCCCTGACCATAGCGGAACTATGGTCGACCATGGTCAACTTCGTTAATTGAAATGGTAATCCCTATTTTTTATCGCGTATTCGTAATCTACGTGAAATTCTATCTACGATCGACCCTTCGGACTACCCCCGCGGTCGACCTTAGCGCATCCATGGGCCCCTCCATGGTCGAATCCCGAATTGCTCAACGGATATCGACCAAATTTGGCACCAATATCCGGTAGCCTCCCAAGTTGAACGTAGGCGCATTTTTAATTCCCTGACCATAGCGGAAATATGGTCGACCATGGTCAACTCCTGAATGGCTTGACGGATTTTGATAAAATTGGGCACAAATACCCGGTAGGGTATGGGATTTTTCCGTCGTTTGTTGGTTCCACGATACTGTGTACAGCGAATCTAGGATAGCGAGCGAAGCGAGCGGTCAGGCTAGTTATGTATAATGGACGTAATGTATTATGGAAGTCATGTTATGTATAATATGTATATTTCATGTAATGTTTTGTAATGTTATGTTATGTAATGTAATGTTATGTAATATGTATATTTAACGTTATGTAATGTTATGTAATGTAATGTAATGTAATGTAATGTTATGTTATTTTGCTTCCGAGTCTGTTCTATTTTATAATGGGTCACTCTGATTGTGACGAGGAAGCTCCTGTGCCATCACCTTGGCAGTGTATTATTTCATATGATAAGTGATGGACTATTGGATTTTGTTGGTAGGTACTTTTGCAACTTGAACAAACGTTGAAGTATTATTGATCGGTAAATTATTACACAATTGTAAATTATTACACAACGGTAAATTATTACACAACGGTAAATTATTTCACAACGGTAAATTATTACACAACGGTAAATTATTTCACAACGGTAAATTATTACACAACGGTTCATCTACCTAGAAGGGGCTGGATTTTGTTGATCGGTACTTTTGCAACTTGAACAAACGTTGAAGTATTATTGATGGGCAAGTTATTACACAACGGTTCATTATACTTGACCACGAGGGTAGGTACTGACCACAGAAAACAGTGATCTACGCAGAAGGGGCATCTATTTCACTCCACATCAACAATTTTCCTTCAGAACTTCATCATTTGCGTTTCTTTTTGCCGTTTTAGTTACTGTTTGTCATCGACAGAATTATTTCAGCAACATTTAACTCGTGATTTAGGTAGGTACCTAGTAACGAGTACGGGGTTAGGTACTAACCTACGGAGGATCTGCGATCCACATATTATGTATAGAATAGTACATTTTATATTATATAGACGGGTTATCTATACAGAGAGCTGTGATCTGTAACAGAAGGGTACTTCACTGTGCAAAATAATAAACCGTTGTGCAGGGATTTGCAACGTGTTCCACTTCCAGCTGAATAAGTTTCATTCCCATCCTTGCCACGGTTTACCCCAATGAAATTTCGAGACGAAGATCTGCTCGTGTGGGTTTGCGACGGTACTCAATCCTATTTTGACGTCAAAACTTCCAAGATTTGGCTCCAAGTCCAGCCAATGGACCAAGATGGACGGATGGGAGATGGATGGGATTTGGTTCGAAGCTTTGGTATGCAGAGCCCTCCGACAGTTATACTGAACCATACTTCCACCAAGTGTATGATGTGATTGTTTGGAATGTGTCTATTCTTTGTGGAAATAAATTCTTTCGTTCATTTTCATTCATTTAATATGATTTTGACTGGCGGTATTCGTAAGGCAGGAGGACTGACACGTGGGAGCAACATGAACTTGAGTTCGGTTAGCAGACAGAAGGATGTGACAAAAGGCAACGGGTTAAATGCCCTTTCCGGGTCCAGCTCAGTTCACGTCTTGGTCACACAGATCTGATTCATTGGAAGAGAACGACACGGACCGGTCTGTCCACAAGGGAGCTTCCGCGAAAGGCCACAAAAGCACTTTTACTACGCACTGCATTCAGTGGTGGAGGGAGGGAGGGGGTTATTGAGGGGTCATAACCCCAAATTGGCTCGAGAACCATCACAAAATTAAGTTTTCAAGAATGATAACAATCACAAATGAAATAAAAACTACCATCCCACACAACGACGAGTGAATTAATATTGACTTTAGCCTTCAATACCAACATTCATTGTCCCCCAAAAATCCAAATTTGACCCCTATTCTCTAGGAAATGGTATTTTTGAAATGGTGTCATTACTCACCCTTCCATACCACCATCACTGATTTTATATCAATTGTTCGCGATTTTAGCCGTTTACCAATATTTTTGACCCCTACAAACTCCAATTAGACCCCCTTGGAAATTTTGAAAATTGTTCATCTTCGAACTCATCCTTTTGTTTGGGAAAAAGAACATTTTGGCGAATTTCGGTTTATTATTTTCAATAATGAACCATTGAAATCGAGCATCAAAAAAAAATTCGAACCCCCCTCAAAATTTGATGGTTTACGTTTCAAGGTACGTAGAATCCGAAAATGCAATAAAAATATTTCTGTCTGTCCGCCGTACGCCGCACTGGCCACTTTTCTTAGTTACCATGAAACAAAATTGATGAAATTCGGGTTATAGGTTCCGTTCGGGGTCTAGTTGGTCTTTGAAGCTCGACGTTACTGTCAGTCATCTCTAAGGGGTTCAAAATAGGGGTTGAAATTTTCAGAATGCCGTATCTCCAAAACTTTCGATTGAAGGGTATTGTTTTTTTACGTTATTAAATTTGTCTTGAGCTAAACAACTTTTTGAGACCACCCGGAGCATTGTACGTCCAGCCGTTCGTGTGCACCAAAAAGCTTCGTCAACACGATCGTGAATCAAACAGTATAAATCCGGCCCGGATATCATCACTAGGGAGCACCTGATTATAATCAAGGATGGCTGTATGAAGTCGAGTTGGTTGTTCTGTGATATTATTTCATTTGATAAGTGATGGACTATTGGATTTTGTTGGTAGGTACCTACCTGTGAAACTTGAACAAAAGTTGAAGTACCTATTATTGATGGGTAGATTATTACACAATGGTAAATTATCACACAACGGCAAATGATTACACAACGGCAAATTATTATACAACGGTAAATTGTTACATAACGGTAAATTATCACACAACGGCAAATTATTACACAACGTGTCATCTACTAAAAAGGGGCTGGATTTTGATGATCGGTACTTTTGCAACTTGAACAACCGTTGAAGTATTATTGGTGGGCAAGTTATTACACAAGGGTTCACTATAGGTATTGACCACAGAAAACAGTGATCTACGCAGAAGGGGCATCTATTTCACTCCACATCAACAATTTTCCATCAGAACTTCATTATTTGCGTTTCTTTTTGTTAGGTAGGTACTGTTTGTCATCGGCAGAATTATTTTAGCAACATTTAACTCGTGATTTAGGTAGGTACCTAGTAACGAGTACGGGGTTAGGTACTAACCTACGGAGGATCTGCGATCCACATAATATGTACAGAGTAGTAAATATTATATTATACAGACGGGTTATATATGGATAGAGCTGTGATCTGTAACAGAAGGGTATTCTGTATACAAAATAATAAACCGTTCTGCAGGGATTTGCAGCGTTTTATTTTACACATATTCACGTTGATCAATAATTTTTTATGTAAATTAATTAATTAATCACGTTCCATCATATGGTTAGTAGCCAAATGAACAGATACGTGAGGACGGGAGAGGGTATTTCGGGGAGAACCGGTATCTATCGATATGTGGGATCGATATTTTGCTATCCTTCGATTTCCCTGTTCGATAGTCACCCGTAAGGCACGGGCCATCCCGCTGGGGTGTTGTTCAAAACACCTAACCTACTCGGTACCTGACCCAAACTGAAACGCTGCGAAGTCCTTGTCACATGGGTTTATTATTCTATTGGACATACCTACAGAAATGTTGGCTGATCATGTGCAATCATTGAAATGGCTATTTCTGATTGTTTCCACCAATTTTGGCCCCCAAAAACACGAATTAGGTTCGGTTTTTTTTAACCAGATTATTTTTGATGATTGATAGTACCATTTAATTGTCTTGATACACCTGTTGATAGTACTTCTAGTGTTATTATACAAATTTATGGTGATTTCAGACGACCTCCCATGTTTTTGACTAATAAAAAATGAATTTCGGGAGCTCAACCTTCGTTACAGCCTCAATTTTTCACTCTTCGGTCAAAATCAACCAAATATTCGATCTTCTCACTCTAAAAAACATGGAAAACGACACCTCACAAGTTCATGTTCACTAAAACCTCAAAAATCCCTCGAAAACCCCTATTTTTACACCGATTCTTCTCCAATATCACCCCTGGGTGTGTGCCGATCGGGCTGCTGTGTTTCGGAGCACAACTAGGACCCCAAATTTGTTCCCAAATGGGGACCCAAACAGGGTGCGGAAGAACGACGATTTTAGCCCAAAATTTAACGCAAATTTAAGGCTAAAACTTCGTTAGAACCTCAATTTTCCACTCTGGTCAAAATTGACTTCATATTCGGTCTTCTCGTCCTAAAAACATGGAAAACGATACCTCCCAAGCTCATGTTAACTACCATGTTACTACTGGACATACCTATAGAAATTTTGGCTGTTCATCTATTCTTTCTTTCACGTGCAGTAATTGAAATGGCTATTTTTGTTGGTTTCCACCTATTATGGCGCCAAAAACCCGAATGAGGCTCATTTTTTTAACAGATTATCTTTGATCATTGAAAGTGCCATTCACCTGTTGATACTACTTCTAGTGTTATTATACAAATGTATGGTGATTTCAGACAATTTCCCATGTTTTTGACCGAAAATGAAGACGGTACACGTGATACGTCGGACGGACATTGCATTTTGGTTTATTATTCTATGAATAATACACCTATGTATTCGCTCAGCAAAAAATTTTTATAACACCCCCTCAAAATGTTTTCTTTTCCGTTTCAAGGTGCGTAGATTCAGAAAATGCAATGTCCGTCCGCCGTCCGCCTTATCACGTGTACAGGCCTCATTTTTCGGTCTAAAAAAGTCGTTCTTTCGCACACATGCTCCATTTGGGCCCTAGTTGTGTCCCGAAACTTTTCAGCACGATCGGAATATAAAAAAATGCCGAAAATGCCGAAAATGTGTGTAAAAATAGGTACTTTTTGCGTTTTAGTATATAACATGAGCTTCTGAGATATCGTTTTCCATGTTTTTGAGGACGAGAAGACTGAATATGAAGTCGATATTGAGTTCTACCAAATGTTCAGCTCCTAAAATTGATTTTTTATGAGTGAATAACCTGGGAAATCGTCTGAAATCACCATCAATTTGTATAATAACACTAGAAAAAGTGTCAACACGTGGATCTAGACGATTAAATGGCACTACCAATAATCTAAGATAATTTGGGGGAAAAAATATCGTACCTAATTCGTGGTGGGGGCCAAAATTGGTGGAAACCATCAGAAATGGCTATTTCAATTATTTCAAATGACAGCAACAATAAATGAACAGCCAACATTTCTGTACGTACGTCCAGTAGAAAAATAAACCCATGTGACAAGGACTTTGCAGCGTTTTGGAATCTACGCACCTTGAAACGGAAAAGACAAAATTTTGAGGTGGTGTTACAAAAATGTTTTGCTGAGTGAATACATAGGTGTATTATTCACAGAATAATAAACCAAAACCTGTCAAGGAGTTGAAGAACCCAAACCGGTTGACTCACTGTCGAGTCCGAGCTCGCCGCTGATCCTGTTCCAGATGTCGTTCTTCACCTCGTTGTCTTTGTACTGCGAGTGACTGACGTCGTAGAGGACGCTGTGGAGGCGGACCAAGTGGATGAGCTTCCCGGAGTCGACGACGCCCTGAGGAGGCGACGACATCGCCGTGCGGACGGGCGGATTCGAGTAGGCGGAACCGAGCATACGAAGTGGGCGGAGGAGGAGGAAGAGGACGGTCGTCACAGCCGGACCGTCCGCACGCTCAGCCGAATCGGGCGGGTACTGCGGCTCGTGCGGCCGCCGAGTCCGCCCGGGCCGCGTGGGGGGGGGGGCCTTGGGTTTCCGGTCACCGGGCTCAGGCTGCGCTGCGGACCGGGTCGATCGCCCGGGGACCGCCTTCGTCATCAGTTGCTTTTCTAAATCCGACTCGAAACATCCGCCGCCAGCCGGAGTTCCCCCTTCATGCAGCATGGCTATGTGAGCGAATTATCAAAGAAATATTCGCGAGCGCCATTGTGTAATTTAAAAAATTTTAACAAACAAAAAACGCTGCAAAGTCCGTGTCACATGGGTTTATTATTCTATTGGACATACCTACAGAAATGAAGGCTGTTCATTTATTGTTACTTTCATGTGAAATAATTGAAATGGCTATTTTTGATGGTTTCCACCAGTTTTGGCCCGGCTTCTCCTTTCAACAGATTATTTTTGATCATTGATAGTACCATTTAATTGTCTTGATTCATCTGTTGATACAACTTCTAGTGTTATTATACAAATTCATGGTGATTTCAGACAATTTCCCATGTTTTTGACTAATAAAAAATGAATTTCGGGAGCTCAACCTTCGTTACAGCCTCAATTTTTCACTCTTCGGTCAAAATCAACCAAATATTCGATCTTCTCACTCTAAAAAACATGGAAAACGATACCTCACAAGTTCATGTTCACTAAAACCTCAAAAATCCCTCGAAAACCCCTATTTTTACACTCATTTTTCTCCCATAACACCTCTGGGTGTATGCCGATCGTGCTGCTGTGTTTCGGAGCACAACTAGGACACAAATGTGTTCCTAATGACGACCCAAACTGTGTGCGGAATAAGGACGATTTTAGACCAAAATGTAACGTAAATTTAAGGCTGAAACTTTCTTAGAACCTCAATCTTCCACTCTTTGGTCAAAATCGACTTCATGTCCGGTCTTCTTGTCCCAAAAGCATGGAAAACGATACCTCAAACGCTCATGTTACTGAGAAAGTACCTATTTTTATGCACATTTTCGCTCATAACACCCCTGGGTATATTCCGATCGGGCTTCAAAGTTTCGGGACACAACTAGGGCCCAAATGGAGCATGTGTGCGAAAGAACGAATTTTTTAGACGAAAATTCACCTTGAAACGTAAAAGAACAAATTTTGAGGGGGTGTTATAGAAATTTTTTGCTGAGCGATTACATAGGTGTATTATTCACAGAATAATAAACGAAAACCCCGACCTCAAAACAGTTGTATAAAACCAACAAGTAAATAATTTGTAGGCTGAACAAACGTAAATAATTTATTCAAAACCAGTGCAACAAAACTATCGAAGTCGGTGCCAAATTTCAACTAAAATGTTTAAAACGCTGCAAAGTCCTTGTCACATGGGTTTATTATTCTATTGGACATACCTACAGAAATGTTGGATGTTCATTTATTGTTCCTTTCATGTGCAGTAATTGAAATGGCTATTTTTGATGGTTTCCACCGATTTTGGGCCCAAAAACACTGATTAGGCCCCTATTTTTCCTTTTTTTTATTTACAAATTATATTTGATCATTGATAGTGCCATTTGTTTGTCTTAATTCATCTTTTGATACTACTTCGTGCTATTATACAAATTTATGGTCATTTCAGACAATTTCCCAGGTTTTTGATTCTTAAAAAATTAATTTTGAGAGCTGAACTTTTGTTAAAACCTCAATTCTTCACTCTTTGGTCAAAATCGACTTCATATTCGGTCTTCTCGCCCTACAAAACATGGAAAACGATACCTCAAAAGCTCATGTTCACTAAAACCTCAAAAATCCCTCGAAAACCCCGATTTTTACACCAATTTTTACACCTGGGTGTGTGCCGATAGGGCTGCCGTGTTTCGGAGCACAACTAGGACCCAAATGTGTTCCCAAATGGGGACTAAACTGTGTGCGGAAGAAAGACGATTTTTTACCAAAATTTAACGTAAATTTAAGGCTGAAACTTCGTTAGAACCTCAATTTTCGAGCTGAAACACAAGAAGTACCTATTTTTGTGCACATTTTCACTCATAACACCCCTGGGTATATTCCGATCGGGCTGAAAAGTTTCGGGACACAACTAGGGCCCAAATGGAGCATGTGTGCGAAATAACGAATTTTCTAGACCCAAAATGAAGTAGGCGAATAGGTAGGAAATGAATGATGATAGGGCGGACGGCGGACGGACATTGCATTTTTGGGATCTACGCACCTTGAAATGTAAAAGAAAAAAATGTTGAGGGGGTGTTATAAAAATTTTTGCTGAGCGAATCCATAGGTGTATTAACCATCTAAACCATCTAAAATAGCCATTTCAATTGTTGCACATGAAAGAAACAATAAATGAACAGCCAGCATTTCTATAGGTAAGTCCAGTAGAAAAATAAACCCATGTGACAAGGACTTTGCAGCTTTTCTGGAATCTACGCACCTTTAACCGTAAAAGCGCAGCAAATTGTTACACAATGGTTCATTATTTACCACAGCTTAGGGGCTTCCCCCTTCTGCGTAGATCACTGTTTTCTGTGGTCAGTACCCTCGAGCTCCCTCGAGGAAAGCCCTAAATCAAGTACTGGAGCTGGCCCGGCAGTTAGGGTTTCATACAAATGCGCGGGATTCAATAATTAAATCATTAATTATTTGTAGTTATTCATGAAGCATATAAGGCAAATAATAAACCGTTTTGAAATAATTTTCCTGGATAGATGCCCTTTCTGCGTATAGTATAAGAAACCGTTGTGTAATAATTTACCATTGTGTAATAATTTACCCATCAATAATACTTCAACGTTTGTTAAAGTTTCACAAGTACCTACCAACAAAATCCGATAGTCCGAATGAAATAATATCGCAGAACAACCAACTCGACTTCATACAGCCATCCTTGATTATAATCAGGTGCTCCCTAGTGATGATATCCGGGCCGGATTTATACCGCTTGATTCACGATCGTGTTGACGAAGCTTTTTGGTGCACACGAACGGCTGGACGTACAATGCTCCGGGTGATCTCAAAAACCTCCCAATTTCGAGAACTATATTAACGTTTAAAAAAATTCGAGGTAACGGCGTCCTGGACATTTCAACCCCTATTTTGAACCCCTTAGAGATGACTGACGTTAACGCCGAGCTTCGAGGACCAACTAGACCCCAAACGGGACCTGCAAACCGAATTTCGTCAATTTTGGTTCATGGCAACTAAGAAAGTGCGAAGTACGGGGTACCGCGGACAGACAGATATTTTGGTTTATTATTTTCAATAAGTAATGAACTTTTGGAGTCGAGCATGAAAAAAAATTTAACCCCCCCCCCCCCCCCCCTCTTTTTATTGCGTTTTCAGATTCTACATCCCTTGAAACGGAAACCATCAAATTTTGAGGGGGGTCAAAATTTATTTTTCATGCTCGACTCCAAAGGTTTGCTATTGAAAATAGTAAACCAAAAAAGAATTTTGGGGGGATGTTCCAAAATGTTTTTGCTGAGCGAATACTTAGGTTAGGGGTATAATTTTATTCACAGAATAATAAACGAAAAACCAAGTATGAAGTAGCACTATTTTTACCTAAAATTTGGCGCCGACTCGTTGTACTGGCTCTGAAAACATTACGTACCTAAGTTTTTTCAGCACGCAAATTATTATTTACTTTTTTATCGAATTTTCAAAGAAAATATAGCTATTTGGCTCGTTCGAAAATTTCAGAGATGCTCCCTGTGGACCCTTCCAAAATCCGTTTCATGCATCGGAGATCTAAATTATTGATTTTCACTTTTTCGTGCTGTGTGTGTGTGATGTGTGCGCGTGTGTGTCATTCCGCACGATAAGTAATTTCCAGTGTAAAAAATTCGTTCTCGCACAGAAAAATCCGTCTCCGCCTGAGAAATGATGAGTTCGCTGCCCAGTCCGATCGCACTATGCGCAGCGGTAAAAATTTACACATTTTTGTTCCAAAGAATCAAAGCAAGTGAGATTTCATCGACACAGGCATGCATACTATAACCACTAATTGACAATAGATAAGTCCAATATAATAAAAAGTTTAGTCTTATGCCAGCACTTTTCATAAAAGTTGACATACTTACTTAGCACGTAATGGGGAATTTCAGGCTTTTTTTTCTTAAAAAATATTCAGAACTCTTGGAAAAATGGTGGTTTGAAGCTCGTTTTCAAAAAAGGCGTTATTTTTTAAATGAGGGTGATTAGAAAGTAAAATTGCTGCAAAAAAATTGTATGTGTGAGATGCATCAGGTCTATTGACATATGACTGGCTGTTGGCCCAAGGTGGCGGAGGGAAGCCTCGGAGGCAAAGGTTCTCAATGCTGCCAACAACCCAACATTAGAAATGGCAAATCTTTGTGGCAACCTCATAGAACCTTCGCCGTCACCTTTCCCTTGGTTTGATTTTGAGGATACGTTTTGGATTATTATTCTGTGAATAACACACCTATGTATTCGCTCTGCAAAAAATTTTTATAACACCCACTCAAAATTTTTTTCTTTTCCGTTTCAAGGTGCGTACATTCCAAAAATGCAATGTCCGTCTGCTTTATTTCGGTCTAAAAAATTCGTTCTTTCGCACACATGCTCCATTTAGGCCCCAGTTGTGTCCCGAAACTTTGCAGCCCAATCGGAATATACCCAGGGGTGTCATGAGTGAAAATGTGTATAAAAAGAGGTACTTTTTGTGTTTTAGTAACATGTTAGTAACATGAGCTTTTGAGTGATAGGTCATTTCTAGCAGGAACTCAGAAATTCAAATTTCACCCTCGTTTTCTGTCTGAATTTTCCAACATAAACACCTCATTATGTGGTTAATAAGTGTTAATTTCCGCTATTGAGCAGAATTTGGCCAAAAAAAGTGAATAACCCACGAAAATCCAGATCGGGAATGTCCCTGATGATGTCAAATTGAACGTTCTTCGTTTAAAATGTTTTGCTCAATGTCCTCTACTACATCTTCACAAAACTCGCTATCCGGTGATTCGAATAAAGTGAGTCAGGCCAACATGAGCAGCCAGTCGGGCCGGTCGGGGCCCCTGCCGCCTAACTTGTATCCATGCTGTTATGAAGAACATGGAAGTATTGTTTGGCAATCTCCACAAGGGAACTTTCAATGATTTTTCAAACATTCCAGCAATTCTGACGTCACTGCATCCCTCTCGCCTGTCATGGACCCCTCTGCTCACTGTGACACCAACATTACTGGAAACTTTGAAAGATCACAGAAAAAGAAATGCTTATCGTAGGACACTGTGGTTGGTGTCGAAGTTCTCAGAATGGAATCTAGTTTCATTAAAATAATAATATAAACCACTTTTGTGACTCACGCGCATGCATACCCCATTATTACCTATTCAGATGACAGTTTTTGTCGCCCTTTACAGACGCTAGGGATGTGGTACACGGTCGAGGTGGTCCACCACAGGTACGACTCCAAGTTCCCCAAAGGAGAGTCCCACGTGGACACGTGTCCAATCGTCTACCTCTCCAAGACCTTTGACAACCTCAAGCGAGACACCGGGATGCGCCTGGTCTGGAGCGAAAGCGCCGGCAACCTCAACTACCAGTTCAACGTGGACACCGTCAACCGGCCGGGATTCTGGATATCCTCCGGAGCACAGAACGGTAATTCTTCACAGTTTGACAACCATTCTGGAGCGGACCGTTTCGGAATTTACGGTAAATACCAAAAAAATTTCCCCCGTCATTGCTTCCATACATGCACAAATCTGATGCGAGGCTTCATTGCAGTTTCCTTGTTCGATTACAATTGTTGTTGCTATCAGTCGGAGCATCCTCAATGAGTGTGGGTGGATGATAACAGACTCAACACATACATCAGAGGCTAAGATGATCTTTGTACGACTTGGTGCGGCACACTGGACCATTTGTAATAATAATAATGATGCTTAATAATAATCATGATAATGATGATAATAATAATAATAATAATAATAAAAGAAAGTATATCATCCGGCAAGCTGGAGTACAGGACGTTTGTCGCATTTGTCGAGCCACTGGTGAGACAATAGATCACGTCCTGGCGGGTTGCCCGGCCCTTGCTCCAACCAAGTACCTGTATAGGCGCAACAAGGTGGCGCGCATAGACCATCAAGAGCTGGCCTTACAGCACGCACTCGTTCTGGACAGGACGCGCTACTTCCGGTATGAGCCAGTCAGGTACTTGGAGAATGAAAATTACAAGATGTATTGGGACAAGGAGCTACCGACTGATCTGCCAATCACCGCGCGCCGGCCTGTTATTGTCCTTGCCCCTTGTTGTTATTGTCCTTGTGCCCAAGGCGGAGGGAACGACCTACCTAATTGACATCTCTGTACCTCTCACATCAAACCTCGAAGCCAAGCACAGGGAGAAGGTAAATAAGTATTTATCCCTTGCTCACAGGATAAGGACGATGTGGGAGCAGGAGGTGGTACGGATCGTTCCTGTGGTCTTGTCTGTCACCGGGGTGATACCCAAGAAACTCCATGAAAGTTTGAGGATTCTTGGGTTGCCCGGTGGACTTTACAAGGACATGCAGAAGGCTGTGCTGATTGCTTCGTGTAGCCTGGTGAGGGAGTTTTTGTGGGAGGCTATTATGCCCGACCACTGAGCCCTCCACATGCACTTGCGGGTGGGAATAGGCCCTTGGGCCCCCCACTCGCGTCACCCGTGGAGCTTTTTACCCCCACGGGTGATGACCACCCAAATAATAATAATATTAATAATAATAATAATAATAATGAACATTTTATTGCCGTAACATCGACCTTTAGAAAAGACAGAGCAGAAGTCGAACAAAACTTGGGTAATAAGTAACACAAGCCAACCCTATCAAATGCAAACCCTTCTCAAACACTTATTAAGATGGCTTCCTGTGGTTTTCTAGAATTCAGCTAACCATCAGAAAAAGGCAGTACGAACAAACCTCATGTGTCAAATAACTCGCAGTGAATGGAGAATTTTTTCTCAAACATTTTGTTGAAAAAAAAAAGTTTCTAACTCTTGGAAAAATGGTAGTTTGAAGCCCGTTTACAAAAATAAGCGTAGTTTTTAAATGAAGGTGATTAAAAGTAAAATTGCAGCAAAAAATGATACCTACTATCAGGTCTGCTGACATCTGATTGGCTATTGGCCCAAGGAGGCAAAGGTTCTCAATGCTGCCAACAACCCAACATTAGAAATGGCATATATCTTCGTGGCAACCTTATAGACTGACACCTTTTCCTTGGTTTGATTTTGAGGACGTGTTTTTTACATTTATTTACAAATTTGCGGTTCCATCAGTCCACTGCAGTTCTGTGCATCGTTTACAGTGATCCACTAGCGCTGTAAGTGGAATTTGAGATGAACTAACCATCAATTTACCTGATAAATGTCATTTCTACCGGGAACTCGGAAATTCTAATTTAACTCTCATTAGGTTGTCAATAAGTGTTTATTTCCGTTGCTGAAAAGTATTTGACCAAAAAAAAGGAAAATTTGTAACCCACGAAAACTACCCATATTACATTTTCTTGCTCTATTCCAAAGGTTCATTATTGAAAATGATAAACCGAAATTAAATGCTATGCTGTGTCTTCGATTGAATTTAAACCCATTGCCTGCAGGTACAATGACGACACTGAACACGCCCTACCGTCAGTTCGCCGGTGTCGTCGAAGTGACCAAAGCCGTCGGGAGCCACATGGTCCTCACGTTCTGCATGCCGGGGCAGCAGCTCTTCAGCATAGTCATGTCCAGGACGAAATCCCTCCCGAAGCAGGAGATCCGGGGAGTCAACAGCCTCCTGGAACGAAAAGGGCTGGTGAGGGTCGCCACCCGGGAGGCTTGCCGGGGCTCGGCCACCGCGCCCTCGACTTCGAAGGTTCTGCTGGTCGCGGTATTCCTGATAGGCATCCTTTCCCACGTCAGTAGGTCGTGAAAAAGAACTTTGCGTCCACAACACACGAGATAAGTACCTGCTGGTAGAGACAAGAACGAACGATCTCTCTCCAAATGCCCAACTCACACCACTGCGGCACTCACTTTCCACAACACACTGGATTAAGTATTAGTTAAAAAAGAATGAACGATCTCTCCCCAAGTGCCCAACTCACATCAACTTGGTACCCTCCTAGGTACTAATTAAAATAATGAGTAGTCTGAGTCAATCTGCATGAGACATACATGATTCAACAAACTATTACACAAGCCCAAAGTGATGTATTACTTCGAGTATAACAACAGGACCTATGTCTGGTACCTATGTAGGTAGGTACCAGATGTTACCAACCGGCAAAGAAGGAATATAAATATAGTCAGGCATTGTAAATTAACATTAACTGTAAAGGCGCTTCCACACCAGCCTTACTGAGCACAGCCGAGCCGAGCCGAGCACCCGCAAACGCAAATGTTCTGCCAGCCAGATCTTGATGTCTAGGGACCGCCTTTATAGGTACTTTTCCGACAGGCACCTCAAACCTGGGTACTATAATACTGGTACTATGGTAATAATCGGGAAACACAGGACTGGAGTACCTGCAAGCACAACACATCTTTACATTCATTCTAATACTATTAAACCAACCTTAAAACAAATAGGAGCTGTACACTACTGTATTTATAAAATTCACATCTATCCCAGCCTTGGTATTTGATCATGCATTTCGTCTGTGGGAACACAAAACACGTAGGTAACTGCTTATTAACAGGTGCCTACACTAGACATGGAGACATCAGTCATTTATCAAAGCACAAGAGCGATCGTTCATTTACCTTTATCCATAGTTTTCGGGTTATACCTACCTTGGTAGGTAGGTAGGTACGTACCTGCATATAGCATTCGCGTATTAAATTAAACTTTCCACAAAATGAATTAAACTTCAAGCAAAAATGAGTTGACCTTTTCTAAAATTGATTGAACGCTACGGAAATTGATTTAAACTTTACGAAAAATGAATTAAACCTTTCTCTACACAGAATGTTAAACTTCAACAAAATGTGTTGTAAATAAGTAGGTACTTCCCTCGACTTCGTCTAGCAGTGTTTTCAAAACCTCAAGTAGGAAAGTACCTACGTGATTCACTGTCGCTAATAGGGTAGGTAGTCCAGCCTCGCCCCCCAGTATGTTGCTTGAGGTTAAAGAAAACCAGGTCTGTTCGCCTACCGTGTCTACGACGAGTACATACTAGAGAGTTGTCGCAACCAAAAATTGACGATCGGAAGAGAGAGTTACGTTCGAGACATAACTTTTAACGTTTTCAAGACTTCCGTTGCCCAGCACCACGTAACTACTGGAAAGATGCGTGTCGCGAGTCTCAGTGCTACGTACTGCGTAACTTGATAAGTAAACTTCTTCGCAGATAACCTTCGATCTCCATGGCTGCCCTATGGCGTCACCTCGAATTTTGTAGACAGACAGGAGGAGCCGGCCTCGGGATGTTTTTCCGCCGTTTGCGTTCTCTTTATTTTGGGAGCTCTTTATTTTGCGTTCTCTTTAGGTATATTTGGAAGCTTGAACTTCATGTGGTTCGCGAACCTATTCATCTTGACCATTGCCATCCGAAAGCGATGAGCACGGTAAGTGAGTGCCTCATAATTAGCAAGTATTGCGGGTATGTAAAATTATACAAAGGACCCAAGGTCTCACCGTGCCGTGCGTACGGTTTTACAGTAAAAGGGCACGATTGCTCTTCTAGAAATTGTTCAAAACTCATAGAAAACCATCAAAATGGAATAGTTACTATTAGGTACTGAATAATTATGTTACGAGCTAGTAAGAGAATAAAGAGGTTAACTTGACAGACAAATTATATATCATTGACAAATTATTACGTTAACGTCACTTCAAATATGTCCGGAGGCTGGAGGGAAATGGCATTTTGTGGAGGTTCCAGCGGTCCTTCAGTTCAGTCCAAGTCCAGGTCTTCAGTTCTGTAGAAAAAATCCATCCCCGACTGGGTGCTGGAAGTTTGGAAACTCTGAGAACTCATTTCCTGGACCTGAAGCGGTTGGAAGACTATCAGTAAAACCTATAATAGTGAACAGTTTCAACACTCGACGTGGTTGGAACACAAGTTCTTGTGCGCAGTGAGTGGGTTGTGGGCAGAACTCATTACAAAACTCGCGTTGGCTGGAACAACGCTACTGAAGACTTGTCTTCTTCTGTTCCTATCAGCCCAATGTCCAGTCAGTCCCGCGAAGGTAAAGCAGGGAAGGAATGCTGAACAGCATGCAATAGAGAAGGAATGTGGTAAGTACCAAGCATCCAAGCAACAGAGAGGGATCAATACACCGTTCCGTCCTAACGTATCATCTTTTCACCTATGTAGGTTTAATTAACTCTGTGAAACGTTTAAATCAAATTCCGTAACGTTCAATCTAATTTGCGGAAAGTTCCATACGATTTATGGCTTAGGTAATTAATTTTACGGAAACTTCGAAAGGATCAACTCAATGTGAATGCTATAAATTCCATTCTACCCATCAAGCAATCAAGGCCGCCTTGACATGTACATTAAGGAGAATGGGGGAAGGGGGGATATTTATATTGAGAACACATTTTGTAAATAAATGTATACATAATTACCTAGGTACGTTACTAGATACGAACCAGTCGATTGAAGATATTCTTATAATTCGCTTGATTTGCCCTGATAAATTTATATAACCCTAGTTGTAATAAACTGTATCCAAGAAACAATAGATGAAATAACTTCGGCTCAATATAGTTACCTACCTAATACAATAATTCTATTACATAAGGATTGATTTCTGGGGTGCTTTTTGCAGTCTGTTTCGTAAATTCGGCAAATATAATTGACTTTCCAGAAAACTACTCGGAGATCTGACTCTCTGAATAAATTTGTTGAAATCTCATCTTGAATGTTCGGTAAGTTGTTAATGAATTGTAAAAATTGAAACGCCATATTTTTCGAATGTATAATAAATGGTATGAGAACTCTAGCAGGCATTTAAGCAGCATACTACCCACCTCATGTACATTCACGTTATACTAGGTTTGTTCCACCAACATGAATAGAACATGTACCTAGTAGTTCAGTGCAAGAACTGAAGTGGTGGGGATGAGTTCATCAATTTTTCGGTTGATGAACTAAACCGCTGGAACGCCTGGACTAGAAACCTTCCTAATAAAACAATATAACGAAATGCAAGCAACAATAGTTTTTATTCCCCTGGGATGACCAGATACATGAAAATTTTTGAGGTTATACCTGTCAGGAAGGTTATCTTCCAGTTTTCAGTTCACAACCCTACTCTCTGTTTGTAGCAAGAAGTTCATGAGCCAGTAAAACAAACCCAGGGCGCTGGAACTGGGGGGGGGGGGGGGGGGGGATGACAGTACGTGAACTTATCTCGCTGGAACGCTTCTCAACACTCCAAGGCCTGCGAAGTGATTACCCCGAATTAGTTCATGAACTCACACGCTGGAACAAACCTACTAGTCCGTTTCACGAAAATGCGAGCTTTTGGCTGAGGGTCACTAGAACCGCAATGCATTGCCTAACCGACCAATTGAAGGAACTTCATAGGAACCCACTGCGATAAAGTAGGTACATTAGGGCGACACTTTTATGAGCGATGGACTTGGGACGATACCAAGCGACGAGCGACGGATCCCGTTCGGATGGGATTGGTCGCATTTTCAAGCCACCCCCGGGCCCTTCACCGCCACCACACCATGCAATTCATTTCCATGGGACTGCACTACTATACTACGCGTGTTTCGTCGCCTCTAAAGAAGGACCCCAGTCGCCTCGTACCGCTACCTCAAAGTCGCCTCTCATCCCCTGATCCGTCGGTATCGCTTCGAGTGGAGGGCCGGCCTTAATAGTAGCCATAGCCCATGCGCAAACGTGAAATCCTACAAAAGCCTATATTTTTCAAGTGATTCGTCAGACTTCATTCAAATTATTATGGAAGTTGGTGATGGATCTTGGAGTGCCGCACCTGCAACATTGAGAATGCTCAACCCGCACTGCTATGTAATGCGGGTTGGCATAGCTCAGCTGGGATCGCATTTTCGTGAAGCGGACTACGGGAGTTCATGCAGCCCATCCAAATAGGAATTATTTCTAATACATGTTACCTACCTAACGCTAGAGACGAATAGAAAGCCACTACACAGCAAGGAAATCCTGTCAACGTGTCCCTTACGCCGAACGTTTTCTTTACAAGTGAAACAGCTGCTAATTCTATTTGTATGGTGAATGAATAGTATTACACTGAATCGTGTTCCTGGCACATTTTTGGTTGCAAGAAAAGGTTAACCTCACAAGTGGACATTGGTGATGCAAGGCAAAATACAAGGTAAGTTGAAAGAGGGTGGGAAGGATAAATAGAGGTAAATAAAAATCGATTAATTAGTGACATTATACTTTAATGTATGCAGGTATGCCTACTTACAACAGAACAAATATGCGGCTAGAAACTGCCTTCAGATTATTTACATGATAGGACAAAACAGTGTTTCCTAGCTGTCCAGTAACGGATGTCAACGGATATGGAATATCTAGTAAGTAGTTCTATATCAATGTGTAGCTCAAGGCAAAATACATCTACCGATTCTACAGCTTTTGAAGTAGGCACTTCACACGAACTGTAATGGGGAGAAAAGGATCTGTATCTGGAGACTTAAGGTTCTCACACATTATGCGGGAACAGGACAGGAAACAGCCGTGGGATACGGGTCGTATTTTTTTGCTTCTGTGTATTTGAATGGAGATAAGCACTCTAGGATCCAAAATTTAATTTAAAAACCTCAACATTTGAAGTGATTTTTCGAAGAAAATCAAGAGAAATTTTTAAGGAAAAGATAAATTTATAGGTAACCTATGTTTCTTTACACAAATCCCTGTCCCACCATAATTTAGATATCACTCTCGACACGATATAGGCCCTCGGCCATCTACTTGATACATTCAAGTGATGCCACCTACTTGATTAGGTACATTTCCTTTAAGCATTACGTACACTATGTAAGCCAAAATGTTCTTAATGACACTAGAAATAAATTTTAGTTCAAATTCGAGTTTTTGTGGGAAAAAATTCAATAGCTCGAAGGACATAAAAGCCTGTTGAAGTCGGTTATGCATTCCAGCCCTCTAAAAAAAACTATCAAGAATCATGTTGCTGATCACCTGTCCGCGTCCGTTACAGTGTCCATTAAACAGAAATACAAGACACACCACAAAAACTAGTGAACAGTCGGGGAATCTGAAAGAATGTCCACTGTAGAGAGCTGTCCGTTAAAGAGAAGTGCTCGTTAGAAGAAATTTCAATGTAAGAGTTCATAAAAAAACAACTATTTTATGCCAAAACTATTATTGCGCTACAAATTCTATCAAAATCAAGAGGAGAGTAATTTTATGCAATAAACAATCATTTTAATTCCAAAAAGTAATAATTCCAAAAGATCTGAACTAAAGAATTTTATGATACCACTCACAGCATTGTATGTCCAGCCGTTCGTTTGCACCGAAAAGCTTCGTGAATGAAACTGTATAAATCCGGCCCATATATCATTACTAGGGAACACCTGATTATGAAATCGAGTTGGTTGTTCTGTGATATTTGAGAGTTTTTGCAACACACGAAACGAACGAAACAAAAGCAGTGATGCGCATGTGACACTGAAAACTTTGACGAACCGTGATGTCGAAAAATACTGGGATCTCACGGTGTCAGCTTTTGTCGTGTTGAGATGACGAAACGTAATTTATACTTAAATCTGTATAACGCTACCTACCTTCTTCTGTTTTCCTTGGAAAATAAAAATGTCGAGCGTTGTATTCACAACTACTTCTTGACGTCTTTATATGTTAATGCAGACTTGACGACATGTGTGGACATAGATTTGTATTAACCACGGAGTAAAATGGATGAAAGAGAGGTTAACATAACGTTAGCGTGACTTCACCAGCCGGTAGATACCAAAGCTGAACAAAAACTGAACCGAAAAAGGTTAGCATCTGACTTTGGTCACCCTATCCGCCATTTCCGTTTCGGTGTCGTTTTCCGTTTCGTTTCGGTGCGAGGGTGTTGCAAAAACTCTCTATTGTTTCATTTGACGAATGATGTTATTCTGAATTTTTTTGATAGGTACTTTCATTAACTTGAACAAACATTATGCTTCACGAATAATACCGAATAATTATAAATGATGCTGCGCATTTTTATGGAACTGTAATTGCCCGGCCGGCTCCAGTACTTGATTTAGGGCTTTTATGTGAGGAGCTTGAGGGTAGGTAAAGGGCAGAAGGGGCATCTATACAGGTAAATAATAAACCGTTGTGTAATAATCTGCAGCGTTTTTACCTATACACAATTTGTCGGTACAGTACTAAATCAAGATAGAGGGATAAAACGTAATATTATATTTACTTGAAACGTCATCACAAATTGGTGGGGACGTGAAATGGACACAATGGCTGTTAGACGTAAATGGGGTGGAACTCAAACTCATCGAAACACAATACTGCAGAATGATCATTCGATCATCTCGATAATACTTGGACAAAACTAAACGCTTTATATAAATTAAGGAACGACAACTTTTAGAGGTTTGCACGTAATGTCGACTGTTCTTTACATACATGCGGAACGAAGATAATTTTTTGAGAGTTCAACCCGAAGTTTTCAAGTGGCAACTTTAGTGATGTAGAATAAAAATCAAAAAGAACTACACATCAGCAACTAGGCATCGAACCACGTGGTATGCTAGTGGGGGGTCACTTCGAAATGCATAAGAAAAAGAGCTAATTCAGTACCTATTCGTTCATTTATGCCACCAACCTATAGGTAGGTACTGTTACAGCTGCTTCCACAAAGGTGTTAACCTTCAAACGGTAGACACTGTTTTTATAAACAAGATTTATCAACAGCTAATTAGTGGTTGATAACCCCACACCAGCTCAAATAGGTGCGGGCATACCCGCTTTGATACGAGCTCACTGCGATGATAATAGAGTTTGCGATGATAATAGAGTTGTTTCAGGCCAGGACGTTAGAGGCTACGTGACGCTGGCCTAGAGCGAGCAATTCCAAGATGCTAACCTTTTTTTACGTTGTACGCAGCTTTGAGGAGGGCGCATGTGGCGATGGTTATGCATCATGTTGGCATGCAATGCGAATTTCCTACGTAGGCCACAGAATTGGGCAGTTTCACGCATCCCATGCATCCTGACGTCATGAGGAGGGTCTCTGTAGCACGTAAGTGGCTTGCAAAAACTATCTAATGATTTGGTTCAAAACTTAGGGCCCTTACATCACACAAAACAGCAGGTAAAAACCCGTTTCCCTGAGTGAAGATAGATTTAGATACCACAGATACCTACTTGACTACTTGGGAGCCCAGAAATCGTGGCAAATACATCCTAACCTTAGAGATGCGGCATTATGTGGAACCGATGTGTGGCTGAACTGATTCAAAAGTTAGAATATTTTTTGAGAAAAAATTTGCTAAGCTATTGGAAAAACGGTAGTTTGAAGCCCATTTTCAAAAACAAGCCTTATTTTTTAAATGAGGGTGATGAAAAGTAAAAACTTCTTACACTAGCAGAAATAACCCTTTAGATTTAATACCAATTTTAATTAGGTTTAAAACAAAGGAAGAACTCAAAATCAGGTTTCCCAATAGTATCAGCCTTTATCAGTTGTAGGGTGTTCAACATAATCGTTAAATTCCAAACATATTCTCCCACAAGTATGACAGAGCGTTTAATAGATAATGGAACGTTTGGGAAAGAATACCCCATTCTCACATAGAATGAATTATTATTATTATTATGAAATGCCGTAAGGCCATATCACACTGAACAGTTTTTCTGCCTTTTTTTCCACATTTTTGAACTCAAAACTAGCAACAAAAGAAGAATAAGAAACGTGAATGTTGAAGAAGAATAAGTGCTGTACATCTCAAATACGATGCATTTTGGCGGAATGCAGTTTTATTAACATTGGAAATATTAAAGCAACGTTAGTGTCAAGCATTATCACACAGTAACAGAAGGACGATTAAACAGAATACTATATTCTGTTTACTACATTCTGAGTACTATATTCTGAGTACTATATACTGTTACTCTGCCACAATGCGTTTCAATATTTCAAGCCCTAATCTGACACCAGTGGCATAAAGTTTAGGTGTTAATTAAACTGCATTCCGCCAGAATGCCTTGTATTTCAGATGTACAGCACTTATTCCTCTTCAATATTCTTTGATACTCAAAGACTGAGTAATTTTACTCTGTCTCTGAGTATCAAGGAATAACAGAAGAATATCTTAAAAAGGACTTAATTAAGGATATTTTAATTCTCAAAGCTGGAAAATGGAGAAAATGAAAATAGGAAAATTAAAACTTGTCCTAAATATCTTGTTGAGCTTAATAATATTGCTCCACCAGGATGTGTATCATGGTATCGGAAGGTGTGGAGGGGGGAGTGATGAAGAATCTCACCTTGAGGAAATGGTGAAAAAGTGCAGTTCTTCCACTTAACATTCGAGAATAAGAAAGTGCAGAAATAATGTGTAAAACTGTCAGCATGGGCCTTACGCTCTTCCTCAGTAAAGACGACAACGGACTGGAGTCTTCATCCCTGTAGGATAGCTGAAGGAACTGGAACGGCTTAATAGAAACGTTACTGTCACCGTATTGTCGTCACCGTATTGTTGTCACTGTTTTCTCGAATAACTCTACGCTGCAGCTGGAACCATTTATGGTTACCATGGATATTAGACTGACTAAGTATGCACCCATGTTTATCCCAAAAATCCTGATGTCACTGACTCACCAGTGGATTTGTCCAGTGAAGGTCAATGATTACCTACAATTAATTCTTCAACAAGATATTCAGTGGCTCAATTTTTATACATGGGAGGTATCAAGGAGTTATTTACATCAATATTTTGTCTGGCTATACTTGAAAGGATCATTAAAAGAACCTTCACTATAATTTGATGCAATATACTCGTGGAATGTACTACCAGTCCAAAAACCAAACGTTAAAGCTTCATTTAATGTTGGCAACACTGAGTTAACACACTAAGTGACCAAGTATTTTGAGAGTCCATAATTTAATCTTAAAAAGCCTTACCAAATCATGCAGTTCAATGATTTTTTGACAACTCAAACTCTACGACTCATGAATCCAAATAAAAGAAATTATATGCACAAAATATTATTGACTTAAGTCCTACAATCACTAATCGTATTACAAATCAATCAACTTCACAAATAGCAAAGGATTTCCCGAAATAATATTATACTGTTTAGATGTCACATGGGTGAGACGAGTGATGACACGTCGTTGATAACAGTACTAACCAATTTGAGGAGTGTGTAAGATTACAAGAAGGATAAATGTTATCCACGACTAACTTATTCAATAGAAGATATTATACACGAAAAACGATCCTCAAAAGGTACCTAGACTATGGAAAAGCAATGGTATCTGGTAGTGCTGGTAGATTATTTTAGTTAGTTAACTAAAAAAAACAGAGAATCCAAATAGGTACGAAACGAATCGATACATTCATAATCAAATGACTAAGATTTTTTATCGCGATAAGAATCCAAGTTCAGAGCAACAGTATTATCACCTACTACAGTTCCTTCTCCCGGTGGACCTTGCCGGCCAGGTAAGTGTTCCATCCAACAGCCACAGTTTGGACGAACAGCGTTCGGTAATAAAGAGGGACCAGTGTGAAGTTGATGACCTGAAAGGTAGATTATATTCAATGATAATAGGCAGATTTCAAGTACAAATAAAAATACCAATATAGACATACAGGTCAGATTTCAATCTGTTAATGACTCACAGTAGGAAAAATGATTATTGTAAAGCGCCTGATAAATTCGAACGTTAAACGATATTGTAGGTCATCATCTACACATAAGCGTCGTTCATAATGCAAGCGTTTTATATGTTGTCATAAAGTTGTTTCGGCCAAAAGGTTATCCACTATTTGCAATTCCTATTCTTGACTGGTTTTCAGAGAATGTGGCAAGTATTATAGTGTAACCTATAAGGGTACCATCCTACAGACTGGAGTGAAAAGCAGAGTGAGGATAATAGCATTGAGGGAAGCAAAGAGCAAAGAGAATGAGAAGAGAGCAGAAGTTGCCAAGTCAGAGTGGAGAGTCGAGTCAGAGCCCACTCTAAGGCTGGTCTTCCATTGGAAGCGATACCGAGCGACCAAGCAACTACCCGTATTCGTCCGTACATGAGCCACTGATCCAACTGTGGTAAAGTACATTAGGGGGCCCTGGTATTTGAGCAATGGACTTTGGGGGATTCCAAGCGACGAGGGACAGATGCTGTTCGGATGGGATGTCGCGTTTTCAAGCGACCTCACCTCCCCAACCCTCATCCCGTCTCCACCACCACCACAACCCCGCACTTCACTTCCACGGGACTGCACTGCTAGACTACATGGCTTAGTCACCTTTAATGTCGCCTTACATCGCTTCCTAAAAGTCGCCTCTCATCGCCTGATCGCTAGGTATCACTTCCAGCAGAGGACCAGCCTAACTACTTAGAGCAGGTAGTTAGTTTGAGTCGGCTGTTGTCGAGTTGTCCGAGGAGGTGATCTAAAACTGACCACAGCGTGGAATTTGCCACCAGCCAGGATGGACCATTGGTACTTCTCTACTGAAAACTCTCGGGGAAAATATGGCATCTTCTTCTTCTTCTTCTTCTTCTTCTTCATATATATATCCTCTTCTACCTTGCAGTGTTGAGGGTGGTATCTTTGTACACGTGGTAAAAAAAATAGAAGGCAGGTACAGTCAACTCTCAATATAGTGAAATTCTGGGGATTTTTTCTTTTAATCATCCTAATTTGAAAAATAACGCTCATTTTTGAAAACGGGATTCAAACTACCATTTTTCTAACAGTTCTGAATAGTTCTTCAAAAAAAAATTTTTATGAAAATTTGTTGCATTCAAAGCAATTTTATTACAATATAATGTTTTTCTTATTGATTGAAATATAAAATCAAGTAGTAAAACGTGACAAAACGTCAACAGAACGTACCTACATGAAGCAAAGGAACAAGTTATTATTAGAATCACTGGGTTTAATGTATGCTGGAGGTGGAAAAATGGGCCGGCCAGAGAAGGTTGTTCTGCGGAAAGTTGCACCGGCCATGCGCGACAGCTCGTCTATTTATGAGCCAGGCCCGAAAGGTTAACAGGGTGCCAAACACTACAAGTTTTAGTAATACCTGCCTACATTTATAGTTCAAAAATCCTTAATGAATAATGAATATATGGGACAACGTCATACCTACAACTTTGAAAAAGTTAACAATATTGTTACAAAATTTTGTATCTTCCACTTTGTAGCGTGGCTTTATGAATACAATGAAACTGCTGGTATTAAATTCGACTAAAACTGAAATCATAAAAAAATACTCATTTGAATGCTACGGGTTGATTCTTGATTCTTTCATAATAAGAAAAACACGGGCAAGTGACAGACCACAATAAAACTGAAACATTTCAGTGACAAGAGACTTTTCAAGGTATATATATTAAATTAGCCAGTGCTTCTATGAACTCTACCAGGTCTGAGATGGTGGGGGGGGGGGGGGGTGTTAGAATGTATGGAATAACCTCAAATCGCGAGGAATTAAGTATCCAACTTGATGAACAACAATTATTTGCTTTCTACATGTTTCTATGCTAAGCATAGATAGATACACAGCACAGAATCAAGGATAACTACGCCCCATTTGAAAAGGGATATTATTACAGGTAGGTATTAGTTCGAATGTTAGGAGCAACTCACTTGAACTGAAGGCCAAAGCGTGTAGTTGGCTTTCATGACGTCAATGTAATCCGATTCTAGAGCTCCCTTCACGTCTTTCCCGTCGAGGAGTGCGATGAGAGAGAGGAAACTAGCGACACAGACGGGGGCAAACAGGGTTTGGTCGACAGCAACTTTGGTGAGGTTTCGGGCCAGAGAAGTCGACTCTCCCAAGGCCCTCCCGAGAGTTGAATACCAGCCATGAAGCGTGGGACCGATGCAGGCTCCAAGGAAAGCCATTCTAAACAGTACAAATGAGATTCGAGTTAGAATTATACGAACTCAGCCACCAGTGTGAAGTTAGCCATAGAAATCCCAGCCATAGATTCGGGGTGCTTGTATAGAGGCCCCAAATTTAAGGCTGGGATTTCTATGGCTAATTTTACACTGGTAACTCCGCAGTGCAGGAACAATGAATTATTTTGATACTTTGAAATTTCAGAGGAAGGTTGATTTCTGACACATAAGCCATTCAACACAGCACTGTGATACTGGAGGGAAATGGAGTAGTATGAGACGCCGGCAAGACAACAGGTCTTTTTGGCTCCAACAGTGTAAAGGAAGCCCATACTAGCACGTTTCTGGGGAAAAAACTGTTTTTTATTCCAATTTTAACCGTACACTTTCTGTATTTCTGAAACATGATTTGTATAGCAAGTAGGAATGAAATATATCATTTACTGTATAGATAGAATATTTGCTTCCAGTCAGTCACGATACGGACAGTAGCAAAACTGATAGAAACATAGAAACACTAAAGGTGTTTCCACAGGAAACAAAATTCACAGGAAACCTTCTAGTTGACTGAAACTAAACTTGAAACTAAGCTGGTTACTTTAGTATGTAGCATGCAGGACTCCACGCCTAAACCTTCAGATCAGGTAACCAATTGGATTAGAGAACACTTCGCCTTCATACGCCTTTGAATACTCTCTGTTTTGACGCCTGTTACGGCTACAAATGGAAGCACAGCGCATTCTCAATTCTTCGAGATAATTTACCTACACTGAAGGTTTTTTTTCCTCTGATGTGGAACAGAGCGTGTAGCCTCCTGTCACTGAGATCATCAGATTTCACGTGCCAGTACTGGCCTCCTCACCAGCCACTACTTTGAATAGTTATACCCCATTTCCTAAACTATGTGAGTAAGGAGGCGGCTTAAGGCCTCTTCTCGCAGAAGTGTAGGAGGCTGTTATTCTTCAATTCTGCGATTTCGAGGGATCGAAGATGCCCTTTCCAAAGTGCCGAAATCTTTGAGATGCAACAGTGGGACAGTTGCACAAGACATGCTCAGCCGTCTCCGTCTCGCCGTCGCAAAGGTGGCATGTGTCTTGTCCTACACTTCCCCTCTGTTTTTAAGAGGTTATCTTAGAGGGCAGTGGCTGGTGAGGAGGCCAGTACTGGCACGTCAATCCTAATAGCTCAAGGACAGAAGAGCTTGAGCTCTATCCTTGGAGAATCTAATGAACTGCTTTGTTTGCCTCAACCTGGGAGTGCTGTGCCAGTGCGGTTCTCTTGGCGTCTTCCTGTCTCTTCACTTCACAGACAGTGAAGCTCATCGTGATACCGAGACTGGGCTTGACATTGATGCCTTTTTGGCTAGGCCATCAGCCTCCTCATCGACCTCAATGCCCTCGCGTCCTGGCACCCACAGCGACGTCAGCTTGCTGCTCTGTGCAGCTGCCTCGAGGCAGCTGAGGCAACGCCAGGTCAACTTAAATTCAACAGAGTAGGAAGATATTGCCTTTAAGCGGCCTGGCTGTTTGATAAACTGTAGATTCTGACACTCTTCAGTCATTTCCTGGCGATCTCCTGTGATCAGATTTCTACTGGATGGGTTTCCGCTGGTAAATGGAGGCTGATGAGCCCAGAGGTTTTGCCAAACTGAAGTTTGGACCCTTCACTCCGAGCCCAGCTCGAATTCTACTTCGACTGCATTCAAGAAGCCCGGGTGACTATTTTTTCCGAACATGTAGCTTGAAGCCCTGCTTGATCCTTAGTGACCCCAGGTAAGCAGCACGTTGAATGTACTGGTGAAGGGGGCTGTGAAGGTTTGAGTTCACAATGTAGTGAACTTTTTACATTTTGTTCGTATGATTAGGCCTTAGAAAGGAATGACGAAGTGAGGAGTAACCATGGGTCTGAAGTTATCTAAGTTTGGGTCTGAAGTTATCTAAGTTTTCATGCTAAATTGTTTTTCACGCTGTTGATATCCACCTTGTTCCAAAGCTCCAAAATTGTACATTACCTACTTTAATACTTGATAAACTTGAACCTCAACCGAGTCGAGGTTTATAACTGCCGAGTATCATTAGCCACCAGTGACTTTATTTATAATATATACACGGGAATAATATACCTTTTCAATAAATCCTACAAAACAGCCTTCAAGAAAAAAAAAAATTATCAGCAGAAAAAAAATTAGCTGAAATAAAGTCCTTTTTGAGTAGAAATAATAAAGGTATGAAAAATAGCACAAGAGTAGAGAGAGTACTGTACAAAACAAAGTTAGTAGCAGAGAACAGTTTATTGAAGCACAGAATATGAATGAGGCGGCGTTAAAAAGTTACCTAATAGTTGTTTCAATTTCTTCTTGACAACTTCAGAGGAGTCCAACCAAAAGTCCAACGATGCTGCGAAGGTGTTACTGATCTCTGTATGCGCCCAACGGAAGAGTTCGCTCCGTAATTTGTTCCTTGGAATTCGGGATAGAATGGAGTATCATTCCTTGTGGCTCTGGGTGTTACTCTAATACTCAAACGAGCCAGTAAATTTGGAGAGTCGTACTCAGACTCGAGAATCAGAGAAAACTTCACGCTGACCACTCCATTGCTCCAGGGAGTTCAGCCTCAAAATCGTTCTCGTGGCGTCATCAGAAAATTCGTCGACGGCGTTGCATTTAAAGAAAGTCATTTTGAGAAAAATATGTTGGACCCTCTCTATTGAATCAATACAAAATGAAGACACCGGGTTCCAAATCACAGATGCGAACTCAAGGTGTCTCCGAACGATGGCACAATAAAGCAGCTTTAGGGTGGAGAGGCAACGAAAACGGCGAGTGGTTCTGTAAATAAACCCAAGTTGCTTGAATGCTTCTGAGACCACGTTTGAGATATGGTTTGAAAAAGTGAAATTGGACTCTTATCAAGACTCCCAGATCCCTCATTCTTTCAACGCACGTGAGGATGTTTCCAGCTATGCAATACTGGTGGTCAATTCTCAGGGTACGGGCTCGAGTAAAGGAGATTACATTGCATTTGCTAATATTAATTTTCAAGGACTGGTCATGGCAGAAGGAGCTGAAAGAGACGAGAGCCCGCCGAAGCACAAGAGCATCGGTTTCGTCACGTATTCTATGGAGAATTTTGATGTCATCAGCGTACATTAAGAAATGTACATCACGTAAGTGACCATGAACAGGATAAATAGGATCGGTCCAATGAGAGACTCTCAGACACATTTGACTTCATCAAATGTACACCAATTTTTAATAACATAACTACCCATGCCTCTTACACACCAAAATAGGTACAAGCTCATCTCAATCGGTAATTAGAAACAAAACTGTGGTAACTCCTTATTTGAACATTGGCCTCATTAGGTACTTCTTGAAATCAATGGCTCATGAGGTAGAATTGAAAACCTACTTGAGAGTTCTATGGAACTGATGATCGGCGCCTTTCCCTTCGATGACTTGTTGCGCTATGACGTCACCACTGGCGACTAGAAGCGACGTCTGAAGTGTGTTCATTTTGAAAGGGTGTGTCCTAAGAGCCTGCTGATACAACCGCAGGACATCCCGGAATCGCATTTGGGCTGGTCCGCGCGCAAATATGAAAGGGAAAAAAGAAGAAGAAAAAAGTTAGTTCGAGGGGTTGCCAAATTAGGATTACCAAACGTAGGTGATCAGATAGTTTTTCATATCATGTTTGCGCTCCTATCAAGTTTCCATCTCTCGTACCTACTCCAGCTTCCAAAGCTCATGTACCTACTTACTATGTGATTATATTGCACATCATATGGATTTGTACTAACGGATATGGCTTGAATATCAGTCATCTGAGGGCATCAGGTAAGGTACCTAGCTGAAACGTGGTATGTGCTATTATCCTTCCGTTAGCCGCATGTTTCTGTGAGGTGTATAGTGAAACATTAGCTTCGTTCGTTCAATCCCTCAGAGCTTGTTCACAGCAACCCGGGCATGCGCAGTAAGGGTAAGGTAGATTCGCTGTTTGTGCAGACCCAGGGCGAGCTCAGAGCCAAGTGGTCCATTGTTCGTGCTGCCCCGGGGCAGATGATTCGGTGTTCACGCTGGCCACGGGGCTTCCTCCGTGCTGCTCTGAGCAAGCCCTCCCGTGCCCCATGAGAAGAGCAGGGGCAGCTGAGCACTGTTCTTCCGCGCATACACCCTCAACCCGTTCGAGCTGCCCGTGCTCCGAACAAGCTCCAGGCTCACCCTGTTCCAAGCGACTGTGTTCAGAGCTCACCCTACACCAAGCCAGTTCGGTTCAAGCAAAAACTGAACTTGCTCAGAGCTAGCCACAAGGGGGCAGCACGAAAAAAGCTATTTTTTCTGCCACGCCTGAAGCAGTGAGGAGAGGGGGACCCGCTTCTAGGTTGCTGGCCCATGCAGCCCTTGGCTTCATGGGCTTCGGTTTCATCCGAGAGGTGCATGCGACCAATCATGTAAGTAAATTTGTTTTTAAACCTTTAGCTAATTTTTGCTGGGAACTTTGTTTTATAGCGATTTAGTCGTGTATGCCCTTTTACCAGGATATTTTTTTGGATATTTGGAACACATTAATGTTATTTGATTTGTATAATTCTTTAACTCTTCTTGTATGTGTTACTTGATGTGTTAACTCTCTGTATGTGTTATTTGATTTGTATAATTCTTTAACTCTTCTTGAAAAACATAATTTTCACCTGTGAAGTGCATGCGACAAATGCGTATTTCTTTCCTTCTCCGGGTTATATGCTGCAATATACAATACAATATAATAATTATACAATCCAATTATTTTCATCTCGGAACGATGGCGTCTAGGAAATACTCTTACCAAGAATGTGGAGAATGCCTGTGCTTGGAACATATCGACTGTGAAGGTGCAACACTGCCCAAGTCGATTTCCCCTACTTCCCAGGAGACGCAAAAAACTGTTTAATAACGTTCCTAAGCAATGTAAAATTGTTTTTTATCTATGCCCGAGAAATTTCTTTGTGCCTATTTTATTAATTTGTGAGCGATCATTTTTACGCAAGCGTCTAACGTAAGTTGCAAGACTTGGGCAGTGTTGCACCTTCACAGTCGATATTTATGTGATGAGATTTATCATGTGTAAAAAAAACCCGCCAGTGATTCTGATGAATCCTGATGCACTTAGTTAATAGAGAGTTCCTAAGAGATAAGTTCATTAGGGAACGGCCATATCTTTTGGCCACATCTAAGGCGAGCAGCCTTTGGATGCTAACCAATAAGTCCGGTTTGACAGAAGGTGGTGGGGGTAGAAGTGAATTAAAAAGTAACATCACTTAACTTAGCACAACGCGAAATCCATTCAGCTTCAGTAGGTATACTAGTATCCGTAGGTATACTCACTTTTTTATCCTAAGTTGATATCGCAACAATCTAGCAAATTCTTTGAAAGACGCTTGGAGTAACTTTGAAAGACGCTGGCGATGGCGAGGACCGACGACACATGACGCGTTAAAAAAAAACGACAAAACGCGGCAAAAAGCTGTGCACTGTTACCCCTGAGTAAGGTTAAAGACGATTCCTAAAGTTTGTGCTCTGGGAGATAACGCGCCTTATGTATAAGGCCGAATAAGTCGAACTTAAGGAAATAAGTTTGAACTTGGGCGACGCGCATGCGCAGTTGAGATAAATCCGAACACATCTTCCCGACTTTAGTCTTTAGGAACTCTCTATTATCTCTTATGTACCTGCATACATTTATGTTCAACTTTTTATGTGTTCTTGAGAATTAGTTCTACTGGCTCGTTTTTTCAGTGATTTTTTGAAAGGTTCATGGTGCAAACGTTCACCGCTTACAGTTTTACCATGAGACTGATAATTCCAAGTTTTTTATACCTGTGAGACTGGTCTTCTTTATTATTCTGTACAATTCTTCCCAGTGGCTGTGATAGATGACACCCAGTAAACAAATAAATTAGACAAGTAGGAAATAGACAGACGTCATGGTTCTAATAGAGATATGTTAGGATTCTATTTTCGTTATTGTACGTACCAAATTGTTTAAATACTTTTTACAATTAGTAATAACTCAATTTTTAATGAAAAAATCGGGAAAAATGAAACGCCAGTAAAAACACCTGAAATTAGATGGAAATACTGGGTATGCACCTGCGAGGTGCATGCGACTAATGGTATCAGAAAAACACAAACAAAACAAAACACGGAAGGTTATGTAAGCCGAACTCACCTACCTGTTGCTAACACAAGCCTGAAACCATCATTAGATACTGAACGTACGAAGAAGTATTCAACGGGTTTGATTATTGTACTTACCGACAAATAAGTGCAACAGAAATGATGTTATTTACTGGATTAGACCAGAGGCTGGCCAGTAGTGATCAACAGAGATTTGTTTTCGCGAGACAGAACATTATAAACTATTACCAAGTCAGTTGCGAAATAAATGTTTTTCAGTAGAACCTCCAGCCTAAATATAATAGCTAATCCGCTTTTTTATTAAAATCTCGTTGTAGAGGATACCGAACAAGAACTAAATCCCAGTCCTCGAACCGCACAGGTTGAGATAGCGATAACAAGATAAGATTGATAAGGCTGATGATATGTTATACAATTTCATTGAGCTATGTCGGACACAATTGCTGCTTCCGAGGGCTAAACTTGTCGTGCTATTCCAGCAAATTTTTTGAATGAAATTAATTGTAGCAAATTGATGAAATGGTGATACTGTGATTGACGAATTAGGCTCCTATTTTTTTACAAATTATCTTTCATCATTGATAGTGTCATTTAATTGTCTTGATTCACCTGTTGATACTACTTCTAGTGTTATTATACAAATATATATGGCGATTTCAGGCAATTGCCCTAGTTTTCGACCCATAAAAAATGAATATTGGGAGCTGAACCTTAGATACAACCTCAAATCTTCAATAGTTGGTCAAAACCAACTTCATATTCGTCTTCTCGCCCTAAAAACATGGAAAACGATGCCTCACAAGCCCATGTTACTAAAACACCAAAAAGACCAATTTTTCACCCATAAAACCCTTGGGTATATTCCGATCGGGCTGCAAAGTTTCGGGACACAACTAGGGCCGAAATGGAGCTGGTCTGTGAAAGAACGAATTTTTCAGACCGAAAATGAAGTAGATATGGCAGATGGCGTACGGCAGTCTGGCATTGCATTTTGGTTTATTATTCTGTGAATAATACACCTATGTATTCGCTCAGCAAAAAGTTTTTATAACACCCCCACAAAATGTTTTCTTTTACATTTCAAGGTGCGTAGATTCCGAAAATGCAATGTCCGTCCGCATTACGCTGTCCGCCTATCATGCATATTTACTTCATTTTCGGTCTAAAAAATTCATTCTAGACCATTCACAGCCTCCGTTTGGGCCATATTTGTTCCCCGAAACTGCAGCCCGATCGGAATATACCCAGGGGTGTTATGGGTGAAATAAATGGGTGTAAAAATGTGGTTTTATGGTGTTTTAGTAAAAATGAGCTTTTGAGGTATCTTTTCCCATGTTTTGTAGGGCGGGAAGACCAAATATGAAGTCGATTTTGACCAAAGAGTGAAGAGCTGAGGTTGTTACGAAGGTTCAGCTCCCAAAATTCATTTTTTATGAGCCAACAGGTCAACTTATGTTGTCTGTCTACCAGTACGACTATCAGTACCTAAATGATAATGAAAATGAAATACCTACCTAACACTCTGACAGGTCAACCCATAGAGCTTCATAGTCGGAACTACCCAGCCTGGGAACTGCCTGTCTTCATCCTCCAACTCAGGAGAAGTAACTTCAGCAGGAGAGGGCAAAGGGATCCTTTAAATATTAATCGTTTCATAATTATAATTATAATCAAACGTATTGTACACGGTCCACCAATTAGTAAACAGAGATTTTGAAATAGACCTCCAGTCACAGGAAAGTATGGAAAACATCACATCCATGACAGCATGATGAAATCAATATTATTTTAAAGTAAATCACATCAATGATAATAAATTATCAATATTAGTAAACAATAATATTGATACTTCAACAAAATTGATGTATGCGCAGAAAGATAACTGCCCCATAGCTCTCGGCTGCATCGAGAAGAAACACCTCAGGTTCTTCCAGCAGTCAGCCGCTACGTTACGGAGGCATCAAACTGCTAGACACCCATAAACCAAGAAAGTTGATGACGGTTTTTGATGTTTTTTTCAAGTTTTTCTGATTTTGATGGTGCTTCGCGTAACTTTTGTTAGCATATTATTTCCACTTGTTATGGACGATGCAATGACTTCTGACCTTAATTACCGGCTGCTCTTCGAGATGGCCGTACGGGTCATATCTAAATGAAAATCTTATTGTTCGTGACGCCATCTTTACGTACCTGCGACATAAGCATGATAAGTCAATTTTACCTCATCGTATATCCGAATAGTTAAGTTTATTCGCGTGCAAAAGTTAGGTAATTCCCATAAGTTTATTACATCTTAAGTCACATTGTTACGATGATGGGCACCAACTCTGACAAATTTTCTGAATTGACTACCTGCTCTTGTCCTCACATCCTTGAGCTTGATCAAGACAGTTTAGTGCAAACACAGGAGCATTTCGAGGAGCAAATCACGTCAAATGATTTGGAGTGTGAGGTCTGTCTAGAAACGTTGCCCAAGGAAAGTATTAATAGTCAGAATCTATGGATGTGCTTGCAACCAGAGTGTCTACAGGTGATGTGCTCGGACACCAATCCTAGTCATTCGTTCCAGCATTACCAAAACAACTTGAAACACGCTGTGCACTTGAACATCAACAGCTTGAGGGTGTGGTGCCATGAGTGTGAAGTCGATATTATAATTAGTGACGAAGAACCGTACGATTACCACAACCGGAAGCCCCAAAGGCCTAGGGGCCTCACTGGTTTGCAAAACCTTGGTAACACTTGCTACATGAATTCGGCCCTGCAGGCACTGGCCAATACTCCGCCTCTCGTCAACTACATCCTCTCCAGAACGTTCTCCGATGAAGACAGAGGCAACAGGTCGAGAATGTTGATTACTTCTTTCCACAACTTGATTACTGAAATGTGGTCGCCTAAGCGCCATCTGTACATTCCTCCGCCCCACATACTGTACGCTATACGTGCCACGCACCCGATGTTTAGGGGATTCCATCAACACGATTCGCAAGAGTTTCTTCGGTGTCTGATGGATCAGCTGCACGAAGAGATGAAATCGCCATGTCCTGAGCCTTTGCAACCGCAGTTGACCTACGAATCAGATGATGACAGCAACTCCTCGGAAGGGGAGGAGTACGAAACTTGTGATTCCGGTGTCTCTGAAAGATCTTCATTGAGTGAAGACACCAATCAGCTCAAACCAATTTCTCTATCTCGGTCACCAACTCCTGAAGATAACGTCAAGAGAAAAACCTCCCAGGGCAACCAAACCGGTACTCCAGCAAAGAGCAAGAAAACTTTCTATCAAAGCATCATTTCTGACATCTTTGACGGCAATTTACTGAGCTCAGTTCAATGTCTGACGTGCAACAGGATCTCAACTCGAGTTGAAACATTCCAAGATTTATCTCTGCCCATTCCAAACAGGGACCACCTCAACATCCTTCATCAAAACAACGTCCCAGGACCGCCAAAGTGCACCCATCTCTACTCTAGGGAACAAGGCTGGTACAGCTGGTTATGGGATTGGTTCTGCTCTTGGTTTTGGGGACCTACTGTGTCGCTTCACGATTGCCTTTCGGCGTTTTTCTCTGCTGATGAACTGAAAGGTGACAACATGTACAGTTGTGACAAGTGCAATAAATTGAGGAACGGAGTCAAGTTTTCCAAAGTTCTCAAAACCCCGGAGGTTCTCTGCATACATTTGAAACGATTCCGTCATGACTTGGTGTTTTCATCCAAAATTTCGAGCTACATCAAATTTCCTATGGAAGGTTTGGATATTAAGCCTTATGTGCATGAGGATTGTCAAGGTGGAATCACTAAATACAATCTGATTAGTGTGATTTGCCATCACGGTGCAAGCGGTTCAGGAGGCCATTATACCTGCTATGCATTGAACCGTGACACCAACCAGTGGTACCACTACGATGATTCCAGCGTGACGAAGGTCTCCAAACAAACTGTAAATAGTTCACAGGCTTATGTGTTGTTCTATCTGAAAGATCCGGTCAAGTCGTACCGCTGGCGGAAGAGATTCAACCATTTAGAACAAGCGACCGCATCTGAACCCAAAACTCACCTGATTTCCTCCCACTGGGTGAACAAGTTTTTGACTTTTTCCGAGCCTGGGCCCATTGATAACAGAGAGCTGGTCGAAGGGCCCAACTGGGTGCCGACGGACGACGAAAACTCGTGTGAAAGGATATCCGCGTCCGTCTGGAACTACCTCGTCACCACATTCAAGGGCGGTCCTCCGGTCCTTGTCGAAAACTATTTGAATGCCATGAACCAAAGAATGGATTTGAACGGTCCCACCTACGCCGTCCCGGTGTCCTGGCTCAACCAGTGGGAAGCGTTCAAGAAAGGGCTCGTCTCCGAGCCTCCAGGACCTATCGATACGTCGACAGTGACCAGCAGTCCTATATGTGAACTCACCCAGACGCAGTGGGACGTCCTTGTCGGTGTCTATGGAGGAGGTCCTCCGGTCATCATCAGAGACGGAACCAATCCAACCACATTGGAACCAACGTACTCCTTAGAACGAACTGACAGCGGCCTCATAATCAATTCTGACTCTAGCACTCAACCGTCTGTCAATGAAGACAGTACCAATGCGTAGTTAATTTCCATCATTCCTCTTATTATAATGAATAGTCGTACCGATTCTTTATGCAGTCCACATTATTTTTATTTATTTTAAATTATTTTTTGTTGTGGAGAGTTGCACTTCTTGAAGGAAAAACTAATCCAAGTTGTTATATAGTTTCTATTCTACTATAATTGGAATAAATGGTTTCGAAATTCAAACTAGTACACATCTCATTTTGTTTCTTTGCTTTCTTACTTATTCATACCTTCTAATTTTCCCGATCTTTTTAGCGAATTTTCGAAGAAAAGGAAGCTATTGTTCTCGGTCCAAAATTTTTAAAACTCGAATTTCCGAAAGATTTTTATACCAAAATCCGTTTCAGACTATCCTGAATTCCCTGCCGAAAGACACCAAAAATTATATGTATATATATTTATATTTATATATATATTTATATATGTATGTGTCATTCCAGACGATAACTCTCGAAAGAATTGAGATAAAAAGTTCAAATTTGCACGAAAAATCTGTCTTGGCAATCGACAGGCTAAGTTCGAAGATGGGCAGAATCGGGTCACCCTAAGGGGGAGTTTTAGGGGGGGGAAATTACCCATAAATTCCCAAAATGAAAAAGTCTGACAAGTGACACCTCATTTTAAAGGTTTTTGTACGCTGAACACGATGGTGAAATCAGAATTGCGATATCTCATTCCGTTCTCAAACTGGAGCACTTTGAAGATGAAGGAACGTGGTTATTTCTTGAGATGTTCTTCCTGGTTCGTCTGCTCTAATCTGATAACGGAATGGGATATCGCAATTCTGACTTCACCATCGTGTTCAGCGTTGGAAAATCTACAAACCGAGGTGTTACTCGGCAAAAAATGGAACAAAAAATTTGTTACGTACCCAATACCTACTCTTCTGGTATTCAAAACATTTTTGATTTCCCCCTCCCCCTCCTTCCACCCCAAATTTTACTTTGCGTAAAACTACTCCTGTTTTAATTTTGTATCAAGTTGGGAAAACATTGGCCGAAAATTAATTTTCAGAAAATTTTAGGCGGAGGAGGAAGATGCCGAAAACTTCGAAAATTCGCTCTTATAGCCATGCTGCATGACTGTGGTTTTTTTTTTTTTTTTTTTTGAAAGCTGGAGCAATTCGTTTTTGAAAATCACTTAAAGTTCCACATAGCTCCACCGCCAGTAACATCATTCGTGAAAAATCACATGAAATAAGGGGAGCCCACATTGTTTTCAATTTTGGGGGACAACCTTTCAGCTATTTTTGACCCACTCTATTTAGAAAAAATATTTTCGATTATTGAAATTGTGTCGTCACCCCTGGAGAATATGGGTATAAAACAATTTTTGTTGACTTTAACTACTATCAACGATTTTAGCGAATTTTCAAAGAAAATGAAGCTATTGCAATGGCTTCGAAATTTAAATAATATAAATTTTTGGAAATTTTCTTCATAGAAATCCGTTTCAGACCATTCTAAAACGATTCCTGAAATTTAACACTTTTTTATATGTATATATATATATATTTATTTATATATGTGTCACTCCAGACGATAACTCTCGATAGAATTGAGATAAACAGCTCAAATTTGCACAAAAAATCTATCTTGGCAATCGAAAGGCTAAGTTCGAAGATGGGCGAAATTGGCCTACTCTAAGGAGGGTTTTGGCGCATTTAAAGTGCGCAAAAATTACCCAAAAATCCCCAAAATGTTATTTTCCAACAAGTGACCCCTCATTTTAAAGGTTTTTGCACGCTGAACACGATGGTGGAATCGGATTTTAGATATCTTGATCCGTTCTCAAATTAGAGCATTTAAAGTGCGCAAAAATTACCTAAAAATCCCCAAAATGTTATTTTCTAACAAGTGACCCCTCATTTTAAAGGTTTTTGCACGCTGAACACGATGGTGGAATCGGATTTTAGATATCTTGATCCGTTCTCAAATTAGAGCATTTAAAGTGCGCAAAAATTACCCAAAAATCCCCAAAATGTTATTTTCCAACAAGTGACCCCTCATTTTAAAGGTTTTTGCACGCTGAACACGATGGTGGAATCGGATTTTAGATATCTTGATCCGTTCTCAAATTAGAGCATTTAAAGTGCGCAAAAATTACCCAAAAATCCCCAAAATGTTATTTTCTAACAAGTGACCCCTCATTTTAAAGGTTTTTGCACGCTGAACACGATAGTGAAATCGGATTTTAGATATCTAAATCCGTTCTTAAATTAGAGCATTTAAAGTGCGCAAAAATTACCCAAAACTAGGATAATCTTTAAACTCTTACCCCCACCCCCTTAGAGTGGTCAGATTGAAAAATGTGAGAAGTATTAATTGAAGACGAGAGTTCGAAGCAAAAAAGGGGGAGGCAAACGATTAGTACAACTCCTTGAATTTACCCACAGCGATCAAATAAATAAGCACTTAGTACAATTACGTAATAAACAAACGGTAGAATCAGGATGGACAAAACGTACAAATTAAAATAAATACGAAGAGAATATACATAGAAAACCAAATTTTAGACCGAAGTTTTCCTTTATTCAAAACCATAGCCATTAATTCGAATATTTCTTTGAAAATTCGCTCATTAAGTCATGCTGCATGACTGATTTTTTTTTAGGAATTATTGTTGACCCCCTAAATCTCGAGTGTGGTTTTGTGGATTTAAAAAAAAAATTAAAATAGTCTTTCATTCGCAACTACCATTCTGTACAAGTTTAGATTATTTTAAATAGTTGTTGACCTACTTTAACTCATCCGTTCATTTGCCATTACAAACAATTTGGCGAAATTTGAACATTTTCATCTTGTGGTCAAGTTTCAACACCAGCCCTGACTACGTGAAACATAATACTTGGGTAGGTACCTATTTAACATACAGGTACTTGACCAGGCTGCGGGTTTTTATATTGAAATGTAACCTACCAAATGAGGAGTACCCATTACTTATATTTATATTTTTGAATGAAAGTAGGTTCCATCCTGAAAATTTTGAGACCAGCCGCACTCTCCTGCGATGATGAGTTATTTTTCTCTGAGCTTTCAAATATCGACAGCAAGTGACGTCACACTAGGCAAGGGGGGCACCATGACGTCACTTGTTGTCGACACTTAGAAAGCTCATAGGTAAAGAACTATTCATCGTAGGAGTGTGCGGTTAGTCTCAAAACTCTTAGAATGGAACCTACTTTCATTCAAAATATATAAACAACAGTAATGGCTACTCCTCATTGCATTAGGTACTGACCTGCCTGCACCCAGTAAACTTCCAGTTTATATTTATAAATATCTATCCAGTTATTCTAATAAACTCTAGTAAACCGTTCAAGTAGCACTAAGGTACTGAGTGGGCACTGAGTAGCGGTCACGGGGTAAGACGTATCAAAAATTGTTCAAATTGAGTTTTTGGTCATACGACTTGATTTGATACTATTACCAAGCATGGCATCTTTAACTACAACTAATCACCTGCACTATCCATTCAGTAATTTTCCGAAAACATCATTGAAGAGGTACCTACTTAGTTCAGATCAATAATTTTTTGTCACATGGCTCATTTTGCCCCGGGTCCGGGGCAAAATGCACCACACCTGGGACCTGGGGCACGATGAATCAACAATAATTTAACTAGGAACATGGAAGTAGAATCCTTTTATGTACTTCCATAGCTCGGAATGGCTAGAAGGGAAGGCCAATGTTCTAGTTATTTTTGCGTGATATTTCTGAGAGACTGATCTGTGGTGCAACGTTTTACTTTGGTTAAAAGTATTTTTGAAAAGCTTGTTCCACAGAAAAGAAGGTACCTTACCTTGTTACTTGAAACTGTAATTTGAAAAAAACTTAATTTTACCTTTTATGCAAAACGTAGGTAGGTATGCACTCGTTGTGAATTGTGTTTGACAAAAATAAAATTCTAAAAAGATTTTTTTCTTCTTGTTGCCATGAACAACATACCTACCTGGCGTTTTTTTATTTCTGTGATATTTTGGAAAGACTGATGGAGCTCCTACTCAACTCCATTTGAACTATTAATAAAACACTTTTTCCACTGATGATTCAGTTGAAGTATAGTTATGTGTATATGTGAAATTCCACAATGTCAACAACAAAATTGAGTTTGAAAAATTTTATTGACCTAATAAAATCTTATTTTCATTAAGTAGTTATCTTATTTTTATTTTGTATCACAATAAATTCAGTTCGATATTTTCATGTACCAATTTATAAAACGACGATTTATATGTATAATATATCTTTGTTTAACGAAGAATATAGGTACTCTTTTTTGGAAGGGGAATCTGGTAACCCCATACCTACTCAATACTACCTATTCAGTACTACCTACTTAGTGCCTACTCAGTACGATCTACTTAGTACCTACCCAGTCATACTCAAGACATAAGTATACATTTTTCCTAGTGGCTAAAAAAATTTCTCAGTGTCTACTTATTAAAAATTTTCAAAATAGTGGGAAGGGGGCGACAAACTGAACAAAAAGCACTCCCTTGGAGCATGAAGAATGTGTGTGCAAAATTTCAGCTCGATCCGTTTTGTATCTGAGGTGTAGGTAGCCCTGTCAAAAAAGAACAAGTAGAAAAATAGCGATTTTCACACTTCCATAACTTCGGCACCTGATGGACCCGAGGGTTGAAATTTGGTACACATCCTCAGAGGCCTCTCGAGAGTGGTTGTACGAAAAATCAACCCCGGAGACCCCCAGGGGGTCGAGTTACGGAGGAAGGGGGTTAAAAAAAACTATTCTTGTTCTGTCGTGTAAACAGTGTTCTTGGTCGCTTCGAGTTTTTCGGTTTTGAACATTTTCTTTGACTAGCAGAATTACTTACATTCGGGGCGACGGAAGCAGAATAAAAATTCTGCGAGTGCTTGTTCAAATTTGTTGATTTACGTACCGGTTTGATGCCACTGGCATCTTCATCAACCAGTGGCTAACACACTACAGATCGTCCTTTCTCATTCATGGGTACTTGGTTAAGTACTTATACATATTTATTCCTCCAGTGAGCTTGTTTTCCCGTTTACAAAATTGAAAAACTGGTCAAAAATATTAGAAGTTACAAGTAAATAGTTAACTATCCTGAGCAACATTTGGTCTATTTAACCATTTGTAAGTTATTAACTTCAGCCGCAAAAAGAATTGATCAAAGCAACAAGATATGACCCCCCCCAATAACCCTATTATCAAAATCTCCTCAGCCGCAAAAATGATTGATTTCCATTTTGCCCGCCAAAGTACCTAGCATGCTCGGCACTTCGCACATCGCTGAGGGATGTGGACAGACCTGTTGGTTCCTTCTCCCCCACACCTTGAAATTTGGCCTTCAAATTTTATTTAAACATTTTTTCATAGGATTAGAGTCCAGGGGCCTCTCTTAGCTCCGAAACACAAAAATTACATGTCTTGGGGGGGGGGGGGGGGCAACATACTTCGCCAAAATGCAGTAACGGTAATATGAAATAAGTTCGATAAATGAGCTATTTTCAAACAAAGTGAAATTCGTGAGCGAAAAATGGCTAAAAATCACGCGTTTTGAATCAGGTAGGTAGGTAGTACCTAAAAAGTGGGTCGGTAAATTTGGGTTTTTCGGGGTCTAAAATCATTGCTAAAACCCTGCCCCCCCACCCCCTTTTTAATTTTTGCTAGAGTTACGTCAATTATTTGAACTAGGTATTTAAAAAATAGAAAAACTACGAAATCTCGAGATAACGAACGCGAAATGGAAATTTTCCTGCTTTTCATAAGAAAATGTAATCTGATTGTTGCTGTCTACAGTAACTGGAAATTTTGTAATTCCTATGTATGGGAACTAAGAGGGGTCCCTGGACCCTATTCTTAAGAAATGTTAAGTGAATAAATAAATTTGAATATTACTTCTCACCACTTACCTACCTTCACGGTTTAAGGTTTTGTTAGGTATGTTACCTACTCCTGGTCCTGGACGTGAGATTAGAACGGCCATAAAGTACCTACTCAACTTTTGTTAATCCCAATTTTCTTTAGTGCGGCCCTTCGTTTTCCATAAAGTACCTACAAAAATATTAAACATTGGACAAAATCATCATCCTTTTCACACCAACAGAAATAAGTGGCTGTTCGCTCATCCATTGGTGCCCTTCTTTCTTCCCACTTTTCTCCTTAAATCCCTTCCTCTTAAGAGACACAGACGCTGGTAATTATTCCTGTCTCTCATTACATTATATTTTCTCATTAGAATATATTTTCAATTTATTTGTACCTACTTAAAATTTCTATTATTTTTCACTTTTTACTTAAATATCCAAAATTTCAATTCCTTTTAAACACTTTTATTACTTAGTTCGTAAATTTTCTATGGATTTTTTTAAATTTTGCAGTAGGTATGTTCCAACATAATTTCATGTCTTGTAAATTTGTTGTGGAAATAATTCTCTCACTCACTCACTCTCTCTCTCTCGAAACTTCATTTCCCACCTTCTTGCCTACCTTTTTCTGTCCTTCAAGCTTCTCTTTGTAGTTTTTATGAAATGTCATTAATTTTGGCCGACATAATAATGGGACTTTAAATCCTAAAGATGTTACCAAGTAGGTAGTTTTATAAATAGGTAAGTAAAGTAAGAAAAATGCGTTTTGCGTGGGTGGAGGACTGGAACAACTTGGGCGTTTGGCGCCATTTCTCACGTTCCTGCCGTTGTTATCAGAAACTACAAACAAACAACCGTTCCGTGTTCTGTTATTTTCGGCGAATTTCAAAGTTTCTTGGTTGCACTCTGTCCGTAATGGTTAAATATTTTGTTGATCAATCCGTTGAACCCCCGAGTGCGGATAGTGAAAAGGTTTTGGTGGAGTGGTTGGAGCGCTTTCGCCAGGAAACAAGCGCATCTACAAACGGACACGACCAGTCGAACAGCGCCGACGTAAGTGACGAATTTCAATATTTGGATCACCTGTACAAAATATTGGTTCGGGGCAATGTCAGAAAGGACAGGACGGGGGTCGGCACTTTGTCGATATTCGGTGCTCAAATGAGGTACTCGCTGGCCGACAGTACGTTGCCGTTGTTGACGACGAAAAGGGTTTTCTGGAAAGGGATTTGCGCCGAACTTCTGTGGTTTATTGGGGGGCGTACGAATGCCAAGGAGCTGGCTAAGGAAGGCGTGCACATATGGGATGGGAACAGTTCCAGGGAGTTCTTGGACTCGGTCGGTTTGACTGATCGGGAAGAAGGGGATTTAGGGCCGGTGTACGGTTTCCAGTGGAGGCATTTCGGTGCCGAGTACGAGACGATGCACTCTGACTACGAAGGGAAGGGTGTTGACCAGTTGAAAAACGTTATCGAGAGAATCAAAAACAAACCGGACTGCAGGAGGATCATAATGACCGCTTGGAACCCTTGCGACATCGACAAAATGGCGTTACCCCCCTGTCACTGCCTCGTTCAGTTCTACGTCCACGACGGCAAACTCTCCTGTCAGTTGTACCAACGGTCGGCCGACATGGGGCTCGGCGTCCCTTTCAACATCGCCAGCTACGCCCTTCTGACGCACATGATCGCTCACGTCACGGGTCTCGAGGCCTGGGAGTTCGTTCACACGATGGGCGACAGCCACATCTACACGAACCACATCGGCCCGGTGCTGAAGCAGATGAAGCGGGATCCGAGGCCGATGCCGAAAATCAGGTTCAACCGCCAGGTGGCGACCATTGACGACTTCAAGATGAGCGACATCGCCGTTGAAGGATACGACCCTCACCCTTCGATAGCCATGAAAATGGCTGTGTGAATTCACTGACCTCCGTCTCATACGAGAGAAAATCTGTACGTTTTATCTTCCCTAACCAAATTCGACCTATCAAGATATTCTTGAATTGTGTGAATTGACTGACCTCTGTCTAATACGAGAAAAAATCTGTATGTTTGATCTTCCCAAACCAAATTCGACCTATCAAGAGATTCTTGAATTGTTATAACGTATTATTAATTATATTTTTAATCGCCTATATGCGTGGCCTCAATCGTGCATTCGTGGTTTTTTGTTCCAATATCTACTTTTGTATTTTATTTAGACCCGAGTGACGTTCTTCAGTATTTCATTGTTACTCAAGTACTAACATAAGGATGAAACATCCAATTTGGGAGCGCATAAATATTATCCAATACCTATTGTAAATGAATGGATCAATCGTAAAGAAACAGGGCAGGGCAGTAAGAGGGTACATAATGCTTAACATCTGTATTATTTGCTCATTTCGTTTTTTAGTGAAATATTGACAAAAATGGGTATAGGTAGGTGACCTGTGAGTTCCTGCAACCTACCTACTTATCATAGGTATACCTGCCTTTTTTAATATCGTAAACATATTTTGTTGTTTTAATATGTGTTTTTTTTTCTTGTATTGTACTTAACTAGTTGAACCAATTTAGTGATTTTTAGTTGTTTAATAAACCGGTGATTTTCCAAACCAAGGACATGATTTTTCCTATTTATTTAGCTCAACCTCAGGGACTGATTTTGCTTCCTCACTACCGAAGGTAGGGAAGCAGAATTGAGTAAAAAAAGTTTTATATCTTCCAAAATGAAAATTTCCACAACCATTTTGCGTTTCAGGCATCGAGGAACGTTTTTTGTTCCGTGTCTGTGGTAATTCCTTGTAACACCCATAACTACCCAAAATAATGGTCGAAATCGGCTTAAATTTGGAGAGTAGGTGCGGTTTGGGTCACAGATGGTCCCATACAAAAATCATTGAAAAAGTACTGTAACTTTCGGCTGCACATGCGCAAACGTGAAATACTTGAAACGCCCATAACTACCTTAAATATCGTTGAAATGAGTTCAAACTGGAGGTCGATCAGGAACAACACTGATAGTTTTGCTTAATTTCATTGGAATCGTGCTGTAACGTTTGTCTGCGCATGTGCATACATGAAATGTTGACCATTACCTTGTAATGCTTCTAACCACGCGAAAATATGTCATAAAGATTTGAGGGTACAAGCGGGTTGGATCGCAGATAGTCCCGTTTCAAAATCATGGAAATCGTTCCGTCTGTGCATGCGCAAACGTGAAATACTTTAAACGCCCATAACTACCTTATAATTATATCATTGAAATGATTCAGATTTGGATTCAGGATTCCAAATCCAGGACTGGATTTGGGTTTGGATTCAGATTTTGAGGGTTGATCAGGAATAATACTTTGACAGTTCCATATGGGTTTCATTGGATTCGTATTATAACTTTCATCTGTGCATGCGCTAACCTCAAATGTTGCCCGTTTCCTTGTTACGCTTCTAACTACGCGAAAAATAGTCGTAGAGAGCTGAAATTTTGAGGGTTCACGTGGGTTGGATCGCAGGTGGTCCCGTATCAAAACGAACCTACCCAACTATTCTATAAGTTCATGTAATCCAAGAGAAGAAGCTATACTGCCTACTCGAATGGGCAGACTTTTTTTTGTTAAGTTTTCCTTTACAAGTGCCGTTCGGAACGTTCCTAATATCCGTGGATTTCAACTTGGGAACAGAAGCTGGGACATAATGGTAGGCTGTACCGAGTGGCGGCCTGGACAAATAATATGTATTTCAGTAGGTGATTACAAATCGAGTTATATAAACTGAATAACTCGAATTCACGTAATTGTTTCAACTAAATTAATAATCGTTTGAATACTATAATTGGTAGTAGCCAATGAGGAGTACCTACCTATGACTTCTGAATACTATGAATACTTTCCGGTTTTTGAATGAAAGTAGATTCCGTTCTAAGAATTTTGAGACCACTCTCCTATGATGAATAGTTATTTTTCTATGAGCTTTCAGTTTAGGCAACAAGTGACGTCATTGAACCCCTTGCCGAGTGTGACGTCACTTGTGTCGGAACTTTGAAAGCTCATAGAAAAAGAACTGTTCATCGCAGGAGTAGTTACTCTTCATTTAGCTGGAACAGGTGTTGATTTGGTGAATATATTAACTGTTCCAGCGTAATTAATAGGTGACAACTAATTGGGTTGAAATGATTATTAGGTAATTCAGTAAATATAATTTTCGAAGATTCGCTCTTCAAATGCGAGCCTAGAACGCGGTTAAATCAGGAATGAGATCAGCATTCCCCATTGAGAGACCTAACCTAAGGGCCGCATTCATAGTCCTGGCTTATGTAAAAATAATACTTTACTTCTGAAAGTAAAATAATTTCTCAAGGAAATGATTTATCTGATTTCGTTTTCATACACATTACTCTGTGAAGTAAAGAAAAATCTCGAGTCAAAATGTTTCCTTTACTTGGGGGGGTTCGTACTCGATTCCAAAGGTTCATTATTGAATATAATAAACCAAGGGGGTAGTTCTGGATTGTTGATATGTTTTCTAGGATATCTGTTTATTAAAAAAAGTCAAAGTTTCCACAAACAATGTTTGCTCCACGAGCGCAGCCATCTTGAAAAAACCGTCGATTTTTCGGCAACTGTTTCGGGTTTTGGCCTATAACTCATTTCCAGTGCATTATTTCGCTCTTATACTCTGTATAAAAAGTTGAATAGTATGTCGTAATCAGTCGTATCACCACCAAAAACCCGGATACTTGGGAAACGAAACGAGACTGCCGAGAAAGATGACACTGAAATTATGACAGAAATGAAAAGAGAACAGTGCAAATGATCAATAAGGAAATTCTTAAAGTACCTACCTTTCGACGTACCTCAGTTTTTTCTACTGATTTAGGCCCGAAAGTAACGATTTTACTTTATAATATTATTGTCTATGAAATAGGAATAAAGGAAATGCTTAAGGACGGCTTAAGCATTTGCTTTATCACTGATTTGAATAGCCCAAGTGGCCATTGCTTCCTTATTTGTTCACTTAAGCGTTTACTTTTAATAAAGTGAGGACTATGAATACCGCCCTAAGTAGATGGGTGGTGGGTATCTAACTAAAAGTTGAAATTATGGGGCACAAAAGTGTCAGCGGCATGGGAGCAGTAGACGCCAGGTGTTTTACCAAATTCAGAGGACTGTATGAGTAAAGGTGCCTACATAAGCAACATTCTCGAGCCCATAAATCTGATCTGAATCGCACATATATGCATCAAATACCTACGTGTTACTTTTTTTTTAATGCTAACTGTTCGAGTCAGATAGACCAAGAATAAGGTAGAACGATAAGATCGCATACAATAAACTGTCGACTCTAAAAATTACTTTTTCAATCAAGTTGTATTAAAATTACGGCAGTAGGTACACAATACCTAATGGTTATAAAAATTTGATATGAGCATCATCACTTTCTAGCAATGAAGCAGTCACCGTACATAATTCAAATTTTCTATCACAGATAATAACTCATCAGTCATAATAATGTGGTATACACAGTCTCTATGTGTAAGGAAGGTATTACATAACTTCTAAGGTAGGCACCTAATACATAACCTCTAAGGTAGGTACCTGACACGTAACCTCTAAGGTAGGTACCTGACACATAACCTCTAAGGTAGGTACCTGACACATAACTTCTAAGGCAGGTACCCAACACAACTTCTGAGGTAGGTACCCGACACATAACTTCTGAGGTAGGTACCCGACACATAAATTACAGGATGGACGCCTGACGCGTAACTTCTAAGGTAGGTATATGAGTATCTAACCCGTAACTTCTAAGGTACGTACCTGAAATAACTTCCAAGGTGAGTACCTGACACATAACTTCTAAGGTAGGTAGCTGACACATAACTTCCAAGGTGGGGTACCAGAAACATAACTCCTAAGGCAGGTACCCAACATATAACTTTCAACAGCAATATTTACAGAGGTTCTTCAACATTTTATAAATACAAGTAGGGTCGTTGAGCGCAAATTTACTACCATGACCATTAGATAATAATTGTTAGTTTATTATTAGATTTATCATGCGACTCAACATTATTCTTTTTTAAGGTAAGTCGACGTAGCCTACGTAAATGAAAAAAAAAATGAAAAACAAAAATTACCTACATGTTTTTTTGGAGCAAAAATTAAACATGGTGGGAAACTTGTCAGTTAGCAACTATCAACCAATATTTCAGCTCATTATGGCCAATCTTTCGAAGATGAAAAGAAAAACATTCTTCCAAATACACCATCACAATGATTACAAAAGAGTTTAGAGCACACAGAAAATATTTAGATATCTAGCAGATAGAAGCTAACTATAACTACCCATCCCATGTTGCCTCCTGAGGTTCAAGTGTCAATTATTATTACACGCTTTAAAAACGGGTAGGCATACTTCTCCCACCGTGCTCGAAATTAAAGGTCGGATAGAAGGTGATATTACAATTTTCTCATCTTGCGAGGGACGGGAGCTCTGAACGACGCGCTTTCCGCCCGGTAGGAGGGGATCGGTGGTTTGTTCTGGTTGTTCACGGGTTCCAGAGGGATGAAGTTCATTGGATCTGAAATCAACGGAAAACTGTATGTTATATCCATCCGGGAAGGACAAGGTATTATAGAGACTTTTTAGGAGGTAACATAGTATGGTAAACACGGAAGAGAAGGAACAGCTGTAGTCAGTAAAAGTTCTACAAGAAAGTGGTCCGTTAGCTGTGTTAGCTAACTCAGAGCAGCACTTTGCGGCATCCAGTAAGGGATTTTGTCAATTATTATTATTTTTAAATATATTTACAACTCTCAGAAAAATTGTAGTTTGAAGCCCATGGCATTATCAAAAACAAGCGTTATTTTTTAAATGAGGGTGACTAAGTACAAATGTGGCAAAAAAGTAAGGTATCAGGTCTATTGACATCTGATTGTCTGTTGGCTCAAGAAGGCGAAGCAAAGCCTTGGAAGCAGAGATTCTCAATGCTGCCAAAAAACCAACAATAGAAATGGCAAACCTTCATGACACCCTTCAAGGACTTTTGCCGTGACCTTCCGTAAACCTCCCCAATTTGATTTTGAGGATGTTTTTTAAATTTACTTATAAATTTGCAGTTCCATCCATCCATCCATTGCGTTTCTGTACATCGTTTAAAGTGATGCACTAGTGCTCTAAGTGGGGTTTCAGTTGAACTACTCTGCAATTTACCTGGTAAGTCATATCTAGCGGGAACTTCGTTTTCTGCCTAGACTTTCTGAAGTAAACATCTCATTGTGGTCAGTAAGTTTTAATTTTCGTCACTGAACAGAATTTGGCCAAAAAATTGCCATTACTAGCTAAGGCCTGTCCTCCACTGGGAACAACCGCGTATTCATGTGTACATGAGCGACTGATCCCATTGAGGTAAGTTGTTAGTGAACATGAGCTTGTGAGGTACCGTTTTCCATGTTTTTTAGAGCGAAAAGACTGAATATGAACTTGATTTTGACGAAAGAGTGAAGAACTGTGGTTGTAACGAAGGTTAGCTCCACTAAAATTCATTTTTTGTGTCAAAAACCTGGGAAATTGTCGGAAATCACCATAACTTTGTATAATAACACTAGAAGTAGTATCAACAGGTGAATCAAGACAATAAACTGCATTATCAATCATCATAGATGATTTGTCAAAAATAGGAGCCTAATTCACGTTTTTGGGGGCAAAAATTGATGTAAACCATCAAAAATAGCTATTTCAATAATTGTACATGAAATTAACAGCCAAAATCTGTTCTGTAGATATGTCCAACAGAATAATAAACCCATGTGAAAGGAGTTTGAAGCGTTTTTTTAATTTATTTACATGCATTTTTTTCCCCATAACACCCTTGGGTGTATTCCGATCCGGCTGCTGAGCTTCGGAGCACAACTAGGACCCAAATGGAGCCCCGTGTGCGGAAGAACCACGATTTTAGACCAAAATTTAACGAACATTTCAGGCTGAAACTTTGTTAGAACCTCAATACTTCGCTCGTTGGTCAAAATCGACTTGGGTGTAAAATAGGGGTTTTTTTGCTGTTCTAGCAACATAAGCTTGTGAGATACCGTTTTCCATGTTGTTTAGAGCGAGGAGACAGAAAATGAAGTCGATTTTGACCAAAGAGTGGAAAACTGAGGTTCTAACGAAGTTTCACCCTTGAATTTACATTACATTTTGGTGTAAAATTGTCCTTCTTTCGCCCACAGGCTCCATTTGGGCCCTAGTTGTGTTCCGTAATGTGCAGCCCGATCGGAATATACCCAGGGTGTTATGGACGTAAAAATAGGGTTTTTTGGTGTTTCAACGTCGTTTTCCATATTTTTTAGGGCAAGGAGACTGAGCGTAAAGTTCACTTTGACCAAAGAGTGGAAAAATGAGGGGTTAACGAAGTTTCAGCCTTAAACTTACTTTAAATTTTTGTCTAAAACCGCCGCTTTTCCGCACACAGTTTGGGTCCCTATTTGGGTACACATTTGCGTCTGAGTTGTACTCCGAAGCCTGACAGCCCGATCGGAATACACCCAGGGGTGTTACGGGTGAAAAATGGGTGTAAAAATAGGGGTTTTCAAGGGCTTATGAGGTTTTAGTGAACACGAGCTTGTGAGGTATCGTTTTCCATGTTTTTTAGGGCGATAAGACGGAATATGATTTCGACCAGAGTGAAGAATTGAGGTTGTAACGAAGGGTCAGCTCCCAAAATTCATTTTTTATCTATATAACTAAATTTACAGATGATTTGTGTCTGTCTGTTTGTCTTTCAATCACGCCAAAACGGCTCAATGGATCGAACCCATCTCGCGTATTTGAATGTTTCTATGACCAGGGAAGGACATAAGGAGGTTTACTTCCCGATCCGATGGATAGCGGTGGGGGTTTATGATCCATCACGCAAAAACGGCTGAATGGATCAAAGCCATCTCCCGTATTCAGATGGCTGGTTCCTACCTATGATAATTACCTTTTTGTCTTTAACATTATAAAAGTTTCTAAAGGGACATGTAAGAGATATAATCTGTAAAGCGAGAGGTAACAAAGTCAGATGGACCCACCCGGAGTTCTACCCGTCAGCGACGGGCAACACAGCTAGTAAGTCAAAAAATCCTGGACATTTTCTGAAATCACCATAAATTGGTATAATAATATTAGAAGTAGTAACAACAGGCGAATCAAGACAATTAAATGGCAATATCATTGATCAAAGATAATTTTTCAAAAATAGGAGCCTAATTCGTGTTGCTGGGGACAAAAATTGGTGGAAACCATCAGAAATTGCTATTTTAATTATTGCACATGATACAAACAATAAATGAACAGCCATCATTTCTGTACGAAAGCTATTGTTAAAAATAGAAAAATTAGAAAACCCGTCAAAACGCCCTTATTTTTCCACCAAATAAAAGCACCTCAAGTGGAAGAGTTTAACAAACCGAACAAAACACAAAAATACAATCTGAAAAAGACCGTCTTTTGAGGAATTTACGATGACCATTTGAAATTCCGACATTCATACGTACGCACATCCGGAGCGTACGTACATCAAGCGCAAAACCGTCTAATAACTCGTTCTGATGATCAAGATTCCATGGTTTTCTCGTACATCTATTTTTGACGGTATCTCCATAATATAATACAGTACTCCCTCTGTAATCCGGCATCTCAGCTCTCCGGCACTCCCAGTAATCCGGCGTTTTGTATTCGGGTATGAGCTCAACAACTGATTTGAATTTGGACTGATGTCTGAGTAAACAAAGCGATGACTCACGCCCCACTCACTCACTCCCAGTCACGATCGCGCTGCGTTTAGTGCTCAGTCTGTTCCACGTACACAAGTACATATATTTACTGTATTTTGGCAGTACAATGAATGTAATTAAAACTGATTATTCAATGATAACTGCGTTTTTCTCGATATTTTCCAGCAATCCGGCATTTTCAGTAATCCGGCAGTGCTCTGGTCCGATATCTGCCGGATTACAGAGGGAGTACTGTACTTCCATTCCTAAATAATAGGAAAACGGAAGCAGAAAGTTAGGAAAATGGAAACCACTCTATAGAATCTTGAGTCACTCACGTTTCTTTGCTTTCCATGGTGACAGCTCACTTTCCTTGAAAGGCCCTTAAAAACAAACAAACAAACAAAACTCGGTTAACGGCAATGTGGAAACCAATGAGTTGAACATATTCAGTGAAACATACCAACTTGCGTATTGTATATTATGTTCACTACCTACATCCACTACACATCACACTACACTTAGTGAATCGTGACGAGGTCCATTGGTTTGGTCCTCTTCAGTCTTCGTACGTCCCCGCTGTTGTCCAGAAGGTTCAGTACTTCAACGTTTTGATGGTTGTGAAGCCGGCGTTCGTGCTCCATGGCATGTTTTTTAATAGTTTCACTGACAGTCTCCATCTTAAGGTCGCGATGGAGATCTGTCGTTCGTATGTACCAGGGTGCATCAACTATGCTCCTGAGGACTCTGTTTTGAAACGTTTGTATGGGTTTCATATTACTCTGTTTTGTGCAGCCCCATAATTGGCATCCATAAGTCCAGACGGGTTTTATTAACATGTTTAATGTTTTAGGGCTGGGGGTCATTCTGTGAATTCCGACACGCAAATATGCAACGTTTTTCATTGGTTACTACACAGTTACTACCTTCTGTTGTAGCAACCATAAAGAATATCGCACTCGAAAGAAACAAGAGTCAATAGCTACGTTTTTCATTGGTTACTACACAGTTACTACCTTCTGTTGTAGCAACCATATGTTGATGGCGAGTTCTATAATAAGTACAGTAAATGCAACATTATACTTGTAGAGTTCAGTGAAATTGTGGCTTTCATTTTTTCTTGACATTAAAAAACTATATCTAATTTCTCCCTTGCGAGGGAAAAACATTAAACATGATTTAATGTTTTTCCCTCTCAAGGGAGAAATTAGTTTATGTCAGTTTTGTCAAAAGACAGAGTTTGTTGTTGTTGAGAATCAGAACTTTATAACTTGCTGGTATAGTAGAAGTTTGTTGTGGGTTGATACCTTCGAGTACCTACCTAACAACCAGTACATTTTTCTGAATCTTAAGTTGAGTTCCTCCTTCTTTTTCTTCACATGAGCTTTCCATCTCAGCTTGCAATCGAGTGTCATGCCAAGATATTTTGCTTCATCAGCGTAGGGAACAGTTTGTGAATTGATATATATCGGGATTACTTCTATCTCCCTATTTGTGAAGTTTATGTGTGTAGATTTTGTTTCATTTAACTTTATTCTCCATCGCTTTGACCAACTGAAGACATTGTTGACAGCGGTTTGCACTTTCCTTGTGGCTTCTTCAGCAGAGTTTCCAACTGCAAGAATAGCAGTATCGTCAGCGAAGGTTGCTGTGAGCGTATCCACGGTTTGAGGTAGATCTCGTGTGTATAGTAAAGAAAAGTTGCTAGATGTTATATATACTTATACAGTTGTAACATAAATAAATAAATTATTTAAAAAAAAAAAAAATATTATGTTCAAATGTGCTGGGTATTTTTGTAATAAATTACCAGGGTCCAGGCCTCTAAGAAGGACGGAGGCGGTGTCGCTGAATGAGGAGCCATAATTTTGTATATTGCCAACTTCTTTCAGGGCGCGACTGCGATTCGTTGGTTGCTTATGGAAAGAAAGAACAGTGTTATACAGAAATTGTCAAGTGTAAGCACATTATTGGAAAATAATACATGAACTGGGGGCCGGGGAGTCCGAGCGGGATAGAGAGTCCGATCTTTAATATCCGCATTTGGGATAAAAGTTCGCGGCCTCTCTGGTTCTCGCCTCGGGAAAGCTTGCATGTGCTTACCTGACTAGGGGCCCATTCCTAAACTCTTCAACTTTTCACTTTGCAAGCCTTCATTTGTACTCTTCACTTTACGAATTATGAAAAGTAGGAGAACTTTCTGTTCCTAAAGACTTCGCGCTTCCACTCTGGAGTTCTACTCGAAACGAAGAGTGTTCTGTAGAGTAACCATCGTTTTGTGGAGTAACCTCCACTAACTATTTCAGTTTATTATTGGATGTTCCGATCGTTTTATTCCGAATCAGATTTCATCAAGTCTTCCGTCTTCCTGTAAGTTAACTTTCTTGGGATTTGGTTTCGTCTAACCAAGAAACGTCTCCCTGAAAGTTGTGTTGCTGACAACGAAATTAATTCGCGCTCGATGAATGCGGCCGACACGTTCAACATCCTCAGATGAGAAGTATCGGAAAATTTCCATTAAAAACAACTAGGTAGGTTGTCATTATTTATGCACTAACAACAACAACCTGTCGCTTCCTAACCTTTCCTTCCTCCCAAATGTAGAGTATTTTGATGGCCTTAGGCCCACTTTCACCAAAAATTTGAAACGAGTTTAACCCGGAAGAGGTTGCAAATTAACGGAGTTTACCGCTCACTCTCTTTCACCAGAGCTCTGTGCGAGCTTAAACTTCCACCGAGGGGGCTCAAGTTTAACGCCCGAAATCCGGCAAGTTAAGCTAGGTACACATGGAGATGCAATTCCGGACGGCAATCCGGAACGGCAACGCATTTGCCGGAATTTTTGCCGCAGAGGCGTTCACATGGCAGCGGAGTCATAACAAAATGCAATAGCAAAAAACAAACAATTGCTTGAACTCGAAACCGCAAAATCAACCACATAATGTCGAATTTCAATATGGCTGAACAACCAAACAAGAGAGGTGTGTGCAGTAACCTCCGCGGAGATCTGGCACTGATCCGACAGCGGAAAATATCTGGAGATTTTGATATAGTATCCAAGGCACTGCGTTGCAATAATCCATTTTGCGTTGGCCAATAAATTGTAGAACGCATAGCCTTGCCGCACTGCCGTCCGGAATTGCGTCTCCATGTGAACCTAGCTTTATCTCCGTTATCCATGAGATACCAATATGGCCACCTAGCTCACAGCTGATTTTCGGTTCCGTTGTTATAGAGCTGTGAAATGAATTAACACGAGTTGGCATTGTATTGGTATTTACTCTATACCATGTGTTCCACATTGATATTATATGTACCTTACCTCGTGACTGGAGTTGTCGTAAATCAGAAATCACTTTGGCAATTTACAGTTTATTATTACAGCGGAACAATGGAAGCGGAATCGACATCTTCTTCTTCTTATTTTTCCCAGTTACGTGTCTTGGCCACAGCCATGCCAGACATAGGTTGGGGAATCGACATCACCTGAGTGGTGGTTGTTGTTGGTTTGACGAGTTTATAGTCCCGGTGCGTCATATTGTCCAACTTTTGCTTGGACATTTTAAACTAAACTCCGTCAGGCAAACTCCGTTATTTCAAACTGGGTTTAACCGACATTTGGGTTGGTGAAAGACGCCAGCTGCCTTTCCAGGTTTAAACCTCAACGTTAATTTTAACGGAGTTTGGCTAAACTCCGTTAAATAATTTTCTGGTGAAAGTGGGCCTTAGTGGAGCTAACTTCGGTGCTATTATATATGATTGTCCTCACACTAATCGGACCACAGTTAGACCTAATCGACAGACTGAATTCTCTTCTTTTTATTGATACTACCAAACACTGTATTTAACGAAGAACTAAAACATAAAAACCTATTTGAAAAGGATGTAATTCTACCGCAGAGTCATTCGGGACTCCGCAAAAATGTTGTAAAATTTCGCTTGGCATACAGACTCTTCACTTAGCACTTTGCGAAAGATAACCTTTAGGAACGGAACTGTTCAAAACAGGGTAAAGCTCTGCAGTTCTACACTTTGCATTTCACTCTTCCTCTTCATATCAAGAGCGTTCTTTAGGAACGGAAATTCGTTCGCAAAGTGCAGAGTGTGGATTTGAAGAGTGCAGAGTGAAGAGTGAAAGTCTTTAGGAACGGGCCCCAGCGATTAGCTCTTCACCTTTGATATTAATCATGTGAAGCCTACAGGGACTAATGATTGAAATAACTAGTAGACATATCATTCGAGAAAAAAGTCCCCCCGGGATATACCCTAGAGGTCAAATCCACGGTTATATAAGAAAGAAAAAAATAATAATACATGAACAACAGAATAAAACATGGTTGACGAAGGTTGAGGAGATGCTGAAGCTACTGTTGATCACAAAGTATTTCATATTCAAGACCGCATGAGGTCAAGTCATCGTCCTGTTCAGTCTCAGTAAGGAATGCCCTCATAATATTGTAAAGCTAGGTTCACATGGAGGGGCAATTCCGGATGGCAGTCCGGTACGGGAAGTCGTTCTGCAATGCTATTGGCCAACGCGAAATGGATTACTGCAACGAAATGTCATGGATACTATATCCAAATCTCCAGATGTTTTCCATTGTCAGATCCATTGCCATATCTGTGCAGAGGTTACCACGCATAACTCTCCTGTTTGGTTTCTCAGCCATATTGGAATTCGACATTCCTGGTTGATTTTGCCAGTTCGATGATTGCGATGTGAACGCCTCTGCAGCAAAAATTCCAGCAAACGCGTTGCCGTTCAGAGTCGCCCCTCCATGTGAACGTAGCTTAAGAGCGCAGTTTTCTCCTTTCACACTTTTCTCCTACCGAGTTTCAAGTGGTAAGTAGATGATGGAAATGGAACTCACTTTGGCAGGCTCGTCATCTGGAATGCTGGTGTCTGAAACAGCTTCATTATCCTCCTCCGTATCGGAGAACAAGAAGACGTCAACAGGATCACTTGGCGATTTGAGTGAGAACATGTACGAGTCACTCTGGAAATAACCCATCACAATACTTACTGATTTCTTACAGAAGATGGAATGAACGTGGGACTGACTGCTTAAAGTGCAAACGTTTCACAATAGCCAGTGTTTTATTTATTTATTTTTTTATTGACTGACACGGGCAAAGCCCAAATTGCAAGGTAGAAAAAGAGAAGAAGTGTTAGGCACCAGCTAACTAAATTATTAGCTAGCTAAAATTTCAACTAATAGCTAAATTATCTTGTACCTATGTTTTTTTTAGCTGCAACTAAATTAGCTATTAGCTATTGAGTGACAGCTAAATTAGCTGTTGGTTGAAATGTACCGCTATCAACTTTAGCTATAAAAAATTAGCTTTTGGTAGCAGCTAATAGCTAAATTTTTCTTACAAAATCGTATTCCTCCTCACAAACAGCTAATAAGTTGTAGTTTTAGCTAATAATTAAATTAGCTTTAAAACTTTTTTTGAACGAATTTAATAGTTTTGACTATTTTACCATTTTGAACAATTTCTGACTTTTTTGACTAAGTCCAGTAAATTTTCTCTGGTAAAAAGTGAATTTGACGTAAATATATAAATATGGACTACTGTTGGCCACCCCTTGAGTTCCTGGTCTCCCTAGACTTCTCTTCTGCGGGACTTCTACTTTTCCGGATAACCGTATCTTTCATAACTAGAAAATAGATGACCAACACGAAATTTTAATTTGCTGTTGTAATTTATTGGAAAATTTGCTCCCTCAGATGTGTTGCGTTACTGTTAAGTAACTTTTTTTTTTACCAACAATTTTCGTTTTCCAAAAAGGTACTATTATATTATTAATTCGTATATTAATGAACAATAATAACAGCGAATAACAGAAGTATTCACTTTTAACCGAGAAAATTCACTAAACTTGTCAAAAAAGCCAGAAAATTTTCAAAATGGTAAAATTATCAAAGCTATTAAATTTGTTCAACAAATGTTTTAAAGCTGAACTTATTAGCTGAAACTAAAACGGTTAGCTACTAGCTGTTTGTGAGGACGAATACGATTTTTTAAGAAAAAGTTAGCTGTTAGCTATTAGCTGACAGCTACTACAGCTAAAGCTATGAGCTGCCACCAACGCTAACTTTTTTATAGATAAAGTTATTAGCCGCACATTTCAACTAACGGCTAATTTAGCTGTAAAATTTAGCGGTATCTCAACAGCTAATAGCTAAAAATTGCTGTTAGTTAAGCTAAATTTCAGCTAATTTAGTTGTAGCTATTAGCCGCTAGCTATATCTAATTTTTGCCCATCACTGCCATCTGGCATGGTACTATACGTATTACTTGGCTTGGCCCCGAATCAGGCTGACAGTATATTATTATAACTCGACGTAGGGAGACGGCAGGAATTCGATCATTTGAAATGGCACCATACAGCGTCCAACCCGCACCTACCCTTCAGATTTACACGTTTTCGAGTATTTTTCGGATATTCAGAGGCGTTCCAAACTTTCGGCGAGTGCGCCTTTAGGAGACACACGACCAGACGCGTGCCGCACCCAGTGCAGCATGTCAAAAAACCAATGCTTCCATAAACTATTTCGTCCTCCAGACATGGAAGTGATTAGGTATTATAGAAAGATTAATTTATACTATATAAACTTTTATTTATTTAAACAAATAAAAAATTCAACACGCCATACAAAACCGCATTAAAAAGAAATGTGTAAATTATCACTTGATTTGCACTGAAACTAGAAAATTATTACAGCAAGTGACCCACTGCTGTGAATGGCCTACTGCAACATTTGTCTTGAAAATAGTGAATCAATAATAATCAACGTAAGATGTAAAGTAAGAAGGAACTTGTTTTTAATCAGTACCTACATGTTTTCTCACTATATGATCAGACTATCATAAAATTCAACGTACTTACTATACTCCACTATAAGTTCGGCATGCTTTATTGACTGAAAATTGGAAAAGAGAATGATTGGTCGAACTAAATCACTCGCGATGAAATGGAATTACTGAAAGGTTTTCTATTTCCACTAATACACGAAAAATACACGGCTATACCGGTTCGGTGATCAGACCATCGTCAGTCACCAAAAGTGAAAGGTGGTCGATTGGGATTGGCTGTGAAGATTAATGGCGAGGGGAACCAAGTGAAGGGGGTAGGTTCTGATTGGCCCTGTAAGCAGTAGCGGTGCGTGGGAACCAAAACACAAAACCAACAGATATGTCTAAAAAATACCCCAAGGCAACAACACCTTTCCCTTATTTACTGATATTCCCTTATTTATTGACACCAGTGATATTCAGCAAAGCTCATCTCTTTTAATCAAAACTCTATCGCCATACAAAAACGTCGACAATTATTTCTACTGCAAATTAGCCGCCGAATTCATGTGTTACAAAAACATAGTAAACTAAAATACAACAAAACTACTTGAATCTGGAATGGAGAAGCTATTGACTAGAAGCTAGGTAGTTATATGTATGTTGACGCCGATCAATCCACAAACCACAACAGCAAACAGGACAAAATGCACGTAGGTACCATAAATACAAATCTGTCATCGGAACCGGACTGAATGCAAAACACGCAAAATTTGACGCAAAAAAATTGAAAACTGACAGAGAAAGCTAATGTGATTCAGAGAAAAACAAATCAGAAGAAGCATCTCCTACATCGAGATGACAAATTGAATCGAAGGGATCGAATCGACTGTGAAATGAACGATTTTGGGGTTGAATCAGATTCTGGGGCAGTGGCCCAAAGTAGGCGTGGCAAACAACATTTTTACTCGACTGAGCTTGCGTGGACGGGCCACTTTTCTTGGTTGCCATGGCGACACTAGGTCGCAGGACCTGCCAGTTTCAGGAGCCTAGGTTTCGATTTTGATTGCACGACATCGATTACTGTCGCTATATTCTGATCACATGCTCCGTCTAGAGAGCTACAGGGAGCCAACATGATGGAACCACATATTAAATATCTACAGCCAGAGAACTCTGTCGAGTCGCTGTTGAACTTTGTGAAAAATGCTAGGTACAGGTGACGGAGGAGGGAAATTCACATGCCAACTGAGCGCATGGTTGGAGTTTTTTTAAACTCTTAGAGTTTCTGGGTGCCCGGGCAGTGGCCCAAGTGGCCTTATGGACGCAACGCCCCTGCCTGGAAGTGAATGCGAAAAAGTGAAAGGGAGGTAGGGCGGGAAGGAGAGGAACCAAGCAACAGAAATGAACACCAGAATGGAGAAAAACTCAAAGGAATATCATTCGAAGATTTACCCTATCTATCACTCTTTAATTTCGAATTTTTCAAGTTAAATCAAACATGCTTCCTTTCGGGCAGAAATGAAGAAATGATGATGCTCAACAAGCTGTCTGTCTGTAAGATCAAAATTGAAGCTATGACTGGATTCATTCAAAGACATGAATGGTAGGAAGGTCGGTCAGACAAATTTCACTGAATGCTTGCCCACAGCCATTATGAATTACTAAAAAAAAGTTCGCACGCAGCAGATGAAAATTACAATAGGAATATGGTGCAAACGAAATGAGACCATCCGGACCATTTTTCGTATTGCCATGGCCATTTCAAGAGATTACATATCAGGCTGGCCAAAAATTGGGGGAAACGCTCTTCACAGATCGAAATTTCGAAATAAAGTTGTTGGCAGATTCTGAGGGGCCAAGCCTAAAAATGAGCATTTATGCAAATAAAGGGAATCGAGTGTTCTCACCTCTGTAGGTACCAGGAGGTCAGTAGAAGCTGGTGCTTTTATAAACATGACAGTTTGGTCCTTGAAGAGAGGAATTATATCTTCTTTGGTAACGTAGGCTTCATCAAACGTGCTCATTTTGTTGAGTAATTTCTTCATGTACTGCCGGAAAAAAAAACTCACAAAACAGCTGAATACAGTCGAAGTAGGTAAATTTGAGTGTAAATCGTGTATTAGGTACCTGAATATCCTGGTCGAGTATTTTCTCATCTTCTATGAGTGCAGCGATTTCCTCGGCGGTTTTTGTACACTCCTCCAACGCTTCGCCACCACTGATAACAATTTTTAGAATTTATTATTAGATAGGTACCAACCAACATAATGAATACTGTTGATGTTTAGCCAGTCGGACCATCTTCATTATCACTCATGATTTTCTTGGTGTAGCTTCCTCGTACCACACACTTGAAAACCAACCCCGAAATGTGATCATTCTTCTATACCAGAACATAAGATAGGTAGGCATCTGTAGGTGGCAATAATGACTGAGTTTACGCAGCGCCGGGCTTGGTGGCGGAAATGTGAACTAAAGCTGGATTTCACGTTAAAAGGTAGGGAATCTGTTTGTTGTTGTTTCATAGGGGAGAACGATTTCCCACAGCAGGAGAAAAGGGAGAAAATGATAAGTAGAACAAAAACAGTAGTTCGTTTGTCTGCCACCTCGAGCGCTGTGTAAGTGCAGAGTCGTCGCTGTCAACCGACAGCAATAGGTAATTTGAATTACATACCACTAGGCGAGTGGTAGGTAGGTACATCAGATGGTCCATACGTAAGTCTCCTGACTCAGAGAAATACCAGACAATCAGGAGGAAAGAATACTCACGTCCAAGCGATCGTATTTTTTGAAGGCTTCCAGATCAAGGACGCACCCAGGAGAACACCAGTCACATCGTACAGCCTTCGCTTTGCACTGAACCCCACACCCAGAACTTCTGCCGCCTGAAAATCAAACCATCGAGTTCTGTCAATTATATTTAATACTAGCTGTGTACCCGCGCTTCGCAACGGTAGAACAGACACCCCCTTTAGGACAGGCCCCACTCATAACAGATACCACCTCCTCAACTGATCAGAAACCTTCCCCAATGCCAACCCTATCTGCCTTTAACCCCCCCCCCCCCCCCGTATCCTATGAACCCTCCCTACCTAGAAACATTCCTCAATGTTCACACAACAAATTCCCAAAGTTGCACTCCAATTGGTCAAGTAGTTTTGAAATTTCTGTAGACCCCCCCTCTCATAACCTGTACCCCCCCTCCCACTAACATCCTGATTGAAGTACCACTTGAATGTACTCGTCGAGCTGAATCCAGAATCTAATTACAATCGGATTTACGTCCAACCGTTCAAAGTTATTATAAGCATAAACGTCCTCATAGAAGTGATTATAACACGTTTTTTAGTAGTATTTCATTCATAGCGTTTCAACGGATGGACAGATTCAAATGCGGATTTTTCATAAATCTTCCCAGATAAATTCTGCGTCAAATGGTACCAGCCGCAACTTTCTACGTTCAGCCGTTCTCAATTGATGCCGAGACAAACAAACGGACACTGTTTTATTAAATGTATAGATATTTGCACTATGATTTACGATTAAAACCATACAACATGGGATACAGCGGCGCCTACTTATGAGGTCAAATTTCAGCATCAGCAACAGGAGAGAAATAAAACTCACTTCACTCAGCCGATCAGAGTTCTCTGTTTTCACGTGTTTTCGTTCATTATTTTCAATAACGAACCTTTGGAATCGAGCATGAAATCCCCCCCCCCCCCCCCCCCCCCCAAACCAATTTCAATGGGAATTTCTAGATACCACCCGGAGCATTGTAAGTCCAGCTATTCGTTTGCGCCAAAAAGCTTCGTCAACGTGATCATGAATGAAACGGTATGTACAGCTACGGTTTTCTGATCGTCATTCCAACACATTAGAGAGTTTTTGCAACACACTCGTGACGAAACGAAACGGAAAACGACACCGAAACGGAAATGGCGGATAGGGCGACCGAAGTCAGATGCTAACCTTTTTCGGTTCAGTTTTCGTTCAGCTTTGGCGTCTACCGGCTGGTGGAGTCACGCTAACGTTATGTCAACCTCTCTTTCATCCATTTTACTCCATGGTTAATACAAATCTATGTCCACACATGGCGTCAAGTCTGCCAAGACGCCAAGAAGCAGCTGTGAATACGACGCTCAACATTTTTATTTTCCAAGGAAAACAGAAGAAGGTAGGTAGCGTTATACAGATGTAAGGTTAAATTACGTTTCGTCATATCAACACGACGAAAGCTGACACCGCGAGATCCCGGTATTTTTCGTCGTCACGGTTCGTCAAACTTTTCGGTGTCTTAAGTGCGCATGCGCAGCACTGCTTTCGTTTCGTTCGTTTCGTCGTGAGTGTGTTGCAAAAACTCTCTATTGAAGATAAGGCGGACGAGAAACTGACCATGCGCACTACCTTCACTATTCCCATCCATTATCAAACTCAAACCCATCTCAAACACTTATCAACAGGGTATTGGATCACGGACGGTTTCTTACTGTTTTATAGAGTCAGCCAACCGTCAGAAACAGCCAGTGTGAACAAATGTGTTTTTGACCATACCTGCCATACCTACTACACGTAGGAGTTGCTACTAAGGACAGTTTTACGACGTAAAACTGATATAACGTTGAAAATTTGAAATTAAAAAATTGTACTTTGAATACTTTGATCTTGGAAGGGTACTGCTGAAAGTACCATGCCGTTTAGGCCTCGTTTTGTCTTCTTCATTGGCTTTTGCTGAAAAACCCGGGTCTTCCGGTAGATAATTTGCAAAAGCTGAAAGAAAATATTTGTGGGATTAGAAGGGAATGGGAATATAAGTAGAGCACACCTTGAAACCATGGCGGTGATGGCAGATAGGACTCACAACGTAGAACAGGGGCAAGCAGCAGAGCCCATAGGTGAACGTGCACAGACTAAAATAGCTCAAAATGAGACAACAGAATTATTACTTTACCTCATTCAAATCAATTCGCCAGCCAGGTGAATTCATAAGCAGGTGCATGAATTGTTGTGTTAAACTGGTGAGAGTGTTGTCACTGCGTTTGTAATCACCACACGATCTCTCCCTGTTTACCGCAGAGCTCTTGCAACTAAGTTCACCTGTAGATCGACGATGGCCACCAGGTGCACCCATATTCCGATTATCTCCAACGAAGTACTGGTGATCCATAATGCACTGGTTACCAGCCAACAACTCGATGACCGACGATTCCTCGGCCGTCTCTCGCCTCAACCCTGGGATTTGACTGAGTCACCCTGATTAAAGATAGTAGTTTAATATACAAACATTAGTTATTATAAAAATAATGAAAATATAATAAAATATAACATAAACTCTGCTTTTGGTTTAGATAAACTATAAATAATAGCGTACTACTCAGGGTACTTCCCTGAATTATTCCGCAGTTGTTTAATAGCACGTCACTCCTTACCCCTCCTATTTCAACAACCTTCTAGAAAGATAGCTTTCAAACCAGATTTTACTGGAGGTAAATACCTACACTTTGAACACAACATGTAAACGAAGAATATTGTTCAATCATGATAATACAAGGTTTACCATAGCAATTAGTACAAAAAAAGTGTGCAAAGGTATTCCACATAGCTTCCTTGTAGGCACTGTATGCAAAGATTTGACGTTGTTGCATGGGCATATCAGTTACAGTCCGATGTTGACAAAATTCATATGGGACGGGGTCAACTCCCACACACCGTGTACAAATTTCAGCGCATTAAGACGAATTTTTTTCGAATAATTCAGCGCGACGCAAATATATGTTGACACAGATAGTGGATCAAATTCGTCCTGAACAGTCTGAAATGCACAACGCGAGCGGAAAGTCTGTTTTTGGAGGACATGTTTTCTTCCCAAAGTGATCACAAGGCTTCCATCACCACCTTGATAGAAGCAGTTACCTACTTATTATACCTACTTTAATGTGAATTAAAAGTACGTTGTACACTGTGTAGATGTGTGTCCTTGGATTGTTATAGCCATTATTTCATTTAAATGATTTTCGGATAACTCACTTCAATGTAGAGGTTCAGCTTCACGTTCACTTCAGAAACAAAAATAACTAATGCCTTCAAACACTGAATAGGTATTATGATACAAAATTAATAAAAATCTAATTTATCCAGACTTTGACATAAAAGTCAGAAATAGAGAATAAACATGGAAAATTAATATTTCCAACTAAATGCAATGTAGTATTCAAGGTGGAGCGGTAAGCCAAATGGAGCGGGATATTTGACAGTTCGAGATTCTCTCTTTTATATGTCCTCTGTCATCGTGTGTGACAAACGTTTTGCAAACTGCTTGCTACGAAAAAGTACACTCAAACCGTATCCTTTCCATTCACTCTTATCATTTTCTTATCATTTTTTCATCCAAAGTTATTTTCTTCAGTCCTCAGTTGATCAATTCGTGGACCCTAACATTTTCATTTGAGTTCTCTTGAAAGAAAAACCATTCACTGAAAATGAGTGGAGCTGTAAAGGCCGGAGTTCGGGCAAGTGAATTTTTATTTCTTATTATTACTTTTCAGGTAGGTAGGTAGGTATAGCTTAGTAGTTGGTTCAAACTCGTAGCAACCTTCTTTTCGTCTGAATATTTTGGTTTGTTTATTGACTGGTTTGGATTATTGAAATCTTGACTGTATTCTCCGAGCCCCCTTGCATTAGCTCTGTATAGCTGTAGTTTTTCACGTTCAAGAACGAAATCTTGATCGTCAGGTCCACGTAAGGGTAACCTCGGATAGTACAATATTCTTCATTTAAAACTTCTTTCCATTATTATGACAGGGAGACCGAAAAACCAGGATTTCTTGATTCCCTGAACGAGCTGTTGACTTCTCTGTACATATCTACCCACACCTTGGTACAGAATGAGTGCGAAAAGAAGGTCTGGGCGAAGCTACACCAGTACAATAATAATTATCAACGCATTATTTGATTCCAGCTTACAACGGGTTTGACTGGCCTGAAAGTGAATCACAACCCACAACATACCCTTGAAGTTCTCTACGGAAAAATCACCCGAGCACTTCAAAAACTACCTGCGGACTGCGCCTACAGGAAGCACACAGAAGCCATAATCAATCAGAGGTCTGCTATAGTCAAAAAGGTAAAGCATTATTGACATGGAACTCTTGTCGAGAGTTGGCATGTGGAACTTCAGGAAACATTGCTCTTTTATTTAAAGCGAAATAAATGAATATTACAGGTTTATGAAGTGAAAATCAAAATTTGTGCCTACTTATATAACTTCGTTCTCTTCAATTTGCAATAATGTGGCTAGCCGTGATTATATTTTAAATATATTTGTGATGTAATTCGCTGTGAGTTATTGGACACAGTTTTTCACTTTTCACAAATGGACATAATTATTATTGTTTTGGGAGTAATAGATAGACGATTGCGGCAGTCTGACCCCTTTCATAACAAAGGAAGAAGTATCGAAATTGTGAGTCATTGCAGCTGTCTGGGGCTAAGGTTTTCTAGTGTTTTTGGAAACTGCGGTACAACGCTGTAAAATCCAAGTCTTTAATCAGTATTTTTTTAAATGTACGCGGCTATGTTGCTTTCAACAACTTTATGTGGGTACCTACCTACTTGTCACAAATCTGAGCTCACAGATACGTCTACTCTACTTCTTTTGTAGTCCCAGAAGTATTCCTGATTACATTGTTCGAGCGAAGATGGGCGTAGACCATTTGAGAATTTAGTAATAAAATAGGTAAATCTATGGAGTTTATACACTGCCCATGTCAAATTAATGGAAATGGATCATAATCGGTCTCCAAAAGTTAGTTTCTCAAAACTATTTCAACTGTGCGGAAGAGACCGAGGATGTTCAAAACATAACCGTTTCATGTCGGAAAAATTATATATTATGCGGGATTTAACTGTCACTAGGGCAGTGACTCCGAACTCTTCATATAAAAAACACATAAACCGATGTTCAGTCGATAAAGAAGGAAGAAAAAAAATCAGTCATGCAGCATGACTTAATGAGCGAATTTTCAAAGAAATATTCGAATTAATGGCTATGGTTTTGAATAAAGGAAAACTTCGGTCTAAAATTTGGTTTTCTATGTATATTCTCTTCGTATTTATTTTAATTTGTACGTTTTGTCCATCCTGATTCTACCGTTTGTTTATTACGTAATTGTACTAAGTGCTTATTTATTTGATCGCTGTGGGTAAATTCAAGGAGTTGTACTAATCGTTTGCCTCCCCCTTTTTTGCTTCGAACTCTCGTCTTCAATTAATACTTCTCACATATTTCAATCTGACCACTCTAAGGGGGTGGGGGGGGGGGGGGGGGGGTAAGAGTTTAAAGATTATCCTAGTTTTGGGTAATTTTTGCGCACTTTAAATGCTCTAATTTAAGAACGGATTTAGATATCTAAAATCCGATTTCACTATCGTGTTCAGCGTGCAAAAACCTTTAAAATGAGGGGTCACTTGTTAGAAAATAACATTTTGGGGATTTTTGGGTAATTTTTGCGCACTTTAAATGCTCTAATTTGAGAACGGATCAAGATATCTAAAATCCGATTCCACCATCGTGTTCAGCGTGCAAAAACCTTTAAAATGAGGGGTCACTTGTTGGAAAATAACATTTTGGGGATTTTTGGGTAATTTTTGCGCACTTTAAATGCTCTAATTTGAGAACGGATCAAGATATCTAAAATCCGATTCCACCATCGTGTTCAGCGTGCAAAAACCTTTAAAATGAGGGGTCACCTGTTAGAAAATAACATTTTGGGGATTTTTGGGTAATTATTGCGCACTTTAAATGCTCTAATTTGAGAACGGATCAAGATATCTAAAATCCGATTCCACCATCGTGTTCAGCGTGCAAAAACCTTTAAAATGATGGGTCACTTGTTGGAAAATAACATTTTGGGGATTTTTGGGTAATTTTTGCGCACTTTAAATGCGCCAAAACCCTCCTTAGAGTAGGCCAATTTCGCCCATCTTCGAACTTAGCCTTTCGATTGCCAAGATAGATTTTTTGTGCAAATTTGAGCTGTTTATCTCAATTCTATCGAGAGTTATCGTCTGGAGTGACACATATATAAATAAATATATAAATATATATATATATATATATACATATAAAAAAGTGTTAAATTTCAGGAATCGTTTTAGAATGGTCTGAAACGGATTTCTATGAAGAAAATTTCCAAAAATTTATATTATTTAAATTTCGAAGCCATTGCAATAGCTTCATTTTCTTTGAAAATTCGCTAAAACAGAGTTATTGAAACGGTGCTATTTCTACTAATACACGAAAAACCGGTTTCGGTGATCAAACCATCGTCAGTAACAAACAATAACTGAAGGAACACTGGAGAGAGATGACCTTATAAGTAGCCCCAAAAGTGAAAGGTGGTCGATTCTGATTGGCCCTGGTACCTAGTGATGCCAAAAATTGAAAGGAAGGTAGGGCGGAAAGCGTGGGGAGGGGAAGAACCCAGCTGTTGATGTATGTAATGTATGATATATATAACTCCTTTGAATTACATCATTCAAAGATTTACCCAACCTATCACTCTTAATAATTTCAAATTTTTCAAGTACATCCAACATGCTCCCTTTTTGGGCAGAAATGAAGAAATTCAACAAACTGTCTGTATGATCAAAATTGAAACTATGACTGGATTCATTCAAGTGACCTGTGAAGGCCGAATCACCCTTATTTTCCCTGAAGTCTTTTTCATGTTCCTTTATTCTTTCTCTAAACTTCCTACCAGTTTGACCACAATATTTGAGTCCACAAGAACACTTTAATTTATAAACACCACTTTTATCTTGAACTTAATGAAGGATTTTTCGTATTCGTCACCGACACCAAAGGGTACTGAGAACATCAGAGCCCCATTTCGGTAGACGTGTTTGAACGGGTATAGGTCGTGCCAACTTAGCTGAACCTCACCGTGGCAAAATACTACCTGTTCTGTAAACATTGGCGGCGAACTAAGCCAATGTACCTACTCTATACTCATTTTTGCATAGTCTGTTAAAATCGCTCCCCGCTTTTTGGCTCAGATCAAAACAAGAGTGGGACTAATAGAGAGAAGTTCTTGCAAGGATTCCAACGATACCAAAACGATTTTTGTGGGATAAGCTGTTCGGGATTTATAAAACGATAGTGACTAGGTTCGTTCTAGAACGCTTGAGGTTGTGAACTAATTCGGCGTAATCGATCTGCGCAGGCCTTGGCGGTCTGTGAAGCGTTCCAGTGAGGTTAAGCTCACTTAATGTTTTACACGCTCCGAGTTCTTGAGCTAGTACATGAACTTCTTGCTCCAAACGGAGGGCAGGGTTGTGAGCTCACCTCTCGAAAATAACCTCGCAGATGTGTATAACCTCCCCAAAAGTTTCACGTATCTGGTCTTCTGTTGCGAATAAAATTTATTGTTGCTTCCATTTTGTTATAGTCGTTTATTAGGAAGGTTTCTAGTTCAGGCGTTCCAGCGGTTCAGATCATAGAATGTGTAAGATGCGTTCAGTCCCAGGAGTTAACTCCCATCAGTTCATTCAGTTCTGAAATGCGTTCTTTGGGACCCGTTCACCAGTTCAACCGGGTCCCTAATCGAAATTCTAATTATCCCAATCTAAAAATCATGAAAATGGGGTTTTGGTTGGTTTGATTCAATAAAAAGGTATACACATCTAATAGTTAAATAATATATATTTTCATACATAATCACAATGGTTTGGAAAATCCATCACAACCAAAAATGTCGCAGGAATCTAATAAGTAAGAAGCCTCACTGACAATCAGCAACGAGTGGAGAAGTGTCATAAAAGAACACCTTTCGAGAATAAGGCTTTATTGTTCGAGAATTTAACACGGAATGAATTTTGGTATCTAAGCAAACCGAATTTAGAGAAACATCGCTACCGAAACATAAGTTAGTAATAACGTAAGTAGTAACGTTTTACCACATTCTCCCCTCCCTTTAATCAGTCACATAGTCCTTGAGGTAAGCTGGTGGTGCTCGTGTTCTCGTGGATCGCCTGAGTTCGAAACCTGTCGGCGAATGTAAGGGATCCGACGATGAGAGTGGAATTGAAGAGGGTGTTGGAGGAGGTCGGAAAGCGGTGGATGAGTTTGTTGTTGAAGAAGGTGAGGATGGGTCCAGAAGAGATGGTTGGGAAGATGGGGGTTGCAGATTTAGTTCCGCTGCTGGGGTCCTTCTAGCGTCGTTACAGCCTTCCATGTTTTGGTCGAGAGGGTCAATCTCCTGAGTGTCGCCTCTCGGGGCCAGATGTCTGAGGGAAACAGTAGTTTCCTGACCGTTGGGCAGTCTCACAAACGCGTAGTCGGGATTTGCCTCAATCAGGTCTACTTCATCCACTGTTGGTTCATATTTACTGTGTCGTACATGGCGTTTCAGCAGTACCTTTCCTGGAGCACAGAGCCAACTCGGTAGCGAGCTTCCTTTTGCCGAGCGACGATTATGGAGGAACATGCGTTCATGCGGAGTAGCGTCAGTTGAGGTGCACAGCAGAGAACGAATGGCATGAAGGGCCTCCCCTAGCACAAGTTCCCAATGCGATGACTTGAGGTTGTTCGAGTGTAGGTGGAGTTCGACAGTCTTCCATAGGATGCCATTATAGCGTTCAATTTGTCCGTTTCCTTGCGGATTGTATGGCGTCGTCCGACTAGTTGCAACTCCTCTTGAATGTAGGAAATCCTTGAGTTCTACCGACATGAAACTAGTGCCCCGATCCGAGTGAACAAAAGAGGGTAAGCCAAACATAAAGAATAAGTCCAACAAGTGTTTGATAACGGTCGAAGAAGTCATGTCATGACAGGCGTACGCAAAAGGGAAACGTGAGTATTCATCCACAATCGTCAGTAAGTACCGCTTACCAGTGGTTGAGGTAGGTAGCGGTCCTTTGAAGTCCACATTTAATCTCTCAAATGGAGAGGTTGCCTTGATGAGATTCCCAGTGTTCCGGAAGAATCGAGGTTTCAATGCGGCACAAGTTGGGCAGGCAGCTGTGATCTTCCTGATGTCATCCACAGAATATGGAAGGTTTTTGCTGCGAACCCAGTGAGTCATACGTGTGATGCCAGGGTGACACAGATTATGATGTAGAGCTTGTAGGTCCGTTAGCGACGTAATGCTACCTCCTACTCCTAGAGGTTGGTGGTCACGTACTGCTGGCTTGACTCGCGACAGTGTATCTGCGGCTGCATTCTCCTTTCCTGGACGGTAGATAATATCAAATGAATAGCAAGCAAGTTCGAGGCGCCACCTCATTATTTTCTCGTTCTTTATTTTTCGGGTATGGTGTTGATCAAACATAAAGGACACCGATTGTTGATCTGTGAGGATACGAAAATGCCTCCCAAGCAGGTAGTGTCTCCAGTACCTGATAGATCCGATGATGGCGTATGCCTCCTTTTCAACTGATGAATGTTTTTGCTCACTGTCAGAAAGAGTTCGGGAGAAGAAAGCTACAGGCTGGCCAGCTTGCGTCAGTGTTGCAGCAATAGCGAATTCGGATGCATCCGTTTCTACTTGGAAAGGGATGTTATCATCTATAGCTGAGACAACTGCATTTGAAATGTCACGTTTTAGAGTTTCAAATGCCTGCACTACCGTTTCTGATAAAGGGAAACATTTGGATTGAATCAGTGGCCGGATTTTCTCTGAGTAGTGTGGGATCCATCGAGAGTGATGGGCAAAGATGCCAATAGCCCTTTGAAGAGCATGGGCTGAGTCGGGCACAGGCAGGTTCAGTAGGGGCTTTAACCGATCCGGATCAGGACTCACAGAACCATTTGAGATGAGGTAGCCAAGTAGCTTTATCGAGCGAGTAGAAAAAGTACATTTTTCCTCATTGAGCGTGAGGTTATACTTTTTCACAGCGTCCATGAAACGCTTCAGGTTACGGTCATGCTCCCGTTGATCCCTTCCGCAGACTGTAACATCATCGAGGTATGGGTAGGTACCCTCTAGATTTTCAGCCTCGATGACAGCGTCAATTGTCTTCTGAAAACAGGGAACCCCATTTGTAACGCCAAACGGGATTCTACGGAATTGATATAGCTTTCCACAAGCCTCGAACGCTGTGAATGGTTTTTCTGCATCTAGGATCGGGATCTGATGATAAGCACTCCTGAGGTCGATTGTACTAAATACTGAGTGTTTAGAAACGCGTTCAACTATGGATTCGACGCGAGGGAGTGGATATGCATCCAGATGAGTGAAGCGGTTGATTGTTTGAGAGTAGTCGATTACCATCCGGCGCTTACGTCCGTTAACGACAAACACCTGAGCTCGCCATGGAGAGTTACTCTTTTCATTTATCTCATCAGCGAGAAGTTTTTCAACGTCAGCCTTAATGAACTGTGAATCCTCAGGGGACTGCTGTCGTGAGCGTGTGGCTATAGGTTTGATTCCTGGGGCTAGGCTAGCAAACAAGGATACGGGTGGGACTGTGGCGTGAGCTAGGCTGCACACTTGGAGCGGTGGTAGATCTCCACCAAAGGAAATTTCAATGGCTGAGTGATTTTTGAGAAAATCGTGGCCAATGAGAACATCCGCGCACAACCCTTCAAGAGCCAATAGCTGTACATCCTTATAGCATTTTCCAAACATCTCCAAATTTACTGTACAAGAACTATGAATGCTAGCACTTAACCCTGTAGCCGCCATGGATACTGATCCTGAAAAGGGTTTCGTCTTGATATTGCAAAGGTTTACTAAAGACCTATTGATGAAGCTCAGGGAGCTCCCAGTATCGATGAGACAGGAGAAGCTCGTGCCATTGATTTTTACTGGAGTAACCGCCTTTGATAGGCAGTTAGGTGAGGAGGCAGTTATTGCGTGAGACAAAGAGCTAGTAACTGAAGAGGTTCGAGAATTCGCATTATTGGAACGCTTGCGAGACAAGCATACCCGTTGGAAATGTCCCCTCTCGTCACAATTCTTACAGAAGCTATCTTTAGCAGGGCATGCCGAACGCGAGTGATAGTCAGAGCCGCAGAAGAAACATGTTTTGGGTGACTTGGGAGTAGCAGAAAGGTGTATAGCAGCGTCATCGGTAGGGGCGCTTGCGCAAGGGATTCTAGGTTGTAAGTAAGCTTGTGATTGCTTTTCAGCCATTTCCAAAGAGCGAGCTTGTGTATGAGCTTGATCAAGACTGAGGGAAAGGTTTTCAAGAAGCCTCTGACGGATGAGAGACGATGACATACCCCTAATGAATGCATCCCTAATGAAACTATTTTTGTGAGTTTCTGCATCAACTGCCGTGAAATGACAGTCCTTACTCAATACCTTGAGGGTTTCCAGGTACTGGTCGAGTGACTCCCCAGGTTGCTGAACTCGTGAAGCCAATAGATGTCGAGCAAATATTTCATTCACCGGCTTAACGTACAACGTCTGTAACGCATTGATAGCGGCCGTGTATGTCGGGCAGGAGTCGATGAACCGAAAGACGTTCGGGGCTAGATGCGCCGCAAGGAGATGTAACTTACCTACCTCGGTCACATCGGGGACAACCGCAATGAAGTTTTCAAACATAGTCCTCCAGTGAGGCCAATCTTGACAGGCGGTAGAGGCCGAGGGTTCCTGGTCGAACCGTGGTGGCTTGAGAAGTTTTTCCATAATTCTCGAACAATAAATTGTTATAAAAGAACACCTTTCGAGAATAAGGCTTTATTGTTCGAGAATTTAACACGGAATGAATTTTGGTATCTAAGCAAACCGAATTTAGAGAAACATTGCTACCGAAACATAAGTTAGTAATAACGTAAGTAGTAACGTTTTACCACAAGAAGGAAGGGGTTGATGAAGGATGGACTAGTGGGAGTTGGGAGGATAATGCAAGGAGTTACGAACGGGGTGAGGTGGAAGAACGGCTGAGCGGGTGAACTGAGGAGTTGTGAAAATGGAGGAACAGTGAGCGGGGAAGGGAAGAACAATGGGAATGGCAAGGGGGGAAGAGAAGAACGGTACGAACGTTGAGTGGCGAAGAGAGGGGTTGGTGAACGGATGAACTGGTGGGTCTGATATGAGGAGTTGTGAAAATAGAGTGAGGTTAAGCCGCGGTTACACTTGCGAACACCGAATATTCGTCGGCCTCTTCCCGCAAGTGTAACCGCGGGACAAATGCCCGAATGCGCGCGAATATTGGTGCTCGGGGATGCTTGGTCAAAAGGCGGTTTTTTGTCCCGAGTCAAAGGCGGCGAATATTCGCCAACTAGTGTATTCGTGCAGCGCACACACATGCAGCCGAGTGTTTGCATTGCGAAACTGCGTTCATCGTCGCTTGCCCGAATACACGTCGATGCTCGGGGTTGAGAGCCAACACCGCAAGTGTAACCGCGGCTTTAGGATCGCCAGTTCAGTGAGGACGTCAGCTCTTTGTTCATCCGTTCAGTTCGGATACGTTCAACTGAAAGATCCGTTCAGTGCTGAACGCCACATCCCTACAAGACGGTCTTGGAGAGTACTAATGAGTTTTTAACCAGGGTGATTTGTAATTAATTTCGCCCCTGGTGGTACCGATTGCAGGGTCTGCCGTATCAATAGTAGTGCCACCTTTAGTTCAAAAACTTTTCAGGACGAGTACGGCGTGGAACCCCCTCACTGAATAAAACCATCTGTGGACGCGTCCACCAATTTCTCCGCTCAGTTCGTCTTCATTTTTACAGGGTGCTTCGGTGGAAGAGATCGAGCAGAAAATCAACTGCGGCATCATAGAAGAAATCATCATTCAAGCCGAAAATGAACTACAGTTGGCGAGAAATTTCAACAGTTGGAAACCGTGGGAGGCCCTAGTAGAAAAACCAGCTCCTAACCAGTGGACGTGGCCACCCACCAAGTAAACTGTGTTCATTGACTAGTAATTATTCAAAGTTATTATTGATTTCATTTCCAACTTGTATATTCAGCATTGTTATACTTCTTAGTTAAATAATGTAAGTTGTACGAATTATAAATAGATGATTCAACATTGAAGTAGTTTATTTCAAATCGTGTCATCCAAAGAGCTTTGATAAAGCAGCCTCTTGGTTCGGCAAGCCACCAGGAACTGGAACGATACAGATAGAAGAGGTTTTGTTAACTGAAACCATTGGGCTGCTGAGGCCCATTTTGGTTTATTATTCTGTGAATAATACACCTATGTATTCGCTCAGCAAAAAATTTTTATAACATCCCATCAAAATTTTGTCTTTTCCGTTTCAAGGTGCGTAGATTCCAAAAACGCTGCAAAGTCCTTGTCACATGGGGTTTATTATTCTACAGAAATGCTGGCTGTACATTTATTGTTTGTTTCATGTGAAATAATTGAAATAACTATTTCTGATGGTTTCCACCAATTTTGGCCCCCAAAACACAAATTTGGTAGGTACGATCTTTTTTTTCAAATTAACTTTGATCATTGGTAGTGCCATTTAATCGTCTTGATCCACGTGTTGACACTTTTTCTAGTGTTATTCTACAAACTGATTGTGATTTCAGACGATTTCGCAGGTTTTTGACTCATACAAAATCAATTTGGGAGCTGAACATCTGGTACAACCTCAATTTTCCACTCCTTGGCCAAAATCGACCTCATATTCGATCTTCTCGTCCCCAAAAACATGGAAAACGATACCTCAAAAGCTCATGTTACCAACATGTTGCTAAAACGCAAAAAGTACCTATTTTTACACACATTTTCACTCACAACACCCCTGGGAATATTCCGATCGGGCTGAAAAGTTTCGGGACACAACTAGGGCCCAAATGGAGCATGTGTGCGAAAGAACGATTTTTTTAGACCGAAAATGAAGCCTGTACACGTGATACGGCGGACGGCGGACGGACATTGCATTTTTTGAATCTACGCACCCTGAAATGGAAAAGAAAAAAGTTTGAGGGGGGGTTATAAAAATTTTTTGCTGAGCGATTACATAGGTGTATTATTCAGAGAATAATAAACCAAAATGCAATGTCCGTCCGCCGTATCACGTGTACAGGCTTCATTTTCGGTCTAAAAAAATCGTTCTTTCGCACACATGCTCTATTTGGGCCCTAGTTGTGTCCCGAAACTTTTCAGCCCGATCGGAATATTCCCAGGGGTGTTGTGGGTGAAAATGTGTGTAAAAATAGGTACTTTTTGCGTTTTAGCAACATGTTGGTAACATGAGCTTTTGAGGTATCGTTTTCCATGTTTTTGGGGACGAGAAGACCGAATATGAAGTCGATTTTGACCAAAGAGTGGAAAATTGAGTTCTACCAAATGTTCAGCTCCCAAAATTGATTTTGGTTTATTATTCTGTGAATAATACACCTATGTATTCGCTCAGCAAAAAATTTTTATAACACCCCCTGAAACTTTTTTCTTTTACGTTTCAAGGTGCATACATTCCAAAAATGCAATGTCCGTCCGCCGTACGCCGTCCGCCGTCCGCCGTATCACGTGTACAGGCTTCATTTTCGGTCTAAAAAAATCGTTCTTTCGCACACATGCTCCATTTGGGCCCTAGTTGTGTCCCGAAACTTTTCAGCCCGATCGGAATATACCCAGGGGTGTTATGAGTGAAAATGTGTATAAAAATAGGTACTTTTTACGTTTTAGCAACATATTGGTAACATGAGCTTCTGAGATATCGTTTTCTATGTTTTTGGGGACGAGAAGACCGAATATGAAGTCGATTTTGACCAAAGAGTGGAAAATTGAGTTCTACCAAATGTTCAGCTCCCAGAATTGATTTTTTATGAGTGAAAAACCTGGGAAATCGTCTGAAATCACCATCAGTTTGTATAATAACACTGGAAAAAGTGACAAGACGTGGTTCAGGACGATTAAATGGCACTACCAATGATCAAAGATAGTTTTAAAAAAAAGAAAAAAAAAAGAGCGTACCTAATTTGTGTTTTGGGGGCCAAAATTAATGGAAACCATCAGAAGTAGCTATTTCGATTATTACGCATGAAAGAAACAATTAATGAACAGCCAACCATTCTGTAGGTATGTCCAATAGAATTATAATAAACCCATGTGACAAGGACTTTGCAGCGTTTTTTTTAATGAGTCAAAAACCTGGAAAATCGTCTGAAATCACCATCAATTTGTATAATTACACCAGAAAAAGTGTCAACATGTGGATCAAGACGATTAAATGACACAACCAATAATAATCAAAGATAATATGAAAAAAAGGAGCGTACCTAACTCGTGTTTGGGGCGCCATAATTTGTGTAAACCATCAGAAATGGCTATTTCGATTATTTCACATAAAAGAAACAATGAATTAACAGCCAACATTTTTATGGTTATGTCCAATAGAATAATAAACCCATGTGACAAGGACTTGGCAGCGTTTTAGCGAATTTTCGAAGAAAAGGAAGCTATTGTTCTCGGTCCAAAATTTTTAAAACTCGAATTTCCGAAAGATTTTTATACCAAAATCCGTTTCAGACCATCCTGAATTCACTGCCGAAAGACACCAAAAATTATATGTATATATATATATATATATTTATATATTTATATATCTATATATATATTTATATATGTATGTGTCATTCCAGACGATAACTCTAGAAAGAATTGAGATAAAACGTTCAAATTTGCACGAAAAATTTGTCTTGGCAATCGACAGGCTAAGTTCGAAGATGGGCAGAATCGGGTCACTCTAAGGGGGAGTTTTGGGGAGTTTTATGGGGGAAAAATTACCCATAAATTCCCAAAATGAAAAAGTCTGACAAGTGACACCTCATTTTAAAGGTTTTTGTACGCTGAACACGATGGTGAAATCAGAATTGCGATATCTCATTCCGTTCTCAAACTAGAGCACTTTGAAGATGAAGGAACGTGGTTATTTCTTGAGATGTTCTTCCTGGTTCGTCTGCTCTAATCTGATAACGGAATGGGATATCGCAATTCTGACTTCACCATCGTGTTCAGCGTTGGAAAATCTACAAACCGAGGTGTTACTCGGCAAAAAATGGAACAAAAAATTTGTTACGTAGGTATGCCCATAATATTTGATGCATACCGAATTAACCGAATAGCGTCATACTTGAATACCTATAATTACCCAATAAGTTTAAGATTGCCCATATTTGAATGGGATATCCCAAAGATCACATTTTATATAAAATCAGTTATTTCTTCGAAAATTTGCTCTTATAGCCATGCTGCATGACTGTGGTTTTTTAAAACATGGAACATGTTTTTACGGGAGTAAACCAGGCTGGAAAACGTCCACGTCCTGTCTGCGTAACACTCGGCTCCCCTCCTCGTCGCCTACACAGTTCTCCCTCTACCCCCCTCCTGCCCCCAATTCCGAGGACAGCATGGCCAGGCCCCACTCCACCGAAAACTGCCGAGGGGGTTCTACCAACCCGGAAAACGCCAAAAGCAGCTGAGGACGTGTATTACATTGTATTGCGTTAGGTCGCTGGTCCGAGGCTTGGAAATCCCAAGAAGTTTTTTTGCTTCCTTTACTACCGAAGGCAGGGAAGCCTTGGATTCGTGATTGAGTAAAAAAAGTTCATGTCCTCCAAAATGAAAATTTCCACTACCATTTTGTTTCAGACATCGAGGAACATATTTGGTTCCGTATCTGTCTGTCTGTGGTAATTCCTTGCAACACCCATAACTACCCGAAATAATGGTCGAAGTGGGCTGAAATTTCGAGGGTAGGTCCGGGTTGGGTCACAGATGGTCCCATACCAAAATCATTGAAAAAGTACCGTAACCCTTGTCTGCGCGTGCGCAAACGTGAAATAATTGGAACACCCATAACTACCCTAAATATCGTTGAAATCAATTCAAACTTGGATGGTCGGTGAGGAATAATACTTTGGTAGTTCCAAATCAATTTCATTGGAATGGTAAAGTAACTTTGATCTACGCATGCGCGAACATGAAATGTTGACCATTTCCTTATAACGCTTCTAACTACGCGATAGTCGTAGAGAGCTGAAATTCTGAGGGTATACGCGGGTTGGATCACAGATGGTCCCATTTCAAAAATCATGAAAATCGTTTAGTCTGCGCATGCGCAAACGTGAAATACTTGGAATGTTGACCGTTTCCTTATAACGCTTCTAACTACCGCGAAAAATAGTCGTAGAGAGCTGATATTTTGTTGGTGCACGCGGGTTGGATCGCAGATGGTTCCGTATCATAACGAACCTACCCAACTAGTCTATACGTTCATGTGATTCAAGTGAGGAAGCTATAGTGCCTACTCGAATTGGCAGACGTTTTTCTACGTATATCTCCATATCCTCTGTTATCATGTACCTATTCGAAAAACATGTTTCCTTGCTTTGATCCTTGATCTAAACTGTTATAATCCGGAGGTCTGGGGGTGTCCCCCAGATTTCATTCGACAATAAACGTACCGTCATGAACAAAAACCACTGGCGGCTAGACGCCCGCTACGGCAACGCATTTTGGTTTATTATTCTCTGAATAATACACCTATGTAATCGCTCAGCAAAAAATTTTTATAACCCCCCCTCAAACTTTTTTCTTTTCCATTTCAGGGTGCGTAGATTCAAAAAATGCAATGTCCGTCCGCCGTATCACGTGTACCGGCTTCATTTTCGGTCTAAAAAAATCGTTCTTTCGCACACATGCTCCATTTGGGCCCTAGTTGTGTCCCGAAACTTTTCAGCCCGATCGGAATATTCCCAGGGGTGTTGTGAGTGAAAATGTGTGTAAAAATAGGTACTTTTTGCGTTTTAGCAACATGTTGGTAACATGAGCTTCTGAGATATCGTTTTCCATGTTTTTGGGGACGAGAAAACCGAATATGAAGTCGATTATGGCCAAAGAGTGGAAAATTGAGTTCTACCAAATGTTCAGCTCCCAAAATTTTTTTTATGAGTCAAAAACCTGGAAAATCGTCTGAAAACACCATCAATGTGTATAATAACATTAGACAAAATGTAAACAGGTGAATCAAGACCATTAAATGGCACTACCAATGATCAAATATGATCTGGGAAAAAAAAGAAAAAAAGCGTACCTATTTCATGTTTTGGGGGCCAAAATTGGTGGAAATCATCAAAAATAGCTATTTAAATTATTGTGAATGAAAGAAACCATAAATGAACAGCCAACGAGAATCTCTAGAACTCCAATAGAATAATAAACCCATGTGACAAGGACTTTGCAGCGTTTTTTTTTATGTAGGGAGAATACCAGACTCATTGAGAGACTGTTCAAGAATTTTTGCCTAATGTTGGAGGAATATTTTAACTTTTTGTTGCATGAAGTGTGGATGAAAATCAACTTTCAGATTCGTCGGATATTCCATTCTACCCATCCTGAGCAGACTGACTGACGTTCGTTGTGGCTCTCAATTGCGTCCACATCCTAGCAAGCACGAATGCGAGCACCCAGTAGGTTCGTTCGGATTGACATTCCTGGACCATTCCATCCAATCAACACCCCCTTTTTGTCTGTTTGGACAGCACCAAAACTGGTCCTTGATTGAGTTGGCTATTCGGACCATCAGCCCAGGTCCAGAAGTAGCTCCAGAAGTCCTGGATTTTTTTCGAAGGCTGTGGATCCTGCACATGCACACTCTATGCATACACCTTCAGCTGGGGACTATCCATAGCACTCCGGGCGGGTCGGAGTTCCACTTTCCGCTCGCAGGTTGACAGCCACCGCACTCCAGACTTGTAATGTGAACTTTGCCACTGCACTCCCTCACATTATCTCCTGGAGATAAGATAGAAGCAATGTGTTGCACTGGTCGTCAGTTTCATCATGACAGAGCTAGAGTCTGTTTGTGTGGCAGGTGAAAGTCGTGACCAGAAAGATGTGTTTTTCCACGGCAAATTCAAATTTTTGTTCCACAAAGAGCTAGTGGGGTGAATTGCGCTGGTTGTGTGCGGGAAAGTGGAGGTATGGATGTAAGGCGTACATCAGAACACAAGAGGAGGAGGTTGTTCTCATCAAGGAATGGATACAAAAAATAATTTGCAAGCGCGAAACAGGACTACCACTTTACAAATATATTAAGTGTCTGCTAAACTGTCACGTTTTGATCGACATTTTACGATTTGACGACGCTTCTTCTAACTACTTTTTAGCTTATGTATTATATATTTATTTTAATGATTTGACGAGGTGGCTCATGCCACTGATTTGGGGGACAACGTGAGCAACCTCCTTGTGGTGTCCTCCGGGTTACGCTAATAGCTCACTGCCATTGCACTCCCATCATTTTGGGAGTGCAGTGGTATCGGTTGGTAACCATTCGGGGAGTGTTGTGGTATCGAGGAGTGCAGTGGCCTCGAACTGTCGGGGAGTGCAGTGGTCCCTTTTTTCTAGCCTGGGAGTGCAATGGCTAAACCCGCTTCAGCTTACGTGGAAGGTTAAAATTCTTCAGGTTATCTGTTCAGAATCATCAGCGTGTGTTTGGAGAGCCACAGATCTGGACGGTTCTAGCCCCTCATTTTCAGAATGCAGTTCCATCCTGGACTGTGTGTCCGAACGGATCAATGGATGTAAGTACCAACTCCAAGCAGGAACACTCACGAATGCGTCCACACCTGCAGAGCATTTGATTCGCTGGAGGTCGGCTCGGCTCTGCTCACCTGGTGTGGAAGCGCCTTTTAGCTATATGCCTTGCATAACAACTAATTCGTCGAATAGGTACCGTCCTCTTTTGGAATTAGGTACCTCATAAATACGAGGAATCAATCTAGGTAAATATAAAATTGTGGTAATAATCAACAGTCGGTATCTAATTTATTGTACATAGCTACATAGGTAGACAGTGTACGTATCGAACTACCTACCTACAATCAGCTGTCTCACAAGTATCGCTAGTACAGGCAATTTATAGTCAACACACAAGGCCTGTTCTATCTCTTTCATCATCACTATTTATCCGTAGCTACTATCATCCCTATTTATTTGTGTAACAGTGATTTACGACTATAACTTCAGGGATGATGATAAAGAACGAACTTTTTTTTAGAAAGAAAAACAACAACATCTTTATTCGTCTAATATATATATCTCTTCGTTTACCGTACAATATGTATATTATATACATTGTGATAATTCACAATAAAATTAAACAACACAACAAATTCACCTAACCTATAATTCTAGAGCACTTATTCATTATCAGTTCAATGTACCATATCTAAAGAAACATACAAAATTATATTCGGTAGGGAGAACCCCCTTTTTTTTAATAAATGCAATATAACAGCAAAAGTACCTACTTCGAAACGTGGGGCACGAAAAACACAGAAATAGTACAAGATGGGGGCTCAGTGAAGAGAATGGGAAAATTATGTGCACCACATTAGGAGAATACTTGTTTCCATTCATCAAACTGAAGGTTGTTTAGTACGAATACCCTTCACTCATAGAAATATGCCTTAACTAGGTGATATAAAAATATTAAACCGTACCCTTTCACTCAATGTTCACTCGCAAGACAGAAAAAGTTTCAACTTGTTAGTTGAAAAAATTACAACCTCTTCCGTAAAAAGTTGAATCGACGCTGCTACCAAAAAGTTACGATAACTCTGAAAGAGTTTTCCGATCACCCAGAAAAATGGAGGGAGAGTATTTTGACACTAAAAACATACATCAGTACCTACCTATTTATTCACCCATTTACACCGACCGCATTGTATCCAAAAATCACTATTTTCAAATGACGTATTATGGAATTATTTTTCTTTTACGCGCTCCTAAACGATTCTCACTCCAAGTACAAGGTCGAACAGTCGAAAATGTTTAGATTCAACATCTACTGAGGATCATTCCACATGATTATGTACCTACACTGCTGAAAGGAACTGGTTGACATTTTGAAAATGGACAATTTAAAAATGGAAAATTTAGCGAAACTCTCGAAAGTGGAAACGGCTGCTTGTGTAGTTGCGAAAATCATACCCAATGCCACAACCAAGTACTGTCACTATTCGAGCTAATAGGCGAAGTGAGTGATGTAAACTATGAAAAGAAATCAAGTTTTTTTAGTGATAAGTACCTACCGTATCTATCCCTGGATTTTCCGCAAAATGGATATAGTATTACAGGGCCGTATTCATCAAGATTCCTCTAGTCCACCTCTAGCCAAATCTACCCTTCAAGCTAATACTTCAGCTCACCTTTGAACACGAAGTCAAGGACTGTTTAAAAAGAATCTCCTTCAATCCTAAGATTTGAATCTCAGTCAACTTCGGCTGCCCTTCAATCTTCTTTCTCACATTTCTATTCACATGCTTTTTTACGCTGTACTTTCTGTTTTCCGACATTCCCTGACGAAGTCCTGTGACAGACCATTAGCAGAAGGGTGCAAATCAGAAGGCACAGACCATTGTACACGCAGAAGTAATATTATTTATACCTATTTGGCTTTTCCCCAGCAGCTAAGCTAATTTTCTCTTTCAAGTTTTTTCATTTTTCAATTCAAATTAAGGGTTTGGAGGTAAACTAAGCATACCTGTGTGCATGCCCAAGGTATACCTACTTAGCCTTTATCCTACAAAATGAAATATCTACTTACCTAAATGAAAATTTCACTCACATAATTCCAACTGAAACATATTATTTCATTTAAAACGAAAGGTCTTAATACAAAATTTTAAAAAGGCTAATTTGCTGTATAAAACTAGACAGAAATGGCATTGGCAATGGCTTTTTCTGATGTTTAGCAGACTCATAGAAAATGATAAGAAACCATCCAAGTGTTGAGAAGGGTTTGAATTTGATAATGGTTGGGAATCAAGAACGCAGTAAATGTTCAGTTTCTCTTCCGCCCTACTGGGTTTGTTCCAGTGCCGCGAATGGAGCATGTACTAGTTCAGTGCGAGAACAGAAGTGGTGGGTACAATTTCATGAATTTTTCGGTTTATGAACTGAACTGCTGGACTAGAAACCTTCCTCAAACCAGTCAGGATATGTAAATATGAGGAAATGATTTTCATTTGTGTGAGAAGACCAGATACCTCAAAATTTGGGGAGGTTGTACGAGTCAGCAAGGTTATCTTCGAGTTTTCTGTTCACAACCCTCCCCTCTGTTTGGAGCAAGGAGTTGTGACGATCAGAAAACCGGCTTTGGACGGTTAGGAAAACACTGATAACAGCCAACCATGGATATCATGCAGTCCGAAACGAGTCAGAGAATCAGTATGAACAGCCAAACACCTTTCTGAGTCAGGTAACCTTCAAATGGTGACAGCAAACAAGCCTGTTATAACCCACTCTCAACATGCCCTTTTGGTTTATTATTCCGTGAATAATACACCTATGTATTCACTCAGCAAAAATTTTTATAACACCCCCTCAAACTTTTTTCTTTTCCGTTTCAAGGTGCATACATTCCAAAAATGCAATGTCCGTCCGCCGTATCACGTGTACCGGCTTCATTTTCGGTCTAAAAAAGTCGTTCTTTCGCACACATGCTCCATTTGGGCCCTAGTTGTGTCCCGGAACTTTTCAGCCCGATCTGAATATACCCAGGGGTGCCATGAGTGAAAAAATAGGTACTTTTTGCGTTTTAGCAACATGTTGGTAACATGAGCTTCTGAGATATCGTTTTCCATGTTTTTGGGGACGAGAAGACCGAATATTAAGTTGATTTTGATCAAAGAGTGGACAATTGAGTTCTACCAAATGTTCATCTCCCAAAATTGATTTTTTTTTTTAGTGAACAACCTGGGAAACCGTCTGAAATCACCATCAGTTTGTATAATAACACTGGAAAAAGTGTCAACACGTGGATCAAGACGATTAAATGGCACTACCAATGATCAAAGATAGTTACAAAGAAAAAAAGAGCATACCTAATTTGTGTTTTAGGGGCCAAAATGAATGGAAACCATCAGAAATAGCTATTTCGATTATTACGCATGAAAGAAACAATAAATGAACAGCCAGCATTTCTGTAGGTATGTCCAATAGAATAATAAACCCATGTGACAAGGACTTTGCAGCGTTTTCTACGGTAACCTGCCTAACTTCCAAAGGTCCAAAAGGCAGACTGCTTTCTCCAGGTTCCACCCCCAAAACAACCCTAAAGGGGACTCAAAGGAATTTTTATAAATACGGCCGTTGAATGTTACCTATAGTGGTACTTGATGCGTTGATGTTACCTATAGTAGGATAAATAAAGTCGGTTGGAATACCATCTTCAAGGTTAACAAGAAGAAATAGAAATAGAAGAAAAAGTTCAAAACAATGTATGATAAACTGCCCAATTTGAAAAATATTGGAAAAAGGTGTTTTACCATGCGCATTATGGGATAATATAAATTGATATGGAGACATTCAACAAACATTACTCGCCTCACATTGTTTTATTATCCTAGATGAAACATCTCAGAGGGCATCTAGATATATGCGATACAAAAATAAGTACATACCAGTTCGATACCCAACATAAATGTGATTCCAAATTGAGGTAAATGTCAGGACATAGTATAGAAGTATAAGAAATAGATAAACAATTAATAATCTTAAAAGTATAGATAACATTGACGATAATGAATTGATTTCAAGACTCATAGTTCAGCAAAACGGTGCAGTTTACATGAAAGGTCTTACCAATAAGTTAGGCCGAGCTTCAGACGAAGTACCACAATAATACGACATAGATAAACAATTCGCATATACCTAGAGTTGATTACAGAAAATAGAAAATTGGATTTTTACAAAATGACGAAAATACGATAATATATTGCACGTTTTCTTAGTACAGAATCAACACGTATGGAACAAAAAGAATAGTGAATAGGCAGGAAGTCAACTGTATATGTACAGAATAAAATAAATAATGAACTTCAAAATCAAAAATATACAACCATCAAGACAGTACTAAAACGGGCTAAAAACAAAGAAGCAAAATTAAGCACATAGTAACAATGACTAGTCACATGAACGTAATGTAGGTAGGTAGAATACAATAATTAGGTACCTATTAACTTGGTGACGTAACGAAATAAATTCTTAATCGCGGTTGGGTGACTCAACCAGACTAGCCTTCTTCACGGATCCCGTAATCCAGGAGGTATTTTTAAAGGAGGGGGAAAAAGAAACTGTTGATCAGACCACACAATTATGTCCACTTACTAGGTTTTATTTTACAGGTTTAACCTGTCCCTGAGTATTACACCAAGTTTATTACAATAAACTCCAACAACTAGGTATTTATTTACTTAGCCAGTTAAAATTAAGGGAAAGAGGAGGGTGGAGCGAAGCACATGCCCTGACAAAGTGAACGATGACTGTACTGCCATTACGACCTTTATACTGTGTATAAATAACATATTTCAACTCAAAATTACGACCTTTATACGAACTATGGGTAAACAACATTGTTCCACTCAAAATAACTGTTCACGTATATACTCAATGAATATGAAAGGTATGAGATCCACGTCTAGTTCTAAAAACCATTCCTCAGTATGAAATGGAGTCACACCATTCGAAGTTCAACTGAGTTCGTCAATAGAAGCGTATTACATTATCTTGTACAAAGTTCAACCTGAGATTTTACGAATTTCTGAACCCATCAATGTTGAACATTTTGGGACTTTATTACACCCGTCATTCTTCTGAATATACCTAGTTATTCCAATATAAATCAAATGTTAAATCATTAACAAAAAGGTTGTGTCCATGACAATTATTTTAAACTCCTTGCTTAAGATGTCACATAGGGATCCACCTTTTGGATCCACGGAACCATATTTCCACTTTGGATCCTCAGAAATTATGAGACATTCTTAAGGAGGTGTCCCTGCTCCAATCTAGGATTAGGTTCCACATAGGGGTCACTGGTATCTCAAACACAGTAGTTATCAGTACCCCCAGGCTTGGGTTAAAGAAAACTCGGTCTGTTCGTCGAGATAATGCTAACATAAAATCAGAGAAGCAAATAGAAATTGGGACTTCGAAAAAAAAGGCGGGCCGTGACGTTGATATTTCACTGCCTCCTTGTATCAGGGACGAACTGAAACGGAATAAACAAGATCGAGGTGGAAATAATATAATAGCTGAATTTTCGTTCAACGTTACATGACTGCTTGAAGGATAAAGTAGGAACCGTTGAACAGAATGAGCAGAGACCTTGATTGCAGATATCCGTATGGATACTATAATACCCTACCCATGCGCACACACACACAGCCTGGCTGACACAGATCCCACCTTTTTCAACACGTGATATCTTAATTCCGCATTTCCTTCCTTATATTACACAACAATGACCTTCTCCCATACTCTATGTCCTTTACACACTTACATGAACTAAAATATTCCAAAAATCATTTTTTTATACACATTGGAATACCCAGTTTTTCAGTGGGTAATTAAATCTGGAGCTTCATCTGTCTTTGTTTATTCCCCAACTGTTTAGGCTCCGCTTGATCCTTGAATGGATCAGTTGTGAAGAGCTAAGCTGCCAGGATATGAAAATACATGCAACTTTTTCTACACTTGTATTGGTACCTGGTTAAGGTTTGAACTCAGCTCAATTTTGTATGCGCATTTAGCTACGAACTTCACACTTTTTTTTCCCCTTCAATTTCATAAATTCAATTGATGAACCATGAAAAAAGTAACAACGTACACACCATCCCAATTTTAAGAATGTAAAAACTGCTCACCAATAAATTATTAGGGCACGTGCTTTATTTCACGATGTTTGCTACCAGTACCCTCGTCATTCCGAAATCGACAAGCCACTGCCGAATCATCGGCTAATGGGATCAGAGGTACCAACCGACAACCATATAAACCACAAATATTGTAGACGAAGTATCTTAACAACGGGGAGTTAATTGTGAGAAGGCGATGGAAAGAAAACACGACAAAAGAGGTTTATAAATGGTTAAATACTTACGTTCCTTATAAACTCGGAAAATCAACTACTCTCACTTAAAACAAATTCAAAGCGTAAACAACTGGTCATGATTATTACTCAAAATAAAAAGGGGGAAAAGAAGTACCTAACTAATCCGATTAGTCATACTCCACATAATTAAAATAAAATAAAAAATAGATTAATTTAGCTAGTAATTTTTAACGCTAGTCAAAGTTAAAAAAGGAAGAAAGAAAAGAAGTAAACCCTAGAATAACTGACACGATTGTCCGGGTATCAATGGAATCCAAAGAATGTAAGGAAACTGAATGTAGGTACTTGACATTAGACGGTCTGCCAGACAAACGCACAGAAGAAAGGCAAAATCCTTTGATAAAAAATACATGTATAATAGTAGAGTACATATATATACAAAATGTACATTGGAAAAATAAAAGGTACCGTTCATGGAGGACAATGGAGGAGCCTTTTGGGCTTTTTACAATACTTATTGATGGTTACTAGAAACACATCAAATTGTTATGAAAATTCAATTTCTGGAACCTTGCAAATAGAAGAAAGACATAGTTTTGGGTCTATTTTACAATGAAAACAATAGGTCTCACACCAAATTGGGGTTAAGGAGTTTAGCTCACTCAGGGCCACTCCATATGGTTCAACACACAGAAGTTATCGAGAAACACGCTATACAGATATTTCGTAGTTCATATCGTAGACACTGGCTCTGTCAGGGGTGGGAGTCGTTCCTCGTCGCTGGTCTTGAGCAGATGCTTGCATTTCCATCGAATCTGACATTTCCAGTGCCCTGACAAAGGACATGGGTCTCCTCCTGTTGTCCGACGGAGTAACGGGAGTCGTCATGTTTTTCCTCTTTACTTGAGGCGACAGCTGCGGTGGAGGGTAGACCGCTACGACACCCCTAGGCGGCGGTGGGCCTTGGTAGTACCCGACACGCTGCGTAGGGCTAGTCGGGTTCGACCGGAAGTGATCGTAAGACGGGGCTCGCCCTTGTTGGGTGTACGCGTTAGGAGATGTGTCTTTCCACGTGTAAACTCCTCGCTGAGGAGACCCAGCTAGCTCCCTAATGTTATCTACCGTATTGTTTGTTCTGGCGTAATGCTGAGGCTCTCCGCGCAGCAGTTCCCCTTCGGAAAGAAACCTACGCTGCGGACTCGCCTCGCCACCTCCTCCACCACCCCCACTTCTAAAATCGTAGTAAGTCCCGCCTACTCCGTTACCGTTGCCAGTTACACCGATGAAATCAGGTCGACGCGGCTGGGTCGGCGTCCCCGGGTTGGACCTGAAAACGTACAAACCGATTCTCACTCCTCAACCCACAACAACACAAAACACAAATAAGTAGGTAACTTTTATTGACAAGATAATTACGCCATGTTATTGTCTGGATTGAGGGGGTGAGCTCGCAAGTGTTCAGAAGTCACGTACCCTGATCAGGGGAGTCAGCATTAACAAAAACATAAACAAAATCCAACCATCAAAGAAGGTCAATTTCGTAAAAGAATTGCCATCCAAGCAAATCAAAGATGAAGCACATTGCAAAAGCTCATAGCAACTAAGGATCCAAAAGGTGAGTCATCCAAGATGTACAACATAATGATGGAAGTTTTACTACGATGCAATGGATAATAGAGTGACTGAAATGATAATGAAGTCACTATAGTGCACTAAATGAAAACTAAATAGTTGCCCGAAAATGTAGTATAGAATTATTTCCAGAAATGGATACAAGGAAAGACATGAATCTCGTGAAATGAACTCGTATGATTTGAATGCAGGAGGATGCCATCCAAAACTGGGTTCACAAAAGCAATAACAAGGAACAAATACGTTCAAAATACAGGCTGTAAATGTAGTTTTGGCCTGTGTTCTTTGCCAGGTGAACGACTCTTCGAATAAAGTTCTCTACGGAACAGGGAGCACCTCAGATACCACTAAAACACCCAAGCAGATACTTATTACGACCCATAAGTGATCCGAGTTGACATTCAATCTTCCAGTTCCATCAAATGTTAATCCATGCACCATCAAAATTATGGTCTTTTTTTAATAAAGACTTTTTACATACATGAGTTTTACTCGCATGTAATTTTAAGAAAAGGGGAAGTCTGAGCATCATAGAATCCAATCATGATTCGCCGAATTTAAATAATCGAGCCTGGGGATGCTGAATCCGTGAATGAAATCCTCATACCCCGAGTTCCTGATCACAGTCCACCAAGAGGCATCTGAAGCACCGACTGAGGAACTTGCATGCGCCAGAATTTAGAATTTGCAGCAAGAATTTGTTGTAAATCTCTAACTCAGCTTAAAATTCTGTATTAGCCAGGGGAGGATGATGTCATCGAAGTTTGGACACGAGCGGGAGGGGGGGGGGGGATACAACAAGCAGGTTGGCGATCGCCGCTCAATTCTTTAGAAAAATAGGTTTTTCCTTTCAAATGTCCAAGAATCAGTGCCCTCGAAATAAATTAATTTGTGTTAACTGGTTAATTTGTGTTTGCCAAAACTTGTATCCGCCCTTATTACTTTTTTCTTGGACCATTTTGAACCATCAACACTCAATTTAGAACTTGTTGAGAACAATATATTTAAAAGCAATTAAGTTGAAATGTCTATTTTTTTCTTTTAAATAACGATCCATGCCTGGTTTGGTTACCCATTTTAGGCTTTTCATGTTTAACACTCATCGTACATAGCCAAATTGGAGAAAGCTCTCTCACCATAGCTAATTTTTTCAAAGCAAAAAATAAAAATAAAAATAAAATAATAATAAAGTAAAATGAAAAAAAAAAAAAAAAAAAATTAGCGTCCAAGTTCCCTAAGATGATGGTTAATGGTACCCGTAATAGTAGTTACTGAATACTTTAAAAAATATGTAAACAAATGGATAACGGTGAGTGCAATGAATTATAAACGTGAGATTCACTAAAGGAAATATACAATCTAAGTACAGAGATCACCAGATGTGAGTTTAATCAGATGATCAACCAAGGAATAACAACCATGTCGGCAGGGTTAAAAGTCAACGTGTTAGTATGACAGCATAATATTTAAGGGATTCAAAGCATTACGTAGCCTGCTGGACACTAACCGCTCGATCTCTTCATCCAATGATGTCAATGCCTGGGCGAGACGATTTATTGACGATGGTTTCATGGCGTGAAATAGTAATAAAAGAAAAGACCCAACTATAGAACACAACTGACTCATCTGTGAATCAATGTAAAGGAAGAAAACCATGGGATTCAGACAAAATTTTTGGTTCAGACACCTGATTATGAAGACATACTTGATCGACGGACCACAGGCGGATCGTCCTCGCATTCTTCAATAATTTCTAACGTATCGTCACATGCGAGGTATCTGCAAACAGTTATTTCAACAAAATAGACGTTTTTTCGGCAGCAAATATGAAGCAAGAGGAACATGATACTGACACCATTCACTAGCGCTCCCCCTTGAAGGTATGATGCCATGTTATCGGTTAGGCATCCCATGCTATCGGTTAAGCATCCCATGTTATCCTAACAATATTTTTCTCAATCTCTTCATAATTCTTTCAAAATTACAATTTTATTTATGCAAGACAGATCAATTGATAACCCAATATTTGTCAATTTCCAAGTAGGAAATCAAATAGGGTAAGCTAGTTAGTACCTACTCCTTCCACGAGGGGCACTAGTTGAAATCGTCCAGCCATGCCTTTAAGGATATGATCAAGTCACTAACGTGATGCAATAAAGACAATTTTCAGTTTTAGGAAATACCAATTAGGATACTACAGCCAATCACGATTTACCCAAGTACCAACTACGAGACAACAGACACTGAATTTATAGGAAAAGCACCACTCAATTCATCAGTTTCTTAAAAGCACGTGATTCGTGGTGAAGTAAGACGTACCACGGGATCATTTTTGCACATCCATACAAAATAATTATACCATTCCAAAGTACAGTCCAACAACGGTGGGTAATAAAGTGAATTATTACTGTGAGCATCAGGTGGACTTATGCTGATGAGCCTTAGAGATGCTGATAAACATAACCAACTTCAACACTAAACCCACGATACCTTACGAGATGTGAATTACGACCAACTACTGACCAGAGTCCAACGCCACTACAAGGGAAACCCTCTTAGAGAAGCGGAATTAGAAAGATTACAGGAAGAAAAGAAGATCCAAACTATGGCGATGAGTGATGTGATGACTGATTTATGGTGACGGTGCTGACCAAATATCTTGAAAGTTAGCTCTTGTTGTGATAAAAAATGGATTAATGGGAATGAGAACAGAAAAATTACTATCAGGATAAACAAATGTACATGATGAAAAAAAAAAACATGATTTAAAAATATATAACCTACATTTTGGAGGACATGAATCAAATCTAGGCAATAACTAGGAGACTATTCACTACTAGTGTTGTAAGTCCAAGCGAATTATTTCTACTTTGTGATTACAGATTAGGATATCAAAATATGAACCATAATTTATATGGCACAGTAATTAATTTATAATCATTAAATATTTTTGGATGACTGATGTAAACAAGAAAAAAAAAGCAGCAATTGAGACAATAAGAGAGGGACTCACCTGCGAAGTGGACTAGATAAGGCGATTGGAGTTGGAACTCCAATTGCTTTGATTCTTTGGTGCATGGTAGGCGAAGGAGCAGCTACCCCGCCAAGACCTCTTTCAAGGTCTGGGGTGTGGCTCCGTGATCCTGACATTTCCATCCTGAAACACGAAGAGCTTTCTCTAGAAGTACATCTGTAAAATGTATGTTCTTCCGTACAGAGCCAACGTCAAAAATAGTCGCGTGATTTGCTCAGATCTGTGATACCTATCAACACATGGGACTTGAAAAACAGTCAAACAGGGAAAACGTTCAAAAATTGGACCCAAGTCAAGTAATTTGTTAATACCTGACTCAAAAGCAACTACTTTCGGATGATAACATGATCCAAATATGCAGGAAAAATTACTTGACAAACAACTTGAAAGATAGTTTTGAAAATTCGAATTTCAGACGCAAGTCAAACCATGTTCACACCTCTCGTAATCTTGCTAAAATAAATTGTCTACAATGTCCACTGCTGATGGAGGGGCAACTCCGGAAGGCAATCAGGTACAGCACGTCGTTCTGCAGAGCTATTGGCCAACGTAAAATGGACCGCAATGCAATGCCATGGGTACTATATCAAAATCTCCAGATATTTTCCGCTGTCGGATCCGTTGCCGTATCTGTGTAGGGATTACTGCACACACCTCTCCTGTTCGGTTGTTCAGCCACAATGGAATTCGAAATTCTTGGCTGATTTTGTCGGTTCGATTTCGAGTTCGAGCAATTCTTGTATCCACTGCCATGTGAACTGTGGCAAAAATTCTGGCAAACCCGTTGCCGTACCAGATTACCATCCGGAACTGCCCCTCCATGTGGATCTAGCTATAGTGGCTGTGACGGAAGCGTGAACAAAACATTCAAACGTTTTGAAATGAACCACAAAACTAATGCTCATTATTCATTAAAATTGAACAGTTCGAATCTCAAAGAAAAAAATTACAGCTGACTTGATCTTGCATTTGTTTTAGAGCGTCAAGGTCTTCTGTTCGTTGTTTTTCTGAAGGAAAGGAAATATAATTGAAAATGGTAACCACCCCAAAACAAGATTGCCAGTAGGAAGCAGGGATAGGCGTTTCTGTTCTTTTTGAGACACGAAACGAAACAGTTCGTTTACTGTATGAAAGAGTTTCGGGAAAGCTGTTACAAAATAACAGCTTTGGCAACAATAACGCTTCAAGAAGTTTTGGCTCTCGGCCAAAACAACAAACGTGAAACTGTTTCTCCGTTTTTCCTGCTGCGAAGCTGTTCTCGCAACAGAAACAGTGTCGTATCACCCGAATTTTTCTTTTTTCCTACAACTGTTTCTTCGTTTTTCCTGCTGCGAACGGTTTCGAAACACCTTTTTTTTCCTGTAACACAATTTTTGTTTTTTGGTTTATTATTTTCAACAATGAATCTTTGGAGTAGACCATGACAACTAGCCTATTGGGCAACCCTGGGGCCCGAAATCGAATAAAGACCGCAACAATTCGTTTCGTCTGTGGCTGTTCTTTTGAAACAGAGGCTTCAGGTTTTGAGAAATTGTTTCATCGTTTCAAGAAACAGTTTCTTCGAAACAGTTTCACGTTTTTTCCCCATCCCTCGCAGGAAGGAAAAGTAGGTTAGATCTATCAAAAATATATATGTTTACACATATCGGAGTTACTACGACTGACTAACCTAGTTCTAGGTCTGGATGGCGGATAGTTCCTTGGAGAATCCGTGTCAACATTTGGAAGATAGAAATTAGTTTTTGATCCATGGCGGTGAAGAGGAGGAGTCGGCTCACAATCCTGCGACTGAGACGCTGTAGGTTCCATCATTTCATCGCAAACATCACGCCCGGGTGAGAGCTACAATTTCAGATATCCAGGTAAGAACTTGGTAATCCCGAAAATGAAATCACAAAAAAAGTTGTGTAGGTACTAGTTTCGTTCAACAGTAAATACTCTGGTCCAGGGATTAATAAATCTATACAAAATGGATTACACTGTATATAATTAGGATGATACAAAATGGGGAGAGATGAGAAGCTGAACGATAATTAATGAATTTGTTGGGCAAAAGGAATCCATTTAGAGGAGCTCTTTAATCGTACAACAATTTGGTCGAGGGTCTTGCGCCAGTAGACTAAATAGAGGCCTAACAGAGGTCAATCATCTCAACCTGTACTTTCAAATAAAAAATGTAAGAGACTCCATGGGTATTCCTCATTTTTCAGATCAGTAATACACTGCAGTCATCCTAGTCAAGGAGCACACCCTGGACACTGATGAAACGGTTGTGCCTACATACCTAATTAATTGACGGCTAATGGGGAATGGACGTCCATTTTGGTTTATTATTGTGGGAATAATACACCTACGTATTCGCTCAGCAAAAGTTTGTGTAACAACCCCTCAAATCGCTTTTCTTTTACGTTTCAAGGTGCGTAGATTCCAAAAACGCTGCAGTCCTTGTCACATGGGTTCATTATTCTATCGGATACACCTACAGAAATGTTGGCTAGGTACTCATTTATTGTTTCTTTCATGCGCAATATTTGAAATAGTTATTTTACATGGTTTCCACCAATTTTTTTTTATTTTTTTTTAACCTGCTAATACTACTTTTAGTATTATTATACAAATTTATGGTGATTTCAGACAGTCTCCCAGGTTTTTGACTCGTAAAAAATGAATTTCGGGAGCTTAACCTTCGTAAAAACCTCAATTCTTCACTTTTTGGTCAAAATCAACTTCATATTCGGTCTTCTCGCCCTAAAAACATGGAAAACGATGCTTCAAAAGCTCATGTTACTGAAACACAAAAAATACCTATTTCATACCCATTTTCACTCATAACACCCCTGGGTATATTCCGATCGGACTGCAAAGTTTCGGGACACAACTAGGGCCCAAATGGAGCATGTGTGCGAAAGAACGAATGTTTTAGACCAGAACTGGAGTGGATATGCATGATACGGCGGATGGACATGGCATTTTTGGAATCTACGCACCTTGAAACGTAAAAAAAAACAAATTTTGAGGGGGTTTTTTTTTTTATTTATTTTATTTTACAGCAGCCTGCTTCCATAAAATGATTACAGGCTAATTACACGCTGGGATAAGTCTACTGTACATAGTGAAGATATTACTTATACTAAACTAATTTCGTGTTGACATTACAGAATAAATAAGTATACTATGCATGAATAAAATCATAATACGTCGAAATTTATAGTTTCTAAAAACAAAATCAAGTCTCTTGTATGTTTCTGGAGTAGCACAACGACATCACAAGGCCATTCATCCGCTCGCAGGACGCATACCCGCTCCAGTCGAGCTCGAGGAGCGTCCAAATGCGAACAGTCATACAAGACATGATACCAATCCTGGACGTCACCGGAACCGCAGGAACACACATCCGTCTCCGCCAAGTGAAATCCTTGCAGGTAGGCCATCAGTCTTCCATGACCCGAGAGCAGCAACGTCATTCGCCAGGAAACAGGGAACGAGGTCTGCATCCTATCAGCAATCGTCGGGAATATGCTTCTTGTGTGGTTTCCATCGTCCGTCGCCTGCCACACCCTTTCCCAGCAATTGACACTCTCGGCACTCAGCATACTTTTAAGACGACCTCTCGAGGCCCTACAGAAGGCCTCCGGCCTACTAGAGTCGGCTGCCGCCTCCTTGGCCAGACGATCAGCTTCCTCATTGCCCTCAGTGCCTACATGTGCCCGCGTCCACGCTAGTCGAAGATTCCATCCAGCCTCCCGCAGACATCCAATCAGGGAGCGAATCTCCTCTATATTCGCCAAATGATTCGTCCTATCAGCTATCATCGCCAGGGACACCTTGCTATCGGTGTGTAAAAGCACTCCTCTGCTACGGACGTCCAGTTTCTGGCGCCAGACCCAGCGTGTAGCCTCCAGTAATGCCAGAACCTCAGCTTGATTGATTGTACACACACCAGCCAGTCGAAATTTCTGATGGTAAATGGGCTGCACAATCCCTCTCTTGTAAACCACAAAGGCACATCCAACTTTTCCTCCTCCAAGGGGGTGTTCCTTTGAGGGGGTGTTATAAAAATATTTTGCTGAGCGAATACATAGGTGTATTATTCACAGAATAATAAACCAAAGTGCAATGTCTGTAGGCCGTCCATCGTACGCCGTATCATTCATACCTACTTTATTTTTGGTCTAAAAAATTCGTTCTTTCGCACACAGGCTCCATTTGGGCCCTAGTTGTCCCGAAACTTTGCCGCCCGATCAGAAATACCCAGGGGTGTTATGTGTATAAAAATAGGATTTTTTGGTGTTTTAGTAACATGAGCTTGTGAGGTATCGTTTTCCATGTTTTTTAGGGCGAGGAGACCGAATATGAAGTCGATTTTGACCAAAGAGTGGACAATTGAGGTTCAAACGAAGTTTCAACGCCCAAAATAATTCATTTTTTATGAGTCAAAATCCTGGGAAGTTGAGTCACCATATTTGTATGATATCACTAGTAGCATCAGCAGGTAAATCAAGACAACTAAATGGCACTATCAATGATCGAAGATAATTTGTCAAAAATAGGAGCCTAATTCGAATTTTTGGGGCCAAACTTGGTAGAAACCAACAAAAACAGCTATTTCAACTATTGCAAACGGAAGAACCAACAAATGAACAGCCAAAATTTCTTAGGTATGTTCAATGGAATAATAAACCCTTGTGACAAGGAGTTAAAAAAAAAATTCATTCTTTAAAATTGCAGATCTAATGGAGAGCTTTCCAAAAATGATAGGTTGGAAATGAACGGAAGTGGGTGAAAAAGGGGAAGGAAAAAGCGTGCGACGTCATTACGACCTCATCTGGTATGATTGCCCCTCTCACTACCGCACATGTGAACCAAGTGAGAGGGAATCCCAGACGGATGTTCCGTCAGGTCACGCGTTTTTCTTTAGCTTGTTCCCGCCAAACTACTCGGATTTCGGAGCTGAAAAATGGGATTCAGGGATTTTCGAGAATGCTGCATCCGCCTGTGAGTTCAAAAGCAGCAAATTCCGACCCACTTCTATTTCTCATTCTCGCTCTCCTACCTGAGGCATATTTTACAGTACGACGCCACAACCTCACCTATGAATTTGTCACGTAAGTAATTCTGGGACAGATTACTTTGCTCCTCCTACCACTGCAGCAGAAAACGTAGCTACCCTGACGCTGATTTTTCCACAAAAACCAAAGAGCAGGTACCTAATGGTTATGCTGGTTTAACTGTAAAAATTTTACTTCAGGAAGTCTGTTTGTAATAAAGCTAGTTCGTTTAACAGCATGCTACATGCGCTACCCTATGGCTGAACGGTCAGAAAACCTCAAGAAAACCGCCCTAATAATACACTACAAGTTTATCGGCAACCAAGTTTGGCACACTTCATTATGAGCTGATGTTAGGTCATTCAGCAGTTAACCTTTCCCAATATGTATGCGACAATGTCATCTAGATGATATGATAATATATATATAATTATATATGACTTAAGAAATAAAGATCCTGTAACTCTCTCATGATATCGTAGATCCTATTTTGAAATAAGAGTCGACTCTTCGCAGCTCAGACATTAGGTAGGTACTGAATACTATGCAAGGCTGAATGACACTAACTATAGGCGCTGGATGTTCAGGAAGAAATTATCGTGGAGGCATGGGGAGTTATCCTTGTTCGGTCACACATCAGGATGAATGTACGGTTGAATTGGGAGAAAGCTTCCATTAAGTGGCTTTTGAAAATTGATTTTATAAAAGTAGGGTAGCGTCATGCTGGGATGCCTAGCTAATACGCTGAAATCTGCAGCTAGCTGGGAGCAGCTGTTAGCGTTTCTCTAGCAGCGATGGTTCATTGGTTCTCCAGTTGACGTCATTTGACTTCTCCCAAAATCTTGTACAGTTCACATCGCGTTTTCTGCCAAAGAAGCTATTTTTCATCAAACTCTACGTTTTTACCCTAATTTGTAAAGGAATATTAACAGAAATTCAGTGCGCCAGTTTAGGATAGACGATAATAATATTGCTCATTACCGTTACTATTAATATTACCATTACCATTAATTAAGGGGAGGTGCTTAACAATTAGTGATACCCAGTATCAACAGACAAAATAATACACAATATGCGATATCGCACATCGACTGCCACATATTGTGAAGTTAATTCGTGGGTTTGCAAGAAGGAGGAATGTGAGTACTGGTGCTGCAGCTTGAAAAGGTCATGCAATACAAGCACTGTGAGCTATAACAAAACGAACCTAAACCTTTGATAATTAATTTTTGAGCTAAGCGATACAGCAAAAGGGTCAACATTCCTAGCTAGACGAAATAGAAGCGAATTATAACCAAGTGCTATATTGAAAATGATCACATACATCTCTTTCAGAGTTTCGAGGAAGTTCGCTCGCATTCCCTTGCTGCACGACATAAAATTATTAGAAGACAACACCTTGGCTTACCTACAAGTGAGATCTACCTGAATGAAAGATTTTGTTAGTCAGTGCTGGAATAGCAAGATATGACTACAGAGCTGTTTTCTATTTACTTTCTCCATTTTACACACCAATCTACTCACAAGAAATTCAAGGTTTACAAAAATGTTGAAGAATGCGAACCAAAAAAGGTAGTACGGTAGATTATGGTTAGTAGATATTATGTAAATAGCATCAAATAACTTCATGCGAAACAGAAGAAAAATAATTATCATCGACAGGGATGAGGTTAGAAAACAATGCACCGCGTATTGACTCGAGCTGGGTATCTGTTCACTCAAGAAAATTATGGTTTTTAAAATTTGTTGGAAAAAAACATCCTGGTTGACCCTTTATAAAGAGAGCAATGTAGCGTCTACTGTGCAAGTGTGGTATCAGCTTGCTTCTTGAGAAATTTGGTATATGCATTCACATATTGGAAGACTGAAGAATCACTGGCAGTTCTTGTGCTTCCCGTCATCTTTACACGTTCAACCATGGAAACAGTGATACGGGAAGGCGGACCAATGAGCTTGAAGCACTCTCTTCCCGTAAACGCGTAGTTCTTCGTGTCCGTGGGAAGAGCTACTTCTTCACGTACCAACAAGTCCAAAGAATGATTGAAACTCGTTGATCCGTCTTCCTGTATCAGTCCCACAGCTGAACCTGTAAAGCTGATGGGAAGTACAAAAACTGTCTAATCTTGAGGGCTTGTAACGTAGTTCGTTTGGGCTGCCATTTTCGCCTGTAAATTCAATTTATTTCTACTTTATTTCCTAGCAGATGTGGTCATTTATGGAAACGGCACCACATTTAAATGTGCACTTCGTAACAGCAAGTCTGCCCGGATTTTTTTTAGTGTGTTAAAACGTGGTTCACATGGAACGGCAAGGGTTACTGCAACATGTTTCACTGTTGAATCCAAATTGCACAAGCTTTTTCCCCACAATTTTCTACAAGTTCCCATTTTACTAGAAACTATGAGATAACAATTTTGCTGCTTCAAGTGTTTTACACTTGCACAATTTGGTGTGTGGAACACATGGTAATTTCATACTGCATTACAATAATTTTGTAGTTGAAAAGTATTGTTTCAAGAAACTGACCCCTGGTTTGAAGTTTCTGAACCATCTTGGTTTGCTTTGATGTTTGTATTACTTTACACACGAATCGGCATTTTTGGAGGTCATTAGCTGCCAGATTCCACTTCTCTGGTGTCCGTTCAATGCCTCAGAGGCAAATGACAGATTTCTCTAAAACATTGCCGCTTCATGCAAACCAAGCTCGACGACAGTTACCTACACTTACAGTAAAAACTGTGTATTGCACCTTACTCAACAAAAGGCTCTGGTGACGCAGTAACTCATGCAACTCTTCTACTGAAGAGTTGAAGGTCTCAGAGTTAATCCTCAACATAAAGTGCAACTTTCAGCATAGTACATGCTCTTGCAATGACCTACCAGCCGACAATCGCCACAACACGAAAGAGTGACATAAAAAAAGTTACGGAAGTGACATCCCTTGGCCATTTATAGAGCCTGCAGGGTGGGTCCCCCCTACTGCTCATTGGTTCCCATTCCACCACCCCCGTGGTCTTTCCCCATTCTAGAGTATTCATAGTTTCTTTCGAAGTAAGTAAATAGGCTCTGGGGTCAACGGACGGAGTTTATGGTATTTAAAGAAAAATGTGGCAAAAAATGACATGCGAGGTCGATTAATATCTGACTGGCTGTTGGCCCAAGGAGGCGGCGCGAAGCCTCGGAGGCGAAGGTTCTCCATGCTGCCAAAACCCAACATTAGAAACAGCAAACCTTCCTGGCAACCTTCAAGAACCATTGCCATGACCTTTCATGAACCTCCCCTTGGTTTGATTTTCAGGATTTTTTTTTAAATTTATTTATAAATTTACAGTTCTATCAATCCATGCATTGCGGTTTTGTGCATCGTTAAAAGTGATGCACTAGCGCTCTAAGCAGGATTTGAGTTGAACTACTCTACAATTTACCTGATACGTCATTTCTAGCGAGAACTCAGAAATTCAGATATCACACTCGTTTTCAGCCAAGACTTTCCTGCATGAACACCTCATTATGTGGTCAACAAGTGTTAATTTCCGTTATTGAAAAGAATGTGGCAAAAAGAGGAGAATTGGGACCCACGAAAATTGCCCACTTGACAATAGAAATTTTCATTTACAAAGACGTATTTCGTCAGGAAGTGTTGCATCAATTCCGTTGGCTGTGAGGAATTTTTTTAACTGTGAAATAACGTTCTCGGGATTTCAGGAGATTTGAGTGCCCAGAGAAGTTGATATTTCTGCCGAACAGTAAAGCTTATCTACCTATGACTAAAGGCTAAGGCAACCAACCCTAAGCTTAAAAAGGCACGCGTCACAGGACCATGAACAGTTTGCAAAAGTACATGAAACCCAGTGTGCGGTGAAACAAAGCAGGAAAATTCACCAGACAAAAATCACTGCACACAACTTAGCTATTTTAACACTGTATCAAAACATTCCCTAACTTACTGTTTAACTTAATGCAGTTCTATAGCATTTTTTGTGATTAGTAGGATTAATAACAGCTAGTTTGGGTTTTGCTCCCGAAAAATCACAGTTAATATTGAACCATGGGTACACGTGCAATAGGCTCTCTACCACACTACTGGCGGTGCAGCAGGCTCTCTACCCCACCTCTTGTTTACCTACAATCTATGATCTTAAATCCAGGAGAGAAACCGTCAAGGTATTATTTTCATGATTTTCAATTCATTTCAATTGGTAGACAGCGTACTGCATCTCAATATCCGAGGTAGATAACCTCCTGGACCATTGAACGGTACCCGGTAGATAGCTACCATTGGGGTAGATAGCCTGCTACACGTGTACCGAACCATGCTCTCGTTTGGACACTAACCTTGTACATGCGAGTACTTATTTCATATTGCTATGGACAAACGGACGTACAAATTACTCACATAGAAGTTAAATTCAGTCTAGAATCTCAAAATGGGGGTAGGTATCGTACGAATCAATAATCAGCAAGAAAAGATTTCTAACAGGGCAATTAAAACTGATTTGCATTCATGATCTATACTTGAACAAGACAATTTCAAGTGCGGAATAGCTCGAGAATAGGCTGATAGTAAATACCTTGTTGTAAGCGTTGGAATTACTGCTCCTCACGCCATTGCTCGTGTCCATGTACGTCTTCACCTGTTGACTACTGTCACTAGCAATAGTTGCGATAACGGGGCTGTCTTTCTTTTTACCACTGTATCGGCTGGGCTTCAACAAACTAAAGCAAATTTACATAATTCAACTCTTTAGTCAACTCTACAGACTGTTAATACATCACAATAGAGTGAATCTGTGTACTTGTGCTTCTGTAAAAAAGGTACTTCAGTATGACGTACAGAGCAGTCTGTTGTTTGATGAAATATCGAACAGGAAGTTTCATGAAAGAAAGGAAAAGGAAGATTTGCTTCAATGGGCCATTCCAGCTAATTTTTTTCATAACGTCAAAAGTCTTCTGTTGGAATGAACAAAAACGGTGCAGTCCTAGTCACATGGGTTTATTATTTCATTGGACTTACCTACAGAAATGGTGGCTGTTCATTTATTGTTTCTTTCATTTGCAATGATTGAAATAGCTATTTTGATGGTTTCCACCAATTTTGGCCCCCAAAAACACAAATTATGCTCGGTTTGTTTTTCAACAGATTATTTCTGATCAATCATAGTACCATTTAATTGTCTTGATTCACTTGCTAATAAAAAATACTACTTTTAGTGTTATTATACAAATTTATAGGTAGTGATTTCAGACCATTTCCTAGGTTTTTGACTCATAAAAAAATGAATTTTGGGAGCTTAACCTTTGTTACAACATAAATTATTCACTCTTCCGTCAAAATCAACTTACTTTTCGGTCTTCTCGCCATAAAAAAAAACATGGAAAACGAAACATCACAAGCTCATGTTCACTAAAACCTCAAAAATCCCTCGAAAACCCCCTATTTTTACACCCATTTTTCTCCCATAACACCCGTGGGTGTATTCCTATTGGGCTGCCGAGCTTCGGAGCACAACCAAATTGGGACCCAAACTGTGTGCGGAAGAACGACGATTTCAGACCAAAATTTAACGTAAATTTGAGGCTGAAACTTCGTTAGAACCTAAATTTCCCACTCTGGTCAAAATCGATTTCATATTCGGTCTCCTCGTCCCAAAAAACATGGAAAACGATACCTCAAAAGCTCATGTTACTATAATACCTATTTTACGCCCACACCCTTGGGTATATTCCGATCGGACTGCAAAGTTCCGGGACACAACTACCCAAATGGAGCATGTGTGCTAAAGAACGAATTTTTTAAACCGAAAATGAAGCCGGTATGCTGATACAGCGTACGGACACTATTTTCTGAATCTACGCACCTTGAAAAAGTAAAAAGAAACCATTTTGAGGGGGGGGGGGGGGTTGCTGAGCGAATACTTAGGTGTATTATTAACAGAATAATAAACCAATATGAGGTACATTCACTGGAAAAAGCTTCACATGAATTTTCAGCGACAAAACAAAAAATAATGTGATTTGAAAATGTCCTTTCTGTACCCAGCCGAGATTAACTTGACTGCATAAATTGTTGCCTATCCGTTCTTACATTTTTGGTTTATTATTCTGTGAATAATACACCTATGTATGTATTCGCTCAGCAAAAAATTTTTATAACACCCCCTCAAACCGTCCGTCCGCCGTACGCCGTCCGCCGTATCACGTGTACAGGCTTCATTTTCGGTCTAAAAAAGTCGTTCTTTCGAACACATGCTCCATTTGGGCCCTAGTTCTGTCCCGAAACTTTTCAGCCCGATCGGAATACACCCAGGGGTGTTATGAGTGAAAATGTGTGTAAAAATAGGTACTTTTGCGTTTTAGCAACATGTTGGTAACATGAGCTTTTGAAGTATCGGTTTCCATGTTTTTTTGGACGAGAAGACCGAATATGAAGTCGATTTTGACCAAGGAGTGGAAAATTGAGGTTGTACCAGATGTTCAGCTCCCAAAATCGATTTTTTATGAGTCAAAAACCTGCGAAATCGTCTGAAATCACCATCAATTTGTAGAATAACATTAGGAAAAGTGTCAACACGTGGATCAAGACAATTAAATGGCACTACCAATGATCAACGATAATAAAAAAATGAAATAAAAAAAAAAGGAGCGTACCACCATTGGTGGAAACCATCAGAAATAGCTATTTCAATTATTTTCATGTAAGCAACAATAAATGAACAGCCAGAATTTCTGTAGGTAAGTCCAATAGAATAATAAACCCATGTGACAAGGACTTTGCAGCGTTTTTTTATTTAGTATTATTATAAGCATTAGATGACAATTAGACCGTCCCACGTTTTTTCCCCTTCATAGGTATTTCACACGCCACTTATTGAGAATCCTACCCACTGGAATCACCCAGGGAAGCGTGTAGAGTTTGACTGACTGAAGCGCAAGTGAACATTCAGACTGCTGACCTTGAGTAAAGATCCTACACATATTCCAAAGATCCTACGAGAATATTACGATGTATTGGCAATCGGGACTGTCGATAGTTCCCCATCACTATTACTGAAGATCAGTTGTGGCCTTGGTCTGATTCAAGCTTTGACAAAAGTAGCTACCAGCTGCACACAGAACGCACACAGTTAAGCATACAGCAGCAGCGGTCAGCCATATTGGTAGTTGTTCACCGTTCAAATATTGTTTCTTGTTAGTAATTTGCTTGATAACTTCTTGGATCCACAGCTTTGTCTCTTCACTGAGGTCCCAATTGTGTCGTACTCAGTCGAGAATAATAAGCCCAAGTGACAGGACTTTGCAGCAGTATATTTTGTTTTTGTTTTCAGTATATTGTCTTTTCCCCTTCACCACAACTCCATTTGCCTTATGTCATTTTACCGACATCCAATGGCCCCCGTATTAGTAGTTTCTCAGCACGTCCCACAATACTGAATGAACGTTCCTTTCCCTTTCTTCCACATCTGAAACCCGGAAATTATAACTTACTGAATATGCGTTCACTCACCTTGGGAACTGAGGTCCGCAAAGACCGTAAAAACAATTCGTCCAGCACCCTTGGGAAAACGGGTTGTAGCCGCCCTTGAATTTTCCTGTAACTTGTTCATTTGTGGTTCGACCGCGAGCTACAAGCACCATATGGAAGCCCGTCAGCCCGAAAATGGGGATGAACAGTAGCGTTATGATGCCCATGATAACAAGACTGGATTATAGATTAAGGAAAGATCTCAAAATATAATATTGACGTTCAAACGACTGGTAATCACTTGAATTTCTCATTTGTGGTGATGCAGTAACCAATAATTGAATGGCCGGCCTAAATACCATGGTAAGATACTTGAGACAATTTAAAAAAAAAAAAACAGGGTAACCTCAGTTTTACGTAGCAGACAAAACCCATGTCAAGGAGGGATATTTCTTTTCCCCTCAACTGATCAACATATTGGATCACTGGAAGTTGACCCCCCCCCCCCCCACCATAATCTCATGCCAATTTCCAACTCAAATACCTCATTTAGCAGCATCAAGCCCCAAACTGTGAAGTACTATGTTTGGTTAGGTTGTGGTGGGTTTGTATTTTTCTAATACTTCATTACTTAGCCATGTTGATCATAGTAACTCCATTCACAAGTGATCAAAAAACAAATTTCATGGGAAACAGAAACAGAAAATGTGGTGTCGACAACGAAATGAGTGAAGGGAATGTACTCATAGGTCCCACATCTGTGAAAACCAAAGAGAACAGAAAGGGGGATAGAGGGGGTGTAACATGGAGGGGGAAGGAGAAACCAGACTCCGTCCCAAGCTCCGCCTCTCAGGGGCACGGATCCGGATAGCCAAAGGGATGGCGATGTCGATGACTACCTGTACCAATGTTTGAGCATTGTTATAATACGATTACTCGTATTATATCAGGGATTACTTGCTTCAACAGTTTCCATTTGCTGACAGTGATGTGCCATCTCTACCCCCTATTCCAATCTCTTTGGTGAAGACAGGTGAAAACCACGTTTTTGCTGAATGCTGTCCTTATTTTCCTCATTTATGAAAGGTCTGGTATTTTTTTCACTTAAGAACTTTGTGGTTATGTAAAGTACTACACTGAAAGGAAGAAATCAATGCAAATTTCTTCCTGAAATTGTGCACAAATATAGTGCACAAAGTTCTGCAAGTTCTTCTCAACACTAGAAAAACGTCGCTTAGCATGTTATTCGGCTCGGACATTCAATTGGTAAGACAAAGATATAAAAGGATACGAAACGATGGTATTGGTTTCAGTCAGATCATCTTTGTTGAACCAGACGTAAATGCAGCACAGCACGAATATGGAAATCATGTGTATGCTCAAGGTGGCCAGGAAGAAAAAGAAGTAACGGTAGTTCCGTCGGCCAATACAGTTGTTCACCCATGGGCAGTGATGATCAAACGTCTGGAAAACACACGAAATTTAATATAAGATCAATATTATATTATCAGCTGTGGCCGTTGATGAATCCCAGGCCAAAGCTGGATCTCATAAACGAACAGCTGCTATAGACATCGCTTATCAAGACAGTCTGGACATATGGCTGCGAAGTTTGGGAGGCTGCATGTACAACTTCGATCAAGAAAATCCAAACCCAGCAGAACAAGATCCTCAGACAGATATGCGACGCCCCCTGGTTTGTGAGGAATGAGATACTCCACAGTGACCTGGGGCTCGGGACAGTCCAGGAGAAGATTAGAGGGGGCTTCTCGGTCTTGCGGTCAACAGCAACAGCCCATTACAACCCGGATGTGGCACTCGTCGCTGTACCGGCACCCAGGACTGGTCGCAGATTGAAGAAGAGGCTCTTGAGAGACAACAACCCAAACGCCACCACCATCGCTACTCACACATTACCTAACATCTCCTTCCACATAGCCGACATACTAATCCTACAAACATACGCCCCACATACCCCAAAATTGGCAAAGTTGTGTTAATAAAATATTGATATTGATAGAGATCAATATTGTATAACAGCGTTTTGCCTGTTGTCCGTCCACCAGTAGGTATCTTGGAGGACTTGGACAAGGACTTGGAGTAGGCCCGTTGTCAATCAGGTTGATTCCAGGTGTCATTATTGGAGTGAGGTGACATTATCTACGCAATAATTAGACTGCGACTTCCAAATATTCAGATGCGGCTAAAAAATAGTTATCACAGCCAAACTTAATTCTTGCTAGAGCTTTCAGTAGGCTCCAGAGGAGATGCTACACGAATACCATCAGTGTTAGAACAAGAAAGTTTCGTAGACAGGGAAAATTTGATGTAAGTGTTGAACCCAATATTCGAAGTTTTCCAATAGCTTGTTTTAGGTCGAACAAAACCTTGGGCTATGTATTTGTATAATTCACTGACAAATTATGATGTAGTTTCGGTATTAATATCACATGAAACGGCCTTACAACTCATCTGGAACGAGATAGCCTAGACAGGTCCCCGACACTAGGCCCAGGACTAGGAAAGTTATAAGAAGATTTATTATTTATATAAGCATAACATGCTGCGGTAATATACTGAATTTGAAGCTCCTACAAAAACTACAAGTAGCAGGAAACCTGATGAAATAACAAATAAAATTTTTGAAAGTTAACAGAAAAAATTTACGGATAAAGGCGTAAGGTCCATACTCGATCAGATGCTGATTGGCCGCCCATCAAGTTTACAATAAGAGGAAGGTTGAACGATTAGATAAAAACGAATTGACTCTAGAAACTAGTTAACAAACGTTTCTCTGGGGTTACCTCGGTTTGACCCAAAGTCTCAGGATTCACTTCATTCCATTTGACTCACATCGTGTGCCGAAAATAGGTAACAATGGCGCAAACCACCAACAACTGATATACATTCAACGAAAGTGGTGATCTGTGACTTGCAGACAGAAAAGTATATTTCAGCGGTAAATAAAAATGTTTTCCTCAGCATCGAGGGCCAAACTTGAGATTTTTGGGGTCAAAAATCACTAAAAATCGGTGAAATAGCTACTACCACTAAAAATTGCTATACATGATCATCAAAAGAATGTTGATTAGGGACTAAAAATGACTATTTCAATTTTTTTAAATAACAATAAAACTGTTTCAACTATTCATTTACAACAACAATGGCAGATCAAATGGCCTAAATTTGAGTTTTTGGGGCAAAAAGTTTTATGACAGGTGAAAATAACCAAAAATTAATATGACCAAAATGTTATAGGACGGTACTTCGAAAATCTGCTCATATAGTTATGCTGAATAACTGGGACATGCGTTTTTTGACCCGCCCTCAGATTAGAATAGTTTACTTGTACAGCAAATCGTGGGGTTTCATTAATATCTTACTAGTCGAATTAAGCACTCCTCCGTGTTTGATACAGAGGAGAGGTAGACAGCATTAATAGTTACCCACAGTGGATACGTGCATTATAGTCCATAAGTTTACTTTATCAAAACGCAGTATCAGGATATATACGTGACAATACTAGAATTTGGGCATACGTACTTCAATGCAATGGTTGCAGACACTGCAGTGGCTACACCTTGGGGGTCGGTAAAATTTGCAGGTAACGCACCATTTCATACGAACGGTGATTCCATTGATTTCGGTGTTTTTGTACAGAGGTGACCTAAGGTCATCTTCTCGGTCTTCGTCAGGAGATGCTGAAACAACGAATTTCCCAGGCGTCAAGTGAAAAGAAGGTAGGTACTTGAATGGGATTCAATTTTGAGATACGAAATGAAAAATTCCCAATTGAGGCGCATAACCATTTGTCCAAAACATCCATTATTAGCTTGTATTTAAGGAACATAAAATAATATTACGTCACCAACTAACTATGAGCACACGCTTAGCAGGAATTACTTAATTACAATCGAACTTATTACCTTTCGGAATGACTCCAGGGTCCATAAAAGTGGCCAATGTGAAATTGGCCAGAACGAAGAAGGTGATCACTCCTTGGTACGCAGGTATCCATGGATACGGCCCTTTGTAATACTGGCACCTAGATACCCAACAAGGAAATTGGTATTCTTCTGTGTTCAGACATAATAACATAAGGACAAATTAGCAGTAAAGCAGAGTTCACATGGAGTGCGGAAACTTTTAATGTGGAATACATAAAACGATGGAGGGGGGAGGGGGGGTTGCGGAGTCAGCTATTCCGGAAGGTCAGCTATTCCCGTTCAAATGGCGGAGTGGAAAGAATGGACGAGAAAACATGCTGGAAGGTTACAGAGGCTACATGGTGGCCCATTGTGCAGATGCGGACTTGCGTAATTGCGGAAGGAATTTCTCATGAGTATTCGGTACAATCCGTGCCAAAGAAGACCTGCGTTAAGATACCTCCCTCTTTACCAACAGCCAATCAGGTTGCTTTACGTAGTCTGCATCCACGTGAACCCTGCTTAATCGGGGATTTCACGACGCGTCCCCGACCGCCCTTTCCCGTTCATGGTCCCGATCTCCCTGCCACTGTTCACTCCTCTCCCTCACAGAGCGTTGTATTTTCACGACTCGTTCTGAAGCGCCGGACCTACTGCTCAGTCCGTTGCCGTTCCTTTGTCCAGGAACAGTTAGTTTCAGTTTTTAAAGTTTTCAAAATTTTAATTAAATGGCTCCGTATTTTTCAAAGCGGTCAGTTGTTGGTGTGGTATTAACTGCTTTGGCCGTGTGCGAGAAACAAAGGAAGAAAAAGAAGATGTGGATGAAGCAGGTGTACCGCGAAAGGCGTGTACTGAGTCATGCAAGACTTATGAACGTTTTGGGTGCTAAAGATCTCCGGAATTTCTTGCGTGTGACACCCGAGGTTTTCACCAATTTACTTAATATGGTGAGGCCTCACATTGAAAAAAAAAAAGTACGGTTATGCGTGAAGCAGTGAGTGCAGAGGAACGGTTGATAGTCACGTTTCGTTTTTTGGCGAGTGGCAGGACGAACAAAGACTTTTAGTATAGTGCTGCTATATCGCCATCATTGATGTCAACCATGGTTCCAGAAACTTGTGCAGCTATCTACAATTGTCTCAAGCAGTATGTCCCCACCCTTCCACCCTAAATCGGTTGGAAATCTCTCCCGACCGCCCTGCCTGGTAACCTCCCCAAAACGTGACCAGCAGCATGGATTTTCACCATCGGATTTCAGGGCCCGATTTAGGGTCCCGAAATCAGGTCGTGAAATCCCCCCTTTAAGTGCATGTAGGCGGGAGGTCGTAGGGGTAAGGGAGGTCCCGACCAGTAGCATTTTCACTGACGGGGGTGGGAAGAAATTTCATTCATTTATCTAAATGTACATTGTTCAGTTCACAATTTGGCAAAATCTTCGTGACAGAACGGTATTTAGTCAATTTGGTTTATTATTTTCGATAATGAACCATTGGAATCGAGCATGAAAAAAAAAATGCTAACCCCCCTTACAAAATTTGATGGTTTACTTTTCAAGTATGTAGAATCCGAAAATGCAATAAAAAAATTTCTGTCTGTCCGCCGTACTGACCAATTTTCTTAGTTACCATGAAAGAAAATTGATGAAATTCGGGTTATAGGTTCCGCTCGGAGTCTAGTTGGTCCTCGAAGCTCGGCGTTATTGACAGTCAACTCGAAGGAGTTAAAAATAGGGGTTGAAATTTTCAGAACGCCGTAGCTCGAAAACTTTCCATAGAAGGGTATGGTTTTTTTACGTTACTAAATTTGTCTTGAGCTAAACAATTTTTTGAGACCAACCGGAGCATTGTACGTCCAGCCGTTCGTGTGTACCAAAAAGCTTCGTCAATACGATCGTGAATCAAACGGTATAAATCCGGCCGGGATATCATCACTAGGGAGCACCTGATTATAATCAAGGATGGCTGCATGAAGTCGAGTTGGTTGTTCTGCGATATTAGAGTTTTTATTAGAGTTTTGTCCTAACACCGTGCGATTACCGCGAACCAGGCAGAGAACGCATGAACTAGCTAACACGGGACGTGTGATTGGCCTCCTTCACCGTGGTAGCAGGGCTTCACCCGGGCCGTACGAACCCCTACTTTTCTCTGTGTAACCCCTGGAAGGTTTCACTGATAACAGCTGGTTAAAGCTGACTCAATCCTGTTTCTTCATCAAGACAACATATAACAACTATTTCTTTCAATCGGCCTAGCTTTTTAGCAGTAGTTTTTATTTGTTTATGATAGAAGACGAATTGAACGATTTTATCGATCTCTATTCCAACGATTTGATTGACGGCGACGACCTGAATTCTGCGTTCGAATTCTACCTAGAAGCCACTGCTGATAGGAATTCACCTCGATCGATGAGGTAAGTTGGTTATTCAAAAGTTGTCTGTAGTGAATTCACTCGAGTAGAATCCGCCATCATGTTTCAAAACATTGGGCGTCAGGTTATGATAAGACACCGTGTGTTTTATCCAAGGACACCGTACTAAGACCACGTGACATCCTGAAAAAGTTAGCATCCATGATACGTTCCCCTAGATTCCTTATCACGGTAGTAAGGAAAAGCTCTCTATTATTTCATTTGATAAGTGATGGACTATTGGATTTTGTTGGTAGGTACTTGCGAAACTTGAACAAAAGTTGAAGTACCTATTATTGATTGGTAAATTATTAAACAACGGTAAATTATTACACAACGGCAAATTATTACACAACGGTAAATTATTACACAACGGTCATCTACCAAGAAGGGGCTGGATTTTGTTGATCGGTACTTTTGCAACTTGAACAACCGTTGAAGTGTTATTGATGGGCAATTTATTAGTCAACGGTTCATTATAATATATCTGCCCACGAGGGTAGGTATTGACCACAGAAAACAATGATCTACGCAGAAGGGGCATCTATTTCACTCCACATCAACAATTTTCCTTCAGAACTTCATTATTTGCGTTTCGTTTTGCCGTTATAGTTACTGCTTGTCATCAACAGAATTATTTAAGCAACATTTAACTCGTGATTTAGGTAGGTACCTAGTAACGAGTACGTGTTAGATAACAACCTACGGAGGAGGATCTGCGATCTACATAATATATGTATAGAATATTACATATTATATTATATTATATAGACGGGTTATCTACACAGTGACCTGAGATCTATAACAGAAGGGTGTTCTATACAAAATAATAAACCGTTGTGCAGGGATTTGCAGCGTTTTTATTACCGATTTCTGACCCACATTAACTCATATTTGATCCACTTTTTCTTTGAAAATTGTTCATCTTTGAACGCATCTTTTACATATTACATTTAGCCTTTACCTATTACATTTACATTTATCCTTACCTATCACATGTTTGGAGGAATTTTAACCGATTTAAAAGCACCCCAAAACTCAAGATTTTAATAAATAAATTTTTGTCCAGGGAAAATATTTATGACTGTCGGAACAGTCGCTTTGCATATCACTTCACCTTCAAAGCTACATTTTTTTAAATATTTTTTTTTAGCAATCTTTGACCCCCAAGAACTCAAATAATGTAACACACTTTTTTGAGCAAAGCCTATGTTGACTACTGAATCAATACTGTTGTCTTTCACCCACCATTACTTGCCACTTGGTGATTCATCACCGCATTTTGACCATTCTGACCGACTTCTGACCCACTAAAACTCTAATTTGACCCTTTTGTTTTAGAAAATTGCCTATTAACGAACTCATTCTTTCATTTGTAGTTACCAACATTTTAGTGAGATTTGCTTGCAATGTTTCATCTCTTAACAAATTCGGATATCGTCCAGGACCTACATTTTTGTTGAATACAGGGATTGTTTCAGTGCTCCGAACCGGAAAACAATTGTTTGAAAAAAAAAATAAAAAATTCCCTAGGTACCTACTAAAAATATTGGAATTGCAATAGAATATTATGTATGTAGGTACTCTTATCGGAAATTAGCTATCATAAAACATTTGCCAAACGGATTGGGTTTGTGAATGGAACGAACCCAAGCTGTCCTAACTTCCAATTTAGGAACTTAGCACAAGTAGCAACAACAGACCGATAAGTAGTGTACTACAACCAAGGTCAAGTTCATTCCGGCGAATAAAATAATATAATCATTATTGACGTCTCAATATAACTGTACAACAATCGCAATAATTACACTGAAGAAGATAACCGAACAATGCAGAGTTCGTCACTTGCATACATAAAGTGAACTAAAATTAGAATAATGGTATCGGGAAAATACGCAAATAAATCTCTCTCATCAATTACAACTGATAACAACACAGATAAAAAACATGACGAGAAAACGACTGTTTGACAGGTTCAACTTTTATTATAAATAATTGCACAACTACGGAGTAGGGAAATGTCGAATTGGTAGGTCAAGTAAAGGACTGCGCTGTTAACGAAAAAAAAACTGTCATCAAAGAAAACTTTGGCAGGAGGAAGTGACTTGTCAAGTGGAGCGTCAGGATCCAGTCAACTTGAATGACCTAGTTATCTTTCCTCAGTTTATTATACGCTGAAAGAGTTTTCATGGTCGATAATGAGTTGAATATTTAACCGTATACTTAAACTGATTCTTCGAGTGCATTTCGACGTTATCGTAGGGAAAAATGAAAGAGAACTGATGCTGAAGTAATTATCAATAATTCGATATACTTACGAGCAGCGTAATAGGTTTAATTGGATTGAAGTTGATTTCTGCATGGTCCGCTACTGAATACTAAGTTGATTATCGGGTACTTAAATCACGAACGAAGCGGAGGATGAGATAAATAGGAATTAACACCGACAGACTCAATATCCCGGTTATTAGAGGTCGTCTACAGTACCTACTACAGCTTGCCAAAATAGGTACGAATTGAAATACTTACGGGAAATAGAAAAACAATGAAGTCGTCGCAAGTAGCAAAGCCCACGCAAATGTTGCTGGTATATATCTCGTTTTCAAGTTACATGGCATTATGTTTCTAATTATGTAGGTCTCGGTAACCCACTATCAAAAATTCTATAACGTTATGTTGGGTCCGATCATGGCCGCGCCTCCTAAAAGGAAGAACGACTTCACCGAAAATCACATCAGCAAACACCGAAAAACCATCGCACAAAGTTCAAAAAATGAAAACATGATTCTACGAATAGCGAAACTGATTGAAAACATTAGAAAAACTCATTTTGAATATCACTAAACAGATAAAACGAAGCTAAACGAGAGGCTACGAGTGAGAGATTCCATCCTTCATCTCTCCTGGGACCTCCAACGCCAGTACGATCATGCTCCAAAATCTGATAGGTGATAGATAAATTGTACGCAATTTTCGTTCAGAAACGATATTGGTAATTACACATTATTTTTCATTGTTTGCGTCATAATTAACCAAATAACAGTAGTGAGGAAAGTAAATAAATCGTTGCAATCGGCTGTTCAGTGTTCAACAGTTCGGAGGACAGGAGTTGTGGAATGTTTTGCTCATATCCTTATCTAGAACAACTTTATTGTCAACACGGCTACTTGACTTTTTGTAGAACAATTATAGACGGCCGGAAACCATGAACGATGGATAAATAATAAGACTGTGCATAAATGTGGTAATCGTTTGAATCGGAATTCCTCGTGAAATTTGTTTTGTATTCCTTGAGGAGAAAGGATACAAACTAATTGGCTATTGATTTATCACACAGGGGGTCATAAAATTAAAAATTTTCAAACTCCTTGCACTTGAATGGATTTAAATTTTTAAAGATGCTGAATATGAATTTGAAAATAGTTGCAGTCTTTCCTTGCTATTTTTTCCTTTGTTCGTGTCTTTCTCAAAGTTTATTGAAGCTAAGGAAACGACCAGTGTCAATTTGAACAGCTATCTGGAAGGCCGTGGGAGTATACGTTTGTTTTGACTTTGCTGTTCATGAAAGCATTTCGCGTTTAATTTATTTTATTTCCTACATCTAACGGCTTCAAAAAACGTGTATGAATCTTATACAATTTTATGATTTTCCTACGCAATGTTTTCAGTGCGCGGAGTGACTGAGTTTCGTGAAAAACGCTGGTAACATCCGCGCTTTGTGCCGCATCGGAAAGGTTAACTTTGGCATCGGATGAATGTTTGAAATTTTGAATGGATGCATAAAATATCCTAAAAATGAGCTTCTCAAGTGACGAAGTTAATTTCTTGGTGTACAGATACCTTCAGGAATCTGGTGAGTGCATTTTCCAATTTTATTATATATTGAGGTGCCAAGAGGGCAACACCTCTTTGGGAAGCTACGCTACCGCCGCAGCTTTTATTGTTTTTTTTGGGTTTTTCCGCCCCTTAATTCTTCGTTGAATTCCTTCGCAGTCAACTACCATATTATCAGAACATTGATCTTAAATTTAATTTACATTCAATTCTCAGTATTTCTCCCCTTACATAATCGATCATCCCCCTATCATCGGCTCACTGTCTCGTCCCCGCGGCGCTTCGACTTTGTGTGCACAGTTCCTTCACTCCTGAATGAATCGTTACGACAGATTTTGCACAACTAACACTGAATTAGTCCATTTATATGCGTAATTCAGGTATTACAATGCTCTGGAAACCTATGGGCATCGTGGACCGTTTGTCCTATGTAGGTGGTGGTGCAGTGGGACCTTGGCGTGCACGCTTCATTCCCCGTGACCTTTTGGTGCGGTCTTGTTTTTGTTTACTTACCACAAGCTTACGCACGTCTTTCACCTATCTGTTGTGCCAGTTTAATTATATTTTGTTAGTTGGGGTGGTGGCTTTTTAGAATCTATACATTTCGAGTGGAACGTTGCTTTATTCTCATGTCATTAGCCTCGCAGTGTCTTGAATAAATATTAATTTTCCACCATTATCCGAACCCCATTCCCATTTTCGAACCATTCGTATCGTTGCTTTATGACTCCCGCTCTTCTTTGGTATTGAAATCTTGCCCAGTGTTATCAGATGCTATCCTGCGAGAATGGGGATGTCAAGCAATACTTTTAAAAAACACATAGGTAGGTAGCACATAGCTTGCTTTGATTTAAAAAAATTTTTTTTTTAGTATTAATCGTAGAAGTGAGACGACTTTTCAAGACCCTTCTCTCTGACAAGTAACAGTAACTTCCCCTACTGCAGTCCAATTTCTTTTAACTAGAAACCTGAATCTTGAAAATTGTTGGATAATCAAGATTATTGGGAACAAATAAAAAATCAGTAGGTAGGCATGTATGATGATTTAAAACACCTTTCAGCTCAGTTTGATTTATAATAGATAGTTCCTGACTAACCATGTACAAGTCATAAGGACTAACAACATGTCCAGTGGAATATGTGCACGTACATATTTATTTATTTTATTATTATTTTTTTTTTTTTAATGATAGTACTTAGATTCAATTGTATCAGTAGTAAGAATTCCAGCCATTAAAAGAAAAGAAATTCCGAAGTATATTGCCTGAGGTTAACGAAAATTATGTCTGTTCCTCGAGAAAATGTCAACATAAAATTGGAATAGCAAATAAAAATAGGAGTTTGAAAAGAAGGCAGGCCGTAACATAGAGTTAATTCAATGCCTCCTATTATCGGGGACAAATTAAAACGGCATGAACAAGATCAAGATGGGAATAATAATATAATAGCTGAAGTTTCCTCTAACGTTACTTGACCATTCTTGAAAAATAAAGTAACCTTCTACAGAATCTGCGGATACCTTGATTGCAGATGGTTTGTTCGGACACAGTCCAGGATGGAACTCTGTTCTGAAAAATGTTGGGATAGATAGAACCGTCCAGGATTGTGTCCAGAACCTTAGCTTTATTCGTGCTCTCCCCTAGGGGTACCTCCAAGCAAGTTCACTTTTTCTTGAAACGAACTGGCTCGGTGTAGGGTGAGCTCTGAACACGCTCGCTCGGAGCAGTGAGCCTGGAGCAGGGCTCAGCAGCCCCTGGTCTCCTGGTGGGGCACGCGAGGGCTTGCTCAGGGTAGCTCGGAGCAAGCCACAAACACCGAAACATCTGCCCCAGGACTGCACGAACACTGGACCACTTGGCTCCGAGCTCGCCCTGGGTCTACATGAACGGCGAATCTTTGCCCCGCCCTTACTGCGCATGCCCAGGTTGCTCTGAACAAGCTCTGAGGGACTGCACGAACAGAGCTTGAAGCATTGTAACCTTCCACAAGCTGAAGTTAGAAGCATCGAGTGTGCATGTGCAGGATCAGTAGCCCTCAAAAAAAAATCCAGAACTAGTCCCGAATGGTCCTGGACTCTCTGTCTGAACAGTCAGCTCTCGATCCACCAGTTCTGGCGCTGTCTGAACGCACAAAAAGGGGCGTGGTTTTGATAGAACAATCCGGAACAGTTCAGAACTGTCTATCCGAATGAACCTAGAAATCCGTATGGATACTATAATACCGTTCCCGCGGGTTTTCAAGACGCCAAGTCCGAATGCAGTGTCAAAAACGCTGCAAATCCGTACACAGCGGTTTATTATTTTGTAAAGAACACCCTTCTGTGACAGATCAAATCTCTCTGTATGATATCTCCTACTGTATAATATATATGTACTATTCTATACATAATTATTATGTAGATCTCAGACCCTCCACAGCTTAGTACCTAACCCGTATATAGTAGTAGTTAGTACATACTCGTTACTAGGTACATAATTACCTAAATCACGTGTTAAATGTTGCTAAAATAATTCTGTCCATGACAAGCAATACCTAAAATGGCAAAAAGTAACACAAATAATGAAGTTCTGCAGGGAAATTGTTGATGTGGAGTGAACAAATATTCAGTCCTGGTAGTGTTTCGTTCTCAGGACCTTGGCGTATCAGTCCGCTGTCCTATATCGCCCAGCTAGCTGAGGGAACAGTGATGTGCGATCTCAACACAGCTTGATGCCTGCATACACGCTGCTGTTTAAGGCAAATTGTATTGCGAATGTTATGGCAACATCTTAGAATGCTCCGGATGGTTTCAAAAATTCAGAAAAAAAACTACGAGGCTTGTCCCAAAAGTAAGGTCTCCAAGCTCCTAGAAGCCAAGGGAAATGTTTTTTCTCCTAAGTTGGTACCACTGCTGTGACCGTTAGCTCCTCCCCTTTCAGAGAAAATTGAATCCGGTCGGAACGGGCGATGAGTGCCTTCGTGGCACGCGAATAAGATGAGAGCCTCGACGTCATTCGCATCCACCTCCCTTTCTGTCCACACTCAGTGTGAGCTTCCCACGGTAGTCGTTTTCTTCACTCGCGTGGGAAGACACCGGCGACCATCGATCAGCAATTGTGTGACTCTTATGGATCGACTTGTATGTCAGTTAAAAATGTGAGAAAATGGTGCAGAGAATTTTCAGATGGGAGGACAAATAATATTCATGATGAAGCCAGAAGCGGGAGGCCATCTGTTTCGGACGATGTCCTGGAACAAGTTGAGTCTGCAATTCGTAAAGATCGAGGAGTGACCGTTTGAGAACTTTAAGGAATGTTGCGGATACAAATCATCGCTTCACAGAGTCATAAACGATCTCGGGTACCGAAAATGTAGTGCGAGATGGGTGCCAAAGATGCTTACAGAGGATCACAAACGCCAACCCATTGAAACGTCCCGCAAGGTTTTGGAGCTGTACGATGAAGAAGGAGCGGCATTTTTGGACTCAGTAGTGACAGGTGGTGAAACATGGGTCTACCACCTCACGCCTGAGTCGAAACAACACTCAATATTTAAAAATGCGGTAAAAACCCACCCCTCAAAATACAATTTTCCGAGATAAGGATACTCCGGACATTTCAGCCCCTATTTTTCACCCCTTAGAGTTGAGTGGTAGTGGCCGAGCTTCGACGACCAACTAGAGCGCAAACGGGACCCATATACCAAATTTTGTGAATTTTGGTTCATGGGAACAAAGGAAAAAGCCGCGGACGACGCATGGCGGATGGTCGATAGTCGTATTTTACGTCCCTTGAAACGTAAACCATCAAATTTTGTGGGTGGAGGGGGCGTTTAAAATTTATTTATTTTTTCATGGTCGATTCCAAAGGTTTATTGCTGTAAATATTAAACCAAAACGTAGTAGGTCAATTCTTTCCCAAGATAATGCGGAGTATTCATGGGTCTGAAATTGGTGATTTTTTTTCCCTCCATTCGCTTTTCTTTATGCTGTTTACTGTTGAGTAAATTCAGTTAGTCGGGAGAAATCAGGTATCTTCACTTGATATCATAAAATTACCTTCTGAATGAAGAATTTGTCAATAGGAAAATTTCGTCCCCCCCCCCTTTTTTTATTTTAAATACACAGAACTCTTGAAGCCTGTTTTCAATAATAAGCGTTATTGTTTAAATGAGGGTGATTAAAAATGCGACAAAAATTATGTATCAGATCTATTGACATCTCACTAGGCTGTTGGCCCAAGGAGGTGGAGCGAAGCCTCTGAGGCGAAGCTTCTCAATGCTGCCAACAACTCAGCATTAGAAATGGCGCCTTTGTACAACATATACAACAACGCATACAGAATATTGGTACACAAATGTTTAAAAATTTTCGTTCTTTTCGGTTTCATAGCATTCAGAATCCATCCCTACACATTGAACTTTAAATACGTATACGTTGGGCAAAAGTGATTTTGACATTTTCTGCATCCGTGTCGATTTCACCGTGTCTATGGGCCATATTTACCTTAACCAAAGATATCGTTTATACTAAGCTGTCAGCTGTATTCCGAATATTTCATTTTTCGAACATTCCTCTTGAAGGAACGCTTTTTGGTTTTGTTGCTGAACGTAAGGCGCTTGTGGTTTATCATTTTGAGAATAATACCTGTGTATTTGCTCAGCAAAAAATTTGTTGAACACCACCTCAAAAATTGTTTACGTTTCAGGGTGCGTAGATTCCAAAAGCACTGCGAAGTCCTTGTCACGTGGGTTTATTATTCTATTGGACATACGTGCAGAAATGTTGGCTGTTCATTTATTGTTTGTTTGGTGTGAATTAATTTAAATAGCTGTCTTTACGAACTAAATCACTCGCGACGAAATCGTGGAAACCCATTTCAAAGAAAAACGGAGTTATTGAAAAATAGTCTATTTCCACTAATACACGAAAAACGCAAAAAACACTGTTATACCGGTTTCTGTGATCAAACCATCGTCAGTAACACACAATAACTTATTGTCTAGTTATTGTGTGTTACTGACGATGGTTTGATCACCGAAACCGGTATAACAGTGTTTTTTGCGTTTTTCGTGTATTAGTGGAAATATACTATTTTTCAATAACTCCGTTTTTCTTTTTTTTTAGCTGTCTGATGGTTTCCACCAATTTTTACCCCCAAAAACTTCAATTAGGCTCCTATTTTTGACTAATTATCTTTGATCTTTGATAGTGCTATTCAGTTGTCTTGATTATCCTGTTATTACTTCTTCTAGTGTTATTATACAAATTTATGGTGATTTCAGACAGTTTTCCTGGTTTTTGACTAATAAAAAATGAATTTTGGGAGCTGAAGCTACGTTAGAACCTCAATTTTTCACTTTTTGGTCTCCTCGCCCTAAAAACATGGAAAAGGGTACCTCACAAGCCGAGTTTACAATGACTTTAAAGATAGGTACCTATTTTTATCCACATTTTCAATCATAACACCCTTGGGTGTATTCCGATCGGGCTGCAAAGTTTCGGGATGCAACTAGGGCCCAAATGGAGCATGTGTGCAAAGAAATAATTTTTTAGACCGAAAATAAAGGTAGATATAGACGATAGCGCGAACGGACATTGCATTTTGGTATATTATTCTGTGCACCGATTTATTATTTCGCACACATGGCTCCGTGTGGTCTCTAGTTTCGTCCTAGAAGGTTGCAGCCCGATCAGAATATACCCAAGGGTGTTACGGGTCAAAAATGGATATAAAACCAGGGTTTTTTGGTGTTTTAGTAACATGAGCTTGTGAGGTTCCATGTTTTTTAGGACCAGGAGACCGAATATGAAGCCGATTTTGACTAGAGTGGAAAATTGAGGTTCTACCAAAATTTCAGCCTTATATTTACCTTTAATTTTGGTCTAAATGCGTCTTTTTCCGCGCACAGGCTCCATTTGGGCCCTAGTTGTGCCCCTAGTGGTGTTTCACTAAACATGAGCTTGTGCAGTTTCGTTTTCCTTTTTTTTTCTTTTTTTTCTGCGAGAAGACCGAATGTGGTGTCGATTTTGACCAGAGTGAAGAATTGAGGTTGTAACAAAGGTTCAGCTCCCAAAATTCATTTTTTGTGAGTCAAAAACCTGGGAAATTATCCGAAATCACTATGAATTTGTATAATAACACTGGAAGTACAAGACAATTAATAACACCAGAAATACACTAAAAAAAATAAAAAATAAATGTGAAAAATAAATGTGTATAATAACACTAGAAATAACACTGTAAAATTTTTATAATTGCACTAGAAGTACAAGACAGTTAAATGGCACTATCAACGATCAAAGATAATTTATTAAAAATAGCAGCCTAATTCGAGTTTTTGGGGGGCCAAAATTGGTGGAAACCAACAATTTCACATTTATTTCACCATTATTTCACATTTCATTTCAATTATTTCACATTTCATTTCAATTATTTCACATTTCATTTCAATTATTTCACCATAATTTCAATTATTTCACATGGAAGAAACAGGAATATGAACAGCCTTCATTTCTGTACGTATGTCCAATAGAATAATAAAGCCATGTGACAAGGACTTCGTAGCTTTTTTAGTCATCCTTTACTAATTTCCTACCCCTACTTTGGTACCAATTCCACCCGAGCTATTTTTTAGGACGTCCCTCAGTAGTAAGCGACGTCTATGTATTTGATCTGGTCAGAAGTGGACATGACTCAGCCGAGATTGAAAAGAACCATATTGAAAACCGTTTCAGACCATCCTGAATTCTCCAAATCCGTGGGGAAAAAAACAAAATCTTGTGTGCGCTGCCCAGGCCGCAATTCTCAACCGATTTGCGTGGTTCTTTTTTGGTTAGATGCAGAAATCTGTCTAGTTCTAGAAGGGTGAAGGGGCGTTAATGGTGAAAAAACGTGGGGTTTTCGGCTAAATCTTGACCGATCTGCGTGTTTCTATTTTTGTTCGACGCAGAATTGTGTCTAGTCGTGCTGTCGCCAGAATTAAGAAATGTATTTCTTTAGTGTCGGGGGGGGGGGGGGGGGGAGAACGCGGGATTAGGATTATCTGTACTACAACTACCTGGCTCTACAATCTGCGGGGGATCATGGCCTCCTTTAACAATTTCAGCCAATAGCCTCGATTATGCGCAGTGGTTTTCCAGTCACAAACACCCTAGATTTCGCGAGCATCCTGGGTGACACCATCGAGCCAGCGCAATCTTGGTCTACCCGTTGTTCTTCTTTGGAACAGCGCTTCGTTCATCATCTTTTTGGGTATCTCCCTGTCTTCCGTTCGAGCGGCATGTCCTGCCCAGTGAAGTCGGTCTACCTTGACTAAATGAACCACGTCTCTTTCCCCGTAAAGTTCCATAACCTCGTGGTTCGTACGTCTCCTATTGTATTTCTCACCAACTCGCACGGCACCAAAGATTCTCCTCAAAATGATGCGCTCGAATCTTTGTAAGGCCGACTCATCATGGAATGTGATTCCGAGCTTGAATTCCATGTGACGCGCCTTGTGTCATAATCTTTGAGACAGTCAGGCTTTCTTTTGTCTCGGTTTCGAAGTGTGGTAGTTTTTACGGGATGGAGTTACTAGCACCACACTCAACCTCAACCCCCACCCAGGAGGGCCAGATCATTTTTGATCAGGGTTTCGGTCCCCTGGGTAGGCTGCTAAGGAGCTAGAGAGCCCTAACTACCCTCGCAGTGTCATTGCCATTGCTTGTTAGATTTTTCAAGACTACCCGGAATGAGCCATCATGGCAAGTTTTTCACCTGATCCTCATTCCGATAGTGGTGGTGCTGCTGCCCTCCACCATGGTCGTAGTTTAACGCCATGCCTGGGACCATTAGGATTATCTATAAACCACCATAAGGTCCGTCCACTGTAAATGGCACAGTCGATACATGGAGTAGTACTGCCCTGCGCTGCTTCGGCTGCGTCTCACTGTTGCGTCCGGTTATGCATGCATTACGCTACGGGACGTTTCTTTCTTCTGATTTGCTCTGAATATGCTGGTTGCAGAAGGTGTACGAGACAGCTTTTGTAAACGTATTGAAGATAATCAGCATTTGCCGTCAATTAGTGTACCTTGTTGGACAAAATAGTATTTCAAATTGGGTAGACATTATGAACTTCAAATTCATTTTTTCTACCCTTAACATTATAATTTAAATTCAACTACTCACTTCGTTTAATTTAAAATTAGAAAATGTATAATATGGTTTAAGGAAAATCTCATTTTTCTGAAAGAAATTTTGGTACACAGCTGTAGGACTTGAGGCGGGAAACAGCAGATTAGTGCGTAGCGTTGCTCAGTATTATCACAATTATAAAGTCATCTTAATCCACCCATCAGCTTTACCTGCCCTTGACAAAAATGCCCTTTCAATAAAATGTATTAACTCGTTATGTCCGTATCATCTCGTTAATGTGCTTGGTGTGTTGAGAACAGCCTTCACTTAAATGTTAGCAAATGCTCGGTTTTCTCGTTCTACCACGCAGTCTCTCTTATCCCCTTCAATTACAGCGTGAATGGCCAGATGTTGAGCCGGATGCCATTGGTCTGGGGCTTTGGGGGTAATGTTTGACAGTCAGCTCACATTTACTGATCATTGGACTGCGTAGTAAACAGAGCCATGTGGGCTCTAGAATTCCTCAAAAGGAATACTAGAGAGTTCTCCAGCGTGGGCAGCAATAGTACGACTCTACAAGGCCTTGTTGCTGCCTGCCGGTCCTTGAGTATGCTGCCGTTGTCTGGAGTCCCCTTCTGTCTTGTCCATGTGGCGCAGTTTTACCGGGTCCAACATAAATTCTTACGTTATATCGTCACAAGCTTCGCATCCCGCCTGCAGATGTGCATTGCTCGTCCTTGCTGGAAGCTTGTAACTGATATAATGTAAGAATTTATGCTAAAGCCGGTCAAACTGCGCCACATGGACAGGGCAGAAGGGGACTCCAGACAATGGCAGTATACTCAAGGGACCGGCAGCACCAAGGCCTTGTGGAGTCGTACTATTGCTGCCATGCTGGAGAACTCTATAGTATTCCTTTTGAGGAATCCTACAGCCCTCATGGCTCTGTTCGTAACGCAGTCCATGTGATCAGTAAATGTGAGCTGACTGTCAAATATTACCCCCGAGTCCCTTACCAATGGCATCCGGCTCAACATATGGCCATTCAGGATTGCTGTAATCGAAGGGGATAAGAGAGACTGTGCAGTGGAATGAGAAAACCAAGCATTTGCTAATGTTCAAGTGAAGGACGTGCTCAACGCACCAAGCACACAACGAGTTGATACAGACATAACGAATTGATACATTTTATTGAAAGGGCACCTTTGACAAGGACAGGCAAAGCTGACGGGTGGCTTAAGACGACCTTATAATATTGTGCACTTGAGACGAATAGTATTATTGTGCAAGCTGGTCCAGAGTGGTTTGGACTGTCCATATCTCATCTGGGAAATAAGAATTTTCATCCCACATATCGATACCCGTTCCCAGGCCGTTTTATGTGTGGATTTCTCCCCGGCAAATTACCTCCGTCTGCGCCCTCTGTCCACCCCCCCCCCCCCCCCCCCCCCCCCCCGTACAGCGATTTTCCTACTACTCCTGTACCTAGAACTAGATTTGTTGACCAGTCCCATCTCGTCCATTAGAGCGATCGATCGTCGTCTCGATGGCGGATCGTAATGATCCCGAATAGATGTTTTATTTTTCTTGTTATATTTTTTCTCATTCATTTTACGTCACTTTGCTAGCAGTTATTGTTTTAATTCGTTTTATCCCTACACGTCATATTACTATATTCAGGTTCTATTATATTTCTTATCTATAACTGTACGGAAATATTTCTCATGTATCTTTTAATTGGTTTCGCCTGAAGAAAAAATAAATAAATAAAATGTTCTCGATTGCTGAGTCCAGTGATTCCTTTCCCTTGTCTCTTTTGTCAGGCAGGCCTCCCCAATAAACCATTGAGTCTCTTCATGCCTGCTCAATTTTTGATGCGCCCAAAAAGAAAAAAGAAAATGAATGAAAAAATGCCTTGGCAAAGTTGATTGATGGATTTGGATGTGTTTTCAGGCTTCCAGCACTCCGCTTACACTTTCGGCATCGAGTCCCACATCTCCCAATCCAACATAAATGGAGCTTTGGTTCCACCTGCTGCTTTACTCAGCATCCTCCAGAAAGGACTGCAGTACACCGAAGCAGAAATCAGCATCGGAGAAGTAATTTGAAATATTATAAACAACTTTAATACTCAAATGGCTTATCTTTTCTTGCAGTTACCAAATAACGATGAGTCTCGCCATTTATTATGTACTCACTACGTGATTGTGAAGTATTTTAAAAAAATGTTATTTTACTGAGAATAAATTCCCTTGTTTTCTTGGGGTTTTGGCTCTATTACATGAAATGCTTTTGTTGGTTTGTACATCCTACCTATTGAATTCATGAATTTGACTCCACCATTTCGATGCCAACTGTTTCTCAAGGATGGGACTGAACAGAGAATTGTCGAAAGTTTATCTCTGATCGATGCGGTTATGCCAGACGTCGTTGCAAGCCGACAGAATCAGTTGAATCAAACACAGAAACCTCTTATCAAGAATGAGCCTCATGATACTAATGGAGAAGAAACCAAGAGTAAGTATTTGAACAAACTCGTTGTTGAAATATTAGTTACTGTGAGACATTAGGATGGTTTTTGTACTGTTGTGTCAGTTGCGTATCTGCGTACCCTCTTTACATCTCCCCCATAGCATCATTAGTATCAAACGTTGTAATTATAATGTCAATTTTTATTTAGCCGCCACGACTCCAGCAGTTACTTCCACAGAGCAGAGTATGGAAGTTGATGGGAGCATCGAAATCCCAGCGAGCAAGGCGACAGTTTTACGAGGGCATGAAAGTGAAGTGTTCATCTGCGCATGGAATCCAACTACAGACCTGCTGGCTTCTGGGTATGGAGAATTTGTAGATAAAAATCTGATCAGATTGTATTGTAAATCAGGTGGTATTTGTTATAAAAATTGAATCATTATGCGGTTGGCATGAACCTTGAATTCATGAAGTTGTTTTCCTTATAGGTCTGGCGATAGCACAGCTCGAATTTGGGACATGTCCGATAACATAACTTCTGGAAATCAGCTGGTGCTGAGGCACTGCATTCAGAAAGGAGGGACTGAAGTGCCAAGCAACAAAGATGTCACTTCCCTTGATTGGAATGTGAGTTGAACTTCTCCTACTTTATTTGAGGAAATATTAGAAACCGTTAAGGTGAAATAACGTGACTCCAGCAGGGCTTGAACTTGCAACCTTCTGCTGTCGCAGAAGTCTCTTACCAGTTGAGCGCTAAATTGGTTTGTGCTCTTCTGATCATCCCTCTGGGACATTAGAGACAGATTTTCTTTATACGAGTAGGAATTCGTTTAGAATTTAATTTATCCAACTTAACTAATTACTTCAACGTGCTGATTGAATCACTACTTCCATGTTCCTATGGAAGTATGGTGATAACCTCAAAAATAGGTGTTCAAGAAAACCATGGAACCTTGTTCAGAAGTGCTCAGAACAAGTTTCTAGACGGTTTTCCTCGTCATGTCGCTCCGTACCTACGTATGTTGGGATTTTAAATGGTCATAGTAACTTCCACAATATGTTGCTTTCTAGGTGGAAAAGTAAGGGAGTTATGAAGGATTTTCTAATTTCTCGATTTTCAGCGATAACTGCCGTATAAACGGACCAAAATTTGTGCGGTTGGTGCCAAAATGTCCGTTAGGATGTCTAGATCATGCCTATTGATTTTGAGCTCGATCGCATTCGATTTGTCTAATTGACAACAAACCCTATGTCAGTGGGTCCAAAATTCTCTAGTTTACTACCTAAATGACATTGGTGTGGTGTCTGAAAGTGAGGTTTCTATCAAGTATATTATAGTATTTCTATGCTCAGTGTAGTATATTCTTATGATCGATCAGGCCAACATGAGCAGCCATTTGGGCCACAGTGGTCGGCCTGTTAGACCGAAATGGGCGGCCTGACTGGCTCTCATGTTGGCTTGACCGATCATAAGAATATACTATACTGAGCATGGAAACATTATAATATATTTGCATAGAAACCTCACTTTCAACCACTTTCCGACACCACACCAACGTCATTTAGGTAGTAAACTAGAAAGTTTTGGACCCATTGACATAGGGTTTGCTGTCAGTTAGCCAAATCGAATGCGAGGCAACAAGCGCCAATGATGCAAGGTTGGCGTCAAGCCAACAGGAGCAGCCATTCAGGCCGCAGTGGTCGGCCTGTTAGGCCGAAATGGGCGGCCCCTGCCACCAAACTTGTATCCATACTATTATGAAGAACGTGGAAGTATTTTGTGGTAATCTCCGCACCGGAACTTTAAATTTACATTGAAAATAAAAACTTCCGGTGTTAGGGACATGGTGGATCCATATAAACAAAACCTTTGGAGAATCGGATTGGAGACTGCTGAGGACTGGGAGGAACTGCCTAAAGTTGAAGGCAGAACTCATCGTTTGCCTCTGTTTTTGTGGATGTTAGTCCTTCTACGATAGAGTACCTATGTGTCCTTTCACCTGAAGGCCACACCTCCAGCCCCACGGTCTCAACTCCAGGTTACCTGCTCCATTCCCCCCTATCTACGTCATTCATCCTCATCACTGTACAACTTATACCTAAGTACATTATCAATCACTATCCAAAGCATGTTTTTTAGTTCACTGAAGATGGTCAATGAATCGACCTTTCAAACCTGCCGCAGTTAGTTGCAATACTTCACTTATTTGCAGTGCGAAGGCACGCTGTTAGCGACTGGCTCTTACGATGGATACGCTAGGATCTGGAGGACAGACGGAAGGTTAGCGAGTACACTGGGGCAGCACAAAGGTCCCATCTTTGCATTGAAGTGGAACAAACTAGGAAACTACATCCTCAGTGCAGGCGTTGACAAGGTAAGGATTTTTGTCGTACCTACCTAGTTAAAAGTAGAAAACAACTGCCTTAGTTAGGTACCTCTACCTGTTTTATTGTCAGTACCTGTGCAACTTGAATGGCGTAAAAACGAGAGGGAGTTATTTAAACTGAGTTAGAAAGGGGGTGGGGGAACGAACTAAATCACTCGCGACGAAATCGTGGAAACCCATTTCAAAGAAAAATGGAGTTATTGAAAAAATAGTCTATTTCCACTAATACACGAAAAAACGAAAAAAACACTGTTATTACCGGTTTCGGTGATCAAACCATCGTCAGTAACACACAATAACATTGTGTGTTGTTACACAAAGAAAGAACTATTTTTTAAATAACTCCGTTTTTCTTTGGGTGGGGGAATATTAGCATCGTAATAACAAGCAACGTAATGCTGATGCATAGTTATTACGATAGAATGTTAATGTGTATTATCAAACTTTTTTAAATGTGATGGGGAGGGGGGGGGGGGGGGGGGGTTAAGGTTAGGGTTGTTTTCAAATTAGCTCTCATAAAATGTTACCTATCAGTAACCCTCATCTTGGGCCGGTTTTCACCAAAGATTTAAACAACGTTTACTTATACCAAAGATCTCAGGTGTTAAACACCGATGTCCGGTTTCACTAGCCTCGTTTAAGATAGATCAAGGATCAAAAGAGACAGGTCTACGATCAAAACTAACCATTCGATTTTGGGTGGTCAGCATCCTAAATCAACGATTTACCACTTCGCCATGTTGTTTGAGGGATTTCGCATTTGCACAAGCATAGTTGAGCTGTGAAATTTAAAATTAGCAATAAAATTATACAATTCCCATTGCAGTGAAATTCACAGAGGGCAGTCCCGCCAAATTTGAGAGAAATCGGACCATTTCTTAGTGAGAAATTGTTTAGGTACATAACCCACCTGCCTTGGTAGGCTCAGCAGGACACATTATTATTGATAATATGATGTAGGTACTGCATAAAAAATATATTTGATAACAGGAATACACTCAGAATTGTTGTAATTCTTGTGAACAGTGTCAACCAAAATCTGTTTTTCATTGTCTTGCAGCGCTGACTCAGTGCTGGTTTCCGCAATTTCGATAGCTGACAAACTTTCTTTAAAAAGTAAACGTAACACTACATTCAACAATATAAACAACAAACCAGAAACTGCGTTTTCAATCGTAATCACCCCCAGTGCCTCCATTTTGGTGGGCGAATGCCTCCATGATACTATTAAATTGGCATTTAAAAGTTAAATTTTATGAAAACATCATAAGCTTTGATTACACTTGTGAAACCCACTTGTCCTTGACCAACGCTTCTAATCTCCGATTTGATAAAATAGTGATGTATTTTAACCATGATTAGGACTTATTGGTGAAACCAGCCCTAAGAGGCTTGGCATATGGGTGATACTGCTATTGAGGATTCAGGATGGCAAACTGATGAACTTGATGAAAACAATGACAATGATTCATGTTGTTTTTAGTATAATCCAGGGCTCTAATAGAAATATATTTATAAATTGGCTTTAAAGAAAAGACACAATTATTGAATAATCATTATGTAAACTGTGGTTTAGGAATGTGGCGTTCAGCACTGAACAGATCTTTCAATTAAACGTATGTATCCGAACTGAACGGATGACCAAAGCGTAGAAGTTCTTACTGAACGGGCGATCCTCCCTCACTCCGTTTTCACAGCTCCTCAGTCCCATACGTTCATCAACCCCTCCCTTCGCTCCTCTGTGTTCGTATCGTCCGTCCCTTACCGTTCCCATCGTTCTTCCCTTCCTCGCTCGCAGGTTTCCTCCTTCAGTTCACCTTTCTAGCTTTCTACGAAGTGCGTTCACCCTTCACCTTGTTCTGTTCCAACAAAAAGTTTCGAACAAAGTGCGGTGTTGTTTCATTTTAATGTTTAATTTTGTAATTGTCCGATGCGTAGCTAATGATTTTGCATTTTATACCTACCAGGCTAGTCTCTGAAGCTTTTCTAATCGCATATATGTAGGTATTAACATTTTTCGTTCTGGTCTCCAGAGCGGAATCTGCACAATATATGACATGATTGAGCTAAGTGTGTGTCGGTATAACTATTTGGTATATTATTGTTGAATCAAACCTATAAACCCCGTTTTCGTGGTTTTTAGAGTGGGATAATTATGGGGACTCAGTTGAACGGGTGAACGTGTCTCAAAGAACGCATCCCAGAAGTGAGTGAACTGGTGGGAGTTAACTCCTGGAATTGAAGCATCTTACACATGTCCCTACTCTGGTTTCAGACTACCATCATTTGGGATGCTCCTAGTGGCCAGTGTACCCAGCAGTTCTCCTTTCATTCCGCCCCCGCCTTGGATGTTGATTGGCAAACCAACACCAGCTTCGCTTCGTGCAGCACAGATCAGTGCATCCATGTGTGCAGGCTCAACGTCGAAAAGCCCATAAAGTCCTTCCAAGGGCATACAGTAAGTTTTTCCAAAGCTTCTTTTCTTTTTTGTTGATGAACTATACTTAGTTTTTAAGCTGGTTATACTTTCATAGTTGTTACCCTGGACAAGGTAGCAAGGTTGATAGACTGTGCTTGACGGTAAAATTGCATTTTCCATTTTTTACCTGGTTTTCTAAATAACCTTCCTTCAAACCTGAGAAGTCAACTATGAACCGTGGAATCAAGAGGTAGCAGTGCTCAGGTGAACACTTTGTTCATATGACCTTGTTCTCCTTTGTTCTCTTTCTACTACACGGATGTAACCATACACTTCAACAAAGGTTTTTGTGGGTTTCCGAAGGTAGTACGACATGAAGCCGGCTCCACACATACGTATTTGCAGAGCACCGAGCGTAGTCCCAAATGTTCAGTAGACAGTAGCGGTGCGTGGGCTGTGAAAACGGTGGGGCACCAAACCAGAACACTCTTCTCTCTTCTCTTTATTTACTGATTGAGTTATATTCAGCAAAGGCTTCTCTTCCTGAACTTTTAATCAACACTGTCATACTACGAAAACGTCAAATCATGGGGTACAAAAATATAGTCAACTAAAATACAATGAAACCGGAACCGGACTGAACGCAAACACACAAAATTCGACGCAAAAAATAGAAAATTGACAACAGACTACGGAGAAAGCTAATGTGATTCACAAGACAACAAAAACAAATTGAGAGGCATAAAAGCATCTTCTCGTATCGAGATGACAGATTGAATCGAAGACATCGAATCGATTGTGAACAGGAACGATTATTGGGTGGAAATCAGATTCTGGAAACAGGGCCCAAAGTGGGTGCGGCGAACAACATTTTTACACGACTGAGCGTGTGTGGACGGACCACTTTTCTTAGTTGCCATGGGAACACTAGGTCCCATGGCCTGCCATTTTCGGGAGCCTAGGTTTCGGTTTCGGGACATCGATTACTGCTATATTACGATTACTTGCATGCATATCTTTGGAGCTACAGGGAAACTGCAGCTAACATGAAGGAACCACCATGGATGCTCTGCTAGAATATTGAGTATCCATAGCCAGAGAAATGTAATGGGTGGCTGTTAAACTTTGAAAAAAGCTAGGTACAATGTACGGTGGGAAATTCAATGTCAGGTGAACACATGGTTGGATTTTTTCCCCCTGGTGTTTTTGGGTACCAGGGCAGTGGCCTTATGGACGCAACGCCCCTGCTAGTAGTGTGGACATATGTTGGCTGTTGACCAAATCACGAGCATGCGGTGCTCCCGTGCTCCATCCAGAGTCGGTATTTTGCCCACATCAAAGGAGAAGAATATTCGCCAAGTGGCGAGCATCAGCCCCATTCACACATTCCGCTTCACATCTTTTGGATTTACCTTCCTTGAGATGATACAATTGAGTAAATTTACAACTGAAACTGTTGCTGCTGAATTGATAGAATTTAAAATGTTCTGCTGTTGCAAGTAGGTAAAGGGATATTTCACAGAATATTTATTATGCATTGCCAGTAAAATTTAAGAATAATAATTTTTTTTTAATCGTCAAAATCAAATTTTGATGCTAGAAGTTTTGGTTTGGTTTGGGAGCACTTTTTAAAAACAAACAAACACCATAGCTTATGTTTATTTTAGAATTGCCAAAATTCACATGAGGTAGAATTTGCACCTACCTACACTTTAGGCTGGTAAAAAATAAATTATATAGGATACCTCCCATCCCTGTCATTAAAAGTCCTGTGAGGGGCCATCTCCATGAAATCGTGATCGCCAACACGATTATTTGTCGCTCCCAAGACGAGCATGATGTTTGGCAAACCCGGCATGTGTGTAGGGATGGTGAATACCAAGTCGAGCAGCTCAGGGTCCGCCTCGGCGAATACTGGATGAGTGGAGCCGGCTTGAGACGTTCTTTTCCCAGTGACATAGTATTTTTCTGATCTAAAAAAAAACCCACCCATTGAAATGGGCACAATCTCATCAACAGAAATACCTGGGTATAGCCCGTTGTACTTTCAAATTCTGCTGTTCCCTTGTTTAGGTACGCCCTACCCCCCAGATATGGATATCCGATGCCTATCGATACTTTTCACGTAGTACCGATAGGTTTGGTGTCGATGCTTTCCATCTGATACCGATACCGATACTGGTATCAGAAAAATGTATCGGTATCAAAAGAAATATCGAAGAGACAAAATTATGGTTTAAAAAAATATTATTTTACAATAGCTAATAAAAAACGTAAAATCAATTATTAGATACATGAAAAGCTGAAATGAATTCTTCATTGAAAGGAAGGAGGGCTATTGCTTCTCCATTCTTTCTGTGTCTGCCGTGGCTGATGCCTCGCCAGGACAAATAAAAGAGAAGTGAAGAAGGTGGAGTTTTTTTCTCACTATTACCCAGCGCTTGTTTGTGAAATTGTGAGTATATTAAATGAAATAAATAATTAAATAAATAGGTACCTAGGCTTAAAAATAAATAGTCAAGGTAGGTAGGTAGGTCCAATTCGACTGGCTTCATTTTCACGTTAGTTACCCATGAGTCCACGACATGACCCATCCAATGTTGAATTTGAAATCCTTCTTTTGACAGTGAAGTTATTACAAAACAGAGGTACCTGTTCGTAGGTACCTAGTTTTAAATGGTTTCATACTTCGAGTAGTGACAATTTCCATTTAGTTTACGTACAGCGTTTTCCCGCTTACAGACAACTATTGATTGATGATACCGATCGGTATCGATACTTTACGTTTGATATTGTATCGATATCTGGCATTTGATACCATATTGATATCAGTGTCGTCGGTGTCGATACTTTCTCGGAATCGGGTATTCCTACCCCAAGGATACAACATTTCCTTGATTGTTTTATGCATTCGATTACATAGTTCGTCTGTATCCACAAATGGCCAAAATTGTGGATGAAACTTTGGAGCCCTGATCCAGTCGGTCACTCAAAACGAACTGTAGTTGACCAGTCTGACCACCAATCCAACCAGTCTAAGAATAAACTTGTTTTGTTCAGCTCCATTCGGAAAAGCAGACCTTTAAACGCTCTAAATCTCTGGCACAACGAGACAGAATTTTCCTCTGAAGCAAATTTCCTTGGTGTATGCGTCGACTAACACCTACCTTTTGACTCCCATGTAAACCAGCTGATGTCGAATCTGAACTCTGTTTTTGCCTCAGGCGGCTCCGCCCCTTAACAGACAGGAACACTACGTATGTTAGGCCCACTTTCACCAGAAAATTATTTAACGGTGTTTAGCCAAACTCCGTTAAACTTAACGTTGAGGTTTAAACCTGGAAAGGCAGCTGGCGTCTTTCACCCACCAAAACGTCGGTTAAACCCAGTTTGAAATAACAGAGTTTGCCTGACGGAGTTTAGTTAAAATTTCCAAGCAAAAGTTGGACAATATGACGCGCCGGGACTACAAACTCATCAAAACAACAACAACCACCACTCAGCTGATATCGATTCCCGCTTCCATTGTTCCGCTGTAATAATAAACCGTAAATTGCCAAAGTGATTTCTGATTTACGACGACTCCAGTCACGAGGGAAGGTACCTATAATATCATTGTGGAATACACAGTATAGAGTACATATCAATACAATGCCAACTCGCGCTAATTCATTTCACAACCGTATAACAACAAAACCAATATTCAGCTGTAAGCTAGGTGGCCATATTGGGATCTCACGGCTAACGGAGATTAGAGACGTTAACTTGCTGGATTTCGGGCGTTTAAACTCGAGCCGCCTCGGTGGGAGTTTAAACTCGCACAGAGCTCTGGTGAAAGATAGTGAGCACTAAAGTCCGTTAATTTGCAACCTCTTCCAGGTTAAACTCGTTTCAAATTTTTGGTGAAAGCCTTTCATGGCCCATTTCATTCTCGAGTTGGGTATGGCCTCTTATTTTATGCAAACTACTATAATATGGACACGATTTTCATAGTTAAAAAGAGAGCTGTTAGTATCCTAGCTGGTAAGCCGCCCTCTTCCTCATGCAGAGGATTGTATGAGAGAGATGATTTTAAACGTACCATGCAAGAACATCCTTGAAGCCTTTGTAACGTCATGCAAATACGTAGCCAACAACTCCTATGCTCTCGATCAAAGCCAATCCACGAGATATGGTCCGAGACCTACTGAGAATTCCCTGTCCGCAATTTGGAGCTGAATACAACGTATCAAGATCAGGAACCATTTCATCCTCCACTTTCAGCCCGCAGTGGGTTCCATTAACCTCCCAGCAAGACAACTGTAATATAAATTCAGAAACTTTCTCATAGAAAGTTAATTTTATTCTTCATCTGAGTCTTGTGTGGAGACCATCATCTAGTTGACAAAAATATTGTTATTTATCTACTGCTTATGGAAATATTGTTGACGTTTGCTAGCTGTATCCGTTACACTGTTAATTGGGTATCTGGCAATGAAGTGTTTATTATTATTAAATCTTTCTGTTTGTTCACAGAATGAAGTGAATGCTATCAAGTGGGATCCCCAGGGCAATCTCCTGGCCTCGTGCTCAGATGATATGACTTTAAAGATCTGGTCTATGAAACGAGACACTTGCGTGCATGATCTTCAAGCTCACAGCAAAGAGATATACACCATTAAATGGAGCCCTACAGGGCCGGGAACTGCCAATCCCAACATGAACTTGATCTTAGCGAGGTGTGTAGGAAACATTAAAGCCTTGTAACTCTACATTGATTCCCTAAAGTAATATTTCATTTCTTTATTACTGTCACCATTTTATCATTCTTTTTTGTCAAAGCAGTGCTTTATGAACATTTTATATTCTCATAAAATCTTGTTGTGTTTTAGCGCGTCATTTGATTCGACCGTTAGGTTATGGGATGTGGATCGTGGTGCATGCATCCACACGCTCACCAAGCACACAGAACCGGTTTACAGCGTTGCCTTTTCGCCCGATGGAAAGTTTTTGGCGTCCGGTAGCTTCGACAAATGCGTCCACATTTGGTCAACGCAGGTGAGTCGTGTAATAGTGAATATGGTGGTAGGTACTATAATACCATGACTTTTCACGGAATGCAGCACCGTCCTCAGCTTCTGAATTTGGGACAGTTTGTTCTACTATTCCTTGACAAACTTTAAAGCCTGGTTCACACGGAGGGACAGTGTTGTGGCAGTGTGTAATTTTATTGACCGTGACGAACATGAAGTATGTTCGGACAAGCAGTTCTGACCTGGGGGGGGTGGGGTGGGGGGGGGCGTTCAGAACGTTTAGTTCTCTGTCTGTCCGAACGCTTTTCGAACTAGTTCGGAACTGATAACCAGAATATCAACTCCTGAGTCCAGACAGTAATAACCTTATCCCTTCTGATCTATAAATAAAGCAGTTAAACAAAATACCAAACACTGAAATTCATGAAAAACGTAGACAATTTCCTTAACAAACTGTGGCCACTACCAGTGCTTTTACCTAAAGTGTCCTGTCAGTATCTAAGTTTTCAACAACAACAAAAAAAGTTTTAACAAATTCTTGTCATAATTCTCGAAATATTGGTCGATTTTATTGAAAATAATAAACCAATATGAATTCTTATTAGGATCCTTTTAACAGGTGAGCAAGTTTTGTTTAGGAGATTCAACTGGGAACTGAATTAACTAATCTTACTAGGTTAGATACCTATCTGTACCTAAGTAGGTACTCAATTCAAAGTAAGACTGCAAAGAACAACATAATTTTTGTCAAGGCATTTTCCTTGAAATTAACCAGTCTTATTCAACAACACTACAATCTCAAGAATGTAGTAAAGTGTATTGGGAAACAAAGTACAATCAAAGTGATCAAACTTTTGCTGTTATTCAAAAACATTTAATGCCAACTTCATGAACATACAATCAACAAGTAGGTACCAACAGCAGTACATAAAAGTATAAAATAGGAATATAGGTGTACATGTGAAAAACGGGTTTGTCGTCTGAATCACTGGATTGTTGATCACCAGTCTCATTTTCCTCTTTATTGTCAGTAGAACTTGAAGCATACATATTTCTGGACCACGAGTTCTTCAAGTAGTCCTCATGATCCAACTGAATGGTAGTTAAACAGGCAAACTTCAACTTTTAAACAATAGCAATAACCATAGAATACCTATACTTCGTAATAACAACATGATGAATAAGCAAACAAAATAATAGCAGAGGCCACAGGTAGAGTATAGTAAGGTTATAGTAAGGTTATATGAGTGAGATGTCTACTGCGCATGTCTCGAACTACAAGTTCTGAAGAAAATCCCGAACCTCTCGAACTGGTTCTGGGTGGTTACGAACTACTACGTCCGAACATCTAACTTACATTTGGAATCTTTCAGAACTAGTTCTGATTCGGTCCGAACAGCCAAAAACGGGTGTGGTCAGTTACGAACGGTTCAGAACTGCTTGTCCGAACATACCCATGGACACCCAAGTCCTTGACAACGAGAAATATTTGGATTTCTACTGTTGAAGTTGCAGTTACGTTTGTGTTTATAATTTTCATTTCTTGTTGAGCAGTTTCTAATAACTTGTCAGAAAAGAGAGATTGAGTTTATTACCTTTATGTCATAAGTATAATGTTACTTTTCTCAGTGTTGTTGTTGAGTTTGATGATGATAGGTAGGCATGCCACTGTTCAGTCCTGTCTGTCAATCCTGAAATTTTGAATTAGGGGAATGCACATTTCAAAATTTAGACACCGTCTCATTCCACGTTAAAAAATCATCTAGAAAACAAACACACTAAGATCGCATCCTTCACAATTGCACTTTGTGCTAATTTTACATATTTTCTTTCTTCTTCCTCCATTTTCTGTGTACCGTTGGAACGAATAAATTACTTTTCTGGTTACTTTCTTGGTACTTAACTTGTTCGTTATTTATGTTTCAGTCCGGTCAGTTAGTCCATAGTTACAAAGGCACAGGGGGTATATTCGAAGTCTGTTGGAACTCACGTGGTGATAAGGTTGGAGCTAGTGCGTCGGATGGAAGCGTAAGTATATTCTGTCTTTCTAAAGTATCCAGTAGGTGCGAGATATTTCATATTAAGATTCCTTTTCATACAACATTTCATCTTCGGTTTCAGGTCTTTGTTCTTGACTTGCGTAAGCTGTGATAGGCACCTTGAGCTCTTGGAATCAGAGATCTCTCGAGGCTGCATCTCCTCAACTCTAATGCACCCGGAGCAACCGATGACCCTTTTCCTTCAACTATGATTTCTGTTAACATTTTTCACCTTCCTTAGAGGGGTCACTTGAGTTTCCTTTTAAACTTGAATTGCCTGTTTTTCCTCGTGAGAAAGACAAGTCTTCGTGCGGCCCTCCTCATTCTGAATCGGCGCTGTCCACCCGAGTAACATCCGGGCTGTGTGTGAAGATGGAGTGGTTCATTTGGTGAAACTTTTTAATTGTAAATATTATTGAACAAAACTGAGCTAGATCGTGGTAGCACCGATTTTTCTTAGTACCCAGGAAAAAAACTGGATTTAAAAATTCACGTCGAGCAGTCTGCGCTTCTTTGTACCTCGGTCAAAGGTCTACGTTGGAGTCGAAGCGGGTATCTGTTTCGTATGGAATGCTATAGTTTATTTATTTCTATAAAAAAAACGTAAGGTGTGGGACAAAACCTGTTGAAAAATTGTAAATTTTGTATGTTCAACTCTGTGAAATGATGACATCTGAAAAGGAGAAAGCCGTATTTATGTTGTCATGTAACGCTGTAATTATTGGAGGTTTTATTAAATCAAATTTTGATCTCGGTTCATGACGTAACAAGCGTACGTTGTGAGTTATATTTCATCAAAATTGGTGAAATTGAATATGCTCCCACGATGGATATTAGGAAAACTCAAGCGACTGTAAAGTATCCATGCTGACGAGAAGATTCTGATTGATTGTTCTGTCACTATTATTAATCAACATCACAAATACGATTATTGAACATGAAGCCACATCATGAAACGTTGATGCCATCATTATAATGTTGAAAGTGTACAAAAAATTAATCAATAGAACAACTAGGATCCTCTGCAGCATGGATACTACACCGTCTAATCCATGTTTCATCCTAGTATCGTCTATGGTGATTGCGTAGGTATTGCAAGTCATAACATGGTCATTCCTAATGGTAAGTTGTAGATAAGAAAACAACTTTATCCTAGCCAATAACAACCAACGTCAAATGAACAAAATTTGGTCGGCAGCCGTGCAATCTCCTTTTTTGGATGTAATTATTTTCACAGTCTCCCTCCTGTTGTATTCTTTATATTTTTGATAATTTTACTTTTCATCGTATTAGTTACTTGTTGATCACTTTGAATTATTGAGAAAAAAATGTACGATTTTTAGTCAAAGGGAAAATAAAAACACTGGGGACTTGCACCTTTCATCCGCCGTTCTGCCGCTCATTGAGATTATTATGAATGTTTAGTTGTACATATTTATGCAAATTTTAGTGTGTAGAGAAATGCGCCCTTCTGCGTTATGGTCGTTATTAATTTTTATATACTAGATGTATTTCGTTATTATTGGACAAAAAAAGGCAATTCCTACAATCCCATCGACTTGGTTGTTATAACATAGCAAAATACCCAACCGTCAAACCCAGTAACTCCAATGGTTCAATCGTGTTATAAATTATACTTCGAAAATCCCCTACCTACCGATTTTTCTTGTCATAACTCACTGTGTATCTGATGAAATGTGCAAGTTCCTTGTCGTTGTCTATCAAATTTATTCTTAGATGTTGAATGATAATCGAGAAGAAGAATGTCACTCTCCCACTATGTGGGTGGTCAATTCATAGGTAACATCTGTACCTACGTTTCCTAGTGTCATTTTCTGAAGAACCTGCCAACAAAATGTTGTTTTTACTGTTTAATGCTATTATTTTTTTTCACTACCTTGAATTTTGTTTACTTCGATTGTAATTCTTGTTCAAGGCTTCCTTGAGAAATCGACTTCCTTCATTTTTCTATAGAACGTGCAATACTCTTTCTGATTTATTGGAATTCACATGTCAGAATCCTGAAGCGGGCCTCGCCCAGATCCGTCGTTCAGTATTAAAGAATTCTAATGAATACTTTCGAAGGAGTGGATTGTTTCAAAATTTACCACACTTGATTTCGCGTTTGAGCCCCAAGCATGTTCAGTGCCACATTTTATTTCCCGCCTTTTTCTTTCTGATGTTAAAAAATGTTCTGTGTCAACTGAGATCACAGGATAACTTGAAAAGGTTAAGAAATAAAACAGACAAACTTGTGTATGCTTGAAGTTTTGTAGAAAAAAAAATTATTATTTTTCTTGATAAATCGTGGTTTGTTTTAGCCCGGATCCCATTGTTTGCTAGGTCCATTGGCCCAGCTTTAGGTTAAATTACTAGGTACCTATGGCATACTTTAATGGTACTCCCCCCCCCCCCCTCCTCCTTGCACTCCTTGTCGTGAATTTTATGGTTGACGTTGACTACTACAAAAATTAAAGAGTTTGCAGCACCCTCACGCCGAAACGCAACCAGTGCTGTGCATGCGCACTTAAGACACCAAAAAGTTTGAAGAACCGTGACGATGAAAAATACCAGGATCTCACGGTGTCAGCTTTGAGATGAGGAAACGTAATTTAACCTTACATCTGTATAACGCTACCTACCTTCTGTTTTCCTTGGAAACTAAATGTCGAGTGTCGTATTCACAGCTGCTTCTGCGCATCTTTCTATGTTAATGCAGACTTGACGCCATGTGTGGACATAGATTTGTATGCACCACAGAGTAAAATGGATGAAAGAGAGGTTAACATAACGTTAGCGTGACTTCACCAGCCCGTAGGTGCCAAAGCTGAACGAAAACTGAACCGAAAAAGGTTAGCATCTGACTTCGGTCGCCCTATCTGCTATTTTCTGTTTCGGCGTGAGGGTGCTGCAAAAACTCTCTATTATATCTAATGCTCAACCATAATATTTACCACTTATTACGTGAAAACTAAGGGAAGAGAAGCCAATATTTTGACAATACAGTTTGTCAGTGATATTGCATGCCCACCTTATTCAACAGTAACCCCCTTCATTTGTTGTGTAGAACTCGAATATCGTGGAGAAATGTCCTGTCACTTGATTTTCTTGAGTTCCCGCAGCATGCACAAAATCAGCACCAAATTGGTAGTCCAAAACGTCACTTCTGAACCCAACACATCATTTGATATTTAACTCACTTGACAAAACTCAAGTGCTTAGGTAAGTTCTTAAATTAATAACTACACCACGCGCATTTTTAAGCCTTGAAAAATAATGAGAACGTACAAATGACAAGCATTGTTCTTAACTCGTACTATTTTAAGAGGGTAGACTTTTTTGTTTTTAAGGGAAACTTAATGATTCCAATATGAACATGCTGAGTGAATTACAGAACTTTTAACTCAGACGCAGATCTGCCACAAGTCTCAGTTTGTTCAGGGATTTTGTTAGATAATAATGAGCCAATCTAATTGGCTGATGTTTTGCAATGGGTGGAAGCGGGAGGATCAGAACGCTTGGAAAATGGTAGTTTGAAGAGCATTTTCAAAAATAAGCGGTATTTTTTAAATGAGGGTGATCAGAAGTAAAAACTGGCAAGAAATTACTTGATCAGGTTTATTGACATCTGACCAGGCTATTGGCCCAAGGAGGGAAAGGTTCTCAATGCTGCCAGCAACCTAACATTAGAAATGGAAACCTTCAAGAACCTTTAGGTATGAATAGAAGTGAAAGGGGGCAGGGGACCGTTCAGAACTTTGAGCTGTAACTCTGTCTTCCAAAAGCTTTTCGCGCTATAACGGAATTAGAATAAAAGCTTCCTACAGTTATAACCTTATACCTGTCTAACTGGTGATTTTTAGGAGAGAAAAGTAAGTGAAGGACGAGTTGGGCCAAGTATTGATTGGGTTTTAGAACTGCAGGTACCTAAGTACATACTAAAACAATGAAATGGATGGAGAAAGTCGGAAATTTCCTTATTTATATACACCACTGGGTGCTTTTACCTCGAGTTTTACCTTATCAAATTTTCAAGAAGAAAAAAAACCTAGGTAGGTACCTATTATTTTCATTAGTTGCTACATTGGGGTCATTTAGGGCCACCTGTACCGTGATTTTTGGAATAGTTACATACCTACTCCTTGTAAGTTTTCGAGTTACAAACCCTATTTTTCCCCCCTTGGTGATGACTCACGGAAATGCTGAGCTTCGAGGACTACTAGACCTCAAGTGGGATACAACAGTGTCATTAATTTAGGTCTAATAGTTTTGAAGAAAAATGAGTAGGTACAGGGGACTGACGGATTTTTTTTTCTATTTGATTTTCGGATTCTAGGTGCGTAGAATCCAATTATAACCTACTTAATGGGTAGAGGAGAATGAGTAGAACTATACAATATTTTTTTTTCAAATTTAAATTCAATAAAAAACTGTGCAAAGTCCTTGTCGCATGGGTTTATTATTCTACTGGAAATACCTACAGAAATTTTGGCTGTTCATTTATTGTTTATTTCATGTGACATAATTGAACTAGCTATTTCTGATGGTTTCCACCAATTTTGGCCCCCAGAAATACGAATTAGGCTCGGCTTTTCCTTTCAACAGATTATTTTTGATCATTGATAGTACTTTATAATTGTCTTGTTTCACCTGTTGATACTACTTCTAGTGTTATTATACAAATGTATGGTGATTTCAGACTGTTTCCCATGTTTTTGACTCATAAAAAATGAATTTCGGGAGCTTAACCCTCGTTAAAACCTCAATTCTTCACTCTTCGGTCAAAATCAACTTCATATTCGGTCTTCTCGCCGTAAAAAAACATGGAAAACGATACCTCACAAGCTCATGTTCATTAAAACCTCACAAATCCCTCGAAAACCCCTATTTTTACACTCATTTTTCTCCCACATCACCCCATAGGTGTTTGCCGATCGAGCTGCTGTGTTTCGGAGCACAACTAGGATCCAAATGGGGACCCGAACTGTGCGGAAAAACGACGAATTTTGACCAAAATTTAACGTAAATTTAAGGCTTTAAGTTCCTTAGAACCTCAATTTTCCACTCTTTGGTCAAAATCGACTTCATATTCGGTCTTCTCCCAAAAACATGGAAAACAATACCTCAAAAGCTCATGTTACTATAACACAAAAAGTACCTATTTTTATAACCATTTTCACTCATAACACCCTGTATCTCATTCAGGTATATTCCGATCTGGCTGTAAAGTTTCGGGACACAACTAGGACCCAAATGGAGCATGTGTGCGAAAGAACGACTTTTTTAGACCGAAAATGAAGCCAGTACACGTGATACAGCAGACGGACATTGCATTTTTCGAATCTACGCACCTTGAAACGGATAAGAAAAAATGTTGAGGGGGTGTTATAAAAATTTTTTGCTGAGCGAATACAATGGTGTATTATTCACAATAATTAACCAAAAGCTGACATTGAGTAATTATATTAGATAAAAATTAGTTAAAGGCTGATTAGATTTATAAAGTGAGAGAAATAGAACAGTGTCGTGAGTCTCTCCCGGGAACACTCCTCTAGCCAACTTAACTTCTCACCAAGATCCAAATGCAAAACTTAGTTCCGTCAATAAACGAAACGAGTGGGGAGACAAGCCACAGAACCCAGGGTACACAACCTGGGGCCCCACCACCAACCCCTAACAGGGGGTTGGAGGGAGAGGCTCCCTTTTCCTATAAAACCCTGGATCCTGCGACTTTAGCTTCATTCGACACTTCCTCTAACCAGCTCTCTCTTCTCTCCTCTACCTTGCTCTCTCTCCTCTTCTCTTAAAAGATTCCAGATGTCGGTGGTGGTCAGCCCATAACCGCCTAGGCAGAACCTCCTCCTCCAAAAGATTCCAGATGTCGGTGGTGATTCGCTCATAACCGCCTGGACACCTCTCCTCTAAAAGATCCCAGATGTCGGTGGTGATTCGCTCATAACCGCCTGGGCAATTTCCCTCACACCACCGTGATGCAATTTTAAATTCATCACAAACAGCATTGAGAATGTAAGGAAAAGAAATAGAGAAAAGAGAATAGTGAGAAGAAAGGAGAAGGGAAGAGAAAAGGTTTACTGACTGTCAGGATGTCAGATGTTCCGTGAAGGACTCTAAGGAGTTGAGCGCACGAATCCCCAGTGGAAGGGAGTTCCATTGTTCCCTACTCAGTGATTTACCTGCTACGTCATTTCTAGCGGGAACTCAGAAATTCAAATTTCACACTCGTTTTCTGCCACTACTTTCCGACACAAACAAATGTTAATTTCCGTTATTGAACGGAATTTGCCCAAAAAATGGGAATTTGTAACCCACAAAATTGCCCATTTGGCCAAAAATTTGTAACCCACGAAAATTTCCCATTGTATCGAGAGACGATGGCAGATCGCGTAGACAGATCTGTAACATCTGGCAGATCAGATTTACTGGAAAACGCTGTTTGTGTTGATTAGCCATTGGGTGCATGTGAGATGTACTCCCCCAGCCACTCTTTCTCATTGATCACTACAAGACTTAGGTTAGGGTAGATTAAAATATGGTGTCGGTGTAGAAGGAAAACAATGAAAATCGGTTTGAAAAGAGAAATTATAATGAACTAACTACACAAGTGAAAAATCAGGGGTCAGGGAAGTAAGTTTTGGCAAATTTGGCTCTCCATCCGCTCCAGTGCTTTCCTTTTGGTCGGAGCTTTTTGGGGATATAAGGAGGCATCGCGTCCCAGTATTTTCTCTCTTCCATCGGGTCCTGATCGTGTTCGAAAGGCCGTAACTTGGAGTCCATTTCTCGAGTGGAGTAAGCTACCTTGTAAATCCTCTCCCAGTCGTAGATCTCATACGGGAGCCTATGACGAGAGCGGTTGGAGTACATGAAACGGAACTCCTTGTGGAGCCAATTCCTTCGGTCTTCATCTTCAACATCTGCCAAGAGTCGCCGAGAAGGGTTTACGAAAGGTTTCATGTCAACGCCTTCCCTGACTTCTGGTTTATTCAGGTAGAACCCAAGAAGGTTCAGTATGACGGAGTCGTTCCACCCAACAAACTGGTTGTTGGTTAGCTCGCTGTACAGCAGCTGATTCGGAAGTGAAACACTAACATTCGTTCTCGTATTGGGGGAATTCAACTCTTTGTGGATGAGCGTTGTGTTCAGTTGGTAGAGGTTGAATGAAAACTGCCGCCCATCGGTGATGACCTGCTGGGACGTCAGAGGATACGTCAACTCCTGGTAAGTGGAGAACCCCTGGAATGCAGCTTGGGAATGAAGCCAACCAAACCCACTGAGAATAATATGGGATTTCAACCTGGACCTCGTAACCTCTTCAAGCAACTGGGGAGGGACGTTATCAACATCCGGCATATAGTGATAGGATAAGAGCCCATATTCGCATTCGTCACCGGGCCAAAACCCTGGAAGGTTAGTTCCAAACCTGCGAATCTCTTCTAGACCGAACTCAACCGACGGAGAGTAATAAGCTTCCGACAAGAACTTTTCCAATTCTGGATTGTCATCGGGGACCAAGTTGGTATCCAACTGACGGAGAGGTAACCTGGACCGAAGCTGCACCAAAGGACATCCCACGTATTGTATATGATGCTCCACGACTTCCGCCGGATCAATATCTACTGGTTCAGGTTTCTCTTTTCGTTTATTATCTTTCTCAAGCTTCTTTATCTTATCAGCTCGCTCTTTGTAGAGCTCAGCCGATGGGTGGAAGTTTCCCGCGAGCCAGAAAGCCTCGACTCTCGGACTGTAATCCACAACAGCATCCAACAAGTGCTGATACTGCATAGATAAACTGGACAGAAGTACGTCATTTATACGTTCAACCAACCCTTGGGTGGCCTTCTCTTTCGTGAGGTTTTCCCTACTCCTCCCTAAAAGCTCAAAAAGCATTGCTTCTTGCAGGTAAGGTCGTATCCTTTCCAACAACTCGTTGGCCTCATTGGGATCGAATCCAAGAAGTGACTGAAACGTCTTTTCATCAGCTTCAACGGACCGAGTTCTCGTGATGTACTTCACGAAGGGTAAGGAGTAGATTGGAAAATCGTTCTCTTTTATGCAATAACACCGCGTACCGTAGTAATGTTTCAGATTGGGGAAAAACAGCTTCTCCTCGACCGTGTCCTGATCATTGATACGATCCTTGTAACGATCTCTTTCTCGTCTCTTCTTAGCATCGGGATTCAAATCCAAAATCGGTGGATATTTCGGAACTGACGAAGGTGTAAGAGTAACGGAGGATGAACGCCTCTTTGATACATATCGCACCAAGTTTCTCGACAGCATGGTTCTGAAAAAATTGCGCTTTTACGAAAGATACATGCTGACACTCACCAAAAAACGACGGCTTTATTATTCGCGCACTCCTAAAACGTACCAAAATATAATTTAGTATTTTCTAATTTGAGCACAGTGCACGGCAAAGATTGAAACTGTTATCAGCTTTATCATTATCACTAAGGGAAGCGGCATGGAAGATCATGGATACTACAACGACTTGCATGGGTATGGGATTTCCAGAGCGCCTACAGTTTAGAACGAGGAACAACTACTCTAAGTTCTACCTTGTGTGTAACTTTGGGAAGGGGTTTCCAGAAACAATGTGGTACATGCAGGGGTCACAAAAGCGATTTATATTATTGGTTTATTATTTTCAATAATGAACCATTGGAATCGAGCATGAAAAAAAATTCTAAACCCCCCCCCCCCCCCCCTCAACATTTGATGGTTTACGTTTCAAGGTACGCCATACGCCATACTGGCCACTTTTCTTAGTTACCATGAAAAAAATTGATGAAATTCGGGTTATAGGTTCCGTTCGGGGTCTAGTTGGTCCTCGAAGCTCAGCGTTACTGTCAGTCATCTCTAAGGGGTTCAAAATAGGGGTTGACATTTTCAGAACGCCATAGCTCGAAAACTTTTGATTGAAGGGTATGGTTTTTTTACAATATTAAATTTGTCTTGAGCTAAACAATTTTTTGATACCACCCGGAGCATTGTACGTCCAGCCGTTCGTGTGCACCAAAAAGCTTCGTCAACACGATTGTGAATCAAACGGTATAAATCCAGCCCAGATATCATCACTGGGGAGCACCTGATTATAATCAAGGATGGCTGTATGACGTGGAGTTGGTTGTTCTGCAATATTATTTCATTTGATAAGTGATGGACTATTGGATTTTGTAGGTAGGTACTTGTGAAACTTGAACAAACGTTGAACTATTATTGATGGGTAAATTATTACACAACAGTAAATTATTACACAACGGTTCATCTACCAAGAAGGGGCTGGATTTTGTTGATCGGTACTTTTGCAACTTGAACAACCGTTGAAGTATTATTGATGGGCAAGTTATTACACAACGGTTCATTATACTTGACCACGAGGGTAGGTACTGACCACAGAAAACAGCGATCTACACAGAAGGAGCATCTAGTTCACTCCACATCAACAATTTTCCTTCAGAACTTCATTGTTTGCGTTTCTTTTTGCCATTTCAGTTACTGTTTGTCATCGACAGAATTATTTTAGCAACATTTAACTCGTGATTTAGGTAGGTACCTAGTAACGAGTACGGGGTTAGGTCCTACTAACCTACGGAGGGTCTGCGATCTACATAATATGTATAGAACAGTACATATTATATTATATAGACGGGTTATCTATACAGAGAGCTGTGATCTGTAACAGAAGGGTATTCTGTACAAAATAATAAACCGTTGTGCAGGGATTTGCAACGGTTTTTTTTAAGAGCTAGATTCCATTCTGAGAACATTGATATCAACCGCCCTGTCCTACGACAAGTATGATTTTTGAAATCTTCAATCAATTCTGGCATCACAGTGGGCAATGGTTGACACGTTGCAAAATGCTGCAATGGTTGCATAGAAAAAGTACTATAGTCAAATCCGCTTATTGTGGGCACGTCCGGACGAGACCCATTTGCCCACATTAAGTGGTTGCCCCCTTAAACCGAATTCGGAGGAAAGTCTTTTTAAAAAATCGAAAACTTACTAAAGTAATGCATTTCGCAAAGTAAACACAAGTTATTCTATTATAAATAATTCGGGTCAAGAAAACATTACTTAGTGAAATAACAGGTGATGGCGTGTTGTCTTGACATATCAATGCGCGTTTGACTGACCAATCAGCGCAAGATTCGAGCTGATCAGACGGACTACTTTCATTGGGAAAGTACCCAATTTCATGAAAAACTTCCGCAATGTTTCGGTACATTTTTGTGCCTCTCCTGGCGTTAGGTGGATCAGTACCCCGATTTCCATCAGCTGGGTCAAATGAGGACAATCATATTTGTCCTCCGAACTGCCCACATAAACCGACCTACTGCCCCCCATTACCAGGGTTTTTCAACACTTGTTTACATACACTGGGATCCGGAACTGAGCGTTTGCCCACAATAGGTCACACTAACTGGTGGCCTTATTTTAGGACAGTGGGGTTGGTTTCGAAATTCTCAGGATGGAATCTACTTTCATTTAAAAACGCTGCAAAGCCCTTGTAACATGGGTTTACTATTCTAGTGGACATACCTACAGAAATGTTGGTTATTCATTTATTGTTTCTTTCATGTGCTAATTGAAATAGTTAATTTTGATAGTTTCCACGCATTTTGGCCCCCCAAGAACTCAAATTACGCTCCTTTTTTCTTTCTTTTTTTCTTCAAAGTGTCTGTGATCATTGGTAGTGCCATTTAATTGTCTTGATTCATCTGTTAACACTTGTTCTAGTGTTATTATACAAATTTATGGTGATTTCAGACTATTTCCCAGGTTTTTGACTCATAAAAAATGAATTTTGGGAGCTGAACCTTCGTTACAGCCTCCATTCTTCACACTGCTAAAAATCAACTTCATATTCGGTCTTTCCCCCCAGCCCCCCAAAAAAATATGGAAAACGATGCACCACAAGCTCTTGTTCACTGAAACCTCGAAAAACCCTATTTTTACACCCATTTTTTTCCCATAACACCCCTGGGTGTATTCCGATCCGGCTGCCGAGCTTCGGACAAAACTGGGGCTCAAATATGTTCCCAAAGGACCCAAACTGTGTGCGGAAGAACAACGATTTTAGACCAACATTTAACGTAAATAAGGCTGAAACACCGTTATAGCCTCAATGTGCTAGTCTTTGGTCAAAATCGACTTCATATTCGGTATCCTCGTATTTCTCCTTCGGTATCCTAAAAACGTTGAAAAAGATACCTCAAAAGCTCATGTTACTAAAACAACAAAAAACCCTATTTTTTTTCACCCCTGGGTATATTCCGATTGGGCTGCAAAGTTTCGGGACACAACTAGGGCCCAAATGGAGCATGGATGCGAAAGAACGAATTTTTTAGACCAAAAATGAAGTAGTTATGCATGATATCGCGGACAGCGCACGACGTATGGCGGACGTACATGGCATTTTTGGAATCTACGCACCTTGAAACGGAAAAGAAAACATCTTGAGGGGGTGTTATAAAAATTTTTGCTGAGCGAATACAGCAATCCCTCAACTTTCACGAGGGATGCGTTCCTGAATTCCTTCGCGAATGTCGAAATCGCGGATGTTGAGTGTATACAGCAATGTACTAGGGGGGGATACGTTCCCAAGGTTCTCCGAAAAGGTGATAATATTGACTTTATACCTCTAAATTTCCATTTTTATTTCTCTGAACCTTCCATAAACACACATAAAGATGAACTAAAGTAAATTATATTTTATTACATACATATGTATAACACTTTTTATCATAAATTTGGCTATTTTTTCGAAAAAAACTAGTAATTTTTTTTTTGACTCGCTTCCTCTCTCTCAGCTTCCTTTTGGCCTCTTTGTAAGGAGCTGCAGGGGCCTTGATGGCTTCCTGAAACGTAAAAGCTCTGCTGGAGTCCGGATCGATCTGTGTAGCCAAACTCATCATCTTTGAAGCTAGCTTTGAAATCCTTACAATCCTCGGAAAATTTATGTTTCAAGTGTTCAACAATTTTCATTGCCTTGGCCTTAATGAGTGACGTTGAAACAGTGTATCAGTCAATAGTCTATCGGAGTCAATAACGGTTCATAGACCGACGCGAAGATCTGTGAATAACAACAACAACCAGCCATTCGCAATTGTTGAGTTCGGGGTTCTCGAGGGAAGAAACCTCTTCGCGAATGTTGAAATCGCCTATGTTTAAAACGCGAATGTCGCGGGATTACTGGACATAAGTGAACAATACAGAATAATAAACCAAAAATAAAATAATTAGGTACGTGGGCATGATGAAAACATGGCCGCTCCTGGATTTCTCCAATGCTTTTGGGACTATCTGTTTCAAAACCTTACTTCATAAGCTCAGTACTCAATACTCATTCTCGTCCTCGGCAGTTAAATTCATCTCCTCATTTCTGCACAACCATTCTCAGAGTGTTCATACTTCCAACAGAACTTCTACACCCCTTCCATTGCACTCCGGTGTGCCCCAAGGATCTATACTTGGGCCTCTATTGTTTTCCTTGTACGTCAACGACCTCCCTAAATCTTTAAAATAGTCTAAGTGTCACCAGTACGCTGATGACACTTAACTTTACTTGTCAAGTTCACCTGATCTATTACCCCTAGCAATTTCTCAAATCAATTCAGACCTCTCCTCTCTTGCAACATACTCCCACAATAACTCTCTAAAACTTAATCCTGGAAAAACCCAAGTCATTGTATTCTCCAAATCTAAATTAAATATTAGCTCATTCCCTAACGTCACGGTCAACTCAATAATCCTTCCTTATAGCTCTTCCGTCAAAAATCTGGGTGTCATTCTTAGTTATGATCTCTCTTGGGAGCTTCATACTAATTACCTATGCCAAAGAGCATATGGTGCTTTACACACTCTCAAAAAATTATCGTCATTCACCCCATTTTCTCTCAAATCTCTGCTTATAAAATCTCTTGTACTTCCCCCGGCTTGGGTCCTTCGGGGAGCGGGCACACAAGTATCTGAGTAGCCTGTCATCCTTTTGATCTTCTTCTCTATCTTTTCATTTCCTCTCACACTTTGCTTTTACTTCACTTCCACTTTACTTTACTTGGTATCTTTTTCCTTCTTGTGCTTCCTTATTTCTTACTTAATGATTAAAAAAAAATTTCTTATTTTTATTTTCAACTATTAAGCAACTATTCATGCAATTATTTTCTTATTTTATTTCCTGGTATACTGTTGGTAATTCATTTATACCTATATTGCTTCCGAGTCTGCGAAGCAGCGGAAGCCTTGTGTTCACTTTCGTGAGCCAAAAAATTTTTGTCTTCAGAAATCAAAATTTCCACTTGCATTTTGCGTTTCAAAGCCTACTGAACAAATTTGGTTCCGTGTCTGTCGGTCTGTGAGTCTGTGAGTCTGTGAGTCTGTCCGCATTTCCTTGTTACAGCCATAACTTCCACGATTTTGAATTGATTCAGCTCAAATTTTGAGGGATGGTGCGGATAAGGCCCCTTGAGGTCCCATACAAATTTCAACATGATTGATCCAGCGGTACGCCCTGCGCATGCGCTAACGTTAAATTCAACAAACACGCATAACTTTCACAATTTTTATTCAATTTCGCTCAAATTTTCAAGGGTTGTTTGGACAAGGCCTAGTGAGTTCCAGTATGAATTTCAGCATGATCGAACCCTCGGTGCGCTCTGCGCATGCGCTGGCGTCAAATAGATTCAATTTCCTTGTTACAGCCGTAGTAACCAAAGATTTCACCCAATTTCAATGTAATTCTCAGGGATTAAGCGGGTAGGGCCCATTGAGGTCCCATATAAATTTCAACATGATAGAGCCAGCGGTTCGCCCTGCGCATGCGCTCTGTCTGTCTGTTTGTCCTTCTATGCACGGCCAAACGGCTCGACGGATATCGACCAAATTTGGCACGAATATCCAGTTGGCTCCCAAGTTGTGCAACATCGCATTTTTAATTCCCTGACCATAGCGGAACTATGGTCGACCATGGTCAACTCCTGAATGGCTTGACGGATATCGACCAAATTTGGCACGAATATCCAGTAGGCTCCCAAGTTGTGCAACGTCGCATTTTTAATTCCCTGACCATAGCGGAACTATGGTCGACCATGGTCAACTTCGTTAATTGAAATGGTAACCCCTATTTTTATCGCGTATTCGTAATCTACGTGAAATTCTATCTACGATCGACCCTTCGGACTACCCCCGCGGTCGACCTTAGCGCATCCATGGGCCCCTCCATGGTCGAATCCCGAATTGCTCAACGGATATCGACCAAATTTGGCACCAATATCCGGTAGCCTCCCAAGTTGAACGTAGGCGCATTTTTAATTCCCTGACCATAGCGGAACTATGGTCGACCATGGTCAACTCCTGAATGGCTTGACGGATTTTGATAAAATTGGGCACAAATACCCGGTAGGGTATGGGATTTTTCCGTCGTTTGTTGGTTCCACGATACTGCGTACAGCGAATCTCGGATAGCGAGTGAAGCGAGCGGTCAGGCTAGTTATGTATAATGGACGTAATGTATTATGGAAGTCATGTTATGTATAATATGTATATTTAATGTAATGTTATGTAATGTAATGTTATGTAATATGTATATTTAACGTTATGTAATGTAATGTAATGTAATGTAATGTAATGTAATGTAATGTTATGTTATTTTGCTTCCGAGTCTGTTCTATTTTATAATGGGTCACTCTGATTGTGACGAGGAAGCTCCTGTGCCATCACCTTGGCAGTGTATTTTAATTGTAATTTGATATGAGTAATTCCACTGGGTTACGCTAAAAGGGAACTATTATAATGTTCCTATGTACCATGACTAAATAAATAAATAAATATCCCATTACGCCTTTTTGGTGGTATCTATTACTAATAATAATTATAGGTTCAAGCGTTCGAAATTCTAGGAATATTTTCTGAAATTGAGAAAAACATTTCAACAAGATTTCAACGATCTGTTGAAAACCGAACTTTTCCAAAGTACCTAGTTGCCTTATTATCCACTCTCATGATGTTTCCACAAAAGTCGCCAGGGTGCAGCACGAACGCACAGTTGTAGCATCCACGCCAACACCTCGTCGGTCGCTTGTTTTTTGTTCGACAACTGATGTGTGAAATGGCTGCCGGATTTTACTTTGAGTAGGACAAATTTTCTTGTTGTTTATCTTCTAATTGACTTCTAAAGTCGGATTATCAAAGTGTTTGTTCAACGGTGCCTGGTTCGAGTGCTTGGGAATAAGCTTACGAAGAAATTGCAGTGCCGTAGGCGGTGAACTCACTGCATTTCGAGCAGAGCGACTGATTCTTGTTGCGTGTTCTTCAAGCTTTGTATGTCTTTCTGTAGCGTCTACGTAGCTTCTTGAAATATGTCAAATTCTACTGCGCCAACTGCTAATAATGCGGAAGAAGAAACGTTGTCTATTGTAAGTTTATTATCACTCAGGGAACTCTGAAACTGGAAGTCTGAAATTAACACATTTTCATCATACCTATTCGATGCTTTTCTGTACCGTTGCAGGATTGGGGGAGTGAGAAATTGAACAAAGCTCAGCACACCATAGATGAAAACAAATGGGACATCGAAGCCTGGGGCGTGCTTATCCGAGAAGCCCAGAACAGATGGATCAACGATGTCCGAACGTTTTTTGAGCGTCTTGTCAATACATTTCCTACATCTGGGCGGTACTGGAAAATTTACATAGAACAAGAGGTATGTAGATTAGAGATGTGTAAGATGCGTTTAGTTCCAGGAGTTAACTCCCACCAGTTCACTCAGTTCTGAGATGCGTTCTTTGGGACACGTTCACCCGAGTCCCTAATTCAAATTATCCCGACCTAAAAATCAAGAAACCGGGGTTTTGATTGGTTTGGTTCAATAAAAAGTTATACAGATTTAATAGTTTATTAATATATATTTTCATGCAAAATCACAGTGGTTTGGAAAATCCATCACAATCAAAAATTTCGCAAATGCCACTGGAGTCTAATAAGTAAGAAGCCTCACTGACGATCAGATATGAGTGGAGAAGGGAGGGGTCGATGAAGGATGAAATGGTGGGAGTTGGAAGGGGAACACGAGGAGTTAGGAACGGGGCGAGGTGGAAGAACGGCTGAATGGTTGAACTGAGGAGTTATGAAAATGGAGGAACGGCGAGCGTGGAAGGGAATGGTACGAACGTAGAAGGGCGAAGAGAGGGGTTGATGAACGGATGGACTGGTGGGACTGATGATGAGGAGTTGTGAAAATGGAGTGAGGTTAGGATCGCCCGTTCAGTGAGGACGTCAACTCTTTGGTCATCCGTTCAGAAATGGAGTGAGGTTAGGATCGCCCGTTCAGTGAAAACGTCAACTCTTTGGTCATCTGTTCAGAAATGGAGTGAGGTTAGGATCGCCCGTTCAGTGAAAACGTCAACTCTTTGGTCATCCGTTCAAAAATGGAGTGAGGTTAGGATCGCCCGTTCACTGAGAACGTCAACTCTTTGGTCATCCGTTCAGAAATGGAGTGAGGTTAGGATCACCCGTTCAGTGAGGACGTCAACTCTTTGGTCGTCCTTTCATAAATGGAGTGAGGTTAGGATCGCCCGTTCAGTGAGGACGTCAACTCTTTGGTCATCCTTTCACAAATGGAGTGAGGTTAGGATCGCCCGTTCAGTGAAAACGTCAACTCTGGTCATCCGTTCAGTTGGGATACGTTCAACTGAAAGATCCGTTCAGTGCTGAACGCCATTTCCCTAATGTAGATAGAAACAACTTGATTGTAGATTTGGACCCGAAATATTGGCCATTGAGGATCACCATAGTTAACAATTCGTTTCTTAAGGCAGACGTAGCCTCTCAAGTATATGCACGTAAAATTTTTAATGAATTGAGTAATAATTATATCCATCTCCCCTCACTATGATCATCATTGTAGATTCTCAAAATTCATTTTATTTTTTCCAGATGAAAGGGAGAAATTTTGAACGCGTTGAAAAGGTATGTGAAGTGTCATATTATGTCAACCCCTTATTATACCTTTATCGAACAATACATACGTTTCTTGCAAACGCAGGGAATTTTTTATTTCACAGTGTTTATGAAGCGAGGGAGATGGTTTTATTGCGTTGATTTGCTGAGGATGTGTCGAAGTATTACTTTTGTATATATTCACTTACTTTAAATTTTTGCTCACTATCAGATTGCAGTGGCAATCGTATGATGCTTGTAGTTTTTTGGAGTAACTTCGAGTAATCGTTTTCTTTAAACGGAAGAAAAATATTCAACATTTCGTACTTTCTGTAATAAATTATTATGTATACTTCAGCAAATTCATCCCAGTAAGGCCATTTTCTGAGCCGACTACCATTTTAATCCTTGATAAGAGTTTTATACACTTACGTGCTACGTCGGAACTAGTTTGTCGACGTACACAGAATTTACTGGAGTGATGTACAACTGTTGTGCTAGCCAGTGGCGTGGAAATACAGTATGGCAAATTATTCTCAATTAATTTATTGGTAAATCTGGGTACCAACTGTTACGAAAAAACCAACTTTATTTTGTTAGTAGCATAAGCAGTGGGTTTACGGTCAGCTTTTATAAGCCCTTATTGTGGGTAGTGAACATTTGCTGTGTCCTACGTGCCGCTGTGAGGTGAAAAATGTCGAATTTCGCCAAAACGTTAAGGCAGACACGTTGATGAAAATTTGGAGGAGATTTGGAATTTAGAGGGTCAAAGATCGCGTTGAAAATCGCCAGCAGTACCACGAACAGCCGAAAACATATTTTACTAAAAGATAGTGGATCAAAAACACTAGGAACGTATAAAATTACTTGGAAAAATCATCAGAATTGCCAAATAGCCACAAATGTTCTCTACTTCCTTACCCAACCTGAAGGGTAATCGGAAAGTAATGCTATCTTCCTGAAGGAGAAATGTCCGGAACTCACAGTTTTTATGGGTGCTCGCTCAATCTGATACCATATCAGTATGTTTCAGACAAATGTGTATGTGTGTACGTATATTATGTGTGCAACCTGTGTACAGGAACAGATCTACGAATGTGGTTTAAAAAAAGAATTGCCGTTCGGAGGCTCGATTTCTATTCACCAAAGAAAGCTCTCATCAAAAAGGCACCCGAGTGCATATTGCTAGCAATATTTTAATAACTACACACTGTATTATAATTATAAGAACAATTTTCTCTTGAAGGGGATGACCCGTTGTAGTACTTGGCCACCATATTGTTTGAATGTGGGTAAGAAAAGTAGTGTGATGCCTCGCATGTTTGTTGAAATTTCTCTGTATAAACAAGCAAAAACGGGGAAATATGCGAATTGGACAAAACCATGGAAAACAGTCCAGTATTGGATTCTTCTTGAAATGTGGGTGCGTATTATCCCCTACCTGGATCTTGACAAACAAAACTCCTTTACTGAATTAGGCGTAGGTAAAATGGGCCATTTTTTTGGCTTATGAATTCCCTTTTTTTTTGCCAAATTCTGTTTAGTTACGAAAACTAACACTTACTGACCACATAATGAGGTGTTTGTTAGAAAGTCTAGGCAGAAAATGAGTGCGAAATTTGAATTTACGAGTTCCTGCTAGAAATCACGTATCAGGCAAATCGCCGAGTAGTTCAGCTCAAATCCTGCTTAGAGCGCCAGTGCATCACTTTAAACGTACAGAACCATAATATGGATGGGTGGAATGCAAATATATAGATACATTTTTTTTTAAATCCTAAAAATCAAAACGGGGAGGATTACAAAAGTCACAGCAAAGATTCTTGATGGTTGCCAACAAGTTTTGCCATTTCTAATGTTGGGTTGTTGGCAGTATTGAATACCTTCAGCTTCGCTCCGCCTCTTGGGGCCAACAGCCAATCAGATGTCAATAGACGTGATACATTTTTTTGCCGCATTTTTACTTTTAATCACACTCATTTTTAAAAAATTACTTATTTTTGGAAACTGGCTTCAAACTACGATTTTCCCAAGACTCCTGAATAATTTTTTTTTCCAAACAAATTTTTGACAAAAATGCCCCATTGGTTCTTGGAATTACCAGTGGTTTTGACAGTCAACTATTTCTTTGGTTTCTAAACTATTTCCTTCTGTAGGTGTTTCTCTCTTTAATATGTACATGGTACCTTCTTCATAGCAAGTGTCAGATAGAACTGTATGGATGCAGTGTTTCATTTGAGAGATTGTAGGTAAGAGGCTTCTCGATGAAACCTTATGCAGAATGTTAGGTGCATTGGATACGTTTACAAGTGGTGTGTATATGGCATTGGTCTGTAGTTCGAACATTCTGTCATAACAGGTGTTTTGTGTGTTTGCTGTTGGGGTTATGATGTTCTTATTTGTTTGAGATGCGATTGTACCTCTAGAATTTCCGATAGGAAGTGCTACTTATGTACTTCTGCCGTCCTCCAGTTCAACCGCCTTAATCTTCTTTATGTTGTTTGTTTTAAACAACCCATTTGTCATGATGCGTAACGGAAGTAAACATCCGTCGTTTTAGCCAATAACATCGGTCTCATACCTATTCATTCGAGCTCGAAAACGAACGCTGTTGAACGAATATGCCGTTATTTTCGTAGTTCCGCGCTTGATAGGGGATGATTGTGACAAAAAATCGTCAGCTGGGAATTGATGTCAACTACCAAAGATCGATAGTTCTATCGGAACATTAGAAATCGCCATGGACGGGTGTTTCAGCAGTTATAATATTTAGTTATAAGAGGACAAGTCACGAATCGCTCTGTGGAAACTGAGTGCTCAGTTATTTGTATCAACGTATCTGGTAAATTGTTGATACCCTTATACCTAGGTACTTAAACGTTAATATGGTTCATACTTCGCCTTGAAGAAAAGAATGGTAAATTTTGAATCCAAGAATGGTAAAATTGTTTCAAAATCACCTCGAATTCTTGAAAGAACACATTTCATGGATTCGAGGTTTAGTAAATTAAGTTAAATCATGCAAGCTTTTGGCAATAGACTTCGGATTAGATCCTTTGGATTACTTGGATCATGAATTATGAATAAATTGTTCACGTAAGAGTACATCGAAGTCTTTCTCAACTTCCTTCAAATCCTTCTATTTCTTCATCTATTCTTTTCCTGCGATTAACTTGTGTGAGTTGTGGAGTATTTGGAGCTTCCATCTGGGAGGAAAGCCCTAGTTGGAAGCATTAGTTAGAATCGGTCATGATAATGTCCTATGCTATGTGTATATCCTACCAACATCACACACATCAACATTAGATCGTTACATCAACGTACTTCTTCTCCGATCTTCTAGTCATAGGTTGGTAATCATGGTTGTTATATATGTAGGATATAGATTTATTTGAGATTTATTTTAGTTAGTTGAGTATTATTGCTAGGATTAACGTAGTGTATGTAGAAGTCTGACATGAGCTACGTACATGTGGCTCACCTTGCGTCCTGTTGGCTGAAGTACTAAATTTTTGTAGGTATCAGGTTGGGAGTAGGACGGAAAATGAATGGCTCAGGGTCAGTATGTGCATGGAATATTCTCAACGACCAGTCAAACTTGGGAGAAAAGGTATTCACAAGAAGTTGGTCTTGAGCCGGATATGAAGTTACAGTAGCGCTGATACTACCAACGCTCCGTTTCTCTGTAACGAGGAGTTCCTGTACTTCTGTTTATATTTTTAAATGAAAGTAGGTTCCATTCTAAGAGTTTTGTGACCAACAGCGCTCTCCTACGATTAATAGTTCTTTTTCTATGAGCTTTCGAAGTTTCGGCAACAAGTGACATCATTGCACCCCTCCTGCCTCGGCGAGACTCCCTAGCCAAGTGTGACGTCAGTTGTCAGAACTTTGAAAGCTCATCGAAAAAGAACTATTCATCGTAAGAGTAATTCTTCAGATGGAACCTACATGACGTCATGGGTACTCCTCATTCATGGGGGGCTATCTGAATTACTCTACCCTCGATATGAATGAAACCAAGGTAATGTTCCGTCCCAGGGTTTGAGAAATCTAAATCACTGAAAGTCGTAGCTCACATTTGGATCGTCACTAGGATTTCTGAGCAGATACTAAGGTTTCACGAAGTTCATAGGAGACCATCTTGGGACCATCACTGGAAAATTCGTTGAACTCTAGCCTACTAGCACTTCATGTTTGCTACGGGACTCCATCTGCGTGGTACCTAACGGGTTTATACTAACATCGATTCAGTAACTTCGTGATATTATATTATTGCATGCACAAACATCATGTTTTGATAATTCTTATAAACATGGGACCATTCGGGCCGGTATTTATTATGCACGATGTCTTCTATCAAAACCGCTGTTCATTTTCCCAGTCCAAAAAATATGTGTTCAAAGACTTCCGACTAGGATTTAAAAAAAAAACATGCTCAGACATACACAGTTTTCCTCGCCAGAGAAAAACTCCAACACCGTCCAGAAAAAACCTCTGTGCATGTGTATTATGCCATGTACATAGTGTGTATTTCTTTTTCTTAAGATTCAAACCACGAGTGTATTATAGCTGATTGGAACCAGCAGCGGTAAATACCCACTCAGTGAGAATGTGGAGGGAATTTAGCATTACATAATTATATTCCATCAGGCAGAAGGGTGCATGTTTAAGGAATGGGCGATTCCAGTGACTTTATTATTGCTCTTTCCAAAAATGCTTTCTTTAGTAATAACACGAAATGCGTTGGGATAAGGTTCTTGTGATCTTTGAGAGGCAATGGGCTTTGAAAAAGTGCACGGGGAAGTCTCCAGCCTGGGTCGTGATTGGTTTGACGTCAGCAGTGGTTGGGCCCAATGCCCAGCGAAGGGTTAATGGCAGCTGTTTTCTCGCCCTACGTATGCCCTATAAGCACCTACTAATCAAAAATCTAACCGACCCTTGTCGTTCTTTCATATTCCACACGCCCCTTGCTTGGAAATCCACCATCGTAAAGGTTTGGGTAAAGCGTGTAAAACGTTCGCATGGACAAAACTTGTTACGGACGTAAAGCTCGTAGTCGTCCGGATATAGCGTGTTTTTCAGCCTGCACCTCACGTGCTTGTCACATGTAATGGGCGTGCATTCAATTGGTTAATCAGGTTTACGCTCTTTACGTGCGACAACTTTTGAACCAGAGTGTCCAAGATCAAAAATCTAGATATTGTACGCTCTTCATGCGCTTTACAGATCTGTGTGTGGGGTTCTGCGCATGTGCAGGCTGCAAAACTGGCATTATCTGGATGATTACGTGCTTTACGCCTGTAACTAGTGTTGTCCTTGTGAACGGTTTGATTTTTTTACGCACTTTACACGAACCTTTGCGGCCTTGGCATTTTACGACGATTACGCATCAATTTTAGCCTAGCTTAAAGGTTCTCACACACAATGCGGGAACAGGACAGGAAACGCTGTGGGTAGGACATGGGATGCCAGCCGGCTGCCGCTGTCCCGTCCTGCGCCTATACCCACACCAGGCAGGATCTTCCTCAACTCTCTTTCCCCCACCGCTCGCCATACTCCCCTCGTTTCATGCTCTCCTAGTTCTCAAACAACATTTTTGTCCACAAGGTACTACCTAGTTCCCATTTGCTTTTCAGAGTGGGATTGGTTTCATTTTATTGTGTTCATCTGTCATACAAGTTTAATTCATGAGCGATTCATCATCATCGTAATACAAACCTGTCAGGCATTCTGTTTGATCTTCGTATCGTAATACAAATGGTGTGATAGGTCATACAGCACTCTGTATTTTTATACCTCTACAATGAGGATTTCTTCAGTAAATTCCATTCTCAACCATACCCCACCAACCAACCATAATCTGCGAGAACAAAGATGTCGGGGGAGGGCATCAGAAAGAAAGGCATTGGTGTGAGGGTGAACGGGGAAGGCGAGCGTGAACGTGGAGAAAATTGGACGGTGGAGGGAGAACGTCCCGTGCCAGGAAACGCCATTTTTCGCTTTGGGAGCGATCGCGGTGGAACCTGTCCTGTCCTACCACATGCCGTGACCACCGTGTCCCACCTAGTGTGCTTATCTCCATTCAAATACGCAGAAGCAAAAAAATACGACCCGTGTCCCGCGGCTGTTTCCCGTCCTGTTCCTGTCCTGTTCCCGCCTAGTGTGTGAGAACCTTAAATGTCTGTTGCCAGTGGATGAGCCAGTGGTCAGTTTTGCTCCCATGCTGGGCGTCATTTTTCACTCATAAACCCACCGTAGACGTATTAGTCCCCCCTTATAATTCTGAATTATTAGTTTTCATCTTATGTAACAATGATCCTGTCTTGACCAAAACCTCATCTCTAAATTATGCTCACAACTTAGGTACCTACTGCTTATAAGTTCGCCTACTTGTACTTGATTAATTAAGTCCATGTCAATAAACACCCTGTAAAATAAATTGTATTGTTCTATTTACCACCAATCACAACCAGTGATTTACATTAGGACATTGTGGAGAAAGGTGATGTGTGTTCTGCTACTCATACTACCATTCTGAGTGAAACTACGACCATCCTACAAGTGAACTTCTACACTCTTTGTACTTGGGCCGATTTAAATCCTAGCACTGTGTAGTAAATATGTACGATGATGACTCAATAAACTTTTTCCAGTAACATGTGTTTTGTTTTTCTTTCATTTCAGCTTTTTCAGAGATGTCTTATAAAGGTTCTTAATATTAAACTGTGGAAACTGTACCTTGCTTATGTTAAGGAAACCAAAGCCGCTCTACCAACTTTTAAGTAAGTGCCGAAAATTTATATTTTATAGACAGCTATCTCGATTAAGGTCTACCTTTCTTCGTCCGGTTCTTGATGATGCTGACAGCTCATCTGTTGCTGGTGAAACCTTCAGGATGTCGCGATAACTTGCCGATTATCTTTTGTTTGGGCAGACAGTTCTGGACCATTCCGGGTTGGAACTGCGTTCTGAAAGTGAGGGGCTAGAACGAACCATCCAGGGTTGAGTCCAGAAGTACAGAACTGTTCCTGTCTGAACACGCGCTGTTGATTCCGAATGGATAACCAAAAGTATTTTAACCTTCCACATAAGCTGAAGGATCAACGAGTGCGCATGTGTAGAATCAACAGCCCTCAAAAAATCCAGGACTGATAGAAATGGTCCCGAGAACTGTCTGTCCGAGAAGCCAACTCGATCCTGGACCAGTTCAAACGCACATAAAGGGGTGTGGCTTAGATGAAACAGTCCGGAGCGGTCCAAGGCTGTGTCTGAACAAATTTTTTTTGTAGTTCTGTAGAACTGTGTGCACTTCCGTATTCACTCAGCAAAACTTTTTTCGAACGCCCAGTCAAAATTTTTTTGTTTACGGGTCAAGGTGTATAGATCGAAAACTGCAATCACCGTATCATCCATATCTACCTTATTTTCGGTCTAAAATTCTTTCTTTTGCACACATGGGCCCTAGTTGTGTCCCAAAACTTTTCAGCCCGATCGGAATATACCCAAGGGTGTTATGGGTGACAAGTGGATGTAAAAATGGGATTTTTTTTGGTTTTTTAGTGAACATGAGCTTGTGAGGTATCGTTTCCGATGTTAGGACCTAATATGAAGTTGATCATGACCAAAGAGTGAATAATTGAGGTTGTAACGAAGTTCAGCTCCCAAATTCATTTTTGATGAGTCAAAATCCTGGGAAATTGAAATCACCGTAAATTATTTGTATTATAACTAGAAGTAGTATCAACAGGTGAATAAAGACAATTAAATGGCAATATCAATGATCAAAGATAATTGTTTAACAACAACAAAAAAGAAGAAAAAAGATTAATTCATGTTCTTGGGGGCCAAAATTGGTGTAAACCATCAAAAATATATATTTCAATTATTCCTCATGGGTGAAATGATTAATGAACAGCAACATTGCCGGAGGTGTGTCCAATAAAATAGTAAACCTATGTGGCAAGGACTTCGCAGCGTTTTTTAGAATGAAACCTTTTCTTTCTTTTCTTATCCCATTTATATAAAATCTGTATTGGAAAGTACTCACCATACTTTTTGATCCGCCGAAATATCACAGTCACATGCTTAAAGCTGACAGGTTCTCTTGGCCCACCCTGCTGATCGAAGTGGCTCCCAAACCAGGTTAAGCCTATTTCTTGTGCGGTGTAAGTGCCTTTCAGCAATTCGCCTACTCGTCCATTTGTCGCAGAGGCTTTCACATGACAACTAGAATCTGCCAGCCTAAAGTGTAACACTTTTCGTGGTATCTCACAGAGTTAATAAAAATATTTTTCCTATCTACGCCACCTGTCACAAATTTCGGATTTGTATCCAGACCAAAAACGTTTCTACCTTCCAAAAACTTTTTTTCTTCCGAAAACACATCGCTACGAGTAGAAAGAATGGGCAGTTTATAAATTCGCCTTTTTTGCCAAATTCTATTAAAAAACGGAAATTAACACTTATTGACCGCATTATGAGGTGTTTAAATGTCAGAAAGTCTAGTGTGTAAAATTTGAATTTCTGACGACATATTATTAGAAATGACATATAAATCCCGCATAGAGCGCTAGTGAATCACTGAATGATGTACAGAACCGCAATGGATGGATGGATAGAACTACAAATATATAAATAAATTAAAAAAAATTATGTACGTCCGTGTTACATAGGTGAAGAAGCTATAGGGTAGGTGGGGGCAAAAGTTGCCAGTTCGCACATTTCGATTATTCCCTGTCCCCAAGGTGGTCCTATCCGTCCAAAAAATGAATGGTGTTGTAGAAGGATATCTCCTATACTTTCGGTTAAAAAAATGAATCGTTTCCCAAAAAAATTTGAAACCGAAATTTTTAATTTCACCACAAAGCCTTCTTGGCAAAATGCAAAGCCTTCTGGCAACTTATGCCTCGTTCATCAGTTTGGAGCTGGGAAGGCATAGAAAATCACCACATCCAGTGTACGTATTTTTATTTCAAAAATACATCGAGAAAAATAACGAACAATGTTTTTTTAGGAATATTTGGCTAGATTTCAGAGTCAGAAGAAAATCACATATTAACCTGTACAAATTACTTGTTAGGTAGGTATGTAGTGTAACAACTTCCGTATATGTAAGTTATGCGATAAGAGAGAAGTCACTGGTTAATAGTCAGAATAAGAATGGATTATATTTTTGGAATCGTTACTACTATAAACAACTAACCATATGTATGAACCCATAATAATCTAGTGTACATCATCTCCTCCCCCCCCCCCACCCCAAGCTTGGAGTCCTCCAGCTTTTGAGCGCTTTAAAAGCGCTGGCAGGAAGGTGCGAATTTGGCGGATCTTTGGCAGAAAGGGTTCGAGATCAGGTTATCGTCGGAATAAATAATACGGATTGGCAATATGAACTTCTCAAAGCGTTTCCCAGCAATAATCATACTCTAGCACAAGTGGAAGCATTGGTCAAGAAAATGGAGCAAGGCCGAAGGGAGCAAAAAAGGTTGGCTGAAATGTCTGAAAGTTCTTCTCGTGTCAATAAAGCGAGTCAAAATATGGACAAAAACATAAACAAAGACAAATACATCAAGTCGGAACAAAAATATGTGCTAATAAGAGGTAAACACTGCTATAAATGTGGCAGGAGACAACATGATAGAACTGAAAAATGCCCAGCATTAGGGAAAACATGTGACCTATGTAAGGGACAAAACCATTTCTCTAAAGTCTGTTTTAAATATAATCGAGCAATCAAACCTTAGTGTAAATGCTACCCGGTTGGTCGTTACTGCATTCTCCCGTACGTAGTAGTTGTTAATGACTAGTATCAAATCATCGTATGTTTGATTGGTCACCTCATCGGGGCGGAAATTATCCACCTACATGCGAAATGTCAGCGAGCCCACTTTGGTTAGCAAAAGGTCCCTTCTATCTTCTTCCGCGTGTATCCGTGCCATTTTCAATTCTAATTCGAAGTAAGGTAAATAGTACTCCCAAGCTTCCGAGTCTGGATCGAAAATTCGAACATTCACTTTGGGATACTCCCTCCTTACATCCTCCCTGGGCGGGTCATCGTCGCCCCCTCCAGAAGAACGCCGTCTTCTATTGGTTCTTGGCATCCTCGTCGCCAGTGTAACAACTTCCGTATATGTAAGTTATGCGATAAGAGAGAAGTCACTGGTTAATAGTCAGAATAAGAATGGATTATATGGATTATTAATGGATATTTTTGGAATCGTTACTACTATAAACAACTAACCATATGTATGAACCCATAATAATCTAGTGTACATCATGTAGGATCCATTGAAAACCAACCTACCTGTTTTCACAGTGCTAGTAAATCTATCAATAAATTGTGAATGTTGATTGAGCGGTATCCGGTCAGTTTTACTTTTGTAATTTCTGAAATGATGTAGGTAACCCCAACTATCAATATGTCACCATTTTCAAGAAGTAGTAACGTAGATTATATATTATACTTAAGGGCTGACGGAAGTGCAAAAATAATGATCCTAATGAAAACTGGAAACAAAATGGGACAAACTTACAGTGAGGGGCAAAATTTTACAAGTGCACATGTGGAAACATTTTTGCCACGCTGTATGTCGAAACTTTTACCCCATTTCGGGTTACATCATTTAGGTGGAATGGCCGCCATTGTACTCAAGTAATCCCAAATCTTGTGGAAGAATTTGAAATGTTATTTACCACCCAAACGAAAGAAAATACGCCAAAAGTCGTTCAGGTCTTTGTGTTTTGTATACAGCTTTCTGAATAATGGCAAACAATTACATCAAAAGTAGGGGAAAACACCTCATTTTCTCGGCTCGAGGACATCTGACTGTCATGAGGTTTGATAAGGATACTGATAGGAAGTAGACGAATGCACTGCCTACTTGATTTCCATCGTAACACTTCCTGGTCATTTTCAAATGGAGGTGGAAACTTTTGCACCCACCTACCCTACTGCCTACTCCACTTGGCGGACTTTTTCTCAATCCCCCCATTCATTATTTCACTTTTATACATTTCAGTGAAAGATGGTTCTAGTAATACCTGCTTCAAATGATACTTACATCCTACAAGTATACCTGCATGTGTATGTTGTTGTTTGTTAGATAGTTAACTATGATGTTTTGGCGTACACCAATAAAGTTATAATGTATTGTAATTGCTATTCCTAATTCATTTCTGTCTCATTTAAAAGTTCTTCTGATTCCTCACCCTTTTTTTTAAATTACATGATTATTTTATTTACCAAATATACGGTAATGGTGCCATATCGTCTGTGTGATATACCTTCCCCATCTGCCTGTAATTTATCCATTGCGGCTAAATTGTACCTTTATGTATTTTAAATATTTAACCTCGTTCGGTATACTATCTCAGACTCATTCCCAAGCCTTAGGATACCCTCTAATGTCGTAGGATCTAGAACTTTTCCCCACTAAGAAAAGCAATAGATAATACTACTGTTACTATCGTCCTTGAAATATAGTTGGCTCGGCAATGATTTTGCTCAGTATTTACAGTAAATCGTAATTCATATCCCTTCATTTCGAAACATCTACCTCCCCCAATAAAATAGAAAGTAAAACTAAATTAAATCGTATCAGGTCAAAAAACGTTATTGACGTTTTAAACTTTAAATTTTCTAAATTGTTTTTCTTAATCCGGATTTTTACCCCATTTTTCGGATTGAAAGAAGCAAAAAGAGGTTTGCCCGTTTGCTCTTAATGAGTGTGTATTGTCGTTGTGAATTCTGCAATGATAAAGAACTCATTTTTTCGGTTTCCGTTTGAACCTGGTGCTCCTCAATTACTATCTATTAACTTGGTGAGACGGTAGGGATGAGACAGCTGCTCGTTATTGTATTTCAACTATATAAAGAATCGGATTTCAACAGAGAGAAAATGGCGCAGGCGTACGATTTTGCGTTGGAGAAAATCGGCATGGACATCCAGTCTTTCAGCATTTGGAACGATTATGTTACATTTTTAAAAGGAGTTGAAGCTGTTGGTTCTTATGCTGAAAATCAGAAAATAACTGCAGTTCGAAAGGTGAGTATCACAGTTAGGTACCTACCTAATTATTATTTTTCAAGAACAACTATGTTGTATGAGCCAATGAAAGAACTTAAAATGGTAAATCGAAGGCTACCCTGAGTATATAATATGAGCCTGTCTTTCCCAGGTTCTCCTAACTATTGTATTGATTAGACGTTTCCCTCCATTCGTAAATATAGGTAGTAGGAGATTTCTAATGTGAATTCGAGTTTCTAGCATATGCATGTGGTGTGTCCTCTGGCGCTACTACTTTTTTCCTGTGGGATCTCATATTTCTTGTAGAAGAAGAAGAAATAAGTTTATTGTTCATAATACAAAAACGCTGCAAATCCCTGCACAACGGTTTATTATTTTGTATAGAATACCCTTCTGTTACAGATCACAGCTCTATGTATAGATAACCCGTCTATATAATATAATATGTACTATTCTATTATATACATATTATGTAGATCGCAGACCCTCCGTAGGTTAGTACCTAACCCCGTACTCGTTACTAGGTACCTATCTAAATCACGAGTTAAATGTTGCTAAAATAATTCTGCCGATGACAAACAGTACCTAACAAAAAGAAACACACATAATGAAGTTCTGAAAAGAAATTGTTGATGAGGAGGGAAAAGAGTTGCAAAAGTACCTACCAACAAACTCCAGCCCCTTCTACGTAGATGGTATAATGAGCCGTTGTGTAATAATTTACCGTTGAGTAATAATTTACCGTAGTAATAATTTACCCATCAATAATACTTCAACGTTTGTTCAAGTTTCACTACCTACCAACAAACTCCAAAAGAGCCATCATTTTTCAAATTAAATAATATCACAGAACAACCAACTCGACTTCATACTCCGCCAATATAATCAGGTGATCCCTACCAATGATTGGCCGTATTCACAAATTCCTATTGTGGGCGCGTCTCTGGTTACGAGATTTGGTTTGAATTGTATACAATTTCATTCACACTGGAGTCGAAAATGCCTGTCGGTGCAAACTTCGGGGCCTTACTGTGAACGAACGGCTGGACGTACGATGCTCCGGATGGTCTTAAAAAACTCGCAAGTTCAAGAACTATTTAAAACCGTAAAAATATTTACGTAAAAAAATGGTATAGGCGTTTTGAAAATTTCAACCCCTATTTTGAACCCCTTAGAGATGACTCACAGTAACGTCGAGCTTCGAGGACCAACTAGACGCCGAACGGAACCTATAACCCGAATTTCATCAATTTTTTTTCATGGTAACTAAGAAAAGTGGCCCGTACGGCGTACGGCGGACAGACAGAAATATTTTTATTGCAGTTTTGGATTCTACATACTTACCTTGAAACGTAAACCATCAAATTTTGAGGGGGGGGTAAGAATTTTTTTTTTTTCATGCTCGATTCCAATGGTTCATTATTGAAAATAATAAACCAATAATGCGCCCTTATTTGGAAAAATAAACAATACGACTTGGTTTTTCCAACCGTTTGTCGGAAGTGTTGGCCTTATTGACACACATCATTGAAACTTATAAAAAATAAAAGTAAAATGTATAATAATAAACCACCGACGAATTGATGCAAAATTTGGTCTTAAGGAGGGCTACTAAAGGGGTTTGTCAGTCTACGAATTTATTACACAAGTGCGATTCAAAAATTGAATTCCCTAACCATGATTGCTCTGTACCGGCAAGCTAGCTTGCAGAACAAAACAGCTTGTGGCCATCAAGGACCCGAACTGCCTCAACCCGGTCCAGACTCGCCCGATTGAATGCCATCATTCGGAGTTCCGAAAGCACAGGGCAGTTACAAAGAAAATGGAAAGTGTTCCCGTTCATGCCTGTTACACATGGAGCATTCTTCATTTCGTACGGTTTGGCGTTTAAGTGAAGAAGCTCAACTCTGAGTTTGAACAACCATCTTCCACCATATGCGTCACTGGCTCATATTTCTGGTATCGGAGCGTCGAAAAGCTCGGAAAACTGGTCCATTTGTAGAGTTCTGAAAGACCCAACAGAATTTGGATGGGGTGGTGTGTGTGTGATTTCACTCACCACGCATGAGAAAATCATGGGTTTTACAGGGTGGTGCAAGGGAACGTGACGATTTTTGAATGAGCCATGCACAGTTATTTTTCAAGCTATAAAATATTGGTATTTGCGGATTTTATCAGCCAGTTACATGCCATTTTATGTTTTGAAAATTACGTCAGCCATATGAAGACCGTCCTGCTCATACCAGGATGCAAGTCGGTTCATGAACTCTTGGTGAACACGCTCTAATAAAGGTGTGCTGATCGCCTGCGACTTCTGCACGAATTTATTCCTTCAGGTCGTCAAGTGTTCAGGGTTCGTTCACTTAAACACGAGACTGTGTTTACACAGTAACGTGTGACTGTGAACGCTGATAGTTACGTTCACATGATCGACAACTTCCTGAGCCCTGAAATACGCAGACGAAGGCGTACCATTGTTCAAGAGAAGACTTTGACTCAGCAAGCTGGGGCTACCCGTCACACTACAACAGCAACAATGAATGTTATGCGTCAGTTGTTCCCAGGGCGCCTGATTTCACGCTTTGGCGATGTGCCATCCCTCTCACCCCCCTCCCTGAGGCCACCAGATGTCAGCATGCGACTTCTTCTTCTGGGGGTATCTTAAAGGTGCGGGGACACTGCCACTGGACTTGACTTGACTTGACCTCACTTGCGTGCCTGTCTGAACTCATCCTACGTACCCACCGGATTCCGTTCTGATCAGTCTGGGTGGGTTGAGACCTGAGTCCGGTTCCCCTCTACTGCGATTTTCAACCCCTCGCACCCCCTCGAGCCATCCAAAGTAGCCCACATTGCTCTCTTCTCATCCTAATATAGTTTTGAAATTGAATATCGTTCAATTTGGCGAGTATGGTGATAAATTCACTGTATTGTGCTCGTTCGGAAACAAACAGTGACATCCACGACTTATTTAAAGCAAGAAAACTTGTCACTAGTTCCATTTCTTCATCAGAATCAGATTTTGATTCTAAATCACAAAGAATGGCTTCCATTTCGGAGGACATACTCTTGTGACGTCTAAGAACAAAGTGGACTGGTTGGAGTCCGGTGACGCCGGTCAAGTCAAGTCCGGTGGCAGTCTCGCCGCAGCTTTCGTCTCGTGTTTACGTGAACAAAACCACAACACTTGACGAACTGAAGGAATAAATTCGTGCAGAAGTTCCAGGCGATCGGCACACCTTTATTAGAGCGCGTTCACCAAGAGTTCATGAACCGACTTGCATCGTGGTATGAGCAGGTGGTCGTCATACAGCTGATGTAGTTATTAAAACATAAAATGGCTTGTAATTGGCTGATGAAATATACAGATACAAATTTTATAACTTGAAAAATAACTGTTTATTGCTCATTCAAAAATCGTCACGTTCCCGTGGAACACCTTGTGTTAATTGAAGTTGGTGTCTATTGCATCTCACCATCCATTTTGTCAACCATAATGTGCTCCGCCAGACGCATATCTTTGCTTTCCCTCATTTTAATCTACAAAAGTCTAGAAAATTTGAGCTGTGTGATACCAACCGTGGTGAAATGAGCACCCCTTTTGCAACTCATGGGCACACGTAACACTTCTACGAGGGTGGATCAAATATAAACGGGAATTTTTTTAAAATTTTATTGGTTAGAAAACAAAAACCAGGTATGTCACTTTTCTACATAGTCTCCTGCTTTCGTGACGCATTTTTCCCAGCGAGTAGGAAGTTTTTTAATCCCAGCATCAAAAAACGATGAAGGTTGCGTCTGAAGGCAATTGCGCACGAACCCCTCGACCCCTCATCATCCTCGAATCGTTGTCCGCCTAGCACTTCTTTAAGCGGCCCAAACTAGTGAAAATCACAGGGCGATAGGTCAGGGCTGTAGGGAGGATGATCAAGTGGAGTCCAATGCATTTCTTCCCATTTTTGAACAGTTAGAGCTGCAGTATGGGGCCTTGCATTGTCGTGGAGGAGGATGACGTCACGAATTGGTTGATTCCGTCTTTTGTTGCGATATGCAGCCCTCACCTGAGTCTCATTGTTCTTCGCTCATGCAGAAAATCAATGAGCAAAACGCTTGATAGTCGAAAGAAACAGTTGCAAGGACCTTGCCAGCAGACAGTCGAGTTTTTGCTTTCACTGGGGCTGTCTCCCCCTTCCTTCGCCACTCCATACTGGCTTGCTTCGATTCGGGTGTGTAATGATGGACCCATGTTTCATTGCAGGTGACGATGCTAGCCAAAAATGCTTTCCCTTCTTCCTCAAACCTTGCAAAAAGCCTCTGACAGACCTCCAAACGTCTCAACTTCTGATCTGCAGTCAAAAGGCGAGGGACCCATCTGGCACACACTTAATGGAATCCTAGGTTCTCTATAATGATCGTTTGGCAGCTCCCATAACTTATCCCTACCTGCTCAGCATTTTCGGAGACAGTCACACGTTGATCACCTTCAAGAATGTCACGAACCGCTTGAATGTTCTCATCCGTAATGCTGCTCCGGGGACGACGATCGTGTTTCTCACTCTCTACTGGTTCTCTTCCCTCCTGAAACTCATTGTGCCAGGCAAACACACGGGTCCTAGAGAAGGTTTGGTCCCCGAACTGGGCGGTCAACCTTTGAAAAATTTCCGAAGGTTTGACTCTTTCAAGGGCAAGAAATTTTATGATAATTCTTTGCTCAATGGAAACGGGCACCTTTTATTCAGACATCGCGATCACTACTCGTGAAAGGTCGTAAAGGGGGAGACGCCCCCCTCATCCACCTTCTAATGAACCTGTCCAAACAATCTCGAAGTGACAGCCCGCTTCTGTCAACCGTCGGTGCTCAGAGGTCAAAGTCCCGTTTATATTTGATCCACCCTCCTACCTCACAGGGTTATTTCTTGGATAAAGTAGGCAATAATGGAATCGAGTCTCGACACCCCCAAAGGCATGTACCTTATTTGGATCTGGACTACATATGATAATGTCATATCCACCTAAGTTCACTCGAATCTGAAAAGTTCATTCACATCAGTGGGTACCTTCTATATAAATGTTGTATTAAGATGTGCATCCTGTTTCAACGTCTCACTTGAATTCGGCTCCTTTCAAAAGTCCCATACTAGAGTCAATTTTCAGCCCCGTAGTTGATATCGTTCAGCAGGTGTTAAATTTAAAAATAGACGCGTGACGTCATCTGGTTTTTATCCCAACACCCACATGTAGATACATCATAAATTAGGGCAATAGACACCAGATGACGTCACCCTTTGCTTCTACACATTTTACCCCACTGCTGACAGAAGGTACAGTACTAATTTTAGTTGTGCTCTCCTTCGTACCTATCATTACCCATTGACGTTAATCAACGTATCTAAGTATGGTTCAGGTGGTGCGATTGATGCATGAACGGCTTTAATGTATTTTAATTGTAGGCACATAACTGAATCCACTGACGCGATTTGTGACCAGTCGCAGTGGCTTGTTACAGGAGTGCTCAGGAAACCAAATGGATGGAAAGGGAAGAGATGTTTTGAAATGGGGACTTGTTACGAACTTTGTCCCATCTCCTTCAATTATGAACTAAACAAAATTAAATTGAATTGGCTATTTTTAAAAAACGCAACTTCGTTTCTTCTTCCTTGAGGTAGGAATTGATTATAAAATCCCTCGTGTCTGTTCCTGACTGTGGGGCTCCCTTAGCCATACTATCTGAACCGTGGAATCTCCCTCTCAATTATTTTCAATGAACAAAAACCGGGCACCACAGCTTGTCATAGTTCACCACTGAACCGTTCCTTAAAGTTGTGGCTCCCCTCATTATACCCCCAATGAACTTGAATTTGAAGTTTGTTCTGTCATTGATAATGCTCATCAGTATTATATTACAAGCAGCTTGTAATATAATACTGGCATTGCTTACCAGTATTAAGCAATGCCAGTTGAACTTCTTATCTTTTGTAATATTGCAAGGAAAGGTCAATTTCGAATCCTCTCCAGAAAGTTCTACAGTACTAACATAACTAATAGACTTAACTGCCTGGGATTTATATTACATTTTGTGATATTTGTAATCTCAGGTGTACCAAAGAGGAGTGGTTAATCCAATGATGAAGATCGAAAACCTCTGGAAGGACTACATGGCTTATGAGCAGGGCATCAACCCGATCATCGCTGAGAAAATGGCGATGGAGAGAAGCAGAGACTACATGAACGCTCGACGAGTCGCCAAAGAGTTCGAGGCTATCACTAGGGGACTTAGCCGAAGCATTCCGTCTGTCCCCCCTACAGGAAGCTTGGAAGAAATCAAACAGGTTTGTACCTGCATGTTGTCTGGAATTGGTGTACTGGGGTTTAGGCTACTGTTACCACAGTTTCACGTCTGGAATTCCTACCAGTGAGAGGAAGGAACCATAAGCCGAAACGGTCTGAATAAATGATTAAACTAGTAGAAGAAGTCTTACTCCGTTGTATCTTCTACTTTTATAATTGTTTTCTGTAAGCCTGTCAGCAGATGCTAGTAAAGTGAGTAGGTATTAAAAGTAATTCAAAAATTGAATTCATTCATGTATGTACAATGTGCATACTTTAGGGGTCTGGAGAAGATGCTTTGTGATGGGAATCTGAATAAGGTTCATTCACGTTGACATAAAATATTTGGCTGACTACTGCAGATACTTACCTTTCATATTTAATTTTTATGCTTAAAATCCTCGCTTCTCAGCTTCGAACACAGCCATTAGCACATTTTTATGTTTTATGTATATTTATTCTATGGTTTTTATTTTTTCTATTTTTCAGGTGGAACTTTGGAAAAAGTACATCGCTTGGGAGAAAAGTAATCCTTTGAGAAGCGAAGACACGGCTTTGGTTACACGCAGAGTGATGTTTGCTTTTGAGCAGTGCCTCTTGTGTCTTGGCCACCACGCCGATGTCTGGTACGAGGCTGCACAGTTCCTAGACTATAGTTCCAAACTTCTCACCGAAAAAGGGGTACCTAATTCTACTTCTATTGTATTTATGTGTATTCTGATCATATTGGTGCTGATACACTGTAGCATCTTAGTTCTAATTAACGTAGAACTGAGATGATACAGTGTATTAGCACATGTTGAGTATCCACGGAACTATATGGTTATTCAGCCACCATTGACCTCGGGATATGAAATTTATAAATTTTAATTTACCTGTTCATCAGGATGTAACGTCAGCAAAATTGTTCAATGATGAGGCGGGCAATATGTTCGACCGGGCGACCAGCACAGTTCTGCAGAACAATATGCTTTTGCACTTTGCCTATGCAGATTTTGAGGAAGGGCGATTGAAGTACGAAAAAGTCCACCAAATCTACCAACGGTTCTTGGAAATTCCAGACGTCGATCCCACTTTGGTAACACCAGAATTTTGATTTGGATTTCGTTCAGTAGAGAAATTTGCTAGGAGATCCGATTGTCTCAGTAAGGCATCTAGGAGGTGAGCACTGTTCAGTGAGTACCTTGGATGCTAGCCATGGCTGACAGAAATTACAGCAGTTTACTGGCAGGTTCACGAGTTCTTCTTGACTGTATTGATTGATACTTGTTGATACTAATACTTGTTGGACGCTTGCTTTCTTGTGGGTGTGGAGGGCGAAATAAACTCCGATTGTCGACTCTTCCAATAGTCTTTATTCCAATAGACTTTATTCAGCTGAGTTCTTTCACCTGGTTTTTTCTTTTCTGGAGCTGAGCTCTTCAGAGCTGGGGGGTTATTCGGGTAGATGTCATTCAGATGAGGTGAATCCCCATTCTGCTATGGTTGACTACTTTCACCGTATTATTTTTCTTAATTATACGGAACTTAAATATTCAACAAAGGCCCGTTCTTCAGATGTCATCCCACGATATCTAGTGGCTTCGATAAGTCTGAGGAGCCGAACTCTCCCAGAAGCCAGTTTGCTGAAAGTACTCAGCTGAAGAAAGTAGTAGAAGAGACACCGAATTTATCTCACTCTCTCCACACCCACCAAAAAGTAAACCCTAATATCAACCGACGTTACGTTACGACCAAGTTCTATACACCAAATCCACTCACTGGATCTCCTAGCAAACCGTCAAGCATCCCAAGCTGTATCATCAGCTTAAGTTGATATTGCTTGCTCTTCAATTTTATTTCATTTTGACAATTTTTTCGACAATTCTTTCTACAGACGTATGCACAATATATGAAATTTGCTAGACGAGCAGAAGGAATAAAGTCCGCCCGAAATGTGTTCAAGAGAGCTAGAGAAGACCCTCGTTCAAAATATCAGGTAAGCTACTCAGCAAAAACTCCCCTTCTGCCTTTTTATTTATTTTCTTACTAGCTGAATTACATGTGTGTTCCACGGGGTTGTCGGTTTTCATTTGGGTATTGATAGCATCCGTAAACCTTATAATGGTCAGGGATTTACAGAAGTTACCGTCCTTTTTTTTTATAAGAACCAATCAAACATTATCGAAGTGATGTCGATGTGTTTGATTCACATCCTTACACTAAGTCGTAGGTACCTAACTCTCCAATATCAAAATGTCGTGATCGTAGGCCTACCTCACCAGTGTCAAAACGGCACTTGACACTCTTGTCAACAACAACAAAAATCACTACAGTACTATCTTCAATTTCCATGATCCACTCTAACCGATTTCCAAAAGTATACTGAGCATGCATCTGGCCATCTCTTATATTTACCCTTCCGAGATCTCTTCAAAGGTCTAGAACATGCTTTCTAGAGAAAATTCGTGAACGTTCCGGAATAGGAAGTCCCTTCAATGGTCCTGAACCGTCTGGAACATTCTAGAGGTTCGTTCGGACAGACAGTCCTGGACTGTTCTATCCAAGCCACGCCCCTTTTTATGTGTTCAGACATTGCCAGAACTGGTCCTGGATCGACAGTTGGCTGTTTCAGAACGCAGTTCCCTCCTGGTCTGGTCCAGGACTGTCTGTCCAAACAAACCATAGAACACCAGGTGGTTGTGAGGCACCCAAGGCGGCTGTTGAACAAGCTCCCCTCCCCAACCCCTCCATCCTCACCCCAACACTCCCTCGGCCCCTCCCCTTCCCCACCCCTCAAAAACCCTCCCACCCCTGTGCACCCACCCCCCTTCCACCTCTCACCATCCACCTGTTTTGACACAATATCTCCAAACCTAACCCCTGCACTTCCAAACCAAAACCATCTTCATGGATGGCGGATGGTGGGCTATCATATCATATAACCGCTGTGGGAGTGGGTTGCAGAGTGATGGTGGCATGCACGGACCACACTTAATTCTTTATAATATATAATTGATTATTCATATCCCCTTTCATCGGGTTAGCTTCACCCTTTGGCATATCTCATCAACTTGAATAATTTATTTGCAACTGGATGAACCTTTAAACTACTGATATCCTACTCATTTTCATTTCAGATTTTTGTTGCCGCAGCTCTCATGGAATATTACTGTAGTAAAGACAAAAATATAGCTTTCAGAATTTTCGAACTTGGGTTGAAGAAATTTGCTAGCAACCCCCAGTACGTGCTGGCCTATATTGACTATCTTTCTCACCTCAATGGTAAGCAACCGATTTTTGCTCCTATACCTATCTTACTGTGTTTCAAGATTAACGTATTACTTGTTTTTCATTGTACCTTAGAAGAACGTATCATGATTTTACAGAGGACAACAACACGAGAGTTCTTTTCGAACGCGTTTTGACTTCTGGAAGTTTGGAAGCCGAAAAATCTGTGTAAGTGTTGTTTTTGGCAAAGGATTCTCTTGAACATTTATTTGTCGATTTTGAAGAATGGACTCCATTTTTTACCTCATTCACAGAGAAATTTGGAACCGCTTTCTTGAATTCGAATGTAACATTGGGGATCTGGCAAGTATTGTGAAAGTTGAAAAAAGAAGAAGTGCTGTGCTTGGCAAGGTAATTTGTTTTGAATCTTTGTTGTTGAAAACACTTCGCATAACAATTTAGAAAGCTGTGGCGTGATCAATGGCTGAATTATAGTTTTTTAAATGTTTCACTATCATGAAAGTACTTACATTTCCCTTTCCTAATAGAAAAATATATAATACTTGGACGAATAGATCAGGATATTTAATACGTAAGGAAGCTAGATTTGAATCCTGGACCTCTAGCATGGGAGTCACCACGACCGTTGATATTAGGGATGTTTGAAGAATATACCTAGTACATAAATATTACTAAGATCAGTTGCTTAGACCTTAAGCCTAGTCCACACTTGTAACATTCATCTGTGTCACCATAGCGTTCCGTCGTGTGCCACGGATACGTTGCCACGGGCGTTTTTCAACCAACAATCGTATCAAAAAAGCAGACACAGGTTGACCACACGCCGAAAACTCGTCAGTTTGAGAGGAACGGACATAACTTTCAATTAGTTCGAGAGTTTCCTCCTGATTCTTTGACACTATTTGAGTGGAAATTAGCCCTTCACACACGACAAAACGAAAAATACTCGCACAAAACACACAGCTGACGGGATGGAGAATACAACAAAACACAGGTGGTCCACACTAGCAGTCACCCCATCGCGGCGTGTCCGTGTCAATAGAGAGTTTTTGCAACACACTCGTGACGAAACGAAACGGAAAACGACACCGAAACGGAAATGGCGGATAGGGCGACCGAAGTCGGATGCTAACCTTTTTCGGTTCAGTTTTCGTTCAGCTTTGGCGTCTACCGGCTGGTGGAGTCACGCTAACGTTATGTCAACCTCTCTTTCATCCATTTTACTCCATGGTTAATACAAATCTATGTCCACACATGCCGTCAAGTCTACCAAGACGCCAAGAAGCAGCTGTGAATACGACGCTCAACATTTTTATTTTCCAAGGAAAACAGAAGAAGGTAGGTAGCGTTATACAGATGTAAGGTTAAATTACGTTTCGTCATATCAACACGACGAAAGCTGACACCGCGAGATCCCGGTATTTTTCGTCGTCACGGTTCGTCAAACTTTTCGGTGTCTTAAGTGCGCATGCGCAGCACTGCTTTCGTTTCGTTCGTTTCGTCGTGAGTGTGTTGCAAAAACTCTCTAATACCTCTGATGTGGCGGCGAAAAACCGCCTGCGTTCAGGCCTGTTGCTTGTCATCGTTGCATGGCGTGTCATGATTTTGACACTGAGCGAAGCACAGTTTGCCCATCCATACCTGTGACACGGTGCAGCGGATATGGATACAGATACGGATACAGGTGAATGTTACACCAGAATATGTGTAATGGCACCAAAAGGATGAGTTAGAAGATGAGCAATTTTTTATTACTTTAAGTGGGTAGGTGAACGAAAAAAGACGGGTTTTTGATCCAAAATGGCTGAAAATCTGTTAAACCACCAAAAATTAATATAACTCTACCTACCATAAGTGGTATAAAATTGTTACAATATTTTTGCAAAAATGATGAAGAGGGCAGGTAGGTACATCGAAAATTCGCTCATATATGGTCATGCTGTATGACTGGAACTTCATCTGATATCAGGCGGTACGTACATTCTGAATCTCCTTGGTTAGTTGAAATGGTTCTGAGATGTTTGAATGTGTGCTACCTAACTATTAATGTTGCATGATTCGTGTATAATTTTCCCCGCATGTTCCTGCTCAATCCATGTGCATGTTTGTAGATAAGGTCCATCCATCGTGCTGCACGAAAAAAAGATGTCTCCGCTTGCCCTTCAAACCCTTCTCCTATCCTCACCTCTGTTCCCATAGTACCTCCAAGACTAATAGAAAATGGCAGCGACGAGCTTCTTGACCAGGTTTTACTTCTTACCTTAAAACTGGTAGTTGTTACCTCGTATCGTATCTTTCAACGCACAAAAAACATATTTAAACTCATTTTTTCTACAGTGGGCAATTCCAGTGAATTTTTTCTCTAATTCAAAAGTACAAGAAATAGAAGTTCTGTCGCTGGAAAATGCATCACATATGAGTGTTGAGTAGCAACAGAAATAAAGAAAAACGGAGTTATGGAAAAAATAGTATATTTCCACTAATACACGAAAAACCGCAAAAATACACTGTTATACCGGTTTCAGTGATCAAACCATCGTCAGTAACACACAATACTGAAACTACTGAAAGAGTCAGTAACTGACGATGGTTTGATCACCGAAACCTGTATAACAGTGTTTTTTGCGTTTTTCGTGTATTAGCGGAAATAGAATATTTTTTCAATAACTCCGTTTTTCTTTGAAATGGGTTTCCACGATTTCTTCGCGAGTGATTTAGTTCGTAGCAACAGAAATCATAGGCTTGTTCGCAGTGACCATCTGTTTGTTCCAAGTGTTCTCGGACTCTTTTCTGACAGTATTGTATCCATGACCGGCTGTTCGAAGTGTTTTTCTGACTTTCCATAGCCAGTTTTCTTATCGTCATTTCAGTACACAGAAGATAGGGCGGACGACAACTAGCCATGCACTGCCTTCTCTATTCCCAACCTTATCAAATCCTTGTGGAACGCTTATCAAGATGGTGTTGGATCATGGATGGTTTCCAACGGTTTAGAAATGAACGAACCTCATGTGATTTGAAGAATCGCCCTTACTAATGTATTTACTTTCAAAATTCCGAAATTCAGACCCATTGGAATTGCCCAGTGACAGTAATGTTTTCAATGATGTATAGCCCAACAGTCACACCTGAACATCTTCCTTGAGACAGTCAGAAGTCTGTAAAGCTGGGTTCACATTGACGCGTAATCGGTATAAAGCATGTAAAACTCAAACGCGTAATTGAATTAGATTGGCTCATCAGGTTTACGCTCTATACGCGCAACGACTTCTGAACCAGTTTGTCCAAGATTTAAAAAAATCTAGATATTTACCCGTTTTACGGATCTGTGCGTAGGTTCTGCGAAGGCGGAGGCTGGAGCACGGGCTATATCTGTACGATTACGCGCTTTATGTACGTAACTAGTGTTGTCCATTTGAACGGTTTGCCGTTTTTACGCGCTTCAGCCGAATCTTTACGGCCTTTTACGTGCTTTACGTCGATTACATGTTGTTGTGAACCCAGCTTTAGTGTGTGTCAGGAAATTTATGGGAAGTGTCTGTGTGTTTTCTCTATTTCTCCCTCTTCCACTCCCCCAGTTCCTCTTCTATTCCCAGGTCCTATTTCTCCTGCTCTACAGGGTATCGCGAATTGGAAGTATGGCAATGGCAATCCCACAACATTCATAACAGCACTCCTTTTTGCCACCGAGGGGAGGGGGGGGGGGCTCATTTTTTGTGAGATGAACCATAATTTTCCACTTTATTCAAATCTCAGGTCCTCTTTGAACTGCAGTAGTATAAAATTTGTTCATATTTTCTTCTCAGAGTACCTGTCTTAATGATGAAAGTAGCAAAACAATAAAATCAGCACATTGTAAGAATATAATGTAGGGTTAGGAGTTCCGCATGTCGTCCAAAAAATATGCCAAAAAATAGGTCTGAAAACAGCAACGCGGCTCGTCCAGATCATGATGTTGTTCACTTCCAACAATGACGCGATTCGTACGGTATGTCTTGGTGTTGACTTTATCAATGACACACTTCGTTCTTGCCCAAGTCCACAGATCAGATCGAATACGCAGATCGTATTGCCAACTCCAAAGCCCTCCTCAGTGTTAATCATGATATTGATAAGTGTTAACCCCATTGCCGAAGGATATCAACGAAGTGCATGAGGTAATTACGTCAGCTAACCTTAAGAGGAGAAGGTGGAGGGCACTTCGTGCTAAAACTCAGAAACATAGTTATTCGGTACTTACAATTATGTTTTCGAGTTTTATCACAGTGTTCTCCATGGTCTCCTGTTACAAGGACAAATACAAATACAAAATACAATACATAATATATACAAAATACAAAAACAAGAAATACTACTGACTATCCGTCATCAAAATAATGTCATCCCATTATGGACCCATATCTTAAGATCATTTAAATAAAATTGTATCGTTAAACGACGGGATTCACCGTGAATCGTACTATTTTTTTTCTATGACAACAATAAACTTGAAATATTGAAAAACGGTTGAACGTTATACAGTCCACTACTTCCCCGGACGAGTAGTGTTACGCGTTCTCCTGTTTTGTGACGGGACGTCGGACGAGAAGTGCCACAATCTCACAGGTATTTAATCCTTCAAGATTCGGACGAGACGCGATACGCCCATAGGGTTGTAGATAGGTAGGTTGAACCTGGTTGGAATGTTGAATTAACATATTGTAGCAGACCAAACTCTACAGTACAGCTCAGTTGTCGCTCTGCTCCTCTAACCTGCATGTAGCAAAGTTCTGGAGGTTTTGACATATACCAACATCCCTAGTATCCATGTTTTTCCTGATACCATTTTGTTTGCGTAGGCTAATAATTTATTGTTCGGTGCATTGCCTGGCCTTGAGATCTTTACTTTACAGTAGGGCCCCGATGATCCATCTTCTCGGTCTTCTTCACACGCCTGTAGTTCACAGTTGAATGTGAGCTTAGAACTGCCCCGGACTGTAGTCACGCCATATGTTTGGGTCCCCTCCTATCTAGGGGCACTCTTACCTGCTGCTCTCTCCTTGTGTGTTGTTCAATGCCTTGTGGGTAATTGAAGAACGGCTAGAGTTTCATTGATACCTATTTAATATTTTCTGATTTTTTACCCCCCTACTCATCTTCCAGATTGCAGAGTTCGAAGGGAAAGAAACAGCGCAGTTGGTCGACAGGTACAGATTTTTGGACCTGTATCCCTGTTCTATGGCAGAACTGAAGTAAGTTTCGCCAGCTTTCCATTCACCTTCATATAGGGAACACTCATAGAAAAAACTCCAACCAGAATGGATAGGAACATACCAGCAGCTACTGTTGGCCACAGTTATTTTGAGTGTCTTACCCAGTGAAAGAATTCTTAGTGTCTATTCTATTTCCTTCTGTGCAGTATTTACTAGCTTGTTGTGGAGTTTACGTTTTATTGGTTGACACATGGCCGGCTTTAGAGAAGGCCGCGGCGCGAGATCTGGCAACGCTGTAATAGCATCTTGGTTCAGGCCCCTTTCGTAACCAATCAATATTATTACACATGAAATGAATAGCCAGCTTTTTTGATTTCCAATATAATACCTAATAAACCCACGTGACGAGGATTTTGCGGCATTCTTCGATTTTTTATCACGAACATTCTTGGAATAATGATTCGAAAACACATTGATCGCACGTATTGCTGTCTTCTAATTTGGAATGCGATCTCTCTGAGACAAATGTTACGATGTCTTTTTGGTTAGGTGCCTTCAAAAACTTATTCTCAAACTCTTGAGAGATTAAAATGTTCATAATATTCAATGATGAATGTCATAGAATATTCTATTGTCATACCTTCACTGTAGCTGAATGATGGAAAGCACTGTAGGTACGTATCTTTAGGTTTTGCAAGCGTCCATTCTTTCTATTCTCCCTGTTGAAGGTACCTAATTATCTGCTGTACCTAAATCATTTTCGGAAAAATGTTATAAATACAAACCACTGACCTAGGTTTTTGTTCCCAATTAGTACGGGGAATCGCACGAATCCACTTTTTCTCTTCATCCTTAAGAAAACGAAACGAAGTCACATATTCTTTTGTACATTCCTAATTACTTTTGCAATCTGGCACGACAATATTTTCCTGCATTCTGTTATCATTAAAAACAATAACTTTTGTTAGCAATGTTGCTGTTGAAAATAATTTTCGCGAGAAGATCTATAGGTAAACTATCAAAACCCGGAAATAAACAAACCTAGGCTTATTGGTGGGTGGTGCCGCATCCGGCCTGAAGTGCGACGTTGCCAATTCTATACTGCCACGGCCTTCTCTGAAGCCGGCTGTGGTTGACACCAGCTAGGTATTTCCTAAGCCTGGTGTACCAAGTCTTGGGATATTCTTTTTTCATCCTCATGAATTTACACGTAGGTACTTGAACTTTTTTATTTGGTGCAATTATCTCCTTTGCTCTTCTCCAGATCTATCGGGTATAATGAAGTCACCACTAGAACGACGAATCTGAAAAATTCCATCCATTCCAACCCCGGATTTCTAGCTGACGGGCTGATTGACGAAGAAGGGGCTCAGAGGTTAATACCCCGACCTGACGTATCTCAAATGATACCCTTCAAACCCAAACTGAACGCTTACCCAGGGGAACATCCGGTACCAGGTGCGTTGCTGTCGACTGGACTGTTTAGACAAGAATGGCTTTGAGTTGTTGGAAAAAGCCAGCAATCGCTAACTCAGAATCTTGAGAGTACCCCCAGACAAGGCAAAGACATCGGTTTAGTTTAGCAGAATTTAACTTGCTAACAATTATTATACCAATTTTCTTGACAGGTGGTGCCTTTCCAATGCCGCCAGCAGTGGGACATCTTTGTTCTTTGCTGCCTCCTCCGACGTGTTTCCATGGACCTTTCGTGGCTATTGACAGGCTGATGGATGTCTTCTCCAAAATTACCCTACCTGACAGTCGTAAGTACATTATGTTGCTCTCGTTAGGTATAATTCCATCAAACTAGTGTTTCTGCATTATGGTTTATGAAGGCCAGTCAACCTTCAGCAGCTTGGAAGAAGGGGAAGGCCTCCCTAATGGCCACCAGTGGAAGAAGGGAAACAGCAACATCCATTATAGTGGAGATGAATAGTTCATTGTGGAGTCGTTGAAGCATTTTGTGGCAAATCCGTCCATCCGAAATAAATATACTCAGTCTATTTTAGGCAATATTATTATGCCAAATATAGATTTCTATCATGATCTAAAACGCTGGTAATTTCAAGAAAGTATTTATTTTACGAATTAGCGATGCAAATTAACGTTTGGAAATTGTGTGGTTTGCACCTGTCCAACAGCAACCGACTGCTCTTCTTCCCATTCGTCCATCTTCTTTTTCCTTCCTTCCATGTATGGCAAGCTGTTTCGTCAGATACCTACTGGTAATAGGCTACCTCCAAGGCCGGTTTCATAGGGTATAACAGGGGAGTAGGGCCTTGTAGGGTTTAAAGACATAGGTAGTAAAAATACAAAAATAACGAAACGGAGTTATTGAAAGGTTGTCTATTTCCACTTCCAAATTCATGTACCTAATAGGTAAGAATAGTTCATGAAAACCATCATGATCATGGAAATGTTAAAGAAAACCTTTGTCTAAATCATAAGTACAGGAAGATATGGTTCCTACCTAACACTTTCCTGTTACCCTTGTGTTGGATAACGAATGAAAAACTAACTTAGTAAAAGTAGGTAACTCAGGTCTTAGTTCATCGTTCACGTTTCCTTCCAGACGGTTCGAACATTTTGATTAAATTCGTAGGAGTAACTGCAGCAAGAGTTACCTACTTCACGGAAATTCCATCAAAAATTTGGAAGTCAAGGAAAAATGTCTAGAAAATTCTACAGAAGACGATTTTTGGCGTAATGGATTAGTTTTATATTCATTCATCTAACAATCGACCTAACAGGAGCTTCCTTTGCTAAATATAAATCGAGCCCCAGAACCAGAAATGTTTAACAACGTTTGTAGAGGCCGGAATCTTCTTTACACAGGTTACTCGAACAGTTCATGTGTGAATTATCAATTCACTACTATGGAATTATCGATGTTGGGTGTTCTTGGATTATATTGGAGAGAGGGACGGGGGGAATAAAATGTCATCAGAGAAATCATTTGACATTGACAAATAAAAACGCTGCAAATTATCACGCAGAGATTTATTATTTACCTGTATAGATGCGGCTTCTGTGTAAATCAGTTTTCTGTGGTCGATACCTTCCCTCGAGCTCCCCCCCAAGAAAGCACTAAATCGAGTAGGTACCTTCTGAGCTGGCCGGGCAATTACAGTTTTATAAATATGTGATGGAGCCAAGTAGTTCGTTCCAGCCGTGCCAAGTTCATAAACTCGAGTTCGGATGAGTTCACCGACCGAGTTAGTCTGGATTCGACGGAGTTGAAGTGGGTCGGTCCTGAATTCATGAAACCGACGGCTGGAACACCCACAAGTGAAGAGGCCCCGAAAGGGACAAGCCTAAGAAGAGAAACCGCCAAATACTGCCTAAACGTCTGTCAGACGATGCCAGAAAAAATGAAGCAGGTTATGATTTCAGGAGGGTTACGCCGAGGTTACCTGAAGGTTAACTCACTTCTCATTGGGTTCAGTTGAGTTCATGAACTCGCCGAACTCAAGCGGTTGGAACACAGTTCGTCGAACTGAGTTCATGAACTGAAAACGGTTGGAACGCGTCGTCTCGACCATTTGCCCTGTGCATGGTTTCTGCGCCGAACTTCTTCATGAACTCGGCGTGGCTGGAACGAACCTAAGAATTCTATCATTAATTGAACCGAAGTTGTTTGTTACAAAAGCACCCTACCTATCAACAAAATCCAATATCACGGAATCCACAACAACAAAAATCCAATTATCAATCCACAACCAGCAACAGTCCAATATCACAGAATCTTGCAACAATCCGGAATCCACAATCAACCAAATCCAATATCACGGAACAACCAGCTCGACTTCATACAGCCATGCATGATTATAGTCAGGTGTTCCCTAGCAATGATATCGGGGCAGGATGTAGGTATAGGTAGGTAGTTACCGTATCATCATTATTTTTATTTGCACTCACGTTAACTTATCCAAACTTGAGAGGCCTTACAATGAACGAATGGCTGGAAATTCAATGCTCTGGATGATATCAAAAAATACTCAAGTTCCGAATCCGTTTGTTTTGTTGTTGCTAAATTTGGTTAAAGCAAGAAAGTTTAATCAATTCTTCACCCTCACTCTGCAACAAAAATCCGATTCTGTGGGTTCTGGCTCATATCATTTTCATGATCTTCTCCAATGATGTGTGTTTCCATAACAACTTCTCTTTCCTCTTGATTCTCCTGAGCAGAAACGGCTTGGAAGGGAGGTGGGTATTTGGGTTGTGAAAATGTTGGTGTAATAAGAAAATTCATCGCGATCACGTTTTCACCAAAGCACGTAGTAGTTACCTACGGTTTTCAGCATGTCAGGTTACTTTTACGCACGGTCTAGTCGTTACGGTTCATGGGATCCAGAGGCAGTGACGGATGTATGCGGTTAAATACATCGACCGTATGATGCGTCAACCAAAGAAAAACGGAGTTATTGAAAAGTTGTCTATTTCCACTAATAGGTACACGAAAAACGCAAAAATACACTGTTATACCGGTTTCATTGATCAAACCATCGTCAGTAACAACCAGTATTTCTTCGCGAGTGCTTTAGCTCGTATACGCCAACCATTTGGCGCATGCGCAGAACACTTTTCTGGGACATACAGATGATGTATCTGAGCTAGGGTATCTCCTAGGAACTCTCTAGTGTCTTGGTCGCTGTAGGTAGGTAAGGGTGCCTTTGTACATATCGGACCATGACTCGAAGGGATGAAGAGCCCTGAGAGGAGTCCCTGTGTCTCCCTTCCCCATGCTCCCGTACTGCTCGGGCTGCGCATGCTCAGATAGGGGATAGAGCGGTAGCTTCAGAGTCACCTTCTCTGATGGCGGGCCTGCCACCGGTCTGGCTTCTGGGTGGGTTGCAAAGCCAGGCAACTGGGATCTTGCACTCACCAAAACTGATACCACGGGCGGGGGGAGCCCCAGGAAACCGACACGTCGCTTCGGCAAAGTGCCACCTGCCTGCCCACCAGTTGAGGTTTGATTCGTGGTGGTCGTGGTTGTCACCCAAGCACTGGAACTGATCCGGATGTGGTGGGAAGGCGCCTTCCCCATGGACTGTAGAGTTCTATTGGGTATGCTGCGGCATGTGAGTTTTGTGGGAAACCAAAAACTCGGGCACCAACCTGCTAAGTTGGTAGAGTGAGCTGGAACACTCGCCTCCACCTGTAGGTGTAACAGGAACTTGGGCATATCCAAGGACACTGACTGAGTTTACAGTCGCCTCCTAGGAGGGCTTCCCTGTCTGCTTGCAGCAGGGGGGAGACCGTAAGCATTGGGCTGGGTTCTCCTTTAAACATTGGGCATTGTAGGTAGGTAGGTATGGAGATTTTTGGTTTTCTTAGCAGGCAGGCTGCCACGTCCCTAGATATTGAGTGGGAAGGGAGGGGGGTTAAACAGTGTTCATGCTCGATTCCAAAGGTTCATGAAATGGTCGAAAATGAATTAAACAAGTTATTTTGAATGAAGTGTGTAACTTCATCGTAGCCTTTGCTGATCGGGCTCCTTCGACTTGCACAAAGCATCGTGGGTATGTTCAAGGAGTGCTTTCAGGTGTAACCCTTCCCCCGCCATCTGTGTACATTGATGTCCGTAATTATTCATGCGTTCACTGCTCAACAGTATGTTTGTACTTTCCAGCCCCGGTGCCTCAAGGCGACAACGGTCAGGACACAAGGCTCTTTGATTTGGCCAAATCCGTCCACTGGGTTGTCGACTCGGACGAAGCGTTGGCCGCCAAGAGGAGGAAACTCGGTGAAGACAGTGACGACGAAGAGAGTATGGCTCCGCCTATCAATGACATTTACCGCCTTCGGCAACAGAAGAGAGTGAAGTGAATCACATGAAGAAATGTCCCTGTAAATAGTAGTAGTTATTGTGGACCCAGTAGCTACGTTCTTCCCTTGGAATAGTATTTGTTTGTTGGTGTACTATGTATTAAAGGTAGGTACCTATTGAATTACTTGTGTTCATAGTGCTGTGATGGTGGGATCGCGCATCACTCCTAGTACCTACCTAAGTTGTGCACTCTTTCAAGTGTTTAATAAATTTTGATGTTTATATAACTTTTTATTGCTTCGAATGAAATACACTGATGGTGAAAAAAAAATCAGTTTGTTGTTACCTAGTCTTCTCGCTCCACACAGATTTAAAACAGTCTTTAAAAGGTTGTTATCCGAGACTGGTTTTGGGTTATTGCAATCCGTCATAAGCTAACTGACATGACTGTATCACTGACCCTTGTGCCGACATCCTTGGGAATAAATTGTTGACCTTATGTACTTAGACTTATATATATTTTTTATTTTTGTTGTATTGGGCTTGCCTGTATTGAATAAATAAATAGAGTGCAAGAGATGCAAATCACACAGTCAGACGTAAATGTTTCTTTTAGAGGTTCAGAAAGCTCTTGTTGCACTTGTAAGAGAAACATCACATACAAAGGGGAATTTTTGTCTAATTTATTTTTGGGAAAAAATAATATTCAGAACTCCTGGAAAAATGGTAGCTTGAATCCCGTTTTCCAAAATGTGGTAGTTTTTAATGAGGGCTATTAAAAGTAAAAATATGGCAAAAAATGATGTACAGGTCTATTGACATCTGACTGACTGTCGGCCCAAGGAGGTGGAGCAAAGCTTCTGTGGTGAAGGTTCGCAGTGCTGCCAACAACCCAACATTGGAAATGGAAAACCTTTCCTGTGTGCCTTCAAGAACCTTTGCTGTGATATTTTGTAAACCTCCCCTCGGTTTGATTTTGAGGGCGTGTTTTTAAAATGTATTTATAAATTTGTGGTTCCATCATCCATTGGGGTTCTTAACTTCTTTTAACCCTTTAAGCCCTCTGTGTGCATCCCACTCAGGGCCTCGGGCGAGAGTTTTGTCCCTGGCTTGACAGTTCCTGAGGCCTCCGGGTGAGTATTTCGTCCAGTAGTGAACCGTACTGCGCTCTATTGGGGGACTCGGATTCGGATTCATTTGAGACGGATGAAGATGAGTAGTAGGTAGGTACTCAGTTTATGTGCTGTCAATACCGTGATGTGATATAAATACAAAGTAGGTAGGTACCTACTACCACCTACGCATTGTAGGTAGTCCTGACTTTGGCTGTGAGGGATCATTCAATAATAAAATCATTGGTATAAATAGGTACATATATTCAAGTAACTCAAGTAGATTGTACATATCCAACAATGAAAGGTATAATTTATGTTGGTAAGTTATTACCCGGATTCCAATCGAAAAATTAGGATGATTCATTGCCTTCGTAACAAGTTGATTACTTACAATGTAATGTTTTTCTTGCTTATTGAAATATAAAATCAAGTTTTAAAGCGTGACAAAATTTAAAGAGCAAAGGAAAAATACCCTTCTTTTACAGATTCACACTTCTCGGTGTAGAACACCTTTCTGTTCAGATCACAACTCCGTATAATAACCCTCCATAGCTTAGTACCTAACCCCTTACTAGGTACCTACCTAAATCACGTGTTAAATGTTCCTTAAATAATTCTGTCAATTGACAAAAAAGTAGCTAAATTGGTAAAAAGAAACACAAATGAAGTTCTGAAGGGAAATTGTTGATATGGGGTGAAAAAATACTCGTGTACGGTCCTGTTAGGGTTTCAATCAATAATACTTCACCGGTTGTTCAAGTTGCAAAAATTCCTGATCAAAAAAATCCAGCCCCTTGTTGGTAGATGAACCATTGTGTAATAATTTACCCGTCAATAATACTTCAGCGTTTGTTCAAGTTTCAGAATTACCTACCAACAAAATCCAATAGTCCATCACTTATCAAATGAAATAATAATATCGCAGAACAACCAACTCGACTATATTATACAGCCATCCATTATTATAGTCAGGTGCTCCCTAGCGATGATATCCGGGCCGGATTTATACCGTTTGATTCACGATCGTGTTGACGAAGCTTTTCGGTGCAAACAAATGGCTGGTCGTGCAATGCTCCGGGTGGTCTCAAAAACTTCTTTAGTTCAAGATCAATTTAAAAACGTTAAAAAAACCATACCCTTCTATTGAAAGTTTTCGAGTTACGGCGTTCTGAAAATGTCAACCCCTATTTTGAACCCCTTAGGGCCGGTTCCAAAAAAAGCTGAACCACAGGGTTGGAGCCAACCCCAGGGTTCGCCAACCATGGTAAGAAAAAGTGCAGTTCCAAAAAAGTTCGTAATCGATTTATTTTGCAATATCTCGAGAAAATAACTGTGGTTGGACAGCCCCAGTTTTCGCTGGGGTTACCACGGTGAACTCGAATTCTATTGGTCGAGAGGTGAAGCCCTCACTCGCACGCGAGCGCGCACGGTAATTGCATATGGCGGCTATCAACATCAGCTGTTTTGTGTTTGTCACTCGTCTGCAAATTGCGATTAGGTATTATTCAATTCAATTCAATTCGTAATATATTTCCGATCCGCGATGGATGATTTTTATAATTTCATCGACGATGAAGACGACGATGATTTTTATGAACTGGCGTCAGTTGTTGAACCACTCAGATTACGTCAACGACCCCGGTATCCCAACTTCAATCATTGGAGTGACACCGAGTTTTTTCACCGGTTTCTTTCGCCTTTCAAAAGAAGGAGCGTCGTTCGTTTTAAACCTGATACGACAAAGTATAATCGCAGACAATAGGTACCTAATGCTTGAAATGGTGTTACATTACACATTACATTACAGTTATCCCACGTCTTTTTGAAGGATCGTGCTATTTCGTTGTGACCAAGTATGTTGCAGCTTCATTTTTGACAGGAATATCTTATATTATCGTATTGACATAGATTATATCTTACCGCTCGGGGTCAGTCAGAATCTTGTCAGCTAACTGTGAAGTCAAAATTTACTAGGGTTTTTACTTACAACCAACCCGTTGCTATCAATATGTTGTAGTAACTTCGTTAGTTTTCATCACACGAAAATCGCTCTCCATTCGCTGGAAAGCTCTTGATTTATCTAGTATTTATATTTTAGGTATTCCATACCATTACGTATCATGTTTCAGAGGCCACCCAGTGAGCCCTGAGGAGAAGATTTTATGAGATTCGTTTCAAGCAGGGTTCACATCCATCCGGAGCCGTCCGGAAATACGGATAGGGGAAGCTAGTGAAAAGCAGTGGTAGGGATGGAGGGTAATCGCGGAAGTTGGGAAGGCGTTCATAACCATCCGGAATTTTGGCTGACAACTCGTTTCCCGCGCTTCCTCCCACAGCTGTTTCGGTTGCCGACGCCATTCTGTATGCGCAGTAGTGAGCTGCGCAGATGCGGAGCGGAAAATATCTGAAAAATCAGATGCGTACAGTTCGCTTCAAAAGTGCTTCTCCGGAAAGAATATTCCCCCCTCCCCAGCTGATGTCCAACCAATCAGCTGCTCGTACGCACGTTCCGGATAGCTTTCCGGATGGATGTGAACCCTGCTTCACTGGAAGAATGAGATGGGAGGTTGTTATCAGGTTGCAGATTCAAGCGGGCGCGCGCGATTATAAAACAGTGTTACCAGAAAATTGCTTCGGATTCGTTATTTTCAGCTGAAAAATACATCAACCCTGGTACAAAAGTCTTGGATTTGAAGTATCCACGAGTAGAACAGAGAAAAAATAGTATCCATTGTCAACTATCCATGCAAATATCCAGGTTCAGACGTTTTGACGCAACTAATCGATTCAGCCATGGTTACCACGATCGATGAAACTTTTTGGAACGCACACACCGTCAAAGCCGTGGTCACCGAAAAATCGAATCGAACCCCAGGGTTACGTGACTATCGTTGTTGCTGATTTTTTTGGAACCGAGAGATGACTGACAGTAACGTCGAGCTTCGAGGACCAACTAGACCCCAAACGGAATCTATAAACCAAATTTCATCAATTTTGGTTCATGGTAACCAAGAACAGTGCTGCGTACGGCGGACAGACAGAATTTTTTTATTGCATTTTCGGAATCTCCGTACCTTGAAATGTACCATAAAATTTTGAGGGGGGTTAAAAATTTTTTTCATGCTCGATTCCAAAGATTCATTATTCAAAATAATAAACCAATATAGGTAGTAAGAAGAAATGAACCCAAAACTATACAAGAACCGAAATCAGACCAACATACAAGGTAATGGGGTCCTAGAAGACCCCAACACTGACCTGTCACATATTTTAGGAAGGAGGAGCTTTACTGGGCTGGTCGACTACTGGAGGAACAGGAACTCAAAGCGCTGGCGTCCAGAAGCTCTATTCAGCACATGCGCATACATTCAAGGTCGTTGGGTCTGTGCAGACCCCACGTTACCATCGGAGGGTTAATTTCACGTGGAGGCCAACTACGAATCTGTCCAGTTTAAAAACGGGAAGGCTGGTCGGCTTATTAATAACCAGAGACCTTCAAATGCCACGGCGCCACACTGAAATGCCACATTCGGGCCATTTTTCTGTAAAATGCCACATTTTGTTGATTTATGGGAAAATGACACATTTGCCTCTTTTGAGCCAAGTTTTAAGGAATTTTGAGCTTTTTGGTTTATTATTCTGGGAATAATACACCTATGTATTCGCTCAGCAAAAAATTTTTATAACACCCCCCCAAACTTTTTTCTTTTCCGTTTCAAAGTGCGTAGATTCCAAAAATGCAATGTCCGTCCGCCGTCCGCTGTACGCCGTACGCCGTATCACGTGTACAGGCTTCATTTTCGGTCTAAAAAATTCGTTCTTTCGCACACATGCTCCATTTGGGCCCTAGTTGTGTCCCGAAACTTTTCAGCCCGATCGGAATATACCCAGGGGTGTTATGAGTGAAAATGTGTGTAAAGATAGGTAGGTACTTTTTGCGTTTTAGCAACATGTTGGTGACATGACCTTCTGAGATATCTTTTTCCATGTTTTTGGGGACGAGAAGACCGAATATGAAGTCGATTTTGACCGAAGGGTGGAAAATTGAGGTCTACCAAATGTTCAGCCTCCAAAATTGATTTTTTATGAGTGAAAAACCTGGTAAATCGTCTGAAATCACCATCAATTTGTATAATAACACTGGAAAAACGCTGCAAAGTCCTTGTCACATGGGTTTATTATTCTATTGGAGTTCTAGAGATTCTTGTTGGCTGTTAAATTTATTGTTTCTTTCATGTAAAATAATTGAAATAGCTATTTCTGGTGGTTTCCACAAATTTTGGCCCCCAAAACATGAAATAGGTACGCTTTTTTTTCTTTTTTCAGATCATCTTTGATAATTGGTGGTGCCATTTAATGGTCTTGATTCACCTGTTTACACTTTTCAAATGTTATTATACACATTGATGGTGATTTCAGACAGTTTTCCAGGTTTTTGACTCATAAAAAACCTTTTTTGGGAGCTGAACCTTTGGTAAAACCTCAATTTCCGCGTCTTTGGTCAAAATCGACTTCATATTCGGTCTTCTCGTCCCCAAAAACATGGAAAAAGATACCTCAAAAGCTCATTTTACTAACATGTTGCTAAAACGCAAAAAGTACCTATTTTTACACACATTTTCACTCATAATACCCCTGGGTATATTCCGATCGGGCTGAAAAGTTTCGGGACACAACTAGGGCCCAAATGGAGCATGTGTGCGAAAGAACGAATTTTTTAGACCGAAAATGAAGCCTGTACACGTGATACGGCGGACGGCGTACGGCGGACGGCGTACGGCGGACGGACATTGCATTTTTGGAATCTACGCACCTTGAAACGGAAAAGAAAAAATTTTGAGGGGGTGTTATAAAAATTTTTTGCTGAGCGAATACATAGGTGTATTATTCACAGAATAATAAACCAAAATGCAATGTCCGTACGCCGTATCACGTGTACAGGCTTCATTTTCGGTCTAAAAAAGTCGTTCTTTCGCACACATGCTCCATTTGGGCCCTAGTTGTGTCCCGAAACTTTTCAGCCCGATCGGAATATACCCAGAAACCAGTAAACTTTGTAAATACAGTAAAACCTGGATATAAGGAACCTGTATAATAAAGAAATCCTCTATGTAAGGAATACAATTCCCGGTCCCACCCCCTCGGGGCCCAAAAACCTCTTTGTAAGGAAAATTTCCAAGACGCTACCTCTGTACAAGGAAGTTTCCCCCTTCCCCTTCATGAATCATGCGTTGTTTATTTGTTTATATGCAGTTCTTTCCTTCTTCCTAAAACAATTCAGTCTCGAAACGTGTTCTCGTAAACGACATGCTGAAGCGAAAGTTCCTCTCTTTAAGCCAGAAACTTGCGGTCATAAATGAAATCGAAAGTGGAACTCCGCGGAAAGATGTGTGCGGGAAGTACGAAATTTCGCAGTCGATTTTGTGTCGAATTTTAAAAGATAAGGAGTCAACTGAAACAGTGTCGCGAAGGACATGGAAAAGTCAAATGGGCCCGACCTGCGGAATTCCCTTTGAAAAGTGCCTCGTGGACTGGATGAAGCAGGATTCGGATGAAGAAGATCCTGCAGAAGAGACTCCAGTGCCTACGAGGAAGGAAGCACTTGCAGGATTGGCCACTCCACTGGTTTTTCGAGTGTAACGTCAGTGATCCATCATATTTGGGAGCTCAAGAAACTCAACAAGCAAAAGTGACTGATTATTTCAGCAGTACAAATTTGTAAGTTTTTCAAATTTAGTTTTCAAATTACATTCAAATATACGTATTATGTATCTACCTCTACATAAGGAATTTTTGACTGATGAAACCTGAATGTAAGGAAACCTGGATATAAGGAGAAAAATTCTGGCCCCTTGAGATTCCTTATATCCAGGTTTTACTGTACATGTAAATACATTGTAATTAGTTTACCTACATAATACAGTTGTTTATAAGCTTTAAATTGCATGATTTAATGGTTTAACATCCAGCTTTTTACGGTTGGGAGGGGTGGAAAGTTGAAAAAATAAATGCCACATTGGCTGAAAAAAATTCCACACTCGGCCAAACTAACTGCCACATTTTGTGGTGACACATTTCGTTAAAAAAAAGTGCCACATTTTGAAGGTCTCTGTTAATAATACTGTTACGATAAGGCAGGTAGTTACACACTACATAGGGATAGTGAAGGGCGTTGAATAACGGAACTGCTTAAAATAACCGGTTATCGACCAAGAACCGGTTATTGTGATAACAGGTTACGAGAAAACCTACGTTATTGGAATAACTACTTCACTTCTCCTAGCAAAGGGAGGTGGTTACCTTCACTATCCGCACACAGGTAACTGTCTCGCTCTCACACCCTTTTGATGTTGGGATGGTATTGTCCTGTCGCCGATAACGCCCTGACAGTTATCAATCAGCTTAGGACCTTTCGCTTCCCTTTGATATGAGATGGTACTGTACGCTATAGGACACAGCGTAGGTACCTATAGCGATCACTCTTTACCCTCCTCCGTACGTAACAGTTACCTACCTATTTTAGGACGGTATCCTTCAGCTTAGTGCCCTTCAAAAAATTAAGGGTTATTCCTCATTCCCTCAGTTCAAGTTATCGAGTAATAACGTTAAAAATGTTGAATGGTTATAACTAGTCCCGTAATGTTTCACATTTGTGACAGAGTGTAACAGTGGGGGTGGACCCTCGAGAGTCCCCCTCCTAGACCAGCGAGATTATCACCGGTTAAGAAGGGATATCGATTAGGCTTTCCCAAACCGATCCCGTCTCCACCGGAAGGAAAAATGTATCGAGAACAGCCCACACTGTTACATATTCCAGTTTTCGTGATGTAGGAAGTTCAAAAACGTATTGCCGGTAATTAATTCAAGATTTTATCTACCTATCACATTAAATGTAGATAGGTACCTACCCATAGTTACCGACCTACTAAATCCAATCTTATCGGATCCCAGGGAGGACAGACGGATTTTTTTGAGATTAGGAAATTCTAAATATTTGTATTCCTCTATCAACAATTTATTTCTACTACATTTATTGTCAGCATTTGTATGTAAGCCCCATCAGTGTAAGTGACAGATTCTCAAAATGAAGCAACAGGTAGGTATCATAGACGAACTTTTCGTCATCCCTCTCATGTGAACATACATGTTTGTCTCTCTCTGGGGATGGGACATCGAAATCGATATTATCGAAACATCGATGTTTTACTTCGATATTTCGATTTTCTGCCATCAATGCCTCACATTCGATAACATCGATATATCGATGTTATGGTCCGATAATATCGGCAGAAAACACCATTCAACCAGCTCTTGCCTCTTGGATCACTCTTCCTTGATCCACATGTTACTCCTCCTTACAGGTCATAAAATAACCAAAAGTGCTTACTTCATCAATGACTTTATTTTCATTTTCAGAAATATTTGAGTAAAAAAAAGAAACAGAAACATTTTATTCCGAATTCAGTCATTTACAAAATAAAAAGAAAAAAGAAACATTCCAACTCTGATTTATATATCTACTTGATAAGAAAAATATCTCTTCGTCGAGTGAGTGGAGGAAAACAAGTTTCGTCAGATTTTCTGCTTTCAGCCTATTGCGCTGGGGCGTCAAAATGTTGCCAGTTTCAGAAAACAAACGTTCTGAAGTTACACTCATAGAAACGCGTAGAAGAGGGATATCGATATCGAAAATATCGATGTTTTGGCTCGATAAAACATCGTTATCGATGCTGTCTACAAATATCGATATTTTCTTTCGATGTCCCATCCAGTCTATCCCTAAACTGGTAACGGTTATCAGAATAACCGGTTACTGGAACCGGTTACTGACCGATAACTGTTAGCGAATAACACGTTATCAGAAAATAACGCTTTAGCCCATCACTACCTAATAGTTTGAGTGGGTTCTAAAAAGCCACTGCAAAAGGCCAATAGGTCCGATGCTACCCTGAAAAAAAAGCAGGTAGCAGCATCCTGGAGGGCGTATCACAGTAGCCACTCGGAAGTCACTAGGGAAGGTACCTAAGCTGACTGTCGGGTGTTGATGAACTAGCGGGGTGGCCAGTAGGCATGTACATGCAGGTAACCCTTGACAACCCATACGGACCAAACAGGAGGCCATAAAGCACAGCTGGGGGTAAAATAGGGGTGAGCCATTGGGGCTTTGCTCTGCCACAAGGGGGATTCAACGGTAGTGGGGGCAACTCCCCTTCTTCGACAGGAGGACATGTGCAGTGTATTTTTAGTTGTAGTCCGCCGCCGTTTGGTTTCTGCCTGACCAGAAATAGACGGTTTTAACTATTATTTCAAAAAGGAAGGAGCAAGTTGTGGCCGAAGTGAGATCTTCTGGGAGTTGTCTGCGGATTTAAAACGCGGTTTCAGAGGACAAAATGCGGTGAAGGTTTTTATTTTTCTCCAACAATTCGCGAGGAGCATTCAGCGGATCGATAATGCCAGAGGAGGCCACTGAGAGAGCAACTACCCCCAGCAGCGACGACGAGGGTGAGTGGGTGGTTTATTTGGGTTGGCTTATTTCCACATTTGATTTACACACCTACCTTGATAAATTAAATAGGTAAAAATTGTTTAATGTCCAAATTGTAGCATTTTAAACTGAAAAATACGAAGAAAAACTGAGTTACTTATTGAAAAAATAGTCTATTTCCACTAATACACGCAACAGTGTTTTTTGCGTTTTTCGTGTATTAGTGGAAATAGACTATTTTTTCAATAACTACATTTTTCTTTGAAATGGGTTTCCAAGAGTTCTTCGCGAGTGGTTTAGTTCGTGAAAAATACGAATAAAAATCGAGATATTTTTACTATAAAAAATTAATGAATATTGAATAACGTGTACTAAATGACAATATTCATAAATCTTAATTCGAAAACCTAGGTTGGTACCAAGTTTCACAGATGTCTGTGTATTAATGAATTGGTGCACGCAAAATTAATCGATCGATTAGGATACAGGTTGATGAGCTAGTCCCAACAACCTTCCATCTCCATCGTACTTGTTGGTTCCAAATTGGTAGGCAGTAATAATTAGGTACCTACCTATATGAAATTTCATGTTCACTGTGAATAGGTATCTTACCTAGGTACCTATTCACAAGGAATGGACCTTACCTACCTACCAACTTTTTTAGGCAGAAAAACCACACTTATTTGATCTACGCCCAAATCGAAAAATGCTTATAAATGACAGGCACCTTGAGTAGGAAATCAGACCCCTCGTTAAATGAGACCAAATACAGCTCTCAAAAACGGTTCCTACCTACGTTGTTTAGATCAATGCATTTTTTAAATCCCAATAAAACGGAGGCAATGGAATTCAGCGTTATCGAAGTTGACAAATTTGAATAAGCGAATTACCGGTTTTAATGTGGGGCAAGTTATGATCAAATTCCCGTTTCCTAAACGGCTCAATCTCGAATCCGTCGGAAACCTTCGTTGAGTTCAGCGACGAACGAGAACTCAATTCTCCTGAACGTTTACCTACTGTTGAAAATTTTTGTTGTTGTCAAAAACGTCCAAGACTGATTTTTTTAAAAACGCTGCAAATTATTACGCAGCGGTATTAGACTCCCCTTCTGCGTAGATCACTGTTTTCTGTGGTCAGTACCCTCGAGCTCCCTCCAGGAAAGCCCTAAATGGAGTTTTGGAGCCGGCCCGGGAACTAGTTTCATACAAATGAGCGGGATCCAATAATTCAATCATAATCAGTTGTAGTTATTGGCGATCCCCGTTTTTATGTCCTCAATCGAAGGTGCAGATTTTTTCTGTTTGTTTTCTGGATTATAAATCATAAAAATTCAGGAATAAAAAAAATCAGGAACGCCGTAAGATCGTTTCTTGCACATGACAACTAGTTGCACCAGTTGCACGTGAAAATCAGTTGTGAGCACTAGTTGTACCCCCTTTTTTTCATTTTTTTCCATCCTCCCATAAGGTGAATAATAAACCGCATAAGGTAAGCTTAAGGCATAAAGCATAAGGTAAATAATAAACCGTTGTGTAATAATTTACCTGTATAGATGCCCCTTCTGCGTAGATAGGTAGTATAATGAACCGTTGCGTGATAATTTATCCAATAATACTTCAACGGTTGTTCAAGTTGCAAAAGTACCGATCAACAAAATTCAAAAGATCCATCATTTTTCAAATGAAATAATATCACAGAACAACCAACTCTACTTCATACAGCCATCCTTGATTATAATCAGGTGCTCCCTAGTGATGATATCCGGGCCAGATTTATAACGTTTGATTCACGATCGTGTTGACGAAGCTTTTCGGTGCAAGCCAACGGCTGGTCGTACAATGCTCCGGGTGGTCTCAAAAAATTCTTTACTTCGAGATCAAATTAAAAACGTTAAAAAAAACCATACCCTTCAATCGAAAGTTTTCGAGCTGCGGCGTTCTGAAAATTTCAACCCCTATTTTGAACCCCTTAGAGTTGACTGACAGTAACGTCGAGCTTCGAAGACCAACTAGACGCCGAACGGAACCTATAACCCGAATTTCATCAATTTTGGTTCATGGTAACTTAAAAAAGTGCTAAATACGGCGTACGGCGGACAGACAGAAATTTTGGCTTATTATTTACAATAATGAACCTTTAGAATTGAGCATGAAAACGCTGCAAATCCCTGCACGACGGTTTATTATTTTGTACAGAATACCCTTCTGTTACAGATCAAAGCTCTCTGTATAGATAACCCGTCTATATAATATAATATGTACTATTCTATACATATTATGTAGATCGCAGAACCTCCGTAGGTTAGTACCTAACCCCGTACTCGTTACTAGGTGCCTACCTAAATCACGAGTTAAATGTTCTTTCGATGACAAACAGTAACTAAAATGGCAAAAAGAAACACAAATAATGAAGTTCTGAAGGGAAATTGTTGATGTGGAGTGAACAAAGTTGCAAATGTACCTACCAACAAACTCCAGCCCCTTCTAAGTAGATGGTATAAAGAACCGTTGTGTAATAATTTATCATTGTGTAATAAATAATTTACCCATCAATAATACTTCAACGTTTGCTCAAGTTTCACTACCTATCAACAAACTCCAAAAGAGCCATCACTTTTCAAATGAAATAATATCGCAGAACAACCAACTCGACTTCATACAGCCATCCGTGATTGTAATCAGGTGCTCCCTAGCAATGATGATCTCGGGCCAGTTCCCGACTGTTACCGCGTGGTGATGATATTTGGGCTGAATGTGTACAATTTCATTCACCATCCTGTTGAAAATGCCTGTCGGTGAAACTCCTGGGCCTTAGTGTCAACGAACGGCTGGACGTACAATGGGTCCGGGTGGTCTTAAAAAACTCCCAAATTCGAGAACTATTTAAAACCGTAAAAAAAATTCGAGATAATGGCGTCCTGGAGATTTCAACCACTATTTTTCACCCCTTAGGGATGACTGACATTGACACCGAGCTTCGAGGACCAACTAGACCCCGAATGTGTCCTACTAACCTAATTTCGTCAATTTTGTTTCATGGTAACTAAGAAAAGTGGCCAGTACCAGTACGGCGTACGGCGGACGGACAGAAATTTTTTTATTGCATTTTCGGATTCTACATTCCGTGAAACACAAACCATCAAATTTTGAGGGGGGTCAAAAAAATTTGTTTCATGCTTCATTCCAAAGGTTCATCATTGAAAATAATAAACCAAAATGGGAAAGGTCCATAAATACAATGCTACGTATTCGGAATGAGCGTGAAATTTTGTGGGAAGCTCCCAACGTATTGACAGTCAATCTGGAGCCAACCTGTATAGCGGGGTTTGAAGGGGTTCGCTCGTTAGGTTAGGGCTTATTTCCCGCGTTTTTGTGTTCAACCACTTCTGACGACCACCTGAACTGATTCGAGAATAAGAATAAATTTATTACGGAAAAGCTATTTACACGTGAATACATTGGGTAAAAAAATATGAATTTTTTCTATTTATTTATTTGTTTGATTGAGAATTTAATGAACATAAGGCCAGTGCATGAAAGGTGTCAGGGGAGAGCCCTGTGGTAGATCCTACCTGAGGTGCGACGCGTCTTGATTCGGTTGGAGGAGAAATTATGGACGTTTCAGAGGTGATTTGAACCAAGTTGATATGATGTAGAAACAATTCACAGACAACACAAACCAAAGTTCATTTTGTAACTCGCAAACAATTCATTACAGACGAACTGCGGTGTCAAATATGCAACCTCAAGTTCGAAACGGAAACCGAGCGAAACCTGCACGTCCTGGCGCACCCGCAGGACTGTCTCACCAAAGAAGAGATTCTCCTGCGACGGAAGCTCTTCTACAAGGAAGTCAGGAAGCAGCAAGAGGAAGATGAACCTAAATTTGGCGACGACGTCAAACTTTCCCCGCCAAAACAGCAGCACAAACCCAGGAGAATCTACAAACCGCCATGTGAGTAGGTAACCTACCTTATCTAAATTACTACAGATGTAAATGCCAAATGCCAGTAGTGTTATGTATAATATGGCAAAAATTATACAAAAAAGCTATTGCAGTGGGTTCAAAGTTTTTAGTACATAGGTACCTACCTACGTGAGAGTTATTGAAAAAAATGTTCGTTTTTCCCCGTTTCAGAATTCATCCCTAGATTTTAACAAAACGCTTATATTATTATATACTATGTATGTATCATGTTCATAAATATGTCATTCTAGACTACGAGATAAAAAATCCAAATTTTGTTAGCAATTTTGTTAGCAAAACGCTGCAAATCATTACACAGCGGTTTATTATTTACCTGTACAGAGGCCCATTCTGCGTAGATCAGTTTTCTGTGGCCAAACCTACCCTCTGCTTCCCTAAAGGAGCCCCAAATCGAATACTGTAACCAGCCGGACAATCACATTTCAGGATATGCGGTGGAATCAAGAATTATATCACTAATTATCATACCAAAAAAACGAATCACTAATTGTTGTTCAAATTAAAATACCAGTATAGATGCCCCTTTCTTCGTAGATCACTGTTTTCTGTGGTCAATACCTACCCTCGTGCTTCTCCACAGGAATGCCCTAAATCGAGTACTGGAGCCGGTCCGGGAATTACAGTTTCATACAAATGCGCGGAATCAATAATTCAATCATTAATTACTTGCAGTTATTCATGAAGCATAAGGTAAATAATAAACCGTTGTGTAATAATTTATCCAATAATACTTCAACGTTTGTTCAAGTTGCAGAAGTACCTATCAACAAAATCAAAAAGATCCATCATTTTTCAAATGAAATAATATCGCAGAACAACCAACTCGACTTCATACAGCCATCCATGATTGTAATCAGCCCTCGAAGCTCGGCGTTACTGTCAGTCATCTCTAAGGGGTTCAAATTGGGGTTGAAATTTTCAGAACGCCGTAAGTCGAAAACTTTCGATAGAAGGGTGTGGTTTTTTTAATGTTATTAAATTTGTCTTGAGCTAAACAATTTTTTGAGACCACCCGGAGCATTGTACGACCAGCCGTTCGTGTGCACCAAAAAGCTTCGTCAACACGATCGTGAATCAAACGGTATAAATCCGGCCCGGATATCATCACTAGGGAGCACCTGATTATAATCAAGGATGGCTGTATGAAGTCGAGTTGGTTGTTCTGCGATATTATGTCATTTGATAAGTGATGGACTATCGGATTTTGTTGTTAGGTACATACTTGTGAATCTTGAACAAACGTTGAAGTATTATTGATGGGTAAATTATTACACAACGGCAAATTATTACACAACGGTTCATCTACCTAGAAGGGGCTGGATTTTGTTGATTGGTACTTTTGCAACTTGACCAACCGTTGAAGTATTATCGATGGGCAAGTTATTACACAACGGTTCATTATACTTTACCACGAGGGTAGGTACTGAACACAGAAAACAGCGATCTACGCAAAAAGGGCATCTATTTCACTCCACATCAACAATTTCACTTCAGAACTTCATTATTTGCGTTTCTCTTTGCCATTTTGGGTACTGTTTGTCATCGACAGAATTATTTAAGCAAATTTAATTCGTGATTTAGGTAGGCACCTAGTAACCTACGGAGGACCTGCGATCCACATAATATGTATAGAGTAGTACATATTATATTAACATGTTTAATGTTTTAGGGCTGGGGGTCATTCTGTGAATTCCGACACGCAAATATGCAACGTTTTTCATTGGTTACTACACAGTTACTACCTTCTGTTGTAGCAACCATATGTTGATGGCGAGTTCTATAATAAGTACAGTAAATGCAACATTATACTTGTAGAGTTCAGTGAAATTGTGGCTTTCATTTTTTCTTGACATCAAAAAACTATATCTAATTTCTCCCTTGCGAGGGAAAAACATTAAACATGATTTAATGTTTTTCCCTCTCAAGGGAGAAATTCCAAGTAAATGCATTTCAAAAAAAAAAAAAAAATTTGATAAAGCCCTTAGTTATATAGACGGGTTATCTATGCAGAGAGCTGTGATCTGTAACAGAAGGATATTCTGTACAAAATAATAAACCGTGGTGCAGGGATTTGCAACGTTTTTAAAATTGATCTCGAACTAAAGAATTTTTTGTGACCACTCGGAGCATTGTACGACCAGCCGTTGGCTTGCACCGAAAAGCTTCGTCAACATGATCGTGAATCAAACAGTATAAATCCGGCCCAAATATCATCACTAGGGAGCACCTGATTATAATCACGGATGGCTGTATGAAGTCGAGGTCGTTATTCTGTGATATTATTTCATTTGAAAAATGATGGATCTATTGGATTTTGTCGGTACCTACGCACTTTTGAAACTTGAACAAATGTTGGAGTACCTATTATTGGGTAAATTATTACACAACGGTTCGTTATACCATCTACTTAGAAGGGGCTGGATTTCGTTGATAGGTACTTTGCAACTTGAATAACCGTTGAAGTATTATTGATGGGAAAATTATGACACAACGGTAAATTATTACCCAAAGGTAAATTATTACACAACGGTTCATTATACTACGATTATCTACGTAAAGGGCGCCTGAAATTATTACACAACGGTTGAGTGAATTACTGAATCCCGCGCATTTGTAGGAAACTTTAATTCCGGAGCCGGCTCCAATAAGTACTCAATTTAGAGCTTCCCTTGGGGGAGTTCGAGGGTACTGACTACAGAAAACGGTGATCTACACAGAAGGGGCCTCTATACAGGTACCTAAATAATAAACCGTTGCGTAATAATTTGCAGCGTTTTTTTATTGCACTGTCGGATTTTAAATACCCTGAAAGGGAAACCATCAAATTTTGAGGGGGTGTTGAAAAATTTTTTTTTCATGCTCGATTCCAATGGTTCATATTGAAAATAATAAACCAAAACGGTTGTCCCAAATGAAAAATGCCATACCTACGCAACTAAAGTTGTAGAGCACCAAATTCTGCGTTCAGAGCACCCCTATTAGCGATTTTTTTTTTTTTTTTTTTTTTAATTGTTCTCGGTCCAAAATTTTTAAAACTCGAATTTCCGAAAGATTTTTATACCAAAATCCGTTTCAGACCATCCTGAATTCCCTGCCGAAAGACACAAAAAATTATATGTATATATATATATTTATATATATATTTATATATATATTTATATATTTATATATATATTTATATATGTATGTGTCATTCCAGACGATAACTCTCGAAAGAATTGAGATAAAAAGTTCAAATTTGCACGAAAAATCTGTCTTGGCAATCGACAGGCTAAGTTCGAAGATGGGCAGAATCGGGTCACCCTAAGGGGGAGTTTTGGGGAGTTTTAGGGGGGGGAAATTACCCATAAATTCCCAAAATGAAAAAGTCTGACAAGTGACACCTCATTTTAAAGATTTTTGTACGCTGAACACGATGGTGAAATCAGAATTGCGATATCTCATTCCGTTCTCAAACTGGAGCACTTTGAAGATGAAGGAACGTGGTTATTTCTTGAGATGTTCTTCCTGGTTCGTCTGCTCTAATCTGATAACGGAATGGGATATCGCAATTCTGACTTCACCATCGTGTTCAGCGTTGGAAAATCTACAAACCGAGGTGTTACTCGGCAAAAAGTGGAACAAAAAATTTGTTACCTACGTACCCAATACCTACTCTTCTGGTATTCAAAACATTTTTGATTTCCCCCTCCCCCTCCTTCCACCCCAAATTTTACTTTGCGTAAAACTACTCCTGTTTTAATTTTGTATGGTATCAAGTTGGGAAAACATTGGCCGAAAATAAATTTTCAGAAAATTTTAGGCGGAGGAGGAAGATGCCGAAAACTTCGAAAATTCGCTCTTATAGCCATGCTGCATGACTGTGGTTTTTTTTTATTAACAAATTCTATTCACAATTTTGATTAAAAACTTGATGTTTTAAGAGACACACTCAGAACAGACTAGTAGGAGGTCAAAATGAGGGGAACACTTATGAGTAGGTAGCAGCAAATGGAACAGAAGTGAGGGACTAGGATTTTGGTTTAAGTTCGCAATTTATTATTTTTTACAGCTGAGCGCAAAAGCTCATCAAACATATTATTTTATCAGTTATCGTATTTTGGACGACAGGGCACTTGGCAGTGGTTCGTGGCTCTCAACGAGTCGCGATATTCATTACCTACGGATAGCCACGATTTGGAACCTACGTGGAACAAGGGAAAGGCTTCTTACCTACGACAAATCTATAATTCTCTACTAATAACGGCTCTACAACTCTGAATTCAAATTGGCCAGCTGTGCTCAGAGATTTTCTAACTGACAGGAATCTGCCGCTTTCTGTAAACATCTAGTAGGTAGGCTGCATTCATGTTGACGCCTTCGTTAGAACGGAACGTTGTGGGATATTGATCGAGCGGGTCTTACGCCTTCCTGTTGAAAACTTATTGATTTTCTCCCACGGGAGAGCTCTTATCTCCTTCAGACGTTGGAATGCACCCCTGATGCGATTTTTGTTCATCATTTACTTACTCTTTAAAAACCTGCTAATTACCAGTAGGTAGGTACCTTCACTAAGTACTCGTACGGAACTTAGTAAACTGATTTTCGATGTAGTTGCCTACCTAACGTACCTCTGCTGATAGTTTCAAATTATAATTATTGAACAAGGTATAAAGAACTATCGTTTAACCATAAAACACCAGTTGAACCATTCGTCCTCCAATCGACCAAATTTACATTTGGTAATTCCAATAACTGTTTGCAGTATTGCAATAATAAATTGTAGGGCGATATTTCATGGATGGATTTGATAATTATATAGGTACCTACTTACCTAGTGGATATTTGGGCACCTACCTACTTACCTCATTTGTGTGTATCCTACCTCCTACCTGCCAAGATATTCATCGCGATCTAGAGAATTAGTTGCAAGGAAGTGATGTGCTACAACTTGACAGACTTTTGGTTTATTATTTTCGCTAATGAAAATTTGGAGTCGAGCATGAAAAAGTACATTTTGACCCCCCCCCCCCCCACACACACACCTCCCCCAAATGATGGTTTCCGATTCAATTTAAGTAGAATCTGAAAGTGGCATCAAACAATTTCTGTCCGTCCGCCGTACGCTGCACTATCCTTAGTTACCATGAACTAAAATTAATGAAATTTGATTTGTCGGTCCCATTTTTTGGGGTCTAGTTGGTCCGCAAAGCTCGGCGTTACTGTCAGTCATCTCTAAGGGGTGGAAAATAGGGGTTTGCAATTTCCCGAACGCCGTGGCTCGACAACTTTCAATAGAAGGGTACGGGTTTTTTACGTTTTTAAATTGATCTCGAACTAAAGAATTTTTTGAGACCACCCGGAGCATTGTACGACCAGCCGTTCGTTTCCACCGAATAGCTTCGTCAACATGACCGTGAATGAAACGGTATTGACCTTAGAAAACAGTGATCTACGCAAAAGGGGCATCTACGCAGGTAAATAGTAAACCTTGAGTAGTAATTTGCAGCTTTTTTATTTGTAAATGTCAAATGATTTCTGTGATGAACACGTGGTGAAATTTCCTTGGGCCCTGATGAAGTTCACGTATTAAACGAAAGCTCGGCAGAGAATTAGTTTCTGTTGAAGTCTGTTGTCAATAGATCCACTGAAGCTTATTAATGCTGACATTGAGAGGTGTCTGTAATACTAATTATGATTAATCTTATATTTATATAAAACTCGAAGTCTGTTTGTTTGTATAAATATATGTCTTGGGTGGATAGCCAAACGACCGAGCGGATCATGATGCGGTTTTTTCGGGCTTGCTATTCAAACACCCGAGAAGCCGGTCCTCAGCTGGAAGCAATAGCAGGCGACCAAACGACTACGCGTATTTGCCCGTACACCAGCGACTGATCCCACTGTGGTAAAGCACATTAGGAGGCCTCCACTGCACGGGTATTTGAGCGATGGGCTAAGGCCAGTCCTCCACTGGTTCGATACTGAGGACTACGCACATTTGACCATACACCAGCGACTGATCCCATTGCTGTGAAGTACATTACGAGGCCTCCACTGGAAGCAATACCTGGTGACCAAGCGACTACGTGTATTTGTCTGTACACCAGCGACTAATCCCATTGCTGTGAAGTACATTAGGCCTCCACTGCACGCGTATTTGAGCGATGGACTAAGGCCAATCCTTCACTGGAAGCGATACCGGGCCACCAAGCGACTACGTGTATTTGTCCGTACATCAGCCACTGATCCCAATGCTGTGAAGTATATTAGGAGGCCTCCACTGCACGCGTATTTGAGCGATGGACTAAGGCCAATGCTCCACTGGAAGCGATACCGGGCCACCAAGCGACTACGTGTATTTGTCCGTACATCAGCCACTGATCCCAATGCTGTGAAGTACATTAGGAGGCCTCCACTGCACGCGTATTTGAGCGATGGACTAAGGCCGGTCCTCCACTAGAAGCGATACCGAGTGACCAAGTTATTAGGCAATGAGAGATGACTTTGAGGAAGCAACAGGAGGCGACTGGTGTCTTCCATTTGAGAAGATATGCGTAGTCTAGCAATGCAGTTCCGCGGAAATGAAGTGCGGGGTTCTGGTGGTGACGAAGGGAGAGGGAACTGAAGTCGCTTGAAAACGTGTCCAATACCATTCCAACGGGATCCGCCACTCTTCGCTTGGTATCGCCCAAATACGCGTGCAGTGGTGGAATGTACTTCACATCATTAGGATCAGTCGCCCGTGTATGGACGAATACACGTAGTCGCTTGGTCGAGGAGCGACGGATCCCGTTGGGATGGTATTGGTCGCGTTTTCAAGCGACCTCAGCTCCCCCTCCTTTCGTCACTTCACCACCACTTCACCACCACCAGACACCCCCCCCCCCCCCCGTTCATTTCCACCGGACTTCACTGCTAGACTACCGTGTTTAGTCACCTCAAATCAACGGAGGACCCCAGTCGCCTCATGTTGCTTCCACAAAGTCGCCTCGCATCACTTGATCGCTTGTACGCTTCCAACGGAGGACGGGCCTAATGCTACTGATGTTTTACACTTTTGAGCGTGATGTAACTGGTATAGCTTTTTGAAGTGGTTTCGGATGAAACAGGATTTGATTGCAAGAGATTTTCCTGCTGAATCCAATGACACCAACACGATTTCTGTACGATGAACCGTTCGTCCTTTATAGGAGGATTAGGTAGGGCCGACTGGGGGGGGGGGGGGGGGATGTGTACGGTTATTGTGCAAACTAAAAATTTCACTTTTATAAATGAGCTCAATTACTACCTTAATAAATAAGGGTAGAACAGTACGTCCAGTACTCTTGTTTATAAATTATAAAATTGGTGTGGGGAGGGGGGGGGGGGATGAGAATTTATCCCCGGGGCTCTCCCCAGCTCTGGGCGGCCCTGGGATTAGGGAATGTTGCCTGGTGGGTAGTTGAAACATTAATATGTGCCTACTGGCACTAGCAGTTCGGGGCCTGTTCACCGTGCAACGCTCGGGTAATCCAGCTAGTAATAATTTAATTAACTGCCTTCACACATGTAGGTTTTTTTATGTAAGTTAAATTTGTCACTTCACAGCTAAAAGAGTTGGGCTAACAAAAATCCGGATGGAAGACTGTTTGCGGTGCGACGCCTGCTCCTGCATTTACATCGATCCTGAAGACTACTACAAGCACATGAGGAACTTCCACCAAAAGTACAACACAGTAATACCAAGGTATGTATGTACCTAGGTACTGCTATCTCTGAACCAATGTGACATGAACCGCCCATCCACCAATTTATAGGTAGGTGCTTAGGCTTATCACTCTGCCTACCTACTCAGGTATGGAAACCGCATGGCGATTTGAACGAATTTGAAAGAACAAACAAAAAACTTCAAATTATTAAACAACAGTTTATTATTTTCCTGTATGGATGCCCCTTCTCCATAGATCTGTTTTCTGTGGTCAGTAGTAATACTTCGTGCTTTCCCCGGGAAAGACCTAAATCGAGTAGGTACCCTACTGGAGCCGGCTGGGCTCCATTGGCCAGTTTTCGTGGGTTGCAAATTATCCTTTTTTGGCAAAATTCTGTTCAATACCTAACAGAAATTAACACTTATTCACCACATAATGAGGTGTTTTATGTCGGAAAGTCTAGGCAAAAAACAAGTGTTAAATTTTAATTTCCGAGTTTCGGCTAGAAATTATGTATCAGGTAAATCGCCATGTAGTAAACTCAAATCCTGCTTAGAGCGCTAAGGAGTCACTTTAAAAGATGTACAGAACTGCAGTGGATGGAACCTCAAAAATGTGTGAATGAATTTTAAAAACACTTCCTCAAAATCAAACCAAGGAGAAGGTTACAGCAAAGGTTCTTGAAGGTTTGCCATTTCTAATGTTGGATTGTTGGCAGCATTGAGAAGCTTCGCCTGCAAAGCTTAGCTCTGCCGCTTTGTGGTGCCAATAGCTGATCAGATGTTAGTAGACCTCATACCTCATTTCTTGCCGCATTTTAGGCTGTTTTTGTTTTTTCCCGTGATTTTTACACGTTCAACCGTGGGACTGATACGCCAAGATGATACGGGAAGACGGACCAACGAGCTTCAAGCATTCTCTTCTCCCGTGTACGACAAGAAGCAGCTCTTCCCTTGTACGCAAACTACACGTCACGGGAAGAGAATGCTTCAAGCTCATTGGTCTGTCTTCCCGTACCAGCGTTTCCACGGTTGAACGTGTAAAGATCACAGGAAGTACAAAAACTGGCTATTTACTCTCATTTGAAAAAATACCGCTTATTTTTGAAAAAGGGCTTCATACTACAATTTTTCCCAGAGCTGTGAATTTTTTTTCCCCCAAAACAAATCTTTGACGAAAATTCCCCATTCTGTCATTAATTATTTGTTGTTACGCATGAAGTTTAAAAGAAAGTTGAAAGAAAATTTTACCTAGGTTTCAAACTCCACTGTATCAAAATTGACCTCCATTTTGAACAATAGGTCTACCCTAACGTACCTAATACGTTAACCAGTATTTCAAAATTTCGAACAGAAACTTCAAGTTGACAGCAATATTTCTTCTACCACCTACGTTAAATTTCAAAACCAGTTCTGGTTCGCAGGACGAGACGGCGGAGCCCAAGTCGATCAGTTCAGCAAGAGTTACCTCTCCCGGCACCAGAAGAGGTGACGATGACGAGCTCAAGTACTGGTCCTCTGTGGATGCTACGGAATGAGAAACCAAAGGAAACAAAAGCCCTTGACACAACTTTTGTCGCGGAAAGCATAATACGGCAGAGCATTAAGGTGAGTCACCAAAAACTATATTTAGAAGGTAGTTAGGTACGTATCTACCTAGGAGACAGAAATTCTTGAACTGCCAATAGGTACCGTAAAACCGGGTATACAATTTCAACTTTCTCACCAATTTACAGCCTCTTCTACATTTTCATTAGAAAAAAAGTTTTGTTCTTCTGAGGTCTGTCTGTGTATTATCCCTAACTTTGATCCACGACTATGTTTGTTTGAATGTTTATATTTATTTTTATGGCAAAACCCTAATTTCCCGCCTGGCGGGGTACCTATCTTGGGTCACAAGGTGTTTTAGCAATAAAAGTTCATTTGAATGCCCCTAAGCATAGGCATAAGAGTCACCAGTTGGAGTTAAAAAAAAATAAACAAAAAAAGACACAAGTGAACAAAACAACACATTTTTACCAGAAAATAGTATTCTAATAGAAGCTGACGATATTTTTGGGTGGGAGCCCCCCCAGAAATATTTGTCTCAATGCATCCTCTTTGGAACATCCTCGCTGGTTTTTTGTTTTGGCTTGCCAGGGATAAGGATTCTGTGACACATTGACCCTGATGCCCCTTTTCTACCCGAACACCGAGAGCCGGGGGTCACCAATGTTTATTGCATAAAACTCCGCATGGGAATGACATTTTTAAGAAGGTTTTGAAATAAAATGTTCAGAAAGGATCACTTTGAACACGGAAAAACTTGCAACTCACGACCACGAACAACACTGTAAAGTAGCTTTGTTTCAGCCGACACGAGTTCTGTGAACAAGAACTGTGCTCCAACCACACCTAGTGTTGAAACTGTTCACTGTTATAGTTTTTATCAACTGCGTCAGGTCCGGGAACTGAGTTCTGTGAGTTTCGTAATTTTTCGATTGGGGATGGTTTTTTCCTACAGAATTGAAGATAAACCCCGCTGGAACCTTCCCAAAATCTCATTTCCTTCAAACCTTCACGTTAAAGGGATCTTTTGCCTCTGTGGTACCTACTCAGCAATTTTTCGGCCCTACTGTCATCGCAGTGTTGGCACGTTTCCAAGGTGTTCCAGGGGGTGTTCTGTATTATTTCGACAATATTATAGTTTTGATGCAGAAATCGAGATCACAGAACAAGAACTGAAAGACTGAAACTTTATTAACTTCTTTTCAAACACCTGATTTTAGGGAGTCAGACAATAATTAGTTGTAGGTAACATCATATTAAACATCTTTCCTCTCCTGGGACTGCACCTCTTGTAAATATCGAAGTGGTCTTCTTACCACCTTCCCCGTGGTCGATCTTCCTGGTAGACGCTGTCGACTTGTTCTTGGAGTGGGCCACTCATAATTTACCACTCTTCGGTTCTCTTGGGCTGAGCCGGAATTCGACGGTTGGTGTAGAGGGTTAATAATATATGGGGCGGGCTTCAAGTGAACCATGTTTCTTCGCACTACCCGCTTTTCAGTGTCCACGAGGTATGAGTGCGGCTCCTTACATATTTCTACAACGTTCCCATTTCTCTTCATGTCTGTGATCCAAACCATGTATCCAACTTTCAAACAACTCAACGTTACAGTCCGGTGTGTCGAGTCATAATTAGCCTTGTATGTCTGTCTGTAATTGCTTTCTTTTTCTCCAAGTCCGTCAAAATTCAGGCTTTCTTCAAGTAATTTCGGAGAAGTCGGGAGTCGTTCGCTAAGCCTTCTGTTCATTAACAGTTCACTAGGTGAAAAGCCGGTCGAGAGAGGGATGTTGCGGTATGCTAATAAAGCCAAGTAGGGATCCTCCGGACTTTTCTTAAGAAGCATTTTAGCTATTTTCCCGGCCGCCTCGGCCGCACCATTGCTCTGAGGAAAATGTGGACTGCTGGTTTTGTGAACAAACCCATACGACTCTCTGAAGGACTCGAACTCCAATCCAGCGATTGTTTGAAACTGCGGTACAAGTATGTTATAGCCCCGCCAATATCGATTGTATCGATTATCTCAAATACATCGATCCTTGTGGTATCGATGACGTGTATCAGACAAGACGGTGGGTGTACAAGAAGTTTAGTTCCCATTCCGCCGCTCGCATTGTCAAGCGATCTGGATGCTCGCTAGCGCTCGCATCTCAAAAAAGATAAACAATCCCAGAAACTATCCCGTGAATGAGCAGGTTGTTTGGGACTTCTGAATAGATGGTACAAGTATGTTATAGTCACTCTTATTTTTTGGTGTCCTTACAATGGTCTTCCCGTATTCATTTTGAAAGTTGATATCGGCACCCGGGATGTAGGCATCGGGACGCCATATTGAGCCGTCATCGATACCACAAGGATCGATGTATTTGAGATAATCGATACAATCGATATTGGCGGGGCTATAACATACTTGTACCGAAACTGCGACCCACAATCTGAGCGAATTTCTTCCGGGATCCCATGCGGTCCAAAAAAGCTTTTGAGTTTTTCATATTAAGGATTACTACAAGAAGGATCATTTCCTCATACAGATTACCCCACTCGCAAGTTGTGGCAAGTGTATGGAGGCTAGTGATGAATGTTTCAATTGATTCATGAGTTTTGTTTTCAGTGTAAAAATTTGGTCCTTTCAAAAATTATATTTTTACGCGGAATGAAGAAGTCGTCAAATTTTTTCACAACACAACCATAATCTTCCAGGTCATCGCTGGTAAGGTTGAAAGAAAGTAGAATTTCTTCCGCTTTTTCACCTAGGTGAAATATGAGGGAATCTACTTGCCTTTCCCACATTGCTCCTCTAGCCCCGATATCGATCTGAAACGTTCGTAACTATTTTTCCATATCACCCATTCTTGTGGGTTAAATGAAAATCTTTCCGGAGGAAGAATACTTACTGAATTTAACGGCGACTAAGGTAAGAATCTTGCCTGATCCACCGTCCTCTGAGATCTATTTCTTACCGACAAACGCTCAGGAGAAGATTCCGGCGTGGCCGCGGCTCGTTTCGATTTCCTCTTTGGCTTGGTCATGTCCGCGGTTCAAACTGCTGCCACCATGATGTATTATTTCGACAATATTATAGTTTTGATGCAGAAATCGAGATCACAGAACAAGAACTGAAACTTTATTAACTTCTTTTCAAACACCTGATTTTAGGGAGTCAAACAATTAGTTGTAGGTAACATCATATTGAACAGTTCTAAAACTCATCCCCACCCTTCAGAAAACCTTAGGTTCTGGTTTTGAAACTTTTTAAACCAGTTCTGTTGGCTGGAACATACCTAGTGTAAACAAAGTTTTGGAGGGTAGGTCAAAGGCTGATAACAGAGATAAAATTGGATGGTGGTGGTGGTTGTTGGTTAGCCATTGGATGTCCCTGTAGATGATCTTGACAGATACTTACCACTGGAAGGCCTGGATCCCCCAATTTATTTAGATTAATTTGAAACGTGAGTGCCGTTCAGAATCAAATAACTGAAATATTGAAGTTCCGACCCTTATTACCTGGTTTACGGTAGGGTACTGATATTTCTTTGTTCATTAAAAGTAACACAAAATTAGGTATCCCTTGATTCCTTAACTTACCCCGTACAAGACATGAGGTATTGTATTCATTTTTCAGAGCCGGTGGTCTAAAGTGGTGTCCGAACGACTCACCACGGTCAAACGCCCTCGCTTGTCCGAGTCCACTGTAACGCCTCAATTCGATCTCAGCACCAAAATCTTCGGGGAACCAGCGCCCGAGTTCGACCCGGACATCAGAATCAAGGAGGAGCCCAGTGACGAGGACAACATCCTCGATCTCTTGAGTCAAGTGGAAGTTAAAATCAAGACTGAGCCGCCGGACGATTATGGACCATTCTAAAGAATTTAACCGTTCTAAAAATTTAAAAAATTTAGATCTAACCATTCTAAGAATGGATCTATCAAGTTTATTTAATTTCGTAAGCCACAATTTTATGAACCGTTGAATTTTGTCTGCGGAATGTGGTGGACGACAGTAGTACTTAGATTCGACATCAGGTACTGGAGCCTGTAGAATTGAAATAGATATCGTAAAGTAGACAAATTTATATTTGATTGGTGATAATTATGATTCCGACACTGTCAGTGAGGGTGTGTCTAAATATGGCGACTTCTTCTGCTTGTTCTACAATGTTAGCCATATTATTATATCCTAACAAATACTTGTCCTCATGTCGGTCGAATGTGGAAAGAAACGAAAACTGGATTCTATATTTCACCATCCATCTACAACGTCGTGCTGAAGAAAACCAGTGAAAAAAAAGCTGAAGATTATTCATAATCAGTGGTTATTATCAATATTTTCTTATTTTTACTTACTGGATTTCACTTGCTGGTTATAATCCATATTTTTTTTGAGATTATTCGGACCTGAGGAGGGGCAACAGACGAAATAGCACCGGTTGACTGCCGGCGTTACGGATTTTATTTGTACTGCGCATTATCCTCACACACCATTGGTCCAAGGTGGCTGAACGTATCCACGTCGACCATTTTGAAATGGTAGTGCGCATGTCTGGTGTTCAGATCTCGATAGGATTTCCACTCATTTACAAGTGCTGCTGTCACTATTAGGATGGAGGAGGAGCGCTCTTTAAGTCCAAAAAATACCAAAGAAAAGAGTCCATCAAATAGCAAAGGCTGTGTTGAAAATTAGGCAGCCGTCGGCGTCACGCTGCATAGTGCTTTGATCGCACGGGAAACATGGAAAAACGTCATATTATTGACTTACGACACCAGAAAAGGCTATCCCCACGTATTTTTTCACGCAGAATACAAATTTGGGGTTGAAATCAGTTTTTGAATGCATGGTGTTCGAGAAACAGAGAATAACTTCGAAAAATTACGTAAATATAGGAATTCAGAAATTGAAACCTATGTACCGTGTACCTGTATATGTTTCAACAATAAGAGCAATCCGAAATTAGGGGTTAGGCATTCGTCATAAATGTCATCCAGTTTTGTAAGAATTGCTTTATTATTTACAGTAAAGAAATTAAAAGATCAGAAAAAACTAAAATTTCTTTCGAATTTCTCTAAAATAAAATCATCACTAACGATGTTCAAGCTGCTGAGTAGATCACGAATATTTTACAGTCAGTGCTGGCCCCAAATGTCCATTTTTCAAAAACTCTCGATCTGTGGGAATTTGAACTGAACAAAATTGACATCCACGTAAAAAAATAAATCGTGGCTAGTCGCAGAGAATTCCAACGCTATTGTGATAGGGAATAAGTTGAAGGTTAACGTGTAAAAATTAGAAAAACTACATTTTTAATCTTTTTGAGAAATTTTCTTTCAAAGTTGACCGTTGAAATTAAATTTAGAGCTTTTGCTAGATTACTATGCTGCAAACGTACTTACTGACTTTTGGAGGGAGCGTAAATAATCGCAACAACTCACTTACCTTTGCTGATTGGAGGGGTGATGGAAGAGGATTATTCTGAATCCTTCGCGGGTGAGAATGAGTACCTAATTCATCACCGATGTTGAGTCTGGAACGTTTTGTTTACAATAGCTCTGATCTTTGCTTTGCAGTCGAGCGCATACGAAGCATTCAGACTGGAAACCTTTCAAATCAGCCTCAGGGACCATCTTGTGGTGCGTTTACGCATTTTTCCAAAACCCAAAGCACTGTGCGCTGTCCCAAACCGACGTTTCCTCAGTTAACTTCCAGTGTTGATTCTCTGTTACAAGAGTTAACAGAAGGGGTCGCCATCTTTTTAAGCACACTCCCACCCTAATTATTTGATTGTTATGGCAGTTTCTCAGAGAAAATCATAAAGTAGATCTTGAATATTATAGCAGGTAAGTACATCAAGCTGTATAGCTACATCTTGTATCTTATCTTGTTGGTACCAACTCGCACCGGTACCGGCACTTTGGGAAAAAGGGGTATCGACTCTTTAAAAAAGATGAAGCCTAACTCAAAGGTCCAAAACCGGTGGGAAGTTTACGTTTTTTCAAGGCTTCTCCCCTTGTCAGGGGTTGCCCCTAATCGCCGGGCGCCAGGAAATTCTATTTTGCCATTGGGAGTCATCGAGGTTGAGCCGACGCATTGACTGGACGACACCTCCTGTCCAAGTAACTCTTGGGCGACCCCTCTTACCAAAACCCTTTGGCGACCAGTTGAGGACTTTTTTAGGCCAGCGGTCGTCTGGGATCCACTTAACTTGGCTGTACCATATCAGAGTACTCTATTCGCTCCACCACCGTTCCCTGCTGGTCCATATTCTCTCGGATGGTGGTATTGCAGACTCTATCCAACCTGGACACGCGGGAACTCCGGCGAAGGCCATCCATTTCGACTGCGCATAGTCTCTGTCTGTTCCTCTGTGTGAGTGCCCAACCATCAGCTCCATAGGTCAGGATGCTCTCTACAGTTGCTGTCAGTCTAGTCTTTTTTGTCTGTAGATGCCCCATTCAAGTCTGTAGACTCCCGAGCACCCCATTCAAGGACCGAATAGCAGTACGCGGTAGTTGGAATCGCCGATCGATGTCGGCCTCACAGCTTCCGGAAGTTTCCAAGATGAACCCAAGGTACTTGAATTGGTCTACTGACCGAACAGCCCCCAACCCGGGGATCTGTATGTCTTGACCGACGCCCCCAACGACCAAACCTTCAGACCTGCAGCTTCGGGAAAAACGGATATCGGCTCTTTAAAAGAGATGAAGCCTAACTGACAGGTCCAAAACTGGTGGGAAATGAAATGAAAAACCGGTAGAGGGCGAAAGTTTTAAAAAGGGACCAAAGTGAGAAGGTTGTGCACTGAAACCAAGCTAATACCGCTACGCATTCCCTAGTGTGGTATACATCCATAAAGCAGAAATGTCAACTAACCATAATGAACTTACCTGTACGTGGTACCCCTTCAGCAAAGTCTTTTTAATTATCCCATTTATAAATAATAATTATTTATAAACAAACGTAAGCGTGTGTATCTTACAAATAGGTATAAATAAAAGTGTGATTTTATACACGTAAATGGTCATAAATCTAGTCAAAACGTTGCAATAGCTCGACAAATTGAATTTAACCTCGTTACATGTATGGTAACTCGTTTTTTCCCCGCTATGTACTTAAAATGTATAATTTATGTGATAAACCTTCGTTGTACTTATTTATATAAGGGTAGTCTTTGTCTGTGAATAAATTGATTTTCAACAAAGGATTTGAGTGTTTAGCACTTTCAACCCTGTCCAAACGCTAGTCGAGTAATTACGATACAGTCGCAACTCGATAAGTCGAACACCTTGGAACTAGGCAAAACTGTTCGAGGTATTGATAGTTGATATCGAACTGTGAGTTCGAGATATCGGTTGTAATAGAAACAGGAAAATATGGGATATTCCCCCTCCAAATCATCACAGGTGTCTTCATTCACACTACAACTCTCTCCGCTGTTTAAATTTCGACAACCAACCTCCACTAGCACGAAAATCATCTTGCTTTAGAACCTTAGCAAAAGCCATGGATTTTTCTTGCAAAAATCAGCCCACTTGTTGGCACGTTTTTATCTCTTCTTTCCTTGAACCATTTAACGAGGCATTTTTCGGTTTGTGGGTATCCAGCAGTTTTGGCGGCCACTGCACTGTTGGGAGTATGATTATGATACAAACTGAAAACCCTATTTACATTCAACCAATTGTGTCCTTCAGTCGATAAAGTTCACAAAAACATTGAACTGACTCCTCAGAAATTTAACGTCAAAACCAGGCCAGTCGTTCGATATATCGAGTTGAGAATTGAGAAATGGGGGCATTTGTTCGAAATATAGCGTCTCCACCCGCTCGCCACTTACCGCTCGTGGGCATTTCATTAGTTCGACGTAAATATAGTTAGTTTGTTCGAGTTATAGAGTCGTTGAGCTTATGGGCGGGACTTGGGACCTGAAAAACAGTTTAGGATATCGACAAATTCGAGATATCGGTTTTCGACTATTCCCATGCCCAGAGACATACAGGCAGATCCGTCATCTTCAAAACCCAAACTGAACGTTTAAATAATAAAAACAATTCTTTTCCTTAAATTTTACACTAACTTGTCAAATTGCATAAGTAGGGCAATTCTCTAGTTTAGGGTCACGTTTCAAATGTTTTGTTGCGCTGTTAAACCAAGTCGTACGGTAACAACTTTCGTCTGATGTGGTGCCAATTATTAAAAGTTGATTTTTATATTTTTTTGTGCTAAGGTAGAAGAAGAAGAATAGATTTTATTTGCCTTCCCATAAATGCATAGCAGTTGTCAATATATATATTTTTTAAAGCGTTGCAGTCTAGCCACCAGTGGTTTGTGTTCATGACGGTACGTTTATTGTCTAATGAAATCTGGGGGACACCCCCGGATTATAGTTTAGATCAAGGATCAAAGCAAGGAAACATGTTTTTCGAATAGGTACATGATAACAGAGGATATGGAGATATGTAGAAAAACGTCTGCCAATTCGAGTAGGCACTATAGCTTCCTCACTTGAATCACATGAACGTATAGGCTAGTTGGGTAGGTTCGTTATGATACGGGACCATCTGCGATCCAACCCGCGTGTACCCTCAAAATTTCAGCTCTACCGTGTAGTTAGAACCGTTATAAGGAAACGGTCAACATTTCATGTTTGCGCATGCGCAGAGGGAAATTACAGTAAGACTCCAATGAAGTTCATATGGAACCATCAAAGTATTATACTGATCGACCCTCCAAATGTGAACTCATTTCAACGATAATTAAGGTAGTTATGGGCACTCCAAGTACTTCATGTTTGCGCATGCGCAGACAACGATTTTCATGATTTTGAAACGGGACCATCTGCGATCCAAACCGCGTGTACCCTCAAAATTTCAGCTCTCTACTATTTTTCGCGTAGTTAGAAGCGTTATAAGGAAACGGTCAACATTTCATGTTCGCGCATGCGTAGATCAATGTTACATTACGATTCCAATGAAATTAATTTGGAACTACCAAAGTATTATTCCTGACCGACCCTCCGAGGTTAAACTCATTTCAACGATTTTTAGGGTAGTTATGGGTGTTCCACGTATTTCACGTTTGCGCATGCGCAGACGAAAGTTACGGTACTTTTTCAATGATTTTGGTATGGGACCATCTGTGACTCAACCCGCACCTATCCTCGAAATTTCAGCCCACTTCGACCATTATTTCGGGTAGTTATGGGCGTTAGAAGGAACTGATCACAGACAGACAGACGGAACCAAATATGTTCCTCGATGTCTGAAACAAAATGGTAGTGGAAATTTTCATTTTGGAGGACATGAACTTTTTTTTCTATTCAATCACGAATCCAAGGCTTCCCTGCCTTCGGTAGTGAGGAAGCAAAAAAACTTCTTGGGATTTCCAAGCCTCGGACCAGCGACCCAACGCAATACAATGTAATACACGTCGTCAGCTGCTACAGCCGGAAACGGCGAAACCCCCTCGGCAGTTTTCGGCGGAGTGGGGACTGGTGATACTCTCCTCGGAGAAGGCACCACAAATGGTAGGGGAGGAGGTGGGCTGGGTGGCAGGAGTGGGGTAGAGGGAAAACTGTGCGGACAGGACGTGGACGCTTTCCAGCCCGGTTTACCCCCATAAAAACATGTTCCATGTAAAAAAAAACCTTAAAGTAAGAGAATATTACAACGTATACCAAAGGGCAGCGCCTGACAAAGGAAACCGGGGAAAGCGTGGGGGGGAAGCCCACCAGTGTAGCCGGTCAGAGCCTGAGCGCCCTGGACACACCCACCGTGGCGGCTCCCGGGGCCATTTCTGAACAGGCAGCCCTAATGAGTGCTCTGGAGAGAGCTCCTTGCACCAGAAACAGGATAAGCCAAGGGGGCTGGCTGGAGCACAACCCACACACAATCGCATCATTCATTCCTCACTCAAACTACAAGTCGCATTCACTCAAAACACTCACACCCTTAACACAATATCACAGACGCACATCTACTAATCTAAGTGCAAGGAAGAGTACTTTTATGAAATTCCTCTTCTGCTATATAAAATCTTAAAATACTAATAATCTTGAAATACTAAAACAGGAATGTCGTGAGTCCCTCCCGGGAACACTCCTATCATATTAAGTTCTCACCAATATCCAAACGCCAAACTAAAGCTCCGTAAATAAAGATATGAGTGGGGACAGGCGACAGAACCCAGGGTTACTCAACCTGGGGCCCCACTACCAGCTCCCAGCAAGGAGCTGGAGGGAGAGGCCCCCAAGTACTATAAAACCCCGGATCCTGGCGCTCAAGATTCATTCGACACTTCCTCTAACCAGCTCTCTCTTCTCTCTCTTACCTTACCTCCCAGATGATCGGTTGAATACAGCCGCCTGGGAATTTCACCTCCTCTCTCCTCTCTCCTCCTCCTTGTCTAGATGATCGGTTGAATACAGCCGCCTAGACAAGGGACCTCTCCTTTCCTCTCCTTCACCTAGATGAACGGTTGACTACAGCCGCCTAGGTGAAATTCCCTCATCCACCTCTCTCTCCTCCAAAGTCGTAGATGTTCGGTTGACTACAGCCGCCTGCGACTTTTCCTCACCTTCTTTCCACACCACCTCTCTCTCCTCCAAAAGTCGTAGATGTTCGGTTGACTACAGCCGCCTACGATTTTTCCTCCTTCTCTCTCCTTACCTAAATTCACTCACTCACCTTCCACGCCACCGTGATGAGAATTTTAAATTCATCACAGTGGTGAACCCGACGTTCACTCAACCTTCTTCCTTCCCACCTCATGTGTCGCCCCAGTCAAATAGTTCGGTGTCCCAAATTTTAAATTCAAAATTTCAACCAGTCAGTATAAATTCGCAATTCTTGGCCCAACCCTCACCGCTCAACTCTCAACTCAACGCACCACCGCTCCCGCCGATTGCGAATTTCAAAATTCAAAACCACGTCAAATTTTTGAATTTTAATTACAGAAATGGACCCGAACTCACCGACGCCGCCGCTCCTGCGACCAGCCACACTGCAGCCGCCCGCCGCTGCGACATCCGACGCATTGGCCGACAACCCTTTCTCCACGCTCTCCCCACCGACCTCTGCGTCATCGGACACCGCCGCCGCCGCCGCCGCCGCTACGGCCGCAGCCGCCGCCAACGTCATGACGGCGTCCGCTGCGTTCCCTCTGTCGCTGCCCCCCTTCTACACGCACGACCCGGCGCTTTGGTTTTTCCAAGTAGACGCAGCGTTTTCGGCCGCCAACATCCGCAGCCAGAAAACTCGATATTCCCGGATCATTTCGTTACTGCCCTACGAGATCCTGCTGCAGACCTCTGATATCTCCCCCGACGCCGCCGCTGCGTACGACGACCTCCGCAGCCGCCTCATCAACACCTACCAGCCGTCGAAAATCGCCCGAGTCGCCGCCCTCTCCCAACCTCAACACCTCGGCGACCAGAAGCCCTCCCACCTCTACCGGCGGCTGCGACACCAGCTGCAGGGGATTATGACAGCCGACATCGCACGCACGTTCTGGTTACGTGCCCTTCCCCACCCCATCCAGATGGCCCTGGCCAGCCATCTCGACGGTCCCGACGAGCCCCTCCTGCGCCTCGCGGACACCGTGCACGACTTGGCCGCTGCCGCCGCCGTCAGTGAGGTGCGTACGCCGCGCCACCCCCCGCCTTTCCGGGACCGCACAAAATCCCGGGACCGCGGCCGAGCGCCCTCCCTCGACGGCCGTCGACCACTTTCGGCGGATCGCCGACGCGACTCGTCCGCCGACCGCCGCCGCCAGCGCTCACCCGAGCGCCGCAACGCATCCCCTCCCCGCCAGCGCAGAGGTCGATCCCCAGCAGCTGCGCGCGCATCAAACTCAGCCCGCCCCACCAACTCCGCCTACCTACCTGCGGACCACCCCAACCGTTGTTTCTATCACGTAAACTTCGGTGGGGAGGCCCGCAAGTGCCAACCCCCCTGCTCCTTCGCCCCTAAGCAGGGAAACGCAGACGCCCGCCGGTAAATCCGGCGGGCCCCCCTCCTCGCCAACACGGGGGGGACCATGCACATACCCCCCCCGCCCGCATTCACACAGCCACCACCGCCAAGCCACGCTACCCCTCCTACGCCGCCGCCACGGCTGCCAACCTCCCGGCCGCGCCTGCAGCGCCGCCAAACCCCTCACCCCACCACAAACGGAACAACCCCTCCCCGCCCGCCACCAGGGCAACCAACCTTCCGGCCGCCACTCACGCCGCCGCTACCGTTCCCCCACCCCGGAACGGCCCCTCCACGCCCGCCACCAGGGCAACCAACCTTCCGGCCGCCACTCACGCCGCCGCTACCGTTCCCCCACCCCGGAACGGCCCCTCCACGCCCGCCAACAGGGCAGACAACCTCCCGGCCGCCACTCACGCCGCCGCGTCCGTTTCCCCACCACGGAACGGAACCTCCCCGCCCGCCTCCAGGGCACAACCCCCTCCGGCCACCACTCAGCCCGCCACTACCGTTCCCCCTCCCCGGAACAAGGCGAAGCCTCCTCCTACCAAACTGGCCAGCCCCCCTGCAGACTCCACCGTTCCCCCCCTCCGGAACGACAAGAAACCGCCTCGCGTCTCCTTCGCGGCGGACCAGCCAACGCCGACACATGTACCTACCTCCGCAATTATACCCAACGCCCTCCCGACCCACCAGCGACTTTTCCTGCGCTGCAGGAAAACCAATGTACCTTTCTTGGTGGACACGGGGGCGGCGCTATCAATATTTCCCAACAACATCCTCCGTCGTCAGGCGCGCTGCTACCGGCAGCTTCTCTACGCCGCCAACGGTACCACCATCCCCTCGTACGGGACGTACCGCTCCTCTGTTTATATGAGCGGGCTCGCGTACGAGTGGGAGTTTACCGTGGCGGACGTGGAGAAGGCGATCCTGGGGGCCGATTTTCTCGCATATTTCGGTCTCCAGGGCGACGTCCGGAACGCGCGCCTGATCGACCCCGCCACAAAAACACCCATACCCGGATTCATCCATGCCATCAACCACCCCCCTACGCAATTTGAACGCCTCCTCCTCAACTACCGCCCCCAGCGCCGCCCCTCTGCCCACATCTCCACCATTCAACACCACATTGAGACTTCCGGCCCCCCCATCACAGCGAAAGCCCGACGACTCCACCCCCTGCAACTATCTAAAGCCCGACAACATTTTAATAAACTCATAGCCGACGGCATCGTCCGCCCCTCAAAATCCCCTTGGGCTTCTCCACTCCACATCGTGCAGAAGCCCAATGGGGATATCCGCCCCTGCGGGGACTACCGGCGACTCAATTCAAAAACCACGCCGGACCTTTATAATGTTCCCCACCTACGGGACTTCTCGTCGCACCTCCATGGCGCTAATATCTTCTCTACCCTCGACATTTCACGGGCATTCCACCACATCAACATTCACCCCCCCGATGTCCAGAAAACCGCCATCATTACCCCGTTCGGACTTTTCGAGTATGTTAAGATGGGCTTCGGGTTGAGGAACGCTGCACAGACTTGGCAGCGCTATATGGACAGCATCCTGCGAGGCCTACCGTTCGTCTTTTGCTTCCTCGACGACGTCCTGGTGGCCTCCAGGACGCCGGAAGAACACCTCCGCCATCTTCAACAGATCCTGGACATCTTCTCCTCCGAAGGCCTCCTGGTAAACACAGACAAGTGCGTTCTCGGCCAACCCTCCGTCCGCTGCCTCGGCCACCACGTTTCATCCGAGGGCATCAAACCCCTCGCAGACAAAGTCCACGCCATTAGTGACTTCCCGCAACCCCGCACCGTGACGGAACTCCGCCGCTTCCTGGGTATGTTAAACTTTTACCGCAGACACATCAAACACGCAGCACAACATCAACAACCACTCATACACGCCATTCCCCAACCCTCCAAAAAAAATGACAACCGCCCCATTACCTGGACCCCCCAACTCATCTCCTCCTTCAAAATTTGCAAACAGGACCTAGTAGACGCCGCTCTATTGGCCCATCCCGATCCTCACGCCCCCTTATCCATCACCACCGATGCGTCCGACTGGGCCATCGGGGCAGTGCTCCATCAGCACACCGGCGCCACCCCCCAACCCCTAGGCTTCTTTTCCAAAACGCTATCCCCCACCCAAAAAAATTACTCCACGTTCGACAGAGAACTCCTCGCCATCCACGAAGCCATAAAGCACTTTCGTGACTTCGTGGAGGGCAGGCAGTTCTCTGTCGTCACTGACCACAAGCCCCTGACCCACGCCCTCCTACAGAACCGCAAATCCGCCTCCCCGCGTCGCCTCCGGCAACTCGAGTTTATCGGGCAATTTACGTCCGATTCCCGCTACTTGCCGGGGGCCGACAACTGCGTGGCGGACGCGCTATCCCGACCCACCCCTACCCCCGCGCCGGTGGCGGAGTTACTGCCCTTCCCTTCACCACAAATCCTAAAATCAAAGCAAACTCCACATTCCGACCCCGCCCTCTCCAATCTCATTTCCGCCTCCAAATTGGAACAGCTGCCGCCCCTCGACCTCTGGTGCGACGTAACGGCCGATACACCGCGCCCTTACGTCCCACCGGAGCTGAGGCGGCAGTTGTTCCTCCACTATCACTCCCTTCACCATCCTGGCATTCGGGCTAGCCGGGACCTTATCAAGACGCGGTACTTCTGGCCCCACATGAACACAGATATTCGTAACTGGGTTCTGGGGTGCCAGAAGTGCCAGCGGTTTAAGGTCTCGGCCCACCCCCATGTCCCACCTCAAACCATTCCCGACTCCCTGCCGTGGGAACACGTTCATCTGGATTTAGTGGGCCCCCTTCCCCCATCCGAGGGGAAAAAATACTGCCTCACGATGATCGACCGTGCCACCAACTGGGTGGAATGCATCCCACTCTCAAATATCACCGCGGACACCGTCGCAACGGCTTTCCTTTCTCAATGGGTTAGCCGTTACGGTTGTCCGCGGACAGTCACGGTCGATCAAGGGAGGCAGTTTGAGTCCGCCCACTTTTCCGATTTACTACGTTCCCTCGGCATCCACAAAATTCACACTACCCCATACCATCCCCAATCCAACGGGAAAATAGAGCGGTGGCACTCGGTCCTGAAACAGGCCATTTCTACATCGGCAAATTCCCCTTCCTGGACAAAATCTCTCCCCTACATTTTACTCAGCCTTCGAACATCCGCCCGTCCTTCAGACCAAACTAGCCCCGCACAAAACGCCTTTAAAGACCCACTACGCTTACCGGCCGATATTTTCACTCCACACCACACACCGTCAATTAACAGGGAACCACTACACTCAACAACACCGACAAACGACACCACTTATCCCAAACGATTTTTCACCACAACACACATGTACCTGAAAGAGCCCGGCATCCATAAAACTTTCCAACCACTTTACGCCGGGCCCTTTCAAGTCATCCGCACAACACATACAACCGCAACCCTGTTAATTGACGGCAAACCACATACAGTCCCGTTAGCCAGGTGCAAACCCGCACCTGTGCTAACCCCAACACCTAACACTATCAGTCTCCCACCGTCCGTTCACGATGCACCATCACCTCTTCCCGCAACACCCGTCACCTCCGTCGTTTCCGGACTTCGACTCGGATCCGGAAATGGCGGCGATTCTCCGGGACGTTTTTGTCCCGGACCCACTTTCCCCCCTACCCCCTTCGCCCGGGCCTACCACACCGCTTTATTTTTCTCCGCCACGGATCTCCGGGTTACCTCCCCGGCCCCGACGATGGAAGTACCCCCAGTGGCGAATTCTACGCGAATTTCGCGTAGCACAAGCCACGGGGGTACACCCTCCCTACACCCCAACCGACCCCCTGATGGATTCCATCCTTCACGAGTTCCGCCTTGCGGAACTCATGCCTCCCCCGCCTCCCGTTCAAATTTCAGCCCCCCCCGTTCAAATTTCAATACCACCCATTCAAATTCAAAACCCCCCCATACCACCCAAAAACCCACCACCCCCCGCTCAACCTCCAATTTCAAAGCCCCCCGTTTTAATTCCCCCCCAATTTTCCATTTTCGATCCCCCTCCCTCCCCTCCATCGTCGGGGATATCCCCAATAGTTCCCGCCGGGACGAAACGGCCCGGGCGGCGGAACGGACGGAGGGAGCGTCCCCACACCCCCCTCGTCCCGGCGGCCAAGTCCCCCGCCCCGCTATGAGCAATCACGGCGGGGCCTTGAGATTCCGGGACAGTGCTGGTGTCTCATCAACCCACTCGCACTGTACCGGAACTCGAGGCCCCCCCGTGGCCGCCTCGACACGTCGGCCGCCGGCGACTGCCCCCAACACACTACACTCACACACACACACACACAACCACTCGCCACACACTAACCACACCCAGGAACCGGCGGATTCTCGCAACCGCCTCCCACGAAGTGACCAAATGTTTGTACATACCTCTGTATCTTCTGTATATACTACTTCATCTTTTGTACATACCTCTGTATCTTCTGTATATACTACTTCATCTTTTGTACATACTCATCCATCATCTGTAAATACTCATCCGCCAACTGTAAATACTCATTCATCCTCTGTACATACTCCATCCTCATCATTGTAAATATTGTTCATCCTCCTCATCTCGCCCTTGCCGATCACTTCCCTAAATGCCACATGTTTAGGGATCCTGACCACTGCTCCCATCATACTGTACATACTCTCGCCATCTCAACCTACTTATCATCTACCTTATATTCTACCTTATGTTACCTACCTTATGTTCTACCTACTTATCATCTACCTACTTATAATCTACCATGTTACTACTAGTTTTTAAGGACCGCCTTCAGCTCAACCTCTGTTTGCATCGGCCCTCAGCCCCTGTCACTTTGCGCCTTCAGCTCCTCCTCTTGTTTGCCGTAGCCCTCAGCTCCTGTCATTTTGCGCCTTCAGCGACCACCTCTTGTTTGCCGTAGCCCTCAGCTCCTGTCATCTTGCGCCTTCAGCACCAATATTGGTTCAAACTGGGGGGACCTCTGTCGTGAGTCCCTCCCGGGAACACTCCTATCATATTAAGTTCTCACCAATATCCAAACGCCAAACTAAAGCTCCGTAAATAAAGATATGAGTGGGGACAGGCGACAGAGCCCAGGGTTACTCAACCTGGGGCCCCACTACCAGCTCCCAGCAAGGAGCTGGAGGGAGAGGCCCCCAAGTACTATAAAACCCCGGATCCTGGCGCTCAAGATTCATTCGACACTTCCTCTAACCAGCTCTCTCTTCTCTCTCTTACCTTACCTCCCAGATGATCGGTTGAATACAGCCGCCTGGGAATTTCACCTCCTCTCTCCTCTCTCCTCCTCCTTGTCTAGATGATCGGTTGAATACAGCCGCCTAGACAAGGGACCTCTCCTTTCCTCTCCTTCACCTAGATGAACGGTTGACTACAGCCGCCTAGGTGAAATTCCCTCATCCACCTCTCTCTCCTCCAAAGTCGTAGATGTTCGGTTGACTACAGCCGCCTACGATTTTTCCTCCTTCTCTCTCCTTACCTAAATTCACTCACTCACCTTCCACGCCACCGTGATGAGAATTTTAAATTCATCACAAGGAATATACTAATAAAATCTTAAAACTAATGGACAATGGTCAATATAATTTAAACAAAGAATTGAATACTGACTTTCAAGTCTATAAAGGTCATAAACAATGCCACTTAGGTAAATCTTGATTACTAAATTAGATGCATCGAACTAAAAAAACTCATCAAAATCATATGGTGCTAATTTTTTTAAGAAAGTGGTAACTCAATTTTTTTAAACTTAGGCATTTAATTCTTGTACCGAAAGCGGTAGCGAGTTGAAAAACTTGATGCACCACCAGTTTTTCGAATTCCTGGCTACATCCAAACGGCACTGAGGAAGTGCCAGTGTTTCTGGGTTTGTTGTTGTATAGGCTGGAGATCCAAACTTGAACTTGTCCTTGTTGTCAAAGACATAACACAGGCATTCACGAATACAGCGAGCAGGAACGGTCAGAATACCCAATTCCACGAAAGCACCCCTGCAAACAGCCTTGAAGTGAAGCCCTTTTATCGCCCTTTTATCTGCTGAGCACCAAAAATCAACTAAAAAATCAATTGTTGCGATTAGCCCTACGAAAGAGCCCTGAAGTGAAGCCCTTTTATCGCCCTTTTATCTGCTGAGCACCAAAACTCAACTAAAAAATCAATTGTTGTGATTAGCCCTACGAAAGAGCTATAATAATACCTTCGTTTTCCTCATTTGAAATGACAGAATTTCATAATTATTTGCAATGTTACTCTTCAATACAACATAATATGGGTTACTTCAATAAATCATGTGGGGTCAAATAAGAAGACGGTTTTTAAATTTCTTGTTTTGTATATAATATAAAAAGTTACGACAGCATATAACTACATTTACAATGGTAGGTACAAGTTATTCAGCTATTTATTACATTTAATACACATAATAATATGTTATTTACAAAAGTATATCGCCACAGTGAAGGCTATGCATATATTTATATAGGTAGGTACTGATATTATTTATAAGTGAATGAAACGCTCAAGACCGTTGATGCTCTTTATAAGTGAATAAAGACAATAAGCGAGGACAGGAGATTTGAGTGGGTGCAACGGTATTATTGATAGGTCGGTAGGTAAGTTAACCTAATTCATTAATTGAGCAATATGAAGTAACTAGATATTTTAGAATGGCAATGGAACAACGGTTTCTTTCCTGTTTTTTAATTGACGGCAACAGTGATCCAGCATGGAGGGACTTTTTCAGTCTCGCGAATATTTTTACAAAGGCTATTACGAAGTACAACAAATTCCAACAACAAGAAAATTCAAAAAACGGTGAAGATAACATAGTTTGTAAATAGGTACACTATTAACAAGCGAAATAGTACAGTTTTTGTTTAATATCCATAATGTCTTTTTCATAATTCTTTGTTCAATAGATACATAAAGCAATATCATAATTCAACGTTCATTATGAATATTTTCTGAGTAACAAGTTTCTTTCAAGCATAATAGAAACATCTACGCATCTTTTATACTGCATGCACAGTGGTAACAATATTAACGAAACGTACAAGGAGAAAAGTAGTTCTATTTGTATTTATTCAATCAATAAATGAGCTAAACAGCTTCGAGGCAGACTCGATATTATTTCATTGATAATGAAAAGGGGACAGAGGAATAGGCAAAAATCACTGGGCATTGTCTCAAAATCAACTGTGAAGAATTTTGCATCGTGATGGTTATTTCATCAGTTTGGCACACAAATCATAAATAATAATATTCTAAACGGTGTTAGTACTAAATAAAAAGAAGCTCAATCCACAAATTTTTTACTACATTAATTTGCCTAAATAAAAAGAAAATGGGGGGTTAACGAATGAAAGTAATGAAGGGATGGGGGGGAGGGGGTGTCAGACGAGGGTGGCGCGGCTTGTTGGGGTACAAGTGGCGGGAGCGGTGAACCTCCGCTCAAACTCTTCCCTCCTCTTTGACACCATTCCGCTGAGGCTGAGGCTCGGACACCTGTTCACCTCTGAAAATGCAGTGGGATTATAATCAATTGACTCTATCAGTTGTTTATTTAAAACTAGAGATAATCAGCTGACTCAGCCCGTTGTTTATTTAAAACTAGAGATAATCAGCTGACTCAGCCCGTTGTTTATTTAAAACTAGAGATAATCAGCTGACTCAGCCCGTTGTTTATTCAACACTAGAGATAATCAGCTGACTCATCCCTTGTTTACTTAACACTAGAGATAGTCAGCTGACTCAGCCCGTTGTTTATTTAAAACTGGAAATAATCAGCTGACTCAGCCCGTTGTTTATTTAAAACTAGAAATAATCAGCTGACTCAGCCCGTTGTTTATTTAAAACAAGAGATAATCAGCTGACTCAGCCCGTTGTTTATTCAAAACTAGAGATAATCAGCTGACTCATCCCGTTGTTTACTTAACACTAGAGATAGTCAGCTGACTCAGCCCGTTGTTTATTTAAAACAAGAGATAATCAGCTGACTCAGCCCGTTGTTTATTCAAAACTAGAGATAATCAGCTGACTCATCCCTTGTTTACTTAACACTAGAGATAGTCAGCTGACTCAGCCCGTTGTTTATTTAAAACTAGAAATAATCAGCTGACTCAGCCCGTTGTTTATTTAAAACTAGAAATAATCAGCTGACTCAGCCCGTTGTTTATTTAAAACAAGAGATAATCAGCTGACTCAGCCCGTTGTTTATTCAAAACTAGAGATAATCAGCTGACTCATCCCGTTGTTTACTTAACACTAGAGATAGTCAGCTGACTCAGCCCGTTTTTTATTTAAAACTAGAGAAGTCCCTCCGCTGGAGGCTGTAGGAGCTTTTATACAGTGTGACTACGGATACTGCCTCTTCTGCCGTGGTGCTTGAACTACTCCTTGGATCAATTTTTAAAAAAAGTGTTGTAAGATAAGAGCTGATAGAGAGTTCCCAGGAGAAACGGGTTCTTGGATGTGGCACTGTATCCTCACGGAAATGTGTTCTGGGCATGCGCCAACATACTGCAGCTGACATATTTGGCTGCATACATACAAAGCCGCATCTCGATCCGGTCAAACAGAGATACTGAGAGCATCTCAAAGTAACTTAACGTGGCAAAAACCGTTCCTTCCACTGGTGCCAGTGTGGCGCCGTTCCCTGGCACCAAAAACTATACAGTAAATTCCTGAAGTCCAAAACACATTTTTCTGAAAGATGCTGCCAGTGTGGCGCCTCTCCTAGGCGTCGAAGAGACACAAAAACCACACAGCCAATTCTGGGGGCTCGATGAGTATACTGTCAAAATGTCTTGTCAAAATACCCAAAATTGCGGCTTGTAGTACGGTACAGATATGCATATACCCACCTACAAAAAATGTCACTTGAGTCTAAGTAAGAAGCCTCACTGACGTCCGGTAATGACGTCTCGTTGTTTTTTCTACAGCAGTAACACTAACATGACTAACTTCTAAATATGTACCCCACACAACCGAAACTGAATAACGAAATAACAATAAATAAAGAGAAATCTCGATTGTCCAACAGCAAGTTGATTTGAAATAAACACAAGGCATAAACACAAATGCATGTTCTGACAATTATTGTGGACCCACTGCAAATAGCATAATTTTATTTAAAAATTCGCTAAAATGAGAAAAGCAACACTGAAGCTCGCGCTGTCAAACGAACTTCGTTACCTACATTAGATACCCAGTGAGGGCCACAGGAAATGGTACAGGGAAAGTTAAATCCATTGCCCCTAGCGCTGGGATGTCTCCCTCAACACATTTCTGACGGATTTTTCATTACGCACACAATCGATTTGTTTTTGAAATATCCCTGACGATAGCGGGGGAGTTGGACTGGATTTTTATTTGTTAATTTAAATACTCAACTACCCTTCCTGGAGAATGTTCGAGCTGCTGTAACAAATGAAATACCCAGCCGAGGGGAAACAGCACAAACCTGCTTTGGGAAGAGGTGACGGTTCCATGGGCTTGACGATCCTCAAACTGGACTTCGCGCTTGGCGTTGCTCCACTGGGACCTAGTAATACAAAACATGAACAAATCAGGTGCAGGCCAACTGCAATTACTCGAGTCCCCTAACACCAACAACGCAGACAGCTATCGGTTAGTTAACTGCAATTGATTAATATCTTAGTTATCATTCATAAAGCGATTTATGAACCAGCTTATAATTTAGGGAAGCATACGAATGTTCAAAAGTTAGGATGGGGTATGAAGAAAAATTAGGTATACTGACCTTTGGTTTTGGGTATGACGTTTACTACCCGTGGTTGGCTACTCGGTACACCCACGCCTTGCTAAACAATACATGCATTTAACTACAGTGCCCTAAATACTGGCAGCCATTGTGCTTAATTTTATATACATTCAAATACGTAGATGAGAAAAGAAAATAGTATCGAAGTAAGATGGCAAGAATTGTTTCGAAATACAATGACTGAACAAGCATGTTGTAAGTAGTAAATAGAACGAATGCATTGGCAAGACTGCAAAAGCTTAAAATGGAATTGGTGATAGTAGTTACAAGGTTCAATGAATGAATGAAGTCAATATTTATAGACGCGTACACATTGACGCAAATATAAAAAACCGACTTAAACAATTATGAAAAAATTAGCTGGCAAGAAAAATAATTACACTGTTGCCTCACATAATCACTGTACAGCACGTTGTGGAATGAAAAAACATTATTGGTGAATTCTCCCAACACTTCACTAACCCTCAAGAATGAGTAAAATAATAATAATAAAGATCGATCAATATTTACAAAGATTAACTACAACGAAGTGCAAATCCAGTTTCAAGTGCTAACAGTGAGTTCGAAATTTGAGCGCGAAGCGAGGGAAAAGTGATTCAGTGGTTCGAGTATTACGATTAGCTCTACACAAGTAGGACCACGACACATTAAAAACGAAAACATCGTACCTGCTCAAATGCCATTTGAACAACAAATATCTAACACACGGAATGTCTCAAATACAAGCAACAACACTCAGCACAACCGATGGGTTGTCTGCATTTGGATTTTGGGGGAAAATGAAGCGAATGAATTATGAGTTAGCTACTGTTAGTTAACACACATGAAAGGATGAGCCCGCGTCTTTGTTTTTGTAACAAACCCAATCGCAACGATACAACGCACATGGGAACTAAATAATGATTTGGAATCTATAAATTTGTGCTAAAATGGTGAAGGTATCCAATGGGAAATAATCAAGAATTTTGTTTGGACTTTTTCTCAACAGTTCATGATCTGAGACCGATAAACTTTTAGATTTCAAAAAAGAAGCAGGGAACAGGAGCCCTGCTGTTGCCAGTGACGTTGCACGGATATGGGTTACTTACGAGCAAGGTTTTGTTGTTACAGGCAGTTTTTGCTGAGTCATTATTTTTGTTTCTTCATCTTTGATTCATTCACTGACGTGAGATGGGCGTTTGTAACATTAGTGTCACCCGTCAGTGTTGCCTACATGAATGGATCCGAGCTGAAATTCCAGCTCCTCCAATGGCCAGTCGTCACGTTACATCCGTGTGACCTGAGCAAGCTGCTTCTTCAAATCGCCTCTTTCTTTTACACGTTTTCTTAGTCCATAAATCAGCTTTTCAAGTTTTTCAAGTGTGTACAGGAAGGTGATTATAAAATCGGTGCCGAAAGTGCCCTTTGTGAGTCACACACAATAACTACCCATTCCTTGAATTATATTCGTTGTGAAATAGATTCAATATGTGCAAATTTTTCTTATTTTTCTTGGCTGGCCAGTGTTTATCAGGATTTATGCTTATAATTCTTGTGTCTCGGCTAGTTCTTTGGTATTTTCGCAGGAATCAGAGAGAGAGAGAAGCACCCTTCCATCATATGTACCCAGATCTAATTTTTGTTTTTGTTTCTCTGAGCCTCAGAAAAACTTCCCTATGATCAGCAAATGTACTGTTTCCATCAAAAATAGAATTCGAAGCTACTGGTTAATTCAGGTGTTAAGTAGTGACAGTGAGTGGGAACTGCGAGGAATGATCGTTCACTAGTTCGTTCTGTGTTGTTACTGTATAGCCTCCCGCTAGTAAAATTCTTCTAGTAAAAAACTGGGAATGAATCCTAGGATCAGGTACCAAACTAACGGTCCCTTCTCCCCCAGCCCATTGTGCTTTGACCGCCGATATTCAATACCTATGTTACTACTGAACGATGAAGTGAGCACTTCTTCTCGCACCAATCGAAAGCAGGTGTCGAGAAGTGCACTTCTCAGTTCACATGTGAATTGAGAAGTTCTCAACAGCAGCTTCTGATTTGATCGAGATGAAGTGCTCCCTCGTAGTTGCTATATGACCAACCACGAACAGCGGGTATGAGACCCAGAACGATAGCGAAAGCTGGAACAAACCGAACTGTTGAAGGCAGGAGAGGGGGAGCAGGAACAAGAACTACAGTTCACGAGCAGTTCTTACTCGAGAGTGAAGGAGGCTGTTCCTAGTCCTTCAAGTGAAATTAACTTCCCATCACTAGTGTAAGGAGGTGTCACGGTAACAAAACAAGAGATTACACGTCCTAAAAAAATGTTCTTGTGTAGAAACAGGTTTTTAAATTCGAAGCATTCAGTCGTGCTGAGCTTGCAACGTCATCCCTGAAGGAGGATCAGAAGGAAGCTGTAGCTGTGGCTTAGTAAGCATGCTCAGAACTTTGTGTGTGATCACCCGCCTTTGTTTAATTCAGTTTCTATTAGGTTCACAGTAAATTGAATAGTGATTGTTTTTAATGAACTTACTTTATTTTCACGTTTCTTTAGCAATGTACTTTCGACAAAAAAAGAAGAAAAAAAAGAAGCAAACAGCCCACCTAATCCAGATTGTACATTGATGGATCAGTTCATAAAGCCTCTCCGATGTTCACTCTCTCCAATAGAGCTCTGTCAATGCCACTGACTTGTAAGTGGATGGATTCTCTAATTTGTCTGTTGCAGGCACCTCGTCGTGCGAACAACTTTTCAGTGTCCCTACAAGGGAAACCCGCATGAAGAGAAATCAAAGCAACCCAGGAACAAGGCCTAGGAGAAGATTCACTGCTGTGATTGCGCTGGCCCCAACCACAAACGAGGACGAGCAAGCAATATGCCTCCTTTGAAGAGCAATGGGATATTCTCAACATAATCCGATAACCATCAAGATTGGAACATCTCGTTAGGCAACGGCTCCTCCCTGTTGCTGGTTTCCTGGCCACCTTTTCCAGTTTTGGTGATGCGCTGCCCCCTCCCTCTGGTCATTTGTTTGTCCATAACAACATCAGTATTGGGTGTACGAGAATATGGGGCTTATTCTATGGGGCAGCCTTGGACGAATGAGAACAACCTATGAATTTTGGTAATATTACTGTGGTGGTTTGAGGTATGAGGCAAGGTGGGCGAGGAGAGGTGAGTGAGAATGGAGGAGAATGTTGCTGGATCTAGCGTCTAAAAGGTTAACACCTATGGCAAAGCCAGGAAGGTTACCACCACTAAAGACGCTAGAGGGAGTTTGCCGAGTGGTTACCACCAATGCTGGTTCCACCAATCTGGGATCTTTTGTGAGAAGAGGTTAGGAGGCATGAGAGGAGAGAGAGAGATAAGTCGGCGACTTAAGGAGAGCGTAGAATGAGGTGTCAGGCGCAGCCGGTGGGTATTTATAGTGCCCATTCCACTCTCCTCCAGTCCAGAAGGACTGGTGGGGAGTGCTTGAGTCTATGCGCCTGTGGTCACGTAAGTCACCCGTTGCGTTTATTAACTTGAACGATCACCAAGGTATGATGTTCTGGGAGGATCACGACAATTACCATACCTTCCGGAGGAGTCCATTGTCACAAGCTGGTTGAGTACTGGGGGCGAGCGCTTTCGATGTAAGGAAATCATCATCAGGCCGTCAAGAGAATAATCCAGTACTCAACAAACTAGTGACGACGGACTCCTCCGGAAGTTATGGTAATATTACTTCTTACACTAGCGGAAATAACCATTTGATTTAATATGAATTTTGGGTTTGGCACAGACATTCGTTTTGTTATAACATAAAATCCTAGTTAAGATTTGACAAGGTCATCACTTCTTAATGCCACTGTGGACACTCTGCAGATAAGACCAAGGCCTGGTTGTGGCAAAATAATCCATGTTCACTTGAGTACCTATCCATGACAGTGGCTCAAGTTTATAAGGTTTAAAGAACCAGAAGACTTTCAAAATTCAGTTTCACACCTATTGTATTGTTGATGTTGTAAATGGAGAAAAGACAGGAGAAAACTAGCTGAAAGTCCTAACTACAGAGCTGAGAAAGACCTTCACAGGGTGGCGTAACTTGCAACCAGCAGGTAATTTTGGAAACCAATAAATTAATGTCCTATATTTTATTCTAAATTTATCCTGATTGATTGGAATTTCCTCATCAGTTGAAAGCGTTTAAAATATTTGAAGAAAAAATCACGGGTAAAAAGAAAAACGGAGTTATTGAAAGGCTGTCTATTTCCACTAATACACGAAAAATACACAGCTATACCGGTTTCGGTGATCAAACCATCGTCAGTAACAAACAATAACTTTAACTTGTAACTGTTTGTTACTATATACAGTAATCCCTCTGTAATCCGGCATCTCAGCTCTCCGGCACTCCCAGTAATCCGGCGTTTTGTATTCGAGTATGAGCTCAACACTTGATCTGACTTTGGACTGGTGTCTGAGTACACAAAGCAATGACTCACGCCCCACTCACTCAAGTTTTAAGAAGTTTACAGGAACAAGTAATCAAAGTTTCTCTTAACAGTAAAAAGCAAAAGACAATATTGATGAGTATTTTCAGCCGCCTACTTCCAACGAATAACGCGAGTTATATGATGTATTTTTCTACCTTTTTACATTGTACAGTACAATGTATGTAATTAAAACTGATTTTTCAGTGATAACTGTGTTTTTCTCGATATTTTCCAGTAATCCGGCGTTTTCGCTAATCCGGCAGTGCTATGGTCCGATACCTGCCGGATTACAGAGGGAGTACTGTATACTATTTTTCAATAACTCCGTTTTTCTTTGGGTTTCCACGACTTCATCCCGAGTGATTTGCTTCGTACCCACGGGTAGGCAGGTACCCTGCACTGAAGCAGTCCATCCATCAACCAACTACAAAGACTCACTGAGAGTGGACATCGGAACAGCGCCGTCAATGTGATGATGCTTCAATAAGCCTTGATTTTTTTTAAATATCAAGTAATTACGTAGTTTTATAGCGAAAGAAAGATAGATTTTATGATACCTAATTTAAACACCACTTGGCCCAACCCATTATATTATTGTAGTTAGTAACTTTGAGCCCTAAAAAAAAGGTACAATTATGTACAAAGTTTAGAAAAAGACAACTAATACATACCTACATGAAATGTACATTAAAGGAAATAAGGGGAAAAAACATGGAAGTGTAAAGCAGCGAGTAGGTGTATGATGCAACAAAAATGGAAAATATACACAAAATTTACCTCCTACTGTACTCGTTACCGATATGAGTGAGTAGGCGCCTGGCAAATCAACGACAATACTGATCTTTATAATTTATGAAAACCATAAATTAGGTACCTCCTTTAGGTATGTGAAAAAAATATTTGCAGTACGAATTAAAAGGATTCCTATAATATTCAAAAATGATTGTCCAGCTAATCAATCGGCTTCCAATATCGGTTGAATCTATACATCAAATTCATTTAAAGGCTTGTGGAACTGCTAACTGCAAACAGTTCGTTGTTTTTGGAGGACGAAATATCTCCATATTATGTAAATTCCTAGGGAGTTAGCATCTCTTTTGCAGAAGGAAATACTCCCGTTAGCAATCCAAGTAACGAACTTAATTTTCCCTGAACACTGGGCACAGAGATTATCTAATTACCAATAATGACTGGAAGTCAACATCGAGTGCCATTAAATCTACGCGGGTTATCTGTTGGAGGTAATATTATGAAGAAAACAGTCGACCGTAAGGGTTATGGGCATGCTGGAAAACCAAAAGACTGGTGATACCTCGAAATCTCGATGAAGGAACATCATGTCCGTCATTAATCAGCAGGAGAACCTAAAAATGCAGAACTTTCAAAAAGCACTAACCAGATCGATACAACATGCCACCATGCAGCGATCACAATGAAATTAGAGATAACAGACAAGCAAACAAAATAGAACTGGAGTTCGAGAAATAGGATAAATCAATCAACTCACCCACACTGATGTCTCAGGAAGTATATTTACAACACCTCTAAAACTGTTGTTAATCACTAATATTCTAAAAGCGAAATTGACATTGAAGGAGGATTGCAATGACGAGATCATGCTTTCAAATGTTGTTCTGGGTACCTTTTATCCTTTATCTACCAAGGGACGGGTGGATTATGAATGAAACTATAAGGTACACCACGTGACATGACTATCACACGACGAAGTACCTAGTTTTCCTAATAAATCTAATTTGATCGTCTTGATAAGTAAATGTTCTTGGCTAATCATTTGAATTTCAGTGATTCATATAAGTGACGTCAACGCTGTATTTAAAGACATTTGACGGAATGATAACAAACAAGGGTCTGTGAAAGTACAGACAACCAATGTTTTGCAATGCTTCTTCAATGTCGTCCAATTTAATGAGCACAAATACTAACACATCGTGAGTGAGCAGAGAGAAAAACAAGGACGGGCTTTCACCATATAAGCAAAGTAAGGTGCGATGGGGCAAATTCAGAAGTTGTAAATGGCGCTAACATGAACTTGTGTCAGAACACTTTGGCAATCTGGTATCAATGAAACTGGATAGAGAGAGCACTGACGGCAACATGTGATATTGGACGGATGGCCGATGCGGGACCAATGGGAATAAGTTTGTTAGCAATGGCTTTTTACGACGGTTAGCTGACTAAGAGAAAACCGTAAGAAACCGCCCATGATCCAACACCATCTTGATGATGTTTTGACAAGGGCTGGAGTTTGATAATGGTCGGGAATCGAGAAGGCAGTGCACAGTCAGTTCTCGTCCGCCATACTTTCTGTGTATTGGAATAAAGATCAGAAAACTGGATTTGGATAGTCAGGAAAACAATGCGAACAGCCAGTCATGGATACTATACAGTCAGACAGCCTGAGAATCACTGCGAACGGCCCAACGCCTTTCTGAAAGTCAGATAACCGTCAGATGGCCACTGCAAACAAACCTACTGCATGGACCCACTGCTACCCAAATCACGGGGCTACACATAACACTGTGGCATCATCTCAATGGTGTACCAGCACACCGAAAAGCCACACAGATTGATTGATAATTTAGTCATCAAATAAAAATTCAAACGTTATAAATCGAATAACTTGAAATAATGGGACTAGAAAAACGAACTGCCCGTTTCAAGTCAGTGTACTGATGAGTCTCATTTTCAGTGCATCGAAAGGTCAAGCAATACCATATCTGCCACCCTTTCTAACCTAGGTATAGTACCTTGTCAACGAGGATGGTTCACCACAATGATAAAGCCACACAATAGTTACATGTGTAAATTTGGGTTCCAACTGCCCCCCACTTCACCCTACATGTGTGGTGGCACCAAGCTTTTACTTCAACTGAGAAAAACACCTAAGTTTACCCACAAATTGATGAAAATTTCAATACAGCTCATAAATATTCAACTGAGAAGCGCCAAAACTTAAAGTGTTGGGAGTTGAATGAGACTTGCATGGGAGAGTAGAGACTTCCAACAGCAATAGAAATAGGTACTGATTATTTTAGGTACCTAAAGAGTTATAATTATTTCTCAGATAGTACGAGCGAGGTGACATAAAACTATAAAAGTATTTCATCAAATCTTTAAAATCATTTGGATAAACGCCTTGATACACAGGCCAATGAACTGATGAAAAATCGAAACGGTAAGACGGAAACTTTGTGATTTTGTGATATAGGCAGGTACATACCGTGTGTTCGTGAAGCCGAGGAACCGAGTCTGGAGAAACGGAATTTGAATCAACAAGTAAGTGAGCTCTCAGCTGCCGATTCCTGAAAATACGTCAACAGTATCAGACACCTGAAGTGTAGTCAGACACCTGTGGGTAAAACACCGCACAGGGTGAGAGGGCGGCAATGCGATTTCAAACGGGCAGGGATAAGTACCAGGATATTACAGGCTGTTGGGCCTGTAGCCCGATCAAAGAACACCAAAAAAGTAGACGTCTACGAAGTGGGGGAAGTCAGAATTTTTGACTTCAGGAATGTGTTCAGAGTGGCCAGGGGGTGAACATACTAAAAGTACCTGGTCCTACGACATTAGGGGAGGAGGGGGGGGGGGTTTGGTTTTTTGCTCATAGACGGACTACGGTTTGCCGTAATATCAGAAGGATACCCACCAAATGAAAGAGAATTGAATTACCTACAGGATAAGGTAACCCAGTTTTTTCTATCTCTAATACATTTCGAGATAATTCGCCTTCAAAAATGAAAAATTAGTTTAAAAAAAAGTAGGTACACGTTTTTGACCGGGGACTTTTAGTATGTTCATTCCCTGACTACTCTGAACACATTCCTGAAGTCTTAAATTCTGACGTCCTCCATGTCTTATACAAACCCTTTATTGAATTGACCAGGCGACAAAGAAAATTAGGAAAGAGTACTTTTTCCTATTTCAAAATACAACTTCTTCGCCACGTTTACAGTGTAAAACAATTTTTGACGGTGGCTCTATTGGCGTGAAGAGTTCTGATTCATTATTTTCAGAATACGACACATAAATGTAATCTTACATTCTTAAAATGTTCTTCTTACATTTTACTTCTGGTTAAATCCTGACGATCTATCAAACAAATAATTGAGTATCCTACTATTTAAATAGTACCATTGCCGTAGATGGATCAATTGATCCAGTCTGCTGATTACATGTCAACACGATATTAGCACCAGTTCCCACAATATAGAAAAAAAGTATAAGCTGCAGCTTTTTACCCGTGGTTAAACTACCTCATATCTTTCTATGTTTATGGTGTTGTCAATTTAATCAATTTACTAACATCCAGTTAGTATCCACGTGTTTTTCGAGTTGTTATAGTACGAGTACTCATCAACAACTCATCAACACTCCAATACAACAACTGACTACACACCTCGCATCTAATTGAACGATATGCTGATGTGCAGTTGCTAGTTGCTGGTTGGCTGCTCGAAGTTTGTCTTCAAGTGACGCGCTTTCCACACACTTGATAGAGTATTTGTCCGATAACGATAGAATTTCCTTCTTGATTTCTTCCATTTCAGCTCTAAAACAGTGCAAAACAAGAGGTCACTTTAAAATTGAAAATTAAAATGACAAACTGTGGAAATGGAAGTTTGTGCAACCACAGATAAATGACGGGTTGTTGACACAAACACAACCACGACTACCGAAGAACTGTAAATTTTTCTGAATGGGCACAATTCAGTGAGGTCAGCGTCAGGCGACAGCATGTCAACCATGATCGTTGCATTTGCGATAGTGCAAGTCCTGTGTTTGAATGTTAGCATTCGTTAGCATTCCTGTTTGCTCCCTGTAGCAAATGGATAGGTTCCGACTTAAGCTTGGCTCACACTGACGCGTAATCGACGTAAAACGCAAAGGCCATAAAGGTCAGTGTAAAGCGCGTAATCGTCGAGATATAGCCTTTGCTCCGGCTTCCGACTGCGCAGAACCCCACGCACAGATCTGTAAAGCACGTAAATATCTGAATTCTTTGGACATTCCAGTTCAAAAGTCGTCATGTAAAGAACGTAAGCCTGGTAAGCCAATCAAATTCAATTACGCGTCAACCCAGCTTTACAGTTGTAAAAATTTTGTTTAAACACAATAATTTTATTACAAAATTCATGCATCAGAGTTGTTTTATAGTCCTTTGACATCTCCACAGTTGTTCCAAAAGGCCCAGCTTACGTGGCTGATGACGGTCGTCGTCTTAGTGTCGAGTAGGTTATCTTCAGTCGAAATACAGCGTGTCGAGAAATTGTTGCTCTAACTGTCTAATCACTAATAAAAACGCACTTACTGGTGCTGTCTGTGTAGAGCGGAGAGATCTTGATTGGACTGCACCTTGTTAACAAACTCCGATTTAAACTTGGCCACTTCCTTTTGAACTTCTGCTTCGTGAGCCTTCCTCATAGCGTCAAGAGCTAGTAATTACAACATTGTGTTACGATTAATAATGTTTAAAGAACCCGCAAATATTTCTCCTAGGCAGTAGAGTATCAATTTCCAGTTTGCTCAGCATACCTGCTAATGTAGCATGAGTCTCTTCAGCTAGTGCTTGTTCCTTTTCTTGTCTCAGTGTAGCCAATTCTTGCTCGTGCTTAGCTTGCAGTTCAGCGATCTGCCTGCGATGGGAATTTTCCATCCCAACCAACCCTTTCTCACACACATTCTAAAATTCAATCAATAAACATGAGTGATTTCATCGATTCAAATTCATACGTATTGGTAAGTGTCTACAGAACAATAATAAGAGAACCAGGGAACAGAAACGAGAAATGAGATACTCATGTAATTTTTCTAAAGGTGTTTGTTGAAAATAATAAATTAAAAGCTGAGGTTAATAATAAGACATTGACCTGGGATCTCAACACTAGGATAGCCTGAAAACCAACTTCTTTTTTGTTGTTGCTGAAACGAGTTGTGGAACTAGCCTAGGGAGGGTTGTTGGACACGCCTTTCGTAAATGCTCATAGTTCAGAGAACTAACAGTAACCCCCAGTGAGACCTCCAGTTTCACTGTTATCGGTGTCACTGTCTGTACTTGTGTTAGTTGTACGTACCTGAGGATACTCAGTATCTGAGTGAAAAGCTTCGTGCTTATAATAAACGTTGTGGTAAACTAAAGGTTTATTTGTTTTACGCGCTACCCATCGGACATCTTATGACAGCTTACCAAACAAGGTCTGCAGTTAAACTTGATTTGAGTAACTGACCAGTTACTAGGGGCGTTGCCTCCATAAGGCCACTTGGGCCACTGCCCCGGCCACCAAAAACACTAGGAGTACAAAAAAAACTCCAACCATTTTTCAGTTGGCATTTGATTTCCCTCTGCACATTGTACCTAGCGTTTTTCACAAAGTTAAACAGCGACTAGCCAGATTTCTCTGGCTATGGATACCTATTCAATATTCTAGTAGAGCATCCATGATGGGCTCGATAGACCAAGCATGTTATCGGAATAAAGCAACAGTAAAAATGTTGTTCACCACACCCACTTTGGACCATTTCCCCAAAATCTGATTTCTACTCCAAAATCGTTCCTTTTCATAATCAATTCGATCCCTTCGATCCAATTTGCCATCTCGACACGAGATGCTTCTTCGTCTTCTGATTTGTTTGTTGTCTTGTGAATTATATTCAATTTCTCTGTTGGGTCTGTTGTCAGTTTTTAATTTTTTGCGTCAAATTGTGTGCATTTTGCGTTCGGTGTGGTTTGATGACAGATCTGTATTCATGGTACTATGTCCATTTTGTCCTGTTTGCTGTTTGTGGTCTTGAGGACTAAATATTGTCCTAACACACAGATAAGTACATAGCTACAAGTCAACAGCTTCTCCATTCAAGTAGGTACCGGCCGGACAGGTCATTGTTTGTTACATTTTAATTTACTATATTTTTATAAACATTGGTGGCTAATTTGCAGTAGAAATTTTGGACGTTTTTCTACGACGATATTGCTGATTAAAAGAGATAAGCTTTGCTGAATATTTATCAGTAAATAAGGGAAGGGGGGGGTCGGGGGGGGGGGGGGGGGGCCTTGGTATATTTTGTAGACAAATCTGTTGGTTTTGTTTTCTGGTTTTGTGCCTCACCGTTTTTAGAGCCCACGCACCGCTACTGCCAGTTACCCTCTTCAATTTCCATTTTACAGGAGGTTTTGCAGTAAGTGTCAAGGAAGGGCATAAATGAAGTACGAGTACAAGTTCTCCATATAAATTCAACTACTGAGGTTTCAATCAAACCAAAACCTTAGATGAAAAAATAATAAGAACATAATTAACTAAAACTAAGCTGACAACAAAACGTACTCTCAAATGTTGGACTTCAGCTTGGTACCGCTGCTTGAGGTTTTCTTCTTCTTCCATTTCCGAGTTGAAAGAAGACAAGGTTTTTGAATATACGTTTCTCAAGTCTTCAGTTTGTTGCGTATACTCGGAGTTGAGAGACTCAATCTGCTTCTCGAGCTGCCAGTTTTTGTCCCTCAACTTTTCCTCTTCTTCCCGGTAGTGCTTTACCTAAGAAAAATATTAATTGGAATAAAGAATTTAGTCTTGTACAGATATCACAATTATGAGTACGGATACACAGACCACACAATTACAATTCTAGGTTCCTAAACATGTGGTATTCAGGTAAACTTACCAAATTGGCTTTTTGCTCTTCGAATTCACAATGGATCTTGCTGAGTTCATTCTCATGTTTCTTTTCAAGTTCACTGACTTCAAACTTGCAGATATTTTCAATTCTGAAATAGAAATTGGATATCTGTTACTAGATTAGGCAAACTCCTATGGGACAAACCAAAGGCTGAAGTACAGTCAGAACAAAGAATTCTACATAGGTACGCCCATTCTAACGGATCAAAGCAAGAATTTGCCAACCTACAGTGCATAAACCTACCACATATCCACAAAACGTACATTCATACATAGCGAGGACATAAATAAGTACAATCCAACGACAGCCAGTAGAACCACTGAAGATATCAAAAATTAGTTGACCACTGCGACTAGCCGGTGTAGCTTCATCAATAGTTCCAGTAGCATGACACTTAATGTTCAACACCATACCATGGTTTGTTGCTCCAGGTCAAATGTTGAATGACATTCTGAATTCTTAAAATTACAAATTTATTGCAGACATGTTGAAGAGACCGATAATACATACCTTGAGAGCTCCTGTTGGAGTACAGCACAGCTGTTGCATTCTTTCTTGTCCTCAGCAAACTTCTGCAAGGAAACCAACTTCTCCTTCAAATTCTCACATTTCTTGCACATCAAATCGACCCAGTTATCCGCATTGGATTCGCCCTTGTCGATCTTCTGGTGGCTCGAGTCTGGATTGAGGATCCTCGCGAGGAAGGAGACTTCTTTGGACATTCTTTCCACCACGTCCTTCAGCCGTTCTTCGTCTTTCGAGTCCTGGGACAGATCACGGCAGAACTTGACGTACAAGAATTGGATTTCAGACAGAAGGCTGTTCTCTTCGAACGGTGCAGGTTCTGACGACTCACTCTCCCCATACTCCCCGCTTGATAGGACGGACACTCGAGCGTCAAGCAATGATTTGTGAGCAACAACATCTATGAAATGATGTAGTAACTCTCTGGACTTCGACTCATCCTCCTCTGAAGACCCAACTCCAATCTTCTCGGACCTAAGTGACAACAACTTTGCTGAATAAGCATCCTGGAGCTTCTTGATAGCTAGACCTATGTTATTATTTAGATTTTCATCAGCCAACGACCCCCAAAGCTCTAAATTCGCTCTTTCTTTCACAATACCAGCAAATCTTGATTGGTTTTCACTCTCAATGTAATTCGTGTAGGTCTGTGTACACTGATTCAGAACTTGGGTAATTTCCTCTTGAATCAATTCCTTATTAACCGCTTCCCGAGCCATAGACTGAATTGTAGTAGATCGAATCTTCTCTCTAGTCTTATCTGTTCCCACATCAACAAGGCTTTCCATAGCAAACGCATGTGCCAGCTTTTCTACCACCTCATTGATGTACTGCTCCACTTTAGAATCAATTGTGGCCTTCTTACTAAGCAGTTCAGTGAGAGCTGGGTCTACTTTCTTCCGCTCTTTAGGTTTTCTATTAACTCTTTTAACAGTTTGTTGCGTTAGATGCTTAGCCAAAGATTTTACCAGATAATCAAGAGAAGTTTCCATACTTGGTTTGCCACCGCTGATTTTACTATCAAGACATGTCATTAGTCTTTCTGCATCGCTCAGATCCAAATTCCTTGTTTCCATAACAGCATCGTGGAGCCGCCCAATCAAAACAGACTCATACGCCAGTTTTTCGGCCAGCAAATTCAGTTTGGCATCGTTGGTCCACTGCCCAGCAGAAACAAGTGTCTCCTTCTTTTTGGCGAGAACCACCAGCTTGGCCCTCAGCAAGTTTTCCATCTTCTTGACTTCATTGATGACTTCAGGCTTCTGTGAGCTGTCCACTTCATCACATTCGCCATTGAACAGCTTGAGCTCGACCTTCTTGTTGTCGGATGAGCTCACTTGAGAAACCTTTGCTTCCAGATTCCTTAGTCTGAGCAGAACTTTGAGAGGTTCCGAACCGGTTGCGCTATCTAACGATTTCCTCCTCAATCTGGCTGAAACTTTATCCAATTTCTTCGTGTCTTCTTCCACAGCGAGAGGAGCAGGATGAATAGGAGAGGTAGGACTAATAACATTCATTCTACTTTCGAGTTCGGCGAGTTTCTCCTCAAGCTCTTTACAAATAGTAAATGACTCTCGACCTTTGAGTGACAGGGATCGCCTTTTTTCTTTGGTATCAGTTTTGGTGAGCTTTTGCTTTAATGTTCGAATCTGAAACAACGTGAATATATTTATATAATATATTATGGTATGCAAGGTGATTGCAGTATGTTATCAATCAATTTACAAGGCTGATTTTTATCATAAGGCGACTACTACCTTGGTAAACCCAGAAGCGAAAGTAAATACTCTACTAGTACCGACCTGCTTTTCTGCAGTAGAAAGTTTGGTAGCTAGATCTTGGATCCTTGCAGCCATCAATTTGCTGCTGGCTTCGGCTTCTTCATGGAGGCCTTTGGCTTCTTGACGGGCGCTAACAACACTCAGTTCCAACCAATCTTGAGCAGCTTGAGACTCACGCAGCTCCCTCTTCAGGGCCCGTATTTCGCTCACAGCTTTCTCAAACCGCGTTCGAAGGTCCACATATTCTTCAGCAATCCTGGAAGTAGTGAGAAATTGAAATGTAAGAATGAAGAAATTAAGTACATGTGTCTGTACTACATCATTTTGTGAGTTTCCACCACGTCCTCGGCTGTCAGCGTGCACTTGGGGGGCTGAGACACCTCTAGTCAAGGCGTGTCCTCGGGGTAGTGTCGTGGTGGCTAAAGACTTTCACTCTTCACTCTTCAAATCCACACTCTGCACCTTGCGAACGAATTTCCGTTCCTAAAGATCGCTCCTGATATGAAGAGGAAGAGTGAAATGCAAAGTGTAGAACTGCAGAGTTTTCCCCTGTTTTGAACAGTTCCGTTCCTAAAGGTTATCTTTCGCAAAGCGCAAAGTGAAGAGTCTGTGTTGCAAACGAAGATTTTACAACATTTTTGCAGAGTTCCAAATGACTCTGCGGTAGAATGACATACTTTTCAAATCGGTTTTTATGTTTTAGTTCTTCGTTAAATACAGTATTTTGTAGTATCAATAAAAAGAAGAGAATTCAGTCTCTCGATTAGGTCTAACTGTGGTCCGATTAGTGTGAGGACAATCATATATAATAGCACCGAAGTTAGCTCCACTAAGGCCATCAAAATACTCTACATTTGGGAGGAAGGAAAGGTTAGGAAGCGACAGGTTGTTGTTGTTGTTAGTGGATAAAAAGTGACAAGCTACCTAATTGTTTTTAATGGAAATTTTCAGATACTTCTCATCAGAGGATGATGATGAGGATGATGAACATGTTTGACACTCCGTCGGCCGCATTCAACGAGCGCCTCAATTTCGTCGTCAGCGACACAACATTCAGGGAGTCGTTTCTTGGTTAGGCGAAACCAAATCCCAAGTAAGTTAACTTATATGTAGAAAGACGGATGACTTGAAATCGGATTCGGAATAAAACGATCGGAACATCCAATGATAAACTGTAACAGTTAGTGGAGGTTACTCCACAAAACGAAGGTTACTGTATAGAACACTCTTTGTTTCGAGTAGAACTGCAGAGTGGGAGCGCGAAGTCTTTAGGAACAGAAAGTTCTCCTACTTTTCATAATTCGCAAAGTGGAGAGTACAAATGAAGACTTGCAAAGTGAAAGGTTGAAGTCTTTAGGAATGGGCCCTTGGTATTCTGGTACCTTTTCAGGGGATGACATGTCAGTTTCGGTTTGGACGTGGTGGGAGGAAAAAGTACCAACTTCAAGTGCTCATGCTAAAGATGTTTAGTGCTAGAGGAGCCATATCACCTACAAATATCTGGGGGTTCCAATTCTAACAATAATTACTAACAATTGAAATTTAATTTCTACAATACACAATACTTCTTTCGAGGTATTGAAGGTTACGACGCACCTTTCCTTATCAAGCTGCTCCAAATTCAGATCAAGATCGATGTTCGTAAGATCACTGAGAGAATCGACACTCCGAGCACGGTCTCGAACAGTTGAATTCGGCTTTTCGAGCTCCTTCACTCTAAGGTATAAAGCTTCGTTTTCCTCAATGGCGCACGTCAATCGCATTTCCAACCTCTGAAGATCCGAACGAAGTTTCTTTTCAACATCTTTGTTCTCAGTCAGCTCCGCACAAAGATTGGCGCATCTGGAGTTTGCATCTTCGAGTTCTGTTTCGAAAATCTGAATGGCTCTCTCCCACTTGCATTTTTCCTCGACGTATCTAAACCAAATATATTTTCACAGGTACATGAATCGGGGAAAAACAAGAAGCGGGTAACATAGAATGAAAAAACCAAGGCTCACAAAATAATCATACCTGCTTTTCAATGCTTCCAATTCGGCCGAATCTTTGGCTCTTTGCTTCTCAGTTTCTCCCTGGGTCTTCATTAAATCCTCAACCTGAAATTAGGGAACAAACCCCGACATAGAATATAGAAGGAAAGAGGTATTAAAATGGGAAGGAAGTCTTCTGACCTTCTGACTGCCAATCCCCCAGATGATTAGAAATTTGCTGCTCACTACAGTTTCCCAGTACCTACTATTTTATTTAACAACCCCCGTCTCTGCTCCAGATGAGTTTAAAAAAATTAATTCCATTCTTAAGGCAGATAAAACGATTTTGTTTGAGTTTTTTCATCTCAATCAATCTGAATTTACAAGCCCCCATTTCACCTCATTTATCACAAGCACATTCCTCAACTGATTCACCTACCTAACACTATACTACCAAATGCCGAATAATAAAATAGATAAAACAATAACAAGAAAAAAATTAGAGACCTTCTTTTCAAGAGCAGTGACTTCAGGTGTGCGGAGTTTTTGGACAATTTCTTCATGTCGCACTTCCTTTTCAACAAAACTCGAATACGGCGTTTTGTCTTCGTTTTCTTTGGCCTGCACATACAATGATAATGATAATAAAATAAATATCTTAATAGAGTACGGTTTGAAGTGAAAACCGAGAACTCGAAAAAGTGTAACTCATGATTGAGACGTGAATGAAGTAGAGCGATGTGGGGTGGTCCATACAGTTGTGACAACAGGAAGGTAAAAGTTATGAAGGATTTCATTGCATACCGTTGGGAATAAATAAGGTATAAATTAGAGCAGGGGTGTCAAACTTGCGGCCCGTGAGCATCTTTCATGCGGCCCGCGACCAGCCCAAAGCCCATTGCAAATTTTGGGTATTTTTTTAAATTTGAATTGAACACGGAAAATTAGTTGTGTTAAAATCCTTCAGATCAGATACGACGAATCAGATGGGCTTCGGTGCGCGTCCTGGCCCGTGGGATCAGGCTCGCGGTCGTACGGGATGACCGTATTTACACAGGTGTTACGATGTGACGATCCTGATACCTGATCCCGGTAGCGGTAATTAAGATTTGATTGTTTGGCAGGTGCTGTGCGCTGTATAAGTATTTTCTGTAAAAAACTGCGGTTTCCATCGGTCTTTAGTATAATCAACATCAAGTTCAATAACACGAAGAGAAGGTACTTACAGTTTCGAGAGAGGTGGGAATTGAAAAATTTTTGCAAGATGGTCGAAGAAAACATTTTAAAAAAAACCGCTATATTATAACACTATCTAAAGTTGAAATACGATAAATGAAGTTCAAAACGTATTTTCCAACCATTTAATTAAGTACCTACCTTTATTTGAGTATATTGATTTTGATTTACGACCCCCCAAATATACTCAATTAAATAAAACGAATAAAAACAACAGAATTAATAAAAATGAGATTTGTGAAATTTTGTTTGTGGGTCTCTGTGTTCGTGGGGGGGGGGGGGGGGGGGGTAGGTAAATGGCGTGCGGCCCGCCTGGGTCTTACAATTTCAGGAAATGGCCCGCCGAGAATTGGAGTTTTAGACCCCTGAATTAGAGGTATCAATATAATTAGATAGGTACCTTAAAACTACAGGCAGACGAAAGCTCTTGACTAGAAACAGAATCAAGAGTAGACCTCCTGGAATTCGGCGGGGAAGAACGAGACCGTTTGCTGCCCATTCCTTTCCACTTCGATACTCCCCTGCAACATTTCAAAGACATCATTCATCAATTGCCCATCTAATAAATTTAGCATATCAAATCCGTAGCTGATATGGTGGTTACCGATTTTTGGGTAGAGACAGATACAGGAACCGAAATTGCTCCTTACTTTTCGGTAGGGAGGAAGCCAGAGAAAAAATAAGGTGCTCCAATCCCAAGGTGCCCCAAAACGTGGCTTGGGTCTTGCTACCGTCATCTGGTTGCGTAACACAGGTCTAAAACCAAACCTCCGGGAAAGTATGTAGGACAGATAGATATTTTGACAATAAAATAGGAAACGACCCCAAAATCGAATCCTGAACCGTCTGAGCGAGGCAAACTTTTTTCTCTTCCTCTCCTGACAGTCCGACCACCACAACACATCTGTCCCCGTCATCACCAGACGGCAGCACCTTCCAATCCCACACTCCTCTCCATCATCCCACAAAGCTTGGGGCCTGCTTTCGCCCAATTCAAAATACAATTGCTAACAGTAACTAACTGGACACAGTAACTACTTGGAGTGGTAGGCATATATCAAACGTTTCGATTTACTTAAAGTGCATAGAGCTGGTGCGCTTACCGGCTAAGATGAAACCTAAAATGTAGAAGTGAACCGATTACCATTCTACATGAATGGATAAGCAGTGCATTTCCTAGGGAATTTCAGTATACAGGACAAACAGCTAAGCGATGTTCATAATATGACAACGGCCAGATCATACACAGAAACACTGATAGCTCTAAAAACGGAAGAAATTAGATTTTATGAACAGAACAGGGAAGGCAGGAACAAGAACAAGTACAAGACTAACAAGAGGCGAGAAAACCATAAATCGATGTAGCTAGGTAACCAAGGAGATTTGTGTATGTTTCACACAAACTGAAGTCTGTAGTTTTGAGGGAATTTTCTATCTAGGTAAACAATTTGTGAGGCCGATTCAAAATGGATTTTTAGCAAAATTTGAATCACTGTTTCATGCAAAGTTGTACTTGAAGAAGAGTCTTAATATTATGTTTTAGTGTACATACAGCTTACCTATCTACTATTTTTAATCTACTAAGCATTTGATCACTATGGGTACCTAAAATATGATAAATCTTGATGAAGGATACTTCTGTACAGAACCTTAATGCTGCCTTAGTGTTGTATGGTTCTATTTTGCAATAGACAATTTTCGTAGGTTACCATTCCCCCTTTTCTTGTTAACATTTTGTTCAATAACAGAAATTAACACTTATGAGAAGTTAACACTTAACTGACATAATGAGAAGTTTATGTCAGAAAGTGTAAGCAGAAACCGTGTGAAATCTGAATTTCTGAGTTCCCACCAGAAATGACGTAGCAGGTTAAGCGCCAAGCAGTTCAACTCAGATCCCGCATACAGCGCTAGTGCATCACTTTAAACGATGTACAGAACTGCACAGGATGGAAGGATAGAACCGCAGATAAATAAATTTAAGAAACCATGTCCTCAAAATCAAACTGAGGGGAGGTTCACGAACTGTCGAATCAAAGGTTCTTGAAGGCTGCCATTCGCATCAAAGGTTTGCCGTTTCTAATGTTGGGTTGTTAGCAGCATTGAGAACCTTCGCCTCCAAACCTTCATTCTGCCTCCTTGGGCCAAGATACGTATCAGATGTCAACAGACCTGATACTTAATTTCTTGCCACATTTTTATTTTTAATCACACTCAATTAAAAAATATTGCTTATTTTTGAAAACCCGCTTCAAACTACCATTTTTCCAAGAGTTCTAAATTTTTTTTTTCCAAATAAATTTTTTGACGAAAATTTGTTAAGTTTTAACGTTTTTACTGACCTGGCCCTCTCTTTGACTTTGGACATGGGAGTCCGATTCAGCGGAGGTGAAGGTGGCAACGCTTCGCCCCACTCACCACTCTCCCGCCGCCCGTTTTCTGATGCAGTCCTGTACTCGTCATCAGACGAAAACAACATCGAACGTGGCGTCGAGGACACTATGGAATCTTGATCTCTGCAAATGGAATAACACAATAATAGGTTACTTCCAAATACAAATCATGACAGGTACCTACACTGACCATCACCAAATAAGATTCGACAGTTAGTACTTACTGAGTAGGGGAAGAGAGCTCAATGGGAGATTCATGAAGGCCAGCAGCTTTTCTAAGGGCGGACAACCAATTCGCACGAATACCACCAGTAAGAGCTGAGAGGGTGATTTGTCTACCGTCCCACGTCTGATAGTAAAAAATAAATAAAAAATAATCAAACAATCAATAGGCAAGATATCTAAATCAATATTCGTCGAATACGCCGGAGCATTGCTATTGGATTCTAGCTATACCGTCATCTGGAAGCCGTAGTTTCGCTGAACTTGGGATTCAATGACGGAGCTTATCCCAGAGAGGTCGATCACACCGTCTAGTATGCCTTGATCTTCTGCTTTGGGGTCTCTGTAGTACAACAGCCCGTTCCCTCGGAGGACAAACCAGTGCTTCGACCACTCCTGGAAAATACACGAGTTGTATTAGCTGTTACAAGGTTAGAAATAATGTGGAAAGAAATAACCAACGGGCAGTTATCGTGTATCCAACAGGAGCACTTTTTTGGCACTCAATTTCTATTAACACTCCTCTACACATTAGGTTTGTTTGCATGCAGTGACCGTCTGACAGGAAAGGCGTTTTGGCCGTTTGCAGTGATTCTCTTTTCAGACTGTATAGTATCCATGACTGACTGTTTGCCGTGTTTTCCTGATATCCAATGCCAGTTTCTGATTGTCATTCCAATACACAGAAGATACGGCGTACGAGAAACTGACCTCGACTCCCACTGCCTTCTCGATTCCCAACCATTATCAAATACTTATCAAGACGATACTGGGTCATGGTTGGTTTCTTACGGTTTCTAGGAGTCAGCTAACTGTCAGAAAACGCCAGCACAAACAAAGCTATTTTAGAAATAGACAAAAAGACACAAATTGCATTGAAACTGGTAGGAGTGGCATAATGCGGACATTTATAAATTATTTCGAAATTAGCTTTTTTGATGTTCCAGTAGGTATCTTAGTGTACCAGTATCAATTTAATTTCAATTTTCAATTAATTTTTCATTGGCATATATTACGTATCACTGCAATAAGTTGCGATTAACATATCGAGAATATGATCAAGTATGCAAAGTTGCTGAATTTAAAACAAAATATTTCATCGAAACTAGTGCCCCGTAATTAGTAGAAAAGATAATTTGAATAAATCTGCGTACATGAATATTCAAAACTATTGCTACAATGTTTCCTAACCTGTGAATTTATTATAGAAAGTTCCTGCTTGGAATTATTAATGTGACTGAAGGAAATAGGTAAGTACCAAACAATCGAATGGAAGAATGTGTCTGATTTTATACCTCAATCATTCACAGAGAGAAAGCCTTTGAGTCACAATGCACGCCGGACGCACTTGCAAATGGCAACGATTTTGTTGAATTTACCGTCGCAGTCCAGTGATCCTCGAGTAATGAATCGGCGCGCTCAATCGGAACTGTATTACTGTCAGAGAAGCCTTGAATGTACTTTTTGAGAAAGAACGACCGATTCGGCTTGTAGGTGGGGGACAGTAGGACAATGTGGCTGAGGGTTTCGAGCTCCAGACGGTTGTAGTTCAAACAGAACGCAGAACAGACGACGGCGTGTTGGTTTGTGTCCAGGTAGAGTGAGCTTGGCTTTATACCGCAGCCGCAACTGAGCGATTAATAGGTCGAATGAAATAATTTTAAAACTCCCAACATAAGGAGCGACTGAGCCAAACGAACAGATCTTTGAAAAACAACTGTTATATCGGGATTTTAGGCAACGGTCGATATCAACTGACAGCCAACGGTTCTCCCAGCGCTCATAGAGGAGAACCAGTATCGGTAGACGTGTAACGCTTCTGAGTGGGTGCTCATATAAATTGTTTCTTTTTTTAAATAAAAAAATGTCATAAACTAGGCTTTCATTCACACATCTTTTCATTCCAAAAGCTGCCCTAAACCTGGGGAAATGTGAGCAAACATAGCGATCTATCGTATAGTACGCCCTCCGGCTCACCTTATCTTGTCCTTGCTTCATCAACCAGCCTCTTTTGATGTTCAGGAGTTCTTCCGCTGGGAGGTCAACCCGCAGATCGCTGGGCGAGTACCTCATCGTGCTGGGATCCAAACCGCAACCGTCTGGATCGCCTCGGACCTGGAAGTAGTACAAGAAGTATTTTACAACAAGTACAAGACGTATTTTAAGGGCGTTCTCAACTGTTTGGCAAGAACCTCCAGGACTTTCCAATGGCATTTCATCACAGTCAATCAAGTTTGAAACAATTATGAAAACATACTTTATGCAGATGACGTTCAGCTATATGGGCATTGCGAGGTGGAGCGGGTTGGGGACTTGTTTTGAAAAATGAATGCAGATCTTTGTGGAGTTTCAGAATGGGCATTTGCTAATGGATTACCGTTAAATTTTAAGAAGTCGCAGGCTATTATTATTTTTAAATCTCCAATCAACTCCCAACAGTTGCCTCCTATTTTGCTCAGTGATGAAGTCATTCCATACTCTTCTACTGTTAGGGACCTAGGAGTATACCTTAATAATTCTTTCACTTGGCACGACCACATTTCTCATTCAGTATCCAAAATGTATCACTCCCTTCATTCTTTGAAACAACTTAGCTTTTTCATTCCTCCTGAAACCATAATTTATTTGTTTAAAGCTTTAATTTTACCCCATTTCTTCTATTGCGCCAACATCTTTATCAACGATCTTGATGCTGTTTCTAAGAGACGTCTGAATGTCGCTTTTAACGCCTGTGTGAGGTTTGTTCATAACCTTCGTCCCAGAAGTCATGTTTCTGATTTTGCTTCTTCGTTACTTGGCATGGGATTATTTGATTATTTTAAAATAGGTTTTGGCTGTTTGCTCTATAAAATTAATCGTAACAATGTTCCCGATTACTTGTCCGAGCTGTTCAAAAGCTCACAGTCAGAACCCAGCTGTTCGACATCCCTCCTCATTCTACTCTGTTTATGAGTTCGTCTGTCAGGGTTGTTGCTGCAAGGTTGTGGTCTTCCCTCTCGTCTTCTTGCAGGTCTTCCACGTCGGTTTCCGCCTTCCAGTCGCTTCTTACCAGGCATATTATGGATGTTGAGTGAATCTTCTCATAACTTACAGAGAGATTAACTTATCCAGTACTCCCCCTTCAGGAGCCCGTCATCGTTTGTCTTTTTTGTGTTTTTTGTATGATGTATTACCCCTTTTTTTCTTTTATAAGTAATTTGTTGTCAGCCACCTATGTATTATAAAATATTGTAATCTATTATTTATCATGTACCTTTGAATAAGGCATTATGCCTTTTGTACATTGTGCTTTTAATAAATAAATAAATAAATACAACACTGCCATAAGAGCGAAATTTCAAGAGTGACAGCTATTGTTTTGACACCTTTTTATCGCCCAAATTCACACATAAAAACTCAAATTTGATTAACTTTTTCTTTTGGAAAATTGCATAGGTAATTATTATCTTCGAACTCAAAAATGTGTGTAGGTATTAAAAACTTTGACCCATTGCAATTGGGTTTCCTTCAACAACTTCGTCAGAAGTCTTCCAAGAAATGGCTCCAAGTTTCCTTGAATCATTGAAACGCAATTTTAACTGATGGAAATAAAGTTGATATCAGTATGTAGGTAAGGCTAAGGAAATCTAGCTAATGTGAGAAAAGTCGGTACCTACTACTGTTTATACGGTTTCACGTTTTTGCATGTACCACTGATGGAGAAATCTACTAACGCACATGCGCAACAACCAGCAAATATTTCAGTAGAATCAAATGGATGAAAACATGTGGGTAACAGAAAACAAAATTACTTGTTTGTGCGATGTAACGTCTCCATCCCTAGTCGGTTCAACGCAGTGTTGACTAGAAGGCGGCAAAGGTCTGGACCTGGGGCGGGTGATGGAGTCTGCGATGTCTTTCAATTTACATTCCGTTTCGTACTCCTCGATGAGCAGCCGACGAGAGACATCCAAGTGCCCTGGGGGTTGAGGAACGGTTATAGAATACGGGTCTTGGAATGCGAAAATCCAAATGTAGAATCTCCCTTACCACCCACTTTCGGTTAATAATGTCCTTCCCTGAATCATGACAGATGTAGATAAGCCTTATTTTTACGCTGTCATAAAAGGCGAGCGGGTGCCTCTTTGTTCCGTCGCAGACGAGAGCCAACGTTAATGGTTTTTTTTTAAATGCTGTTCTCCTTTCATCTTATAGGAAATTTAGCGCTGATTACGAATATACCCCATGTTCCTATACCCAAATTCATGTGTTTTTTGCACACACAAAAAAAGATCGAAAACACGTTTTTTTACTCTTTTACAAAAATATTGAATATCTACTGCTTAAAAGAAATTTTGTCTGAAAAGCTGTTGGGAACTGAACGGTAAATCGTGGGTTACTAATTCTCCTTTTTTTGGCTAAATTCTGTTCAATAACGGAAATCAACACTCACCATAACGAGGTATTTTTGTCGGAAAGTATAGACGGAAGTATAGGCGAGTGTGAAATTTGAATTTCTGGGTTCCCACTAGAAATGACGTATCAGGTAAATTCTGAGTAGTTCAACTCAAATCCCACTTACAGCGCTAGTGCATCACTTCAACGATGTACCGAAATGAATGGATGGATGGAACCACAAATTTATTAATAAATTAAAATATACGCCCTCAAAATCAAACCAAAGGAAAGGTTCCAATGTTGGGTTGTTAGCAGCATTGAGAACCATCGCCTCTGAAGCTTCGTTCCGCCACATTGGGCCAACGGCCAATCAGATGTCAAAAGACCTATACGTCATTTTTGCCGCATTTTTACTTTGAATCATCCTGATTTAAAGCATGACGCTTATTTATTTCAAACGGGCTTCAAACTACAATTTTTTCAAGGGTTCTGAATATTTTTTCTTCATAAACTTTTTTGACGAAATTTCTCCATTATGCGTTGAATTCCACCAATCCCAGCTCTTCAGATATGCTGTGACAGCTCGGATTCACCTCAGGTGGACAAAAAAAAATGAAGTCTGCATCATTCAATTTTTAAATCAACTTCTCTTCGTTAGGTACCTACATAGAAAGTTCAAGCAGATCTACTTCTCAAAGTTACAGAAAGTGACAGAATCTTCTTTTTAGCCACATTTTGACTAGTGTCACCTCCTCTTAATACCGATGCAAATTGATGAGAGGTGTCTCGTAAACTCCCACCTGACTTCAGATACAAACGATATACCCACAGAGCCATTAATAGAACACACTCGAGTTCTCAAACTGTACCCGTTCGCGCAGGGTAGTCCACGCCACTAAAACAAGGATTGCAGCCGAAGTTGGCGGAAGATGGTGAAGATTTTCTCAGGAAAGTTCCTTAATACTACATGTATCTATAATTTAAAATAAGAGCGAGACTGGAGGCAGGCGAAGCTTATACAAGTCAGGTATTCGCGAAAATGGCGCATTTCTCATCAAAATTCATTTTATCATATTTCAACAGACCAACACCGTATTCATACTATTTTTGCGACCACCACAAAAATGGCAGAATAAAACAATAAAAATCAGAACTGAGTGGGGACGGAACTTGTGAAAACTACCCACAATTTTACCTATTTCACTCAAGTTCAGCTGTGGACAATAAACACTAGTTTAGAAAAAAAATCCAATCGATAAACGGCTATTACACTTGGATTCTACGAATAATTTACTATAAGAAACGGCTAATGAAACACTGAAATTATCATTTTCCGAAAACTGAATTTTGTACGCCCTTGTACCACTGTGCGCCGTCATATCGTCATTTATTACGATCATAGCATACAGCATAATGAAATATTTAATCAAAGTGAATATTATTTTGCTGTACGCTATGACCGCTGACGTTTTACCTATTCTCACATTCATGCGAAGACAGGCAAACAAACGACAGGCCATTTTATGTGTTGGGTACTCTCTTTCAGAGCTGAGAATAAAATGTTACAGAGCAACAAATTAGGGTACGTAATGAATACAGTAGGTACCTTAGAAAAACACAAACCTTGGTTGGAGGGCTTGTCTTGCCAAGTAGGAACCATTTTCGTGATATCTTCGGAAAAACTTCTTCCCGATTTGAGGCCCCTCTTCTCTCGGTTGACCACTCGACGGCTTCTGACTTTCTCGTCGATTTTGTCCCTCGTAGGAGGCGAACCCATGTACACTGGACAGAGAGGCACAAATGTGCTTATGTACTATTTCAGGTAGGCGCTGGTCAAATTATTGCATTCGTGGAACAAACCATAACATAAAACGATTGGGAAAGTTGATGTGAAAAGAACTAAACCTGCCTAGAAGCCATTTAATGATATTTTTTCCCCTAGTCAGTTTACACCTTTGCGTTAGGTTGGACTACTTATGTTTTTATTACTCATGTCAAGATCTAGGGAGATATAAGGCAATACCAGAAGGTAGGTATTCGAGCACAAAGTTTCACAAACATAACGAGCGGCGAAGTTTTTAATGAGAAAATTCACCAGATTGAACGCTAATGGTCTCGATATTATCTCTAGTGGTGACGTCTCCGTCAACGAAGGCTGGCGACCACTTCACCGAACCGGTCCCTGTCCGTTGTTAGCTGGAACAGATCTGCTGCACTGACGATTCCAGTCCAGTGCTGAATGTTAAGCAGCCACGATGCTCTCCTCCTTCCAACTCCCCTTCTTCCAGATAGCTTGCCCACCGCGATGGACTGCAATAGCTCCTACTTAGGGTTGCACATAATGTGGCCAAGGTAAGCCACCTTACGCCTCTTGATGGCAGCAAGCAGCTCCCGAGACAAGTTATTGTGCTGCAGAATGTGATCATTGCGCAAGCGAGCAGTCCACGGGATTCTCAACATTCTATGAATTAACCACATCTCAAAAGCTTCGAGCCGCTTCATGTCTGGTGCCTTAAGAACCAAGACTCGACCGCGTACGAACAACTGGGAGGATAATATATAACACATGATCATCCTCCAGCGCAATGAAAAACTCAAGTCCCGGGGACACAATAGACTTTTCATATTACTGAAGGCACTCCTGGCTATCTCAATACGGGATCTCAGCTCAGTGCCCACTCCTCCAGGACCAAATAGCTTTGCTTGTGCAGTCGCTAAGATCTTGTTCAGAGCAACCCGAGAGGTGCAGTAAGGGTTAGGCAAAGATTCACTGCTCGTGCAGACCCAGGGCGAGTTCCGAGCCAAATGAACTGGTTTTCGTGCTGTCCCAGGGCAGATGATTCAGTGTTCGTGCTGGTCACGGGGCTTCCACCGAGCTGCTTCGAGCGAGCCCTCGCAAACCCCGCGAGAAGACCAGGGGCAGCTGAACCCTGCTCTTCCGTGCATGCGCTCTCGACGTGCCCTCGACCCGTTCGAGCTGCCCGTGCTCCGAATAAGCTCCAGGCTCACCCTGCTCGTAGAGCGAGACCTCACTCTACACCAAGCAAGTTCGCTTCAAGCAACAACTGAACTTGCTAGGAGCTAGCCCCAAGAGGACAGCACAAACAAAGCTTAAAGGGAGTCACCTGCTCCAGTTGTTGGCCCATTACAGTCCTGACTTAGATACGGCCACTGACTTGGTGCTGCCCACATTTACTGCTGACAAGCCTGGTCCACTGCACCCAGCAGCGACTAAAGCTCACTCGGTGAACTGGCAAGCAGCACGGTATCGTCCACATACCTGCGGTTGGGCACAAGAACCCCGTTCACCTGAATGCCCACAACACACATCCAGTGCTTCGCTAAAGAGGTGTTCAGCATGCAGCCCAAGTCCGAGTGGATGGATCCTCATCTGATGTTCTCGATGATCAAATGAAAATGGAGACTGAAAACGCATCGGGTGCCTACGTGAAACATGCAATAATTCACTGAGTAGATTATAATGGGTGAAATGAATGTACCTACATACTTTCTGAACGCTAACTGCAAAGGGTAATAGGCGAATTTAGTTAGAAATTTGCCTACCTTTTCTTGGCTCTGGGCTGGAGTTGTTTTGTGGTATCTGCTCGATCGGAGAGGACTTGGGCGAAGGCGAACCGCTTTCCTTGGTGGGAAAAACGTCGTCTCCTTCCCAAACGGGAGTCGATATTCTCGTGTTGTACTGGTTTCGAACGGACTCGTTAGCTGGCAAATCGCTTCCTACAATTATTTAATAAAATATTATCCCGAAGAATAACAAAATCAAAGAAAACTAATTCCTAAAACCGTCTGGCATTCGAACAAACCTCGTATGTGCGGGGAGTGAATGATGATGTTGGTCTTGGTGGATGGTTGTGTTCCTGGGAAAGTCGCATTCCGTTTGTGACGACCCTGGTATTCAGAGAACATCCAAAATTACAAATTACAGCATACATGAATAACAAGATGTAGGTAATGACGAAACCGCAGTCTCGATGACACCTACACAAAAATCATCCAAATCAATGTTTCAAATCGAAAAGGCTTTTTTTAACATCCACAGAACCCACGAGAAATAAATGATTATCACAAAACTCTCGAGATATCGCCACCATCGACCCATGTGCAAGTCTCCGTGAATGTATGGGAGCTGTAGGGTCTCCTTAAGACATATCTACACAGACTTACATGGACCTACAATATCTACAGTTGTTGAACTGCAAGTGTTCAAATCTAAATTCAGTGTTGAACGACCAGTCGACCTGTCGGAGTACTCGTCAAATTAAAGGTTGATGTCGTGAGTCCCTCCCGGAACCACTCCTAGCAGACTTAAGTTCTCACAAACATTTCAATAGCCAACTTTACTTCCTGTTAATAAACGGTACGAGTGGGGACACAAGCCACAGGACCCGGTGCACAACCTGGAGCCCCTCCATCCTCTCCAACAAGGAAGTTGGAAGGAGAAGGCTTCCGGGTCTATAAAACCCCGGATCCTGCGACTTTTTACTCATTCTACGCTTCCTCTAGCCGCTGGCTACTCTCTCTCTCTCTCTCTCCTTACCTCGTCTCTCTCCTACTCCCAAAAGATCTAGCCGATGGTGGAGGTTCGCCCTTAACCAGAACTAGCAAACTACCCTAAAAGATCGGTGGAGGTCCGCCCTTAACCGCACAAGCATATCCAAAGAGATCCAGCCGTTGGTGGAGGTATCGCCCTTAACCAGAACTGGCAAATTCCCCCCTCGCCTCTCGTGGTGAATTTTACGCCAATTTAAATTCATCATAGTTGACAATCACATGTGAAAACACTGCACATGATGGCTCACTCATATTCGTTCATTCACCGTCGTTCGAAAATCGACAAATCCAGCATTAAATCCAACTGCTGAGAATTCAAAATTACCTTCCAAAATAATTCAGAACAACTAAAGTTTGATTTTACATAGATCAAAGTACGATAGGAATAGAAGACTTTTGTACTTGAGACTGAATTTGTTTTGTGTTGATACAAAAATACTAATTTTCGTTGATCACTGAGGCTGTTTCATGGAAATTAGAGGTAACAACCAAAAGGGCGCATTCTTAAGTTTTATGTTAAATGTTCTTAAAAGAAACACTTTTTTTTTTAATAGGTACTCATATCATAATGGTTGAACACAAAAACTCGTTCACGTTGTGGACGTTTCCAATTTATTTCAAACTTTTGTAAATATGCCTACTGTAGCTCAAATTGATTGATTTTGTGTACGTTAAAAATCCCACAGCTAAATTAAGTTCTGATCAAGTTGATAATTTGCGCAGCCAATTTAATAACAACATGGAAGTTCAGGCGCGATTGTCAACGTTTGTCTCGGTAGATATGTAGGAAAATGTGGGTATATACATACCGATACCAATGCTACAATAAAGGTTAAGAGGGTGATATAGTTTGAACGAGTTCAATAAAACCACACATTATCACAAACTCACTCAGTAATTAGGTGAAATTTACTATTTACAAGCATATTTAGGTGCTACTGTGTTTCGGGGAACGTTGTGGGTTAAATAAAATTAAAACACGAATGAAGTATACGACCATACTTCCCAGTTTTAGTTATTACGCAAATTCTGAAGTGTGCAGTTGAAATATGACTGGAAAAAATAAGGAATCATGATTTCTACAGTGTACGAGTTATGAAGCATTCGATAACGCAACGAGTGGAAGGAGGGGTGGAAGAAAACTCTGTATTTTCAATGTGAACAAAGGTTAAGCCTTATCAACTGACTACTTACATTACAGTTGATAGGAGATCCGAGTTCATCAGAACACTAACGCAGCACATAAACAACACATCAATATTACTACATAAAGATACGTCACAACTGTCAAAGTGGGTCTGCGAATCGATCGTCTACTAAAGCAGGTAGGTAGAAAAATATGGGAATAGAAGTACTCGTACTCGTAACTACAAGGTTTTTTTTAAGACCTCGTTTTGTTATGAAACCTAAGAAATAAAAGCAGGTAAATATACTCGTAAAACGCTCAATCAATCAGGGAACAGTTAATCGCTAGGTATATTTCAAGGAGGATTGATCGTCTGATTACGGGTGCATTTCGTTTATCAGAACAACGGAATTTTTATTTTTCGCAGTCTGTAATTATATGCCTTCAAAATTATACTCAATAACTATCCAACGTCGGTAGCTATACTGTAATATAGGATTACAAGAACATCGGTAGGACGAAATTGCAGAAGACAACTGTACAACAATAAAAACCACTACAAACAACAACTCCACCAATCAATTTGAGTCGACATCCCTGGGCCTAATTTAATATGGTGATTATTAGGACCAATAAAACTAGCGTAATTTTCATTATTTTCTGGTAGGCCAGGGCCAAAGTAAAGCGAGGTTCCTTCTTTGATAAGGAGACTAATAGGTTCTCTATATTTCCGCTAAGCAATTTGAAAAGTGACACAGTGTAACGTTTTATATTCAAATTAAAGAAGAAAGAGAATATTATGTAAATAATAATATAATAACATACACGAAGGGACACACGAGATGATTAATTTATGAGGTTAAGTTCTTTGTTCATAATTTGATGATGACGCCTGAAGAGACAGCGAAGTCGAACAGGCCATAACAATTTTTATCTATAATGGCGGACATGTAATATACACTTACTGTGGGAAACATTCAATGATTGGACAATTCGCAATGACAATATTATTCGACAATATTATTTGTGATTCAATTTTTGCACAACATGCCCATGTTTTAGACGTGGTGTTTTTCTACAAGTTCGTTAAGTTAATTTTCTACAAGATCGTTAACTTTCTACACCGGCATTTTTGAAAAGTCTCAAGACGGCTAACCAAAACAAGGAAGAAGGTAATAATTATGGCTCGGTATATGGCATATTTGCATGTTTTGTTTGCGATATGCCCAAGCTATAAGAAGCCCAAATACACCATTTTAAAGCCAATTTGACGTACATAATTCAAATTTATCAAGCATATAAATGATCTGGCAAGTTTTTAAAAATAATTCTCCGGCTATTTTTGACAAAATGTCCCGTTTTTCAAGATTTAAAAAAAGCGGCGTATTTTTTCTTTCAAAACATTTTCATTTCCCGTTTTGGTTTATTATTCTGTGACTAATACACCTATGTATTCGCTCAGCAAAAAATTTTTTTAACACCCCCTCAAAATATTTTCTTTTACTTTTCAAGGTGCGTAGATTCAGAAAACGCAATGTCCGTCCGCCGTACGCCGTATCATTTTCGGTCTAAAAAATTCGTTCTTTCGCAAACATGCTCTATTTGGGCCCTAGTTATGTCCCGAAACTTTGCAGCCAGATCGGAATATACCCAGGGGTGTCAGGAGTGAAAATGAGTATAAAAATAGATACTTTTTGTGTTTTAGTAACATGTTAGTAACATGAGCTTTTGACGTATTGTTTTCCATGTTTTTGGGACGGGAAGACCGAATATGAAGTCGATTTTGACCAAAGAGTGGAAAATTGAGGTTCTAAGGAAGTTTCAGCCTTAAATTTACGTAAAATTTTGGTCTAAAATCCTTTTTCCTGTCCTTTTTCCGCGTTCTTCTTTATTGTTATTGAGTTACTAGTAAAAAAAAGGTATAATTTCAAGTTTTTTGGACATACCCGAGGTTTTTAGTCCATTTTTTTAAGAAGCATATCCGGGGCATGTTTAGAGAATGTCCTGGGGTTTTATCGTACATACCCGCCCGAGTCCCAGCAATAATATACGATCTCAATGTTTCGGACCACGGAGGACATGTCCTTCTGATTCAATAGTCATCACAGTCGACGTATTAGGTATTTCATATTTCGATAACTGACCAAGTAGGTATACCAGCTTGTTTTACCACGTGGTGGTAACAAGGTATGAAAAACTTGGTTACTTCGAGGATTACCAAACGTTAAAAATTATGTTAAATAAATCGCGAGCGATTTGGGGGTCTCGCTGCATTTATATCCCCCTCCCGCTTGCGTGCTCATGATCTTTTCGGATCCCCATCAAAATCACTGAACAGATTCTGTGAGATTTCGAAATGCATCGTAGTTCATCCACGAAGAGATTTAATACGAGTTTTATAACTAGTATGCATGTAAAAAAACGCTGCAAAGTCCTTGTCACATGGGTTTATTATTCTCGAATGAATACGGTCATGATTGGGACCTCACTGAAGAGACCCAAAAAGATATATCTGAGGGTTTTAAAGACGAATATTAGGTTGCTATTTCTGGAGAAAAAAAATTTTTGATCACTGAAATTGTCGTTGTTGTTTTGATTCAGCTTTTGATACTACTTCCAGTGTCACAAATACAAATACATACGTAGAAATTTATGGTGATTTCAGACGCCCAAGTCCACACTAAAACCACAAAAATACCTCGAACCTATTTTTACACCCATTTATTCCCACACAACACCCCTGGGTGTATGCCGATCAGGCTGCCGAGCTTTGGAGCACAACTAGGACCTAAATGTGTTCCCAAATGGGCACCCAAACTTTGCGCGGAAGAAAGACGATTTTAGACCAAAATTTAACGTAAATTTAAGGCTAAAACTTCGTTAGAACCTCAATTTTCCACTCTTCGGCCAAAATCAACTTCATATTCGGTCTTCTCGTCCCCAAAAAAAAACATGGAAAAAGGTAGGTACCTCAAATAAGGCTCAAGTTACTAAAACACAAGAAGTACCTATTTTTATACACATTTTCACTCATAACACCCCTGGGTATATTCCGATCGGGCTGCGAAGTTTCGGGACACAACTAGGGACCAAATGGAGCATGTGTGCGAAAGAACGAATTTTTTAAACCGAAAATGAAGCCGGTATGCATTTTTGGAATCTACGCACCTTGAACCGTAAAAGAAAAAATTTTGACGGGGTGCTATAAAATTTTTTTGCTGAGCGATTACATAGGTGTATTATTCACAGAATAATAAACCAGTACATACCTACGGTACCAACTAACCCACCATCCGAAAAAATTTCAATATCGATACTAAAACAACTCACTTTTGATCTTGGGAAAACGGAGAGAACGTCGCTCCAGAACCTGGCTTCCTCCCGGGACGTCCCCTTGACGAAATGGACGATGTCGGGGGCGGTGATGGCGATACTGTACGGGTTACCGGTGACGTCGTCTGCAGCTGCCACCTCCAGCACTTTGTTCATGTCGATGGAGGCCTGAGGCACCGTCTCGGGCTACACACACAGAAATTTATATATTAACTTAGATCTGATTCGAACACCTATTTTGTAGCATCTTATAATTATCCGAAAGAAGCGCTATTCAAACAAATGAAAATAGAAGTTTTAAAGCCTTGGAATTCATTAGTCGAGCGATACCTCTGTTACAAGGGAAACCCAACTCGGCGATGTGTAGCTATACAACAGGTAACCTAACTAGTAAAAGGAAAAAAGAAAAAGAAAGTAAAAACGGAGTTATTGAGAGGTTGCGTATTTCCACTAATACACGAAAAACGAGGAAAGTATTAGGGAATTGTTAGGAAAAAGAGCAGGGAAGCAGTATCAAACCTAGTTAGGGAAGCTACGACTGAGGAGAAGATTTGGATCACTTTACAGTATTATGGAAAAAATTTCGGACAAAATTGGTAAAATATTAACTTCTACAGGGTTCAAAGTAGGATATTAAACTAAAAATAATCTCAGATCTTCATTAAGTTCAGTTAAAGATAAAATTCATGTTCAAGATAAAAGTGGTGTTTATAAATTAGATGTTCTTGTGGACTTAACTACTGTGGTAAAACTGGTAGTAAGTTTACAGAAAGGATAAAGGATTATGAAAAAGATTTCAGGAATAATAAGGGTTGTCGTGGTACCCTTCCGGAATACCACTCGAAATGTACATACTAAAATTGTCCTAAATAAACCAAATGAATGGAGGGCCTACGTGACTCAAGTGGGATAGGTCCTCTCCCTCTATCGATCCACCAACGGCTCCTAATGACTGTCGGAACCGGGGGAGGGTAGAAGAGCTCCTATAAAACCCGCTCTTCTCACCCAGCTCGCCATTTTACGCTCAAACCTCAAGTCGATGACTTCTCTCTTCCTCCTCAAACCTCCTTACCTTCCTCGCCTAAAAGAACTCGGAGTGGTGGAACCGGTCTGGTGATAACTGACGTGGACGTGGTGGAACTGCCTGGGCACAACCAGTAGCATTTCCAGTGTTGGGAACCTCCCTGGCTTCGCCATAGTTGTAACCTTTCAAACGCTAGCTATCCAACCTTAAGCTTCATATCTAAAACCTCACCTTATCCAGGCCAAGCCTTCATTTCTCTATCACCACAAGGGTGATTCGGCTTTTGCACGTCACTTGAATGAATCCAGTCATAGCTTCAATTTTGATCTTACAGACAGAGTGTTTGTTTAATATCTTCATTTCTGCCCAGAATGGAGCATGTTGTATGTACTTGAAAAACTCGAAATTATTAAGAGTGATAGTTTGGGTAAATCTCTGAATGATTTAACCTTTAAGTTTTTCTCCATTATTGCGTCCCCTTCCACCCAACCTTCCTTTCACTTTTTGGCATTCACTTCCAGGGCCAATCAGAATCGAACCCCCCTTCAATTTGTTCCCTTCACCATTCATCTTGACAACCAATCCCAATCGACCACCTTTCACCATTATAACGTCACCTCTCTCCAATGTGCCTTCAGTTATTGTTTGTTGCTGACGACGGTTTGATCACCGAAACCGGTATAACAGTAAATTTTTCGCGTTTTTTCGTGCATCAGTGGAAATAGACCACCTTTCAATAACTCCGTTTTTCTTTGAAATGGGTTTCCACGATTTCTTCGCGATTGATTTAGTTCGAACCTAACTAGTTCGGAGGAGGTTCTCAACCTAATTTGGGTCGCGCTCCCCTGAGCTAGAACATTGATATCACCACATCACCTCGCTTACTATCGAGGTTTAAAATATCAATATTCAATCACGGAACCAGATTTCACTGCTGAAACTTGATAAGAAAAAACACTTGAACAGGTTCATGGATATTTCAGCGTAGTACTGCATTACCCTCATCAAAATTGGTACGATTCGTCAGAGTCCTAAAATTCAAATAATTCCCTCTCATTAGAAAATTCCCAACATTTATCCCAAGTTCGTCACCTGCTCGCCCAATAGAAACTCCAGCAATAGAAATGGGTAATTTTTCTTAGTTCGAGGTTGAGGGACGTATTCCCGGCTGACTTTGAGTATTCACGATGGTTTTTGTTTTCAAAGAAATACTTAACTACACAATCATACTCCACAAGAAAACTCCACTCAAATAATAATGTAACATCTCCTTTTCAGGACATTTGTTACTACTATTGTCTAGCGAATTTATTGTCTTCTCCCCACGTATAGCATTCGCACTTTCAATTAAACCTTTCGCGAATTGAATTAAACTTTTCGCCAAATGAATTAAACTTACGCAAATTGAAGTAAACCTTTCAAAATTTGAATTAAACCTTTCGCAATTTGAATTAAACTATACGCAATTTGAATTAAACTTTTCACAGTTTGAATTAAACCTACGTAGGTGAAAAGAGGAAAAAGTAAAGAGGGAACGAACAATGACCCATCTCTGTCGCATTGTTCAATATCTCTTCTCCGTGGTATCTACCTATCTTTATATTCGTTCTCAGGGCATCCACGTTCTTTATCGTGTAACTAGGGATGGCATCGATGTATCGATGTTTCTAGACATCGCCGGGCAACAATCGATGGGGAGAAAACATCGGGACCAACCCATCGATGGTTTTCCTACATCGATGTTTTTGGAAAGAACATCGATACATCGATGGTTCATTTTTTTGCCATCCCTGACTTGTTTTCTAATCATGAAAATATTCTGAAAGCATCAAAAGAAATTCCTCGGTTCAAAAATGGTCTTTAATGATGCTATAAACATGATATTAACTCATTGAGGTCCTAAATTTTTAAATTGAAAAATGTAACTCTTGTTGACATTACTTTTTAAAATTTCTATTCATTTTACCACTCATCATTCATTTTTCTACTCATATTATTGGACAAAGCATTTCACTAAAAAAGCAGGTTATATTTGGTAGGTAGGTTACAATCGACAAAAGATACATCAATACGATACATCGAATGAGCCGATGTTCACAAATCTCCCCATTCCCATAGACTGACAGGGTGACAGGAGATTTCGATGCCATAACGTTCAACTTCCCCTGACTTTTACTATCGAAATAAAAATTAAAACACCGTTACTCTATGGCAAAAAAATAGAAACATTGATGTATCGGTGACCAACCATCGAGGGCACAAAAACATTGCCAAAGAAACATCGATGGAAAAACATCTATGTTTTTTCAGGAAACATCGATGTATCGTTGCCATCCCTAAGTGTAACTGTCCAAGAAATATTCGTTAGTGGAACTTCATTTGTTTATTAGCTTTTATTTGTTTATAAGCTTTTGTGTTCTTCAATGACTTGCTTAAAATAAATTTTGTTGAACATTCTGTCTTGGGGGGAAAAAAAGTGTTACCCAAGGTTTAAATTCAAACTGCGTATAGTTTAATTCAAATTGTGCAAGGTTTAATTCAACTTGCAGAAAGTTTAATTCAATTTACGTAAAGTTTAATTCATTTGGCGAAAAGTTTAATTCAATTCGCGAAAGGTTTAACAAAGTGCGAATGCTACATATTATATCAACCTATTAACATAGGTGGTATGTAATTTTCGGTATGATTAGGATCCCACCACTTGGGGACCGAAACGATGCCAAACAACAATAAACACTGGCTGCTACAAGGTGGTTTTCTTTGAAAACGAAAACCCTCCATCGGTCATTTTTCTGTTTATTCCGTTCGTTCACCCTTTAATTTGACTGCCATTCTCAATCCCTCAGAAGTATTGACTGTCATAAACCTTGATTATTTTTGTTGTTGACATTTTCATTGTGATTTCTGGCCTTTCGACCATTCGATCATAAATCACCAAACAAACTAAGTTTTCCTCTCCTAATTAAAATTTCTGCTGAAAACCGTGAAACTGCTAAAGACGAAAAAAACGTTGTAGATAATATTCCATGGAATCGTTCACGTAATTATTTGGTGCATCTAATTATTTGTTGCTGTGAAGTCTGGACATCATAAACTATTCCCAAACACTCAAACACGTGCACACTGAGTGCTTTAGGTTCCTTGGACAAAATAATTTTCACCTTCATACCTCTTATAATCACCAGTACAGGAAACAAACAAACATTTTCTCCCAAAACACTAAAAAACCCAGGCATGTAAATAAAAAGTCACCACCCAGCGAGCGATAGACCATAACTCTACCGTTTTCTAACAGAAATTTCTCGTAAAGGAGTGCAGTAAATACTTTAACAACAACAATTAAACGACAGGCAAGGCTTTCTATCTCTTTCTCCTTGACTTTCATGAAGCGCTTGCTGACGAATTTCGTTTTACCGAGAAAAATACGTGATGAGGAAAGAAACGGATTCCTTCTCTACAAAATGAATTCCAGTTTTCACCACTGCGATTCATTTCTCGATTCCCGTTAAGGAATTGAGAAACTCTATTACTACAGTGTGTACCCCCAACACAGCTTTAGTAGGGTTGGTTGTTAAAGTTTAAAAAAAAGCAATTCCGCCACAACTGTTACTTTCCTTACACAACCCGAAGGATTTAATAGGAAAGTATTGCAGCAATCACACTGAAAAAACATTTCTGGAATTCACCCCATCCGACCCCATATCTACACGTTTCAAAGATTCCGGGCTCTATATATAACAACTATTGTACAAACTGTCCGATTTCCAAACTTGATTTCCATGCACCTAAGGAAGCTCCTGTAGAAAAATAAAGCTTTCAAGGTGAGAGAATATAAAAAAACCACAGTCATGCAGCATGGCTATAAGAGCGAATTTTCGAAGAAATAACTGATTTTATGTAAAATGTGATGTTTGGAATATCCCATTCAAATATGGGCAATCTTAAACTTATTGGGTAATTATAGGTATTCAAGTATGTACGTATATTGTAGTATTGGTACTACAATATACGTACAGTTACTTATCAAACATACGTACAGTACGTATGTTACGTATCCATTACCTACTCTGTATTGTATTGGATATTGGTAAATTTTTTGTTCCATTTTTTGCCGAGTAACACCTCGGTTTGTAGATTTTCCAACGCTGAACACGATGGTGAAGTCAGAATTGCGATATCCCATTCCGTTATCAGATTAGAGCAGACGAACCAGGAAGAACATCTTAAGAAATAACCACGTTCCGTCATCTTCAAAGTGCTCCAGTTTGAGAACGGAATGAGATATCGCAATTCTGATTTCACCATCGTGTTCAGCGTACAAAAACCTTTAAAATGAGGTGTCACTTGTCAGACTGCTTCATTTTGGGAATTTATGGGTAATTTTCCCCCCCTAAAACTCCCCAAAATTCCCCCTTAGAGTGACCCGATTCTGCCCATCTACGAACTTAGCCTGTCGATTGCCAAGACAGATTTTTCGTGCAAATTTGAACTTTTTATCTCAATTCTTTCGAGAGTTATCGTCTGGAATGACACATACATATATAAATATATAAATATATAAATATATAAATATATATATAAATATATAAATATATAAATATATAAATATATAAATATATAAATATATATATATATATATACATATAATTTTTGGTGTCTTTCGGCAGTGAATTCAGGATGGTCTGAAACGGATTTTGGTATAAAAATCTTTCGGAAATTCGAGTTTTAAAAATTTTGGACCGAGAACAATAGCTTCCTTTTCTTCGAAAATTCGCTAAAATAACAAACCAAAGGTACCTACGACGAAAATCTTCGTTTTTTAGAAATTTCACCTTCTTCCCAAAAATGCGTTTTATCCTTATTCGGTCACTAATCCTGCTAATAGCGATATTTTGAAAACCACACAACTAGCACAACACTAACAGTACCCATAAAGGGTAAAACCCACAGTATCAAATAGTGAAATGGTAAATTCACTGATTTTTCCATCGCAAAAATAGTTCAATATCAACTTTCAAGCCCCACTACTTGATTACGGTGATGAATATTTTCTCAATTCTTCGGAGTGAGCAAAGGATCTTAATTTTGTGAGCAAGGATCTTACAGTACTCGCAGGTAATTTGTTCGCGAATTTCAAGAGACATTTTAGTTAGACTTGAGAGTAATGTGTTTCTGCACTTAATTTGGTTGGTTTTAGCCAAATCTCAGAAGCCATTAATCGACTATTGTTTATCTGTTCTTTTGAAAATAAATTTTTTTTAAGGGACTTTTATCTAAGGAACTGTTATAAAATATCCCAGCAAATTGGAATTAGTACATTTTGGGAGCGATGCGTAAGTTGACGCTACCTACCGAATGTCGAAATTTAGCGTTTGCTAAGATCTGCACGATGATGAATCATAAAACAACAAATCAATGCCTTCGTGTGTTCATTTCAAAGCCCAATTCGTGCAACTGTCAAGACGTGATCGCCTCACTCGTGTTGCACATCGAAGTGTGAGGAAGATGTTTGCATTTCTTGTTTATAATGACTGCTAGCATTAATCGAAACGAATAACAACATGTTTCTGGTTAAGTAGGTACTTACGTGTTCATCGAGTGAGTAACTCAGTTCTCCATCGTCGTACAGCACGAACCACCGCCTCTGCCATCGCTGTAACAAAAAAGCAATAGAACTTAGAAACGGCAATAACAATAGCCCCACCAACCATTTGGCAAAAAAAAACGTTGCAAATACCTACAGAACGGTTTATTTTGTACACAACACCCTTCTGTTACGGATCACAGCTCTCTGCATATATTATAACCATTCTATACAATATAATACAATATATGTACCATTCTATAGATATTATGCAGATCGCAGGCCCTCCGTAGCTTAGTACTTAACCCCGCACTCGTTAGTAGGTACCTACCTAAATCACGAGTTAAATGTTGCTAAAATAATTCTGTCGACGATAAAAAGTGGCTAAAATGGCAAAAAGAAACACAAACAATGAAGTTCTGAAGAGAAATTGTTGATGTGGAGTGAACAAATATTCAGTCCTGGTGTGGTTTCGATCTCGGGAACTTAAGCGTATCAGTTCGTCAGTTAGACCACCACGCTATAACGTCCAGCTAGCAGACCAGCGATGTGCGCTCTCAATGCAACTTGATGCCTGCACACACCGTGCTCTTTACGGCAAAATGTATAGTAAATTTTATGGCAACATCGTAGAATGCTCCGGATGGTCTCAAAAATCCAGAGAAAAAAATCGAACTATATAAAAATTCGAGAAACTCCACACCTGAAAATACAATTTTCCGAAATGGGGATACTCTGGACATTTCACACCTATTTTTTCACCTCTTAAAGCTGAGTGGCAGTAACGCCGAGTACAAACTAGAGCCCAAACGGGACCCGTATACCGAATTTCGTAAATTTTTGTTCATGGGAACTAAGGAAAAACGCTGCAAAGTCCTTGTCACATATTTTTATATTTTATTTTTGACATTTTCATGACTTTGCCGTGGCACACAACCTAAAAATTGTTAGTGACGAAATACCGTTACGTTATATTTTCTGATGATTTTCGCTTACAACCGATTCGTTGCTACGGAACTTTATCTTCGCCAGTTATCATCGTACAAAAATCGTTCACCACTCGTTGGATAGCTCTCGATTTACCTAACCATATTACGTTAACCACTGCGGAGTGCGTGGCCAACAAGCTGCGGTATGAGCGTGATTGTTTAAATAATTGTTTACACACAGGTGATCATTCTCAATAATTTATATTGTCAACACGAATGCAAGCTTCATATAAGTTTCTGATGATTTTCGCTTACAACCAATTCGTTGCTACGGAACTTTAACTTCTCCGGTTATTATCATATACAAATTGGAAAGAGATAGAGCCGCGAGAATGGTTTCCAACCACCAAGCAAAGATTATACATACGTGCCAAATTCTTACAGAAGAACGACGCGCTCAAGCACAATGGAGGGAGGCTCAGCGCTCTGCTGAAGATCTATTGGCCAAATTCAAATCTACTCTTCAATCTTAGCCGACATTTCATTTAAACAATAATACAACGTTTATTACATTAATCGAAGAACTGAGTCTAAAAACCAATTCTTTTATGATCAACACTACAACTTAGATTGCGACTTTGTAATTAGGTACCTACCTAATTTGGTAGGTGAGAAGGAAGGAGGGGAAAGACATGAAAATGTCCCAATGCGTTGCAGACTCGTATGCAAGCGTTTTTTTTTTGTATAGAACACCCTTCCGTTACAGATCACAGCTCTGTATACATAAACCTCTATATAGATCATAGACCCTCCGTAGCTTAGTACCAACCCCTTACACGTTACTAGGCACCTACCTAAATCAATTTTCGATGATATTAGATTTCCTACGTTTCATTAAAATTTCAACATCTACGTGTTTCATTGTTCCTATACTCTTTTTGGTCCCATAATTTCGTATACTACTATTTTTTCATTTTATAGCCAAATATACTATTTTTTTCATAGCCTGTGAGATTGGCTAAGAACATGGAAGCAGGATCCTACTTCCATGACTAGGAATGGCTAGAAGGGAAGGCCAATGTTCTAGTTATTTTATAAATTTTCGGCTTACAAGTGAAATCCACTATGTCGAAAAATGTTCCTTTCGACAAAAACGAGTTTGATGTTTTTGGATGAGGTGTTTCCTGGGGAAGAAATTAGATGAGAGTGTTGACTTTTGAACTGTAGCTGCCTTAGGTTATATTGTTGCCACCCTGTGAATCTCAAGGGATTAGCTACTTTTCCTACAAAGGAACCAGACAGTGGATTTCACCGGACTATAGCGACTTTTTTATTTTTTATTTAAAAATTTTTGTTTTCGTTACCTATCTGATTGGTACGGTGGAACCGAAACTTTAACAGGTTTATAGTACGGCTAAGCCAATTTACAAGAGTTGAACAAAGGAGTTGTAACTCAGGGAAAAAAATGAATAATCAAGTTTTAAGATAAAGTCGACCAAACTTCACTGGCATTGGTGAGCTGAAAAATGGCACATGGGTTTATTATTCTACTGGACATACGTACAGAAATGTTGGCTGTTCATTTATTGTTTCTTTCATGTGCAATAATTGAAACAGACATTTCTGATGGTTTCCTCCAGTTTTGGGCCCCCAAAACACGAATTAGGCTCGGTTTTATTTTATTTTATTTTTTGACAGATTATTTTTGATCATTGATAGTACAATTTAATTATCTTGATTCACCTGCTAATACTACTTCTAATGTTATTATACAAATTTATGGTGATGTCCCAGGTTTTTGCCTTACAAAAAATTAATTTCGGGAGCTTAACCTTCGTTACAACCTCACTCAATTCTTCACTCTGGTCAAAATCAACTTCATATTCGGTCTTCTCGCCCTAAAAAACATGGAGAACGATACCTCAAAAGCTCATGTTACTAAAACACAAAAAATATCTATTTTTATACCCATTTTTCGCTCATAACACCCTTGGGTATATTCCGATCGGGCTGCAGAGTTTCGGACACAACTAGGGCCCAAAATAACGAATTTTTTAGACCGAAATTAGAGTAGATACGCAAGATACGGCGGACGGACATTGCATTTTTGGAATCTACGCACTTTGAATCGTGAGAAAACATTTTGAGGGGGCGTTATAAACATTTTCTGGTGAGCGAATACATGAATAATAAACCAAAATTGATGCGAACGACCAGGTAATTATTAACCGCACACTTTTTGGCTTTGACGGTCTCACGTACACCGATGCGCTCACGTCACAGTTAGCCACCGCTTGCACACGTTTTCTTCTTGCTATAATTAAATTAATTGTTGGATCAACACTCATCATCATCATCCGCATTTCGCCCACTAGTCGCTTTTTCCAAAATAATTAACGTTCGAAGCTATTAATTACGGTTTCTCTCAACTGTTGGACTTGTATTGATGCGTGGGTGAAGCTAGTGGAACTGGTAGGAGTGGGACACGCTCTCAAGGACGGGCCTCGAGAAATCATTTATATCGGTGCCTTCGAAATCATTATCAGTGCCTCTAGGGGATGCTATCGGGGCGCACCTGTGGAAGACGTATCATTCCCCTCTACGTCGGCCACCGTCTTATAATTTACTGCTAGTAATGTCAATGAAGAAATATTGGCTAATCGCTTTTTAACCCGTGGCGGAACGAAGCGAGTACGTTGGTGCCCATACACGGGTGTGATATGGACTTGAAATTAGCATGGGAACAAAACATAAATATCGAACCTTATGGATACAAATCGCCTCAACGTCATATTTTATCGGTAATAAATTCGATCAATATATCAGTCTCGAGTTGAGTCCTGAGGTCAGGAGACTTGTTTCGAGTTCCCCTATTTTAGAATTTAGTTATTATATGCACCTTAAGTTGACTATGTACAAAGTACTCATCCGGCCTATCTGGCTGTACGGCGGTGGACTATGGTGCTCGGCCTCAAACACTCAAATCAATCGCATCCAGGTGCTTCAAAACCGCATATTAAGAATAATTACCAACGCAGAATGGTACATTCGCAATGAAGAGCTGCATAAAGATCTGGAAATACCCACAGTTAAAAACATGCTCATCTGGTGCTACCACTCCATGATTAACAAAGCGTCTTCCCATCCCAACCCACTCGTCAGCAGCATACCGGAACACCGCCCTTTGCCTCGCCATCTCCGCCGACTAAAGCGTAAGCACCACAGCGACCACGCTGACGGCTTCAACTGACTCATCCTACGACCACATAAGAACAGCAACTTCATCCCTCACAGTGCTCACAACCGAAAACTCATGTTAATACAACATGTAGTAGTCATTCTTGTACAGAACCATCCGTTCTCGTCATTGGCCCTTAGGTTTTGATAAATGTATCAAACCCTCTTGTTTATAATATGTTTTTTGTTTGTTACACGTGAATCATGTTGTACATGCTATATTACTAAATTATTCATACAAAATAGTGCTAAGCACAAAATTGTTAATAAAGTATTAAAAAAAAAAAAAAAAGTTATACGTTTCTGAGTTAATCGATGCTCCGGAATGAACTCCTCGATTGGCGCTCAATTGGTCCATCGTTTATTATTGATGTATTTTTAGGACAGACACCGGGTTTGCAGCCACGGTGGGTTGAGCCTGGAGATAATTATACACGTACATAAGGAAACACGTACGGCCAGATTGCAAGTTAAAAGAAATTTCAATTAATTTCAATTTTGGTTTATTATTTTCAATAACGAACCTTGGCAATCGAGCATGAAAAACATTTTTTTTAACGCCCCTTCAAAATTTTTATAGTTTACGTTTCAAGGCATGTACAATCCAAGAATGTAATTAAAAAATTTCTGTCCGTCCGCCGTACGTAGCACTTTTCTTAGTTAACATGAACCAAAATTAATGAAATTTGGTTTGTAGGTCCCGTTTGGGGTCTAGTTGGTTCGCAAAGCTCGGCGCTACTGTCGGTATTCTCTAAGAGGTGAAAAATAGGGGTTGACGTTTTCAAAACGCCGTAGCTCGAAAACTTTCAATAGAAAGTTATGGTTTTTTAAACGTTTTTAAATTGATCTTAAACTAAAGAAATTTTTGAGACCACTCGGAGCATCGTACGACCAGCTTCGTCAACATGATCGTGAATCAAACAGTATAAATCCGGCCAAGATATCTTCGCCAGGGAGCACCTGATAATCACGGATGGCTGTATGAAGTCGAGTTGGTTGTACGTGATATTATTCCATTTGAAAAATGATGGCTCTTTTGGATTTTGTTGATAGGTACCTACTTTTGCAACTTGAACAAACGTTATGCATCATGAATAACAACAAATACATTATTAAATTGAATGACTGAATCCCGCACATTTTTACGAAATGTAATTCCCGGGCTGGCTCCAGTATTCGATTTAGGGTTTTCCTGGGGTCGGTATTGAAGAAAACTGGTCTACGAAGAAGGGGCATCCATACAGGTAAATAATAAACCTTTGTGTAACAATTGGCAGCGTTTTTAAAATTAGGATTGCCGGAGTAGAAATGTAGATGTGATGTTTATAAAAGTAAACGCTGAACGGACAGGTTTTCAAGCATCTGAAATCCCGCAGCTCACAACTAATGAGTAATAAGTATTATTTTATGACGAATTCTTGAGCTGTCCAATCAAAAGTCATTCCTTCATAAATCTTGTATGAATTGTGAACCCCATTACCAACGGTTTGTTGCATTATTTAAGGCTTAAATTGAACAACTCTATAGCGGTTCAGTGCAGGTCCTACTTAGTATGTGTTTTTTATTTTTATTTTTCATTATAATTTAAAAATTTCTTTTTGTGAACCTTCAACTGAAGTAAGCAACATAACTTCGGCGTTTCCAAATTCTTCGTGTTGTACACAGAAAATTACTTATTTAAGTGTGAACTCACTCGCTATTTCGGATGACGTCAGATGTAGTGCGCTCGATTAATCGGAAGGTTTGATGGGCAACGAAATATAAAGAAGTAATTTTCTTTGAACAACACGATGAATTTGCAAACGCCAAAATTATGTTGCTTACTTCAGTTGAAGGTTCACAAAAGGAAAATTTTAAATTATAATGAAAAAATACAAATAAAAAACACATACCTAGTACCTGCACTGAACCACTACAGTTTTGTTCAATTTAAGCCTTAAATAATGCAACAAACAGTTGGTAATTGGGTTTACAATTCAATTTATTAAAATTTATATATTTTGCTGAAGTCGGGGAAGGTTGAATTTGAAATGGAGAAAGGTGAATTTAATATGGAAAAATTTGAATTTGAAATGAAAAAAGTTGAATTTGAAATTGAAAAGTTGAATTTGGTTTGGAAAAGGTTGAATTTGGTTTGGAAAAAGGTTGAAACTGATTCGGAAATGCTATAATAAATATAAGCGTATGTAGGAGGTGGTCCGGGGAGGTAAACATTTCTACTACGATTAGATTCAGATGGTATCTGAATACTGTCCACGATTTCTATTTCGTAGTTTCGGACCTTTTCCCTGATGAAGTGCTCTTTGATGTCGTTTTGGTCTCATTCGGAACAGATAATAACATTTTGGATCAAATTTTGGGCAACTGTGTCGTTGAAAATAGTGTTACAGCTCCGATGGGTGCATCTGTGTCTCAAACTCTCCCTTTTGCAGCTTTGTTAGGGGACGTCTATTTTAACACAGGATCAAGCTCAAGCATGTCAACACGCTCGTAGTTGGTGTCATACACCGATGGGGGATGTGAACAAACGTTGCGTGATGAGCAGAAATACTATCACTCACACAGTGTGTTCACATAACACATAATGGGCTGGTAACGTTAGTGCCACTGCCAACCTGAATCGTACGTCTTTACCCCTCGGGCGGTTGCCAAACACGAGCTTATACATATTATGCACTTGAGCAATCATCCTCAAGGTTTCCCGTCAAAGCGATACAGCCGGAGTTTCGTGATTAAACGTTACAAAGATCGGTCGTTACGTCAGACGGCTGAAGACGCTCCCTGCTTTCACGTTACCAACGGGTCTTTGAATATCGTGTGAAAGAAAAATAAGAAAAAAATAAGCTATTCGTGCAAGGCCTTTTGACCCAACAGATAACTAGTAGTAGTAGGTTCCTACCTATGGAATACTCTGAAGTTTGTGTCAGAGGATGAAATTGCGGGTGATAATGCAACGTGAGGTACAGAACCCGATTGGGTTCAGACGGTACTAGGACGTAGGTTTTCGATCTCACCATGATACAGGGTGTCACAAGGTACGTTCCAGCCACCAGAACTGGTTTCAAATAGTTTCAAAACCAGAACCTAAGTTTTTCTGAAGGGTGGGGGTGATTTTTAGAACAGTTTCAGTTCGAGAACTCATCGGCTGGAACATCTTGAAAACGCGCCAAACAACTGTGATGACTTTAGGGCCGAAAAATACCAGTGTAGAACACCACACAAAACACAGAACACAGAAGCTTTGTTCCAGTCGATGCGAGTTTTTTAATGAGTTCTGCGCAAAAAAATTGTGTTCCAACCACATCGAGTGTTAAAACTGTTCGCTGTTACAGGTTTTACCTATAAAGTGTTCCAACCGCTTCAGGCCCGGGAACTGAGTTCTCTGAGTTTCGTCACTTTTCGCACCCGATCGGGAATGGGTTTGTCGTCGTACCCCTCAAATTCCTACATTTACCACTCCTACGTAATATTGCAAAGATTTAACCAAATGAGCTGAGCGACAACGCGGGGGAAGTAGACGGGTCCCCTCCACCGACCGCCATCGCCCCTCAACGGTCATAACGGCCGTTGATGGACGGGGTACGGGTGGAAAGTGGCCTTTATAAGCAGCCCTGATAGCTCAGCTCCTCAATGGACCGACCACTCCCCGACTTGCGACTTCTATCTCTCCCTCTCTCCCCTACCCTTTTCCTGCGCCTTCTGTGGTGATAACAGCGAGCTCCCTTCTAGAATACCTGCTGTGGTGATCACTGTGGGCTTTCTCTGTCTTCCTGGCGTCTGCTGTGGTGATAACCGTGTGACGCCTCCTTTTCTCCTAGCACCTGCTGTGGTGATAACAGCAGGGTGCTAGCCTCCTTCTCTCCGGCGCCTGCTGTGGTGATAACCGCGGGGCGCCATTACTTCCAGCACCTGCGGTGGTGATAATCGCTGGGTGCTAGTCTCCTCTTCCCACTACTCCTGCTGTGGTGATAACCGCGGGGCGTTAGGAAAAGACTCCTATATCCTCACTCATTGAACCAAACCAACCCTACCTTCCACCCGCCATGTCATAAGCCTACGCCCAGGCTTACGACAGAGTTTTTTTTCTAGAACTGAAGACAGCCCCACTGGAACCTTCCCAAAATCTCATTTCCCCCAAACCTTCACGTTAAACGGATTTTTCGTCCCTCTGATACCTACTCACCAATTTTTCGGCCCTAATCTCGGCTGTTTGGCGCGTTTCCTAGGTGTTCCAGCCGATGAGTTCTCCATCCATGAGGTCACCATTCACAGTTGGCTAAAATGGACATTTCTCAAAAACACATGATTTTTTCCCACTTCTAACTCAAAATCTCTCGTGGAAACCATGAAACTTCGGCTCTCACCAATCCAAATCCTGAAGAAATTTGAAGAAAAAACATCGGTCTTAGTCTAGTGGTGTTTCGAGGTTGAAAAAAACACTATTTTCAACTGAAAATTTGGGGGCGTGGAACTTGACAGCGGTTTATTGTATCCTGTGTAAATACACCGTCTGCGAAGATCACAGACTTCCCATTAGTGCGATCCTGATTTAGTAGGATCGTTTTTCTTCGAGATATACAAACTTACCCACGCACACACTTACACGCAAAAATGCCATGAGAGTCGAAGTATGAGCTCCCCAACGCTCGGCAATTACAGTTACGTAACATCATTTCCGGTGGAAGGTCAAAAATCTTTTCATTTCTTATTTTGAGGGGGTTTTCAGCTCGATTCCAAAGGTTCATTACTGACTAAACCAAAAGGTTCATTATTATAAACCAAAATCCTAATAAACAACAGTTAGCGAACATGCATTTTAGGAGGACGTACGTACGTCATGTCGTTGACTTTCATATTATACGCGAATTCCATGAAGAAAATCTATGCCAAGACAATAAAGTAGGTACATAGGTACCTATGGAATAGCCGCGTATCAGCAAGTAATACTAACTGAAACAAACTACTGTTACACCACCTCAACATTGTCTTCCATCTGGTTTTAATTGCAATGCGTCACGCAAAGAGGAATGTGATGAAGATGAGCACAAAGAGGAATGTGATAAAGATGGGCACAAAGAGGAATGTGATAAAGATGAGCACAAAGAGGAACGTGATAAAGATGAGCACAAAGAGGAATGTGATAAAGATGAGCACAAAGAGGAACGTGATAAAGATGAGCACAAAGAGGAACGTGATAAAGATGAGCACAAAGAGGAATGTGATAAAGATGAGCACAAAGAGGAACGTGATAAAGATGAGCACAAAGAGGAATGTGATAAAGATGAGCACAAAGAGGAACGTGATAAAGATGAGCACAAAGAGGAACGTGATAAAGATGAGCACAAAGAGGAATGTGATAAAGATGAGCACAAAGAGGAACGTGATAAAGATGAGCACAAAGAGGAACGTGATAAAGATGAGCACAAAGAGGAATGTGATAAAGATGAGCACAAAGAGGAATGTGATAAAGATGAGCACAAAGAGGAATGTGATAAAGAATTACCAACGTTATCTTTGTTACCTATGTGTGTTGGTGGTGTGGGGGGGGGGGGGGGGGGTAAATTGCATAGCAAATTCTCCTTTGTTATACGAGCCGTTCCGAGGGGGCGGAGCCCCCTTTGGGGGTCCAGGGGGCTTGCCCCCTGGCGAGGCCCGAAGGGCCGAGTATCTATATATATATATATATTTATAAGTACATATATTTATAAATGATCGTGAACAGGAAAAGAATCGCGAATAGGAAAACACCGTTGGCCGGAGACAGCACTAACGTTCACGCATATAATGGGATTACGCAAGCGGCAAGCCCCCTCGGCAGTGGGCGAACCGAGGCCTTCCCCATAAATAATAAATCCGCGCCGTTGAGTGATGGGTAGGAGGAGCATCGAGAGGTGGACCCGGACTGAGTAATATCGCCGTATTGACTTGTAGACCGTACAGTCGAAAAAAGATGAACTATGTGTACTTTGTGTCGCATCTAATTCTACATCTATCAGGGGATGTCACTCAAATAGGGCAGCGCATTCGGTGTTTAAATCTGATTTCTTGATCACCAACTGAACAATTCAGTGCTGTACAACTCAGCAAGGCGTCTGGGTTAGGGAGCGGACAGAGTTGCCAGGCAGCAATCGCGATGCAATCCAACAAAATTCAAGTCTAAAACAGTGGCAATAGAAGTGGCAGTGGCAATGGAATACTCGCTATATTAAATTTATATTAAAAAATAAAATGTACTAATTTATTTTCATTAGGTAATTAAAATATAAAACCAGTGACAAGATATGAAAAGCTTACACCGTACATGTTTGACTACCTATAATATTAGAGTATGTGATGTTATTATCATAACATTGCCCCAAGAATATTGTGAATAAATTGTTTGATTGACCTAAGATTAGGTTGCTACCTACCTACTGTTTCTTAAATACCTACGTCGCATGGCAGCGGACACAAGATTTGCAGAAAATCCCCCCCCCCCCCCCACAACCTGTACAGATTTCGAAATTCTGGCGACTTAGTTCACAACGAGACTCAACTATGCGTCGAACAAAAAAAACTCTACAAATTATTACACAAAGGTTTATTATTTACCTGTATAGATGCCCCTTCTGAGTAGATCACTGTTTTTTGCGTCAATACCCTCAAGCTCCCCCCAGGAAAGCCCTAAATCGAGTACTGGAGCTGGCCCCAGAATTAAAGCTTCCTACGAATGCGTGGGATTCTATAATTCAATCATTAGTTATTTTTAGTAATTCATGAAGCATAAGGCAAATAATAAACCGCTGTGTAATCATTTAACTGCATAGATGCCCCTTCAAGGTAGATACTACAATGACGTTGTGTAATAATTTACCGTTATGTAATAGTTTGCCCTTCAATAATACTTCAACGATTATCAAGTTGCAAAAGTACCTATCAACAAAATCCAGCACCTTCTACTTAGATGCTACAATGAACCGTTGTGTAATAATATACCGTTGTATAATAATTTACCGTTGTCTAATAATTTACCCATCAATAATATTTCACCGTTTCTTCAAGTTGCAAAAGTACGTATTAACAAAATCCAAAACAGCCTTCATTTTGGTTTATTATTTTCAATAATGAACCATTGGAATCGAGCATGAAAAAAAAAATTCTTACCCCCCCTCAAAATTTGATGGTTTACGTTTCAAGGTACGTAGAATCCAAAACTGCAATAAAAATATTTCTGTCTGTCCGCCGTACGCCGTACGGGCCACTTTTCTTAGTTACCATGAAAAAAAATTGATGAAATTCGGTAGGTTCCGTTCGGCGTCTAGTTGGTCCTCGAAGCTCGACGTTACTGTGAGTCATCTCTAAGGGGTTCAAAATAGGGGTTGAAATTTTCAAAACGCCTATACCATTTTTTTACGTAAATATTTTTACGGTTTTAAATAGTTCTTGAACTTGCGAGTTTTTTAAGACCATCCGGAGCATCGTACGTCCAGCCGTTCGTTCACAGTAAGGCCCCGAAGTTTGCACCGACAGGCATTTTCGACTCCAGTGTGAATGAAATTGTATACAATTCAAACCAAATCTCGTAACCAGAGACGAGCCCACAATAGGAAATTTGGCGGAGATAAAATCATTGGTAGGGATCACCTGATTATATTGGCGGAGTATGAAGTCGAGTTGGTTGTTCTGTGATATTATTTAATTTGAAAAATGATGGCTCTATTGGAGTTTGTTGGTAGGTAGTGAAACTTGAACAAACGTTGAAGTATTATTGATGGGTAAATTATTACTACGGTAAATCATTACTCAACGGTAAATTATTACACAACGGTTCATTATACCATCTACGTAGAAGGGGCTGGAGTTTGTTGGTAGGTACTTTTGCAACTTTTTTCACTCCTCATCAACAATTTCTTTTCAGAACTTCATTATGTGTGTTTCTTTTTGTTAGGTACTGTTTGTCATCGGCAGAATTATTTTAGCAACATTTAACTCGTGATTTAGGTAGGTACCTAGTAACGAGTACGGGGTTAGGTACCAACCTACGGAAGGTCTGCGATCTACATAATATGTATAGAATAGTACATATCATATTATATAGACGGGTTATCTATACATAGAGCTGTGATCTGTAACAGAAGGGTATTGTATACAAAATAATAAACCGTTGTGCAGGGATTTGCAGCGTTTTCAAATGGAATAATATCACAGAACAACCAACTCGACTTCACACAGCCATCCGTGATTATAATCAGGAGCTCCCTAGTGAAGATATTTGGGCTGAATGTATACAATTTGATTCACTCTCCTGTTGAACAAGCCTGTCGGTACAAACTTGGTGGCCTTAGTGTGAAGGGACGTCTGGACGTACAGTGCTCCGGGTGGTCTAAAAAAACTCGGTAAGTTCAAGAACTATTTAAAACCGTAAGAAGATCCACGTAAAAAAAAGGTGTAGGCGTTCTGAAAATGTCAACCCCTATTTTTCACCCTTTAGAGATGACTGACAGTAACGCCGAGCTTCGAGGACCAACTAGACCCTGAACGGGACTCATAAACCGAATTTCGTCAATTTTGGCTCATGGTAACTAAGAAAAGTGCTAAGCACGGCGTACGGCGAAGGGACAGAAATTTGTTTATTGCATTTTCGGATTCTATACCTTGAAAAGTAAATCATAAAATTTTGAGGGGGAGTTTGAACAAATTTTCTCATGCACGATTCCAAAGGTTCATTATTGAAAATAATAAACCAAAAGGACCACGCAAATCGTTGAGAATTACGGCCTGGGAAGTGCGCAAAATATTCTGTCACACACACACACACACACACACACACACCCGCACGCACCCTATCCCCCCCCCCCCCCCCCCCCCCACCAACGGATTTGGAGTCAGAATGGTCTGAAACGGATTTGAATGTGGAACTTTTCATTTTCGGCTGAGTGTTGTCCACTTCTGACCAGATCAAATACATAAGGACGACTCTTACTAATTGAGGGACGTCCTAAAAAACGAAGAAGAAATTCTCGAGTACAAAGCACGAACGAGGATGGAGTACTGAAACCATCTGTTTTACTGTTTCATTCGCCTTTTAGATGGACTATTTTATAGAGCTCCGTAACGGTTCATTTCATAGATTCTGCTTCGTTAAGTCTATGAACCGATTTTAGAGCCAGAAAAAAAAGGATCGCAGTTTATGGAAAAAGTGAGCGCAAGTTGTCTGGCAGGTGAGCATTATAATCTCTTCTACTCATATTCGACCTTTAGAAAATCGTGACTTCCTACAGCTCCCTTCAACAATTATTTTATATGATTTCGTGATGGCACATGCTGAAATGATGTAACGTCCGATATGATGCATTTCTGCACATTTTTTCTTCAACACGAGAGTAACCATCACGGCTCTGGAGTGAACCGAATTTGAAATCTTGATTAAATTCTATTGAGTTTGGGTCGGAGCTTGAATTTGATTCTTATCACTAATGGTCAATGGGCACATTTATTCTCGCACGTGGGAAGATAACACCACACTGAAGTGCCCCAACAATCATTCCCTTTAACTTAACTTATACACTCAAAATGCAGGTCAATTGGTGCATGATGCATTAACTAACAATAAGACAACCAATGGTAGGTACCCGATTTCTCCCTGCCTATTTCTCCCCAAATGGGGTACGCGCATGTGTCACAAGCGGTACCATTTTGATAACTTAGACGCCAAACGCACTGCTCTGCGATAAAAAAGTAGTTCTTTTTCTACGATTTTTAAGTTTCCAGTTAATATTGACGTCACAGTGGGCAGTGGGGTCCCACGCAGGCGAGAGGGGTGCAATGACGTCAGAATTGCTGGATTCCTTGACAAATCATAGAAAAAGAACTATTTAAACGTAGGACAGTAGTGTTGGTGCCAAAATTCTCAGGATGGAATCTACTATCATTGAAAAATAACGAAATGAATAAATACCCCCCCCCCCCCGGCCACTATCTTTCAACAAGTTCCCAGCAAATCTCCGCTTTTGAACTTTTGAGAGTTCAGGATCTCTTGGGGAACTCATAACGATTAAAACAGATATCTTGGGGAACTCAACGATTCAACAAGGAGTACCTATGACTTCAGTTTATTTTTAAATGAAAGTAGGTCCAATTCTAAGAATTTCTATACCAACTGCACTCCCCTACGTTTGTTTACGAAACTTTGAAAGCTCATAGAAAAATAACTATTCATCGTAGGGGAGTGCGGTTGGTCTCGAAATTCTTAGAATGGAACCTACTTTCATTTAAAAATGGGAAAGCAGGTAATATAAACAGAAGTCACGAGTTACAGCTCACAACCCAAGACCCGATTATGACGAAACTGGGAACCATCCATGGAAGGGGACCTAAATCTTCTTCGAATACCCCGAACCGTTCGCTCACGAACGTTGGTCTGACCGTTTTGATGTTTGATCATCCCCAGATGATACAAATTGCCCAGCTATTGAAATTTGTGACGATTGGCAGTTTTGAGTTGTGCTTCCTGTGAGGTTGGTGGCGGTCAGGCTGAAACCTTATCGTTATCCCTTCTTAACAGGTGATAATATCGCTAATCTAGAAGGGAAGCACTCTGTCACATGGTAGCAGGGCGTGGTTTAGTAGCATCCGCTGAGTAATTCACCACACTCCATCCACTTCTTGTGGGCTTACCAGAAGGATGAGCCCTAAGGTTTTCCAGGAGGATTCCTTTACAAACATCCTGTCCCTTTTATGATGCATAAATCTATCCCCCCCCCCTTCCCCTTTTAGAACTCAGTACAACTATATATAACGAGCTCATTTGGAGGCGATTAATGCCGTTTTCCAATTTAAAAGTCCCAACAGTTATTCCATCATAACGATGGAGGTTGATCACCTAGAGCAGCGGTTCCCAACCTTTTGTCACTCGCGAACCCCTTGGCATTTCAGTTTCAGTCGGCGGACCCCCTGACTTTTCAACTTGGAAAAAAAAACTTAAAAAGGTACGCTAAGGTACCTATAAAAATGCAGTGTTAAAAGGTGAGCGATGAACAACAAACATGAACTATAAAAAATGTACACATATATTTTAATTTTCATAACAAAATAGGTGAATTATTAAATTTAAAATTTTAAACTTTACTTTATCTTTTCCAATTAAGTTTAATAGGTAACTTTTGGAATCACTACACACGAATAGTAGGTACAACACTTAACTATGTAAGTTGACAAGGCATAGTAACATTATGTGTTTTAGGAAGAATAATAATTCATAATTGATAAAATATAGACTGATAGAGGAATTGACTGAAGAACCAAATTTGTGAATCGAAAGGTTCAGATATACATATCTGTGAAGAAGCTCCCCCTCGCTCAGTTTCCTAAAATCGGGTTCAATTGTAGAGAGGTATACCCTTAAATCCGGAGAAGCGTTGAGCTTGTTTCTGTACTTGTTCTTGATGAAGGTGTATGAAGAAAAGCTCCTTTCCAAGAGCTCAGTGCTGGTAAAAGGCAACAAAAAGGAAAGTGCCTTGTCGGAGAGTTTTGCATAATCTATGCTAACTTCTGACCAGAATGTGACGAGAGCAGTTTTCCCCGGTTTGAAATTATCTCTCAAAGAAGAATCCGAAGATATTTCAATCAGCGACTCTTTTTCAGACGCATCTAGAAAAGCTGTTTGTACCAGGTATTCCTCCAGAAATGGATTCGAAATCCACATGTATTCAAGTCCGGATTTTGGAAAATAGTTTTCAAACGATTTGCTCAAACCCTCCAAATACTCCACAATACTGTCACCGATCGATAGTGGAAGTTTTCATTCTGATAAAAAGTCATGAAGCGTCTCAAAAACTTCAAGTTGGCCAGTTTGTACACATTGCTGCCAAAACTTGAGTTTCTTTTTCATAGACTCGATTTTGTCGTCAACCTGAAAAATGTTCGTATTTTGCTGAAGGGACAAATTGAGGTCATTCAACTTGCAGAACACGTCACTCAAATCAGATAAGCCGTACTTCTTCGTCGTCTTTACATTTTCAATGGCTGGGCGGCTGATCCATGAAAAAAATTGTGTACGATGGTCATACTACGAGTAAAACTCATGAAATTCAATTCACCAAAATTGCTCCACCTTCCGAGCGAGCTCCAGGAAAGTAGATACAACAACAACAACAAAAATCGAAATGTCCGCCATTACACTAATTTTTCCGCGTACCCCCGACCAAGTCCTCGCGGACCCCCAAGGGGTTCGCGCACCCCAGGTTGGGAATCGCTGACCTAGAGGTTGCCCAGAGATCAGTTAATTGGGCAACAACCTCTGACAACATTTTTTCCCCCCAATACTCGTATGTAGGAGCTTTGTTCTCCACCAGTAAATATTACTGAGGTAGGTAGTACCATCACGATGGAGGTTAGTCATCGTGAAGTTGTTCAGATGTACTTTCCTGAAACTTCATACTACTTTTCAACCCCCCTTTTTCCCTCATACTTCTGCTACCCAGAAGTATGCCATGTGGAGAGGAGTGTGACGGTGGGCAGTTCTCAAGCTGTGCTTCCAGTGAAGATGGGGGCGGTCAGGCTGAAACCTAATCGCTATCCCTTGGTGATAATATCGCTAGCGGTAGATGGGGGACTCGAGGGTCCACCGCCACTATACTCACTCTACCACAAATTAATGCGCCCAGCCGTAATATTTTAGCGTTGAAACTACCGAAATTGTGATTTTTAGCCGTTATTTACCTTTATTTACATACATTTTATCTACAAATTCGCGATTAGAAGTCCACAAGTGGATTTAATAGAAATTAGGCTTTAACGTTTTGTCTGCGCATACGCAGACGTCAAATACTCGTCACGTACGAAACAACACTTCGAAAGAATGGTTTTAACGAGCTGAAATTTGGTGAGTTCACCTGAACTACACGTTTCCAACGGCAATCTCAAGGGAGACTCAAATAAATGTTTATAAGCACAGTAGTATCCCCAATCACGAGCTAAGGATTGCGAGTGTCAGATGGTGAACTTGCCTGTTACCAGTTCGCTTAGAATAGAAAACAGTGGATACTGCAGCTTTTCACACCTCCTAAGTATTCCCGCACAAGCCAGAGCAGGCTATGGCGAAGTAGTGAGGACTCTGACGATTCATAATATTTTAGCGTTGAAACTACCGAAATCGTGATTTTTAGCCGTTATTTTCCTTTATTTACATACATTTTATCTACAAATTCGCGATTAGAAGTTCACATGTGGATTTAATAGAAATTAGGCTTTAACGTTTTGTCTGCGCATACGCAGACGTCAAATACTCGTCACGTACGAAACAACACTTCGAAAGAATGGTTTTAACGAGCTGAAATTGGGTGAGTTCATCTGAACTACACATTTCCAACGGCAATCTCAATGGAGACTCAAATAAATGTTTATAAGCACAGTAGTATCCCCAATCACGAGCTAGGGATTGCGAGTGTCAGATGGTGAACTTGCCTGTTACCAGTTCACTTAGGAGAGAAAATAGTGGATACTGCAGCTTTTCACACCAGCTAAGTATTCCCGCACAAGCCAGAGCAGGCTATGGCGAAGTAGTGAGGCCTGTGACGATTCATATTTTAGCGTTGAAACTACCGAAATCGCAATTTTTAGCCTTTGTTTGTCTTTATTTACATAAACTATATCTACAAATTCGTGCTGAGTCTGGAAGTTCACATGTGGATTTAATAGAAATTGGGCTTTAACGTTTTGTCTGCGCATACGCAGACGTCAAATACTTACGAAACAACACTTCGAAAGAATGGTTTTAACGAGCTGAAATTTGGTGGGTTCATCTAAACTATACATTTCCAACGGAAGTATCCCCAATCACGAGCTAAGGATTGCGAGTGTCAGATGGTGAACTTGCCTGTTACCAGTTCACTTAGAATAGAAAACAGTGGAAACTGCAGCTTTTCACACCTCCTAAGTATTCCCGCACAAGCCGGAGCAGGCTATGGCGAAGTAGTGAGGACTCTGACGATTCATATTTTAGCGTTGAAACTACCGAAATCGCAATTTTTAGCCTTTGTTTGTCTTTATTTACATAAACTATATCTACAAATTCGTGCTGAGCCTGGAAGTTCACATGTGGATTTAATAGAAATTGGGATTTAACGTTTTGTCTGCGCATACGCATCAGACGTCAAATACTTACGAATCAACACTTCGAAAGAATGGTTTTAACGAGCTGAAATTTGGTGGGTTCATCTAAACCATACATTTCCAACGGTAGTATCCCAAATCACGAGCTAAGGATTGCGAGTGTCAGATGGTGAACTTGCCTGTTACCAGTTCACTTAGAATAGAAAACAGTGGAAACTGCAGCTTTTCACACCTCCTAAGTATTCCCGCACAAGCCGGAGCAGGCTATGGCGAAGTAGTGAGGACTCTGACGATTCATATTTTAGCGTTGAAACTACCGAAATCGCAATTTTTAGCCTTTGTTTGTCTTTATTTACATAAACTATATCTACAAATTCGTGCTGAGCCTGGAAGTTCACATGTGGATTTAATAGAAATTGGGATTTAACGTTTTGTCTGCGCATACGCATCAGACGTCAAATACTTACGAATCAACACTTCGAAAGAATGGTTTTAACGAGCTGAAATTTGGTGGGTTCATCTAAACCATACATTTCCAACGGTAGTATCCCAAATCACGAGCTAAGGATTGCGAGTGTCAGATGGTGAACTTGCCTGTTACCAGTTCACTTAGAATAGAAAACAGTGGAAACTGCAGCTTTTCACACCTCCTAAGAATTCCCGCACAAGCCGGAGCAGGCTATGGCGAAGTAGTGAGGACTCTGACGATTCATAGCAGCGACAGATGTTCGTGGGTGCCGACGACTCTGGAAGTTACGTCTTTACTTTGATGTTTCGGGGTCGTGAACTGGAGAATCTAGATCGAACAGAGGTCGTTCGCCTTTTGCAAATGAGGCAGACGACGCGGAGAGAATCTCAAAGCGGGTCGCAGTGGGAACCTATAACGTGGATTGATAACGACAAATAATGAATGTCCTTTGAATGCAGAAGACCTAGAAGAGCCAAGTTTCGTAGTGACCCACCCATTTCGATTCCGGCACGTAGATATGCAGGAATCGAATGGAGAAAGCATTAGAATAAGAAATTCGAACTATGCACATATATTAGAGCATAAGTAGAGCATAGGATCTTACAATATCCACGGAACGGTCACGGATAGAAACCTTCTCAACAACTTGCATACAAGATGAGCACATTCTGCCGCACACAGCGAATCTTAATACTCGAAAACCTTTGCTTGTTCATGTTTGGTTTAATGTTTGGTCTTAGTTTATTCACAAAGGTCCATAGGTCTGATCAAAAAGTCACCAGAATGACAGCAACCATTAAGTACCTACAGCCCATCCGTGTTACAATATAATTTCGCCCTCCTAAGTAAAAAAGCCGTCGACTCGAGTTTTTCCAATTTAGAGATTTTGGTATGGCTGGATTCGTATCTTAAAGGCCTATTTTGGTATCTAGTTGTAAAAGTTGCGAAAATTTCCAATTTCCAATTTCAAGGAAAACGTCAAGGGTTTTTCGAGTTTTTGATGGTTTTCCAACGATGAAACGAAGAAGCAGTTCATTCAAAAAATAAAAACAGCAGTTCCCAGGCCCACGGTGCTAATTCATTTGAACAGTGAATTTAATTTAATGGTCATCAGAACAGTACTGTTTTCCTTTGTTGCATCTCCTAGTTGTCTGAATTCGTCAGGCCGTACCGTTTTTCAGTTTTGACGAGCGCCAAAAGCTTCGAGCGATCGACCGTAGGTGGCTTCCACATCGCGGTAAGTCGTATTTTACAAGGAAAAATGAAGGTACTGTTTTTCTGTTTGGGAAAGGGGTGAAAAAAATCCAGCAACTACAGTGGGAAACAACAGTGGCGTGAGCGTCCAACGAAGAAAAGCAGTAGCAGACCCTCTACAGTTTTTAGAAGCAATATATACCTCATCTTCTACAACGGAGAAAAACAATTGTTTACGTAAATTAATGTGTTCTTCCAAAATTGATGCGCCTTGCTGCTAGAGACGCAGAAACTAAATGTGGATCAATTAAAAAAATAAATCATTGGAAAATAATGAAGAATGCCCATTTTACAGCCCAAAAACTTTACCTGCGTTTTTTTCAAAACTAGATTTCCTTGTTCTACGGCTTTCTTGCTTTGGACGGCAGAATATTCACCTAATCATACCAATCACGATACAGTAAAAAGACCTGCAGGTCGCTATCAACCGAACGCGAACGTCCACAGTAACTAAATTTTGAGGATTGCTTTCAGCCGTCGCAGGAATCGTTCTCCTTCAGGCTGGGAAAACCTTCCAATTAGTAACTACTTCAGTATTTTGGTTTCTAAGGGCCTCAGGTCTAAATGACCGGTTTCCAACAAAACTGGATTAGGATAGGTGAGGGCAAAGAACTGCAAGGGGTATATCCCTGCATCGACTTTTTGAACAGTCCGCGATTGATTCGAGAACATGCCACCAGGTAGCAGTTGGGGTTTTGCAACAGGTGTTCTGTTATCAAAGCAAAGGCGTCTGGAAACACTGCAGGCCAAGAAAATGAGATAAATTGGTTTTTCACGTTTTTGATGTAATTTTCTTGAAACTTCAGTTCAAAATCGTGAGAGATTGGGTTGCACCAAATGTATCAACCAATATTATCAATGAATGGTACTGTAACTAAGCTTTAAGCTTTAACGCTGCGGATTAACTTTTTTGCTTCAATTCACTTCACGTAACCTTACTGATGCGCCAAACACCAAGTGGGGCAAGTCCCTGCAGGTTCTTGGGGGCAAGTCCCTGCACCCCTTGAGTGCTGGGCTTTGCCCCATTTAGCACTGGAACATATTTTGGCATTGTGCCTAACATTGTTAATAAAATTCTTCATTGTTTATCAATTGATAGACTGATTGATCGATGAACAATGAAGAGTTTTATTAACAATGTTAGGCACAATGCCAAAATATGTTCCAGTGCTAAATGGGGCAAAGCCCTGCACTCAAGGGGTGCAGGGACTTGCCCCCAAGAACCAGCAGGGACTTGCCCCACTTGGTGTTTGGCGCATCAGTAAGGTTACGTGAAGTGAATTACCTGCCAAAGCGGTGTGTACTATGTTCTAAGAGTAGGTAATACCAACCAATTGGTAGGTATGTTCAAGAAATTAAAATAACCTTAAAGACCAGTTGCAATTAGCAAATTTTTTCGTTGTCGTTCTAGTTTAGAAGAAATTAAACCAATATTTTGTGAGTTTTTCATAATAGTATCTTTTTTTACCCATGTCCATCTAACTGGGACAAAGCCCTGCGATTCTCTCTCTCTTTTTTTTTTTTAAATCAAAATTTTCCGTGGATAATGACTGGAGGTGATTGGTGTTTCCAGTAGTTGAAGGTAACATCCCTACCTAAAACTCACACGTACAATTTTGAGGAAATCTGCTTCCTGGTTGGGCACAATGGACAAAACCCGAAAATTTCAGGGCTTTGCCCGTTACGAATACCTACCCTATATATCTAAATCATTAATAAGTGAAAATGCTGTAACTAAGGTAAAACTGATTTAAAAAAAACAATAATGAAATTCGAATGTCATCACTACAAAATATTCACCCTAATTTAAAACAGGGTTTATAATAGTCCAAGTATTCAGATGTTTATAAACACGATTAAGGAAAAAATTCTAAATACTCGTAAAGAGTACTACCTACAAAAGAACTCATGTATGTGGGATCTCGTAGGTATTCGTAAAAACCATAAACTACCAAAGTTGGAGGACAGACACCGCTCCATAAAACAATAACGTAAACCGATATGTTATATCCATGAAAATGTGCTTGTCTAAATGGCAGTAATTCGAGATATTTTCCGTGGTCGTTCTTGATGCACCACCACGTACATTATTTCATCACACTACATTACAATTTCCATACCTAGAAATTATAAGATCGGCGTCCTTCTTTGTTTCCTAAATGAATTTTGTATTTGGCAGACAGTTAGATAATACTGTTACTGCAGACCCTGCCACAACGCTTATAATTACACCCGAAGGTTATATGCGGTACTTGGATCTTGAAGACAGTAGGAAAAAACTTCCTCGATAATGTAATAAACGCAAACCCATCGGTTCATTTATTGTCTCTGCCGTCATAGCCCGTTAGAACTACTGTTGCTGGGAATTCGTAAGTTTTTTTCTTCCACCCATCCGGCAATTTTGAAAACTATAAAACTGTACGGTAAAGTTCTTCTTCTGTACTCCTTATTAGGAACATTTTACTGGTTACGTAGCATTATTTACTGCTACTTTTCAACGCAGCCTACAGTTCGTTCCACTCTTGTTTGCAGCACATCGTCCTTTCTGGAGTTCTGGAAGCTTTGTGAATGTTCTGCAGAACGGGTTTTGTTTAGCAATAATTTCTGCAGGCGTTTTCCAACTTCAGACCTCAAAGCAAGTAATAAGAATAATAGCTAAGAAGGGATTTTTGGAGCATGCGGCACCATTATTTAAACAATTGAAAGTTTTAAAATTTGATTTACTAGTTGAAATTAATTGTATCAAACAAATCTTGAAAGAGAATAGTTTTCAACACCAGCACATTTGATTTCTACAAGATACCATGCTAGCAATTTTATGGCGGCTGCGTATTTTCGCAACACCCTTGGGTACAACTCTTACCGGATCTATGTTTTAGATGCAAAAAAGCAATGGCAGGAATACCATGATAAGTACCCAAGAGGACATTTTGATAAATACTGGTTTCCTAAGGTAACATAAATAATGTATGGTTTTCGAAATCTAATTTGGAACAAGTAGGTAAAAAAAACTTTTCAAAACAATTGGAAGATTGAGATGCAACAAAGGTATTTGCAAACATTATTTATATATTTATGATTAAGCAGCTTAACGATCCTATCTGCGAAATCTGTGGAGAACCGCATACCTTAAAACACTTTGTTATAGAATGTTTAGCAAATAGCACACAAAGGCAACAAATGCTTAACCAGCTAATAATGGAAGAAGTTATAAATTACCTTTTAACTATGAAATATCATTAACAAGTTCTAAAATAGAAATATACAATATAATCTTCAATTATTTAGAAACAATAGAACATAATGTAATTTTAAAAAATTATGTAAGAAGAAAAGAATTTTTCTTGCAATGTGCAATAAAGAAAAAACGCTACAAAGTCCTTGTCACATGGGTTTATTATTCTACTGGACATACGTAAAGAAGTTTTGGCTGTTCATTTATTCTATCATTCATGTGCAATAAATTATTGCAATGGCTGTTTTTGATGGTTTCCACCAATTTTGGCCCTCAACACACAGATTAAGTACGCTCTCTTTTTTCAAATTATATTTGATCATTGGTAGTGCCATTTAATCGTCTTGATCCACATGTTGACACTTTTTCTAGTGATATTATACAAACTGACGGTGATTTCAGACAATTTCCCAGGTTTTTCACTCATAAAGAATCAATTTTGGGAGCTGAACATTTGGTAGAACCTCAATTTTCCACTCTTTGGTCAAAATTGACTTCATATTCGGTCTTCTCGTCCCCAAAAACATGGAAAACGATACCTCAAAAGCTCATGTGACACTAACAAGTTACTAAAACACAAAAAGTACCCTATAAGTTTGTACTGATTTACGTGTTTTTCTCGTCTTCAAAAGTTTTTCATAGTAACTTTTGTCCTCATTTTGAGTCAACTTTTTGTTCCACGTTCATTGAAAAGTCTGTAGTGAAGTTCATACCTGTTTAGGAGTACTTTATATTTCAATGTAAAACCACTATTTCTTTTGAAAGGGTTTGAAAGTGTGCGTTAGTGAACTCCGTGTGATCTAATTTCAAATAAAAATTTGGTACTCATGAACGTGTTTTTAAGATTGAAAACTTGCCAGAATGTGTGTAATGATACTTTGCTTTAGAGAAGTGTGGTAGAAATTTGAGATATTTCCAGTTTTTGGGAAATGTGGAAGTTTTTTTTTTGCGTCTTCCCATAAGTAGAACCTCAATTTTCCACTCTTTGGTCAAAATTGACTTCATATTCTGTCTTCTTTTCCCAAAAAACATGGGAAACGATACCTCAAAAGCTCATGTTACTGAAACACAAAAAATACCTATTTTATACACATTTTCACTCATAACACCCCTGGGTATATTCCGATCGATCTGCAAAGTTTCAGGACACAACTAGGGCCCAAATGGAGCATGTGTGCGAAAGAACGAATTTTTTAGACCTAAAATGAAGCCGGTACAGATAATATGGCGGACGGCGTACATAAGGCGGACGGACATAGCATTTTTGGAATCTACGCACCTTGAAACGGAAAAGAAAAAATTTTGAGGGGGTGTTATAAAAATGTTTTGCTGTGCGAATACATAGGGGTGTTATTCACAGAATAATAAACCAAAATAGACCTTCAGCTTACCACCAACATTTATTTAACACAAAGGTTTTCGCTCAAATTCTGAGCATCATCAGGTAGGTACTCACATCAACACTAGTGTTCATGTGAGTATACCTACCTGATGATGCTCAGAATTTGAGCGAAAACCTTTGTGTTAAATACATTTTTGTGGTAAGCTGAAGGTCTATTTTGGTTTATTATTCTGTGAATAATAGACCTATGTATTGGCTCAGCAAAAATTTTTATAACACCCCCTCAAAATTTTTTCTTTTACGTTTCAAGGTGCGTAGATTCCAATAATGCAATGTCCGTCCGCCGTCCGCCGTATCACGTGTACAGCCTTCATTTTCGGTCTAAAAAAGTCGTTCTTTTGCACACATGCTCCATTTGGGCACTAGTTGTGTCCCGAAACTTTGCAGCCCTATCGGAATATACCCAGGGGTGTTATGAATGAAAATGTGTGTAAAAATAGGTACTTTTTGCATTTTAGCAACATGTTAGTAACATGAGCTTCTGAGATATCATTTCCCATGTTTTTGGGGACGAGAAGACCGAATATGAAGTCGATTTTGACCAAAGAGTGGAAAATTGAGGTTCTACCAAATGTTCAGCTCCCAAAATTGATTTTTTATGAGTGAAAAACCTGGGAAATCGTCTGAAATCACCATCAGTTTGTATAACACTGGAAAAAGTGTCATCACGTGGACCAAGACGATTAAATGGCACTACCAATGATCAAAGATAGTTTTAAAAAATTTAAAAAAAGGAGCGTACCTAATTTGTGTTTTAGGGGCCAAAATTAACGGAAACCATCAGAAATAGCTATTTCGATTATTACGCATAAAAGAAACAATAAATGAACAGCCAACGTTTCTGTAGGTATGTCCAATAGAATAATAAACCCATGTGACAAGGACTTTGCAGCGTTTTTATTTATTTATTCCAGAGTTCATTTGGTTTGTTTCAGTCGGCAGGTACCTACCAATCGAAAATTCGCCGAAGAACTGGCTACCAGCAAGAAAGTTACGTCGGCCGATTGGTGACCAAATCCAGAGATGTTACTGCTGACTGTTCGACCGCAATGCCCCGAGTGAACGTTGCGTAAACACCAGTAGTGTTGTGGATGTCAATAAAGACCCGAGGGAACCAGGAAACGTTTGTTAACCCGTCGTCTCAGGTTTATCGATACGAACAGTGAGGCTGCCCGTATAACAACTCTTAGCTGGACCTCCACGACGGAGGATCAGAGGGAGTGAAAGTGTTTCGGCCACACCTGTACAGCTTTCACTGAGGGTGGCCAATGAACCTCTGGACACTGGCAGAGGCTGCGGTCTGAGGCCCAGCAGGAAATGCGGGCGGGTCCCGGGCGATTGGGACGCGAGCGAGGGTGGTCCGAGGATAACGACGAGAATCTCATAACAGGAAATTCAGTTTGGAATTTATCGACATGCGGATCGGGGTCACCCGGGCCCCGGGGGCTTTGTTTTAGAGGGGTTTATTGTGGGTTCAACACATAGCACATACTATGTACCTACTATGGGTCGACAAGACCTTCAGTCTGTTGACTGTCAAGATTTTTTGGTTTATTATTTTCAATAATGAACCATTGGAATCGAGCATGAAAAAAAAAAAAAAAAAAAAAAAAAAAAATCTAACCCCCTCAAATTTTGATGGTTTACGTTTCAAGGTAGAATCCAAAAATGCAATAAAAAATGTCTGTCCGCCGTACGCGCCACTTTTCTTAGTTACTATGAAAAGAAATTGATGAAATTTGGTTTATAGGTTCCGTTCGGGGTCTAGTTGGTCCTCGAAGCTCGGCGTTACTGTCAATCATCTCTAAGGGGTTCAAAATAGGGTTTGAAATTTTCAGAACGCCGCAGCTCGAAAAGTTTCGATAGAAGGGTATGGTTTTTTTTAACGTTATTAAATCAGTCTTGAGCTAAACAATTTTTTGAGATCACCCGGAGCATGGTACGTCCAGCCGTTCGTGTGCACCAAAAAGCTTCATCAACACGATCGTGAATCAAGCGGTATAAATCCGGCCCGGATATCATCACTAGGGAGCACCTGATTATAATCAAGGATGGCTGTGTCTGTGTATGAAGTCGAGTTGGTTGTTCTGCGATATTATTTTATTTGATAAGTGATGGACTATCGGATTTTGTTGGTAGGTACTTGTGAAACTTGAACAAACTTTGAAGTATTATTGATGGGTAAATTATTACAAAACGGCAAATTATTACACAACGGTAAATCATTACACTATGGTAAATTATTACACAACGGTTCATCTACCAAGAAGGGGCTGGATTTTGTGGGTCGGTACTTTTGCAACTTGAACAACCGTTGAAGATTTATTGATGGGCAAGTTATTACCCAACGGTTCATTATACTTGACCAGAGGGTACGTATTGACCACAGAAAACAGTGATCTACGCAGAAGGGGCATCTATTTCACTCCACATCAACAATTTTCCTTCAGAACTTCATTATTTGCGTTTCTTCTTGCCATTTTAGGTAGGTACTGTTTGTCATCGACAGTATTATTTTAGCAGCATTTAACTCGTGATTTAGGTAGGTAGTACCTAGTAACGAGTACGGGGTTAGCAACTAACCTACGGAGGATCTGCGATCTACATAATATGTATAGACTAGTACATATTATATTATATAGACGGGTTATCTATAACTGTAACAGAAGAGTATGTGTAACAGTTGGTTACATGTGTGACATGTAACAGAAGGGTATTCTGTACAAAATAATAAACCGTTGTGCAGGGATTTGCAGCGTTTTTATTTTTGTAACTATGGGGCATTTGTGCACACAAAAAAAATTGAAACTGTCAGAAATCGATAAACCGTTTGCTTTTATTTACTCTATCCGTGACTTGAACATATTTCTTTAGCTAATTTAGCGAATTTCCGAAGAATATAACTGCAATGTGCCCAAAATTTGTAGTACCTACCCACACGAAATGACGAAAAACCGTTCGATTCAATTCCATTTCAGAGCGTTTTTGAATCCATCCCTGAATTTCAAAAATTTTCATATAGGTAGCTACCTCTATATTTTTAGGTATCTGACCTTGCTAGGAGATCAAAAAGCGGCAAATTACTTCACAAGGGTTTATTTTTTTTCACTTAATTTCCGAATTTCCACACAATTTGGATAATTCGTTTGGTCTTGAACAATAAACATGTACCTATCAGCAAACAGGAAACAACGCTGCAACTTATTAAAGAACAGTTTATTATTATTATTTTTATTTTCCTGTATACATAACACTTCTGCGTACGTCACTGAATTCCTGTCAGACAGTTGGGGTTATACCCCACTTTATTGCGGTGGGTCCCTACCTACCTAGGTATATACCCATGCACACGCATACGAACGCACACACGCGCGCGCGCATACACATACACACCCATTGTTTTTCAAAAATGCCACCAAAGAGTATAAGCTCTTTAAATCACAATCGGCATGTGATGAATTTAAATTGATCATCACGGTGGCGCGAAGGAGTAAGTAGAGGAGAGCGAGGGAATTTCACCTAGGCGGCGGTAATCCACCGATGTAGGTGAGAGGAAGGAAGTTCACCTAGGCGGCGGTGATCCACCGATGTAGGTGAGTGGAAGGAATCTCGTCTAGGCGGCGGTAATCCACCGATGTAGGCGAGAGGAAGGAAATTCACCTAGGCGGCGGTAATCCACCGATGTAGGTGAAGGAAGGTGCTTGTCTAGGCGGCGGATATCCACCGATGTAGACAAGGGGAAAAGGTAGGAGGTAAATTCCCAGAGCGGCGGATACCACCAGGCATCTGGGAGGAGGAAGGTAGGAGAGAGAGAAGAGAGAGCTGGTTAGAGGAAGTGTCGAATGAAGCTAAAGCTCCAGGATCCGGGGTTATATAGGACTTGGAGTCCTCTCCCTCCAGCTCCCTGTTGGGAGCTGGTAGTGGGGCTCCAGGTTGTGTCCCCCGGATTCTGTTGCCTGTCTCCCCACTCAGATGTTTATTAGCGGAAGGTAAGTTTTACATAGGAATATTGGTGAGAGCTTTAAGGTTGCTAGTGGAGTGTTCCCGGGAGGGACTCACGACAGAGGTCCCCCCAGTTCGAACCAATGTTTGAGGTAGCTGAAGGCTCAAGGTGACAGGTGCTGAGGGCTGCGGAAACAAGAGGGGAGCTGAAGGCGCAAGTATACAGGAGCTGAAGGCTGAAACAAACAATTGCAGTGCTGAAGGCAGAAGGGCGACCGGTGGTGACTTAAATCTAGGGTTATATACAGGTAGCGTGACATAGAGTAGTATAAGTAGACATAAGTAGACATAAGTAGACATAAGTAGACATAAGTAGACAGAAGTAGACATAAGTAGAGATAAGTTAGGATGACAAAATTTGATGATGGGAGAAATATGTACAATGAGGGTATGATTAAAAGATTGATGAAGTGACAATATGTACAATGGTGATGAGGTTGATGATGATGATGAGAGGAGTTATATGTACAAGCATTTAGAAGGTAGTAAGTTATTTTCAAGGTATTTACAGGTGGTATTTACAGGTATTTACAGGTATTTACAATTTGTAGGTACAGGGTCAGGGGAGACAGATTGGAGTGGGGTTGCGAGATCCGCCGTTCCCTGGGTGTGGGTTGTGTGTGGTGAAGTGTATTGAGTGTGTGGGTGTAGTGAAAAGGTGGATTGTAGTGTGTGGTAGGATGTGGATGATGCCCGCTGCGACGAAGTGGCCACGGCGGGGCTGTGAGGTTCGGTACAGTGTCTGTGGGATAATGGAACACAAACACTGTCCCGAAATCTCAAGGCCCCGCCGTGATTTCTCAGAGCGGGGCGGGGGACTTGGCCGCCGGGACGCGGGGCGAGGGACGCTCCCGTCGTCTGTTGCGCCGCCCGGACCGTTTCGTCCCGGCGGAAACTATTTTGGATATCCCCGGCGGGGGTGGGGGAAGAGGGGGTGTTGTGGGCTTGGTGGGTTGGGGTGTTGGTGGGGTAGAATTTAAAATTGGGGGGTCGAAAATTGAAAAAGGGGGAGGAGCAAGAGGGGGTTGAAATTTGGGGGGCGGGGGTTCGTTGAAGACGGGGGGATTGATGTTTGGAAGGGGCGGTGGGGGTGGCATAAGTAGGGTGAGGCGAAATTGGTGGAGGAGCGGGTCCATAAGAGGGTCGATCGGGATGTAGGGGGGGTGTACCCCGGTGGCTTGCGCTGCGCGAAATTCGCGCAGTATGCGCCACTGGGGGTACTTCCACCGCCGGGGCCGGGGAGGTAGTCCGGAAATCCTTTGCGGGAAAAACGGAAGCGATGAGGTTGGTCCGGGCGAAGGGGGTAGGGGGGAGAGCGGGTCCGGGACGTAAACGTCCCGGAGTATGGCCGCCATTTCCGGATCCGAATCGAAATCCGGAAACGGCGACGGGGGAGACTGTTGGTGTGGAGAGAGATGTTGCATGGCAAACAGACGGCGGGAGACTGATAGTTGACGTTGGTTGAGGGAGAACAGGGGCGGGTTTGCAGCGGGCGAAAGGGACGGTGTGGGGTTTCCCGTCCATTAGCAGGGTCGCGGTGGTTGGTGTTGTGCGGATGACTTGAAAGGGCCCGGCATAAAGGGGCTGAAAGGTTTTATGCATGCCGGGCTCTTTCAAGTACATATGCGTGGAAGTGTAAAAGCGTTTTGGGTAAGTGGTGTCGTTTGTCGGTGTTGAGGTGTGTAACGGTTCCCTGTTAATGGACGGGGTGTTGGGTGTAGGGAAAATGTCGGCCGGTAAACGAATGGGGTCTCGGAAAGCGTGTTGTGTGGGACTTGTGTTGTCTGAAGGACGGGCGGAAGTGCGGAGGCTAAGTAAAACGTAGGGGAGGGTTTTGGTCCATGAGGGGGAAGTGGCTGATGTGGAGATGGCTTGCTTGAGGACCGAGTGCCACCGCTCTATTTTCCCGTTGGATTGAGGGTGATAAGGAGTGGTGCGGATTTTCTGAATCCCGAGGGAACGGAGCAGGTCGGCAAAGTGGGCTGATTCAAACTGCCTCCCCTGATCGACCGTGAGTGTCCGCGGACAGCCGTAGCGGCTAATCCATTGATTGAGGAAGGCCGCGGCGACGGCGTCCGCGGTAATGTGGGCGAGTGGGATACACTCTACCCAATTGGTCGCACGGTCGATCATGGTGAGGCAGTACCTCTTCCCCTCGGAGGGGGGAAGAGGGCCGACCAGATCCAAGTGGACATGTTCCCACGGGAGAGAATCGGGGATGGGTTGAGGAGGTACATGGGGGTGAGCCGAGACCTTGAACTGCTGGCACTTCTGGCACCCTAGAACCCAGGTACGGATATCTGTGTTCATATGGGGCCAGAAGTACCGCGTCTTGATGAGGTCCCGGCTCGCCCGAATGCCGGGATGATGGAGGGAGTGGTAATGGAGGAACAACTGCCTCCTCAGCTCCGGCGGGACGTACGGGCGCGGTGAATCGGCCGATACGTCGCACCAGAGATCGAGGGGAGGCAGCTGTTCCAATTTTGAGGCGGAGATGAGGTTGGAAAGTGCGGGATCGGAAGTAGGATTTTGGTGGTGTTTGAGGTTTTGCGGGGAAGGGAAGGGCAGTAACTCCGCCACCGGCGCAGGGGTGGGGCGGGAGAGGGCGTCGGCGACGCAGTTGTCGGCCCCCGGCAAATAACGAATATCGGACGTGAATTGTCCGATAAATTCGAGTTGCCGGAGGCGACGGGGGGAGGCTGATTTTCGGTTTTGGAGGAGGGCGTGGGTGAGGGGCTTATGGTCGGTGACGACAGAGAACTGCCTGCCCTCCACGAAGTCACGGAAGTGTTTGATGGCTTCGTGGATGGCGAGGAGTTCTCTGTCAAAGGTGGAGTAATTTTTTTGTGTTGGGGACAGAGTTTTAGAGAAAAAGCCGAGGGGTTGGGGGGTGGCGCCGGTGTGTTGGTGGAGGACTGCCCCGATGGCCCAGTCGGATGCATCCGTGGTGATGGAGAGGGGGGCATGGGGATCGGGATGGGCCAATAGAGCGGCGTCTACTAGGTCCTGTTTGCATTGTTGAAAGGCGGTTGTGAGGGCGGGGGTCCAGGAAATGGGGCGTTTATCGTTTTTCTTGGCCGGTTGTGGGATAGCGTGTATGAGTGGTTGTTGATGTTGTGCTGCGTGTTTGATGTGTCTACGATAAAAGTTCAACATACCCAGGAAACGGCGGAGTTCTGAGACAGTGTTGGGTTGTGGGAAGTCGGTGAGGGTGTGCACTTTGTCAGGTAGGGGTTTTATCCCTTCGGACGAAACCTGGTGGCCGAGGCAGCGGACGGAGGGTTGGGCGAGAACACATTTCGGGGAGTTTATGGTGAGGCCCTCGGCGGCGAAGATGTCGAGTACCTGTTTCAGGTGTGCGAGGTGTTCCTTCGGGTCCCGGGAAGCGATCAGTACGTCGTCCAAAAAACAGAATACGAAGGGTAGGCCTCGTAGAATGTTGTCCATGTAACGCTGCCATGTCTGGGCAGCGTTACGGAGGCCGAAACCCATTTTGATATATTCGAACAGGCCGAAAGGGGTGATGATGGCTGTTTTAGGTACGTCAGGGGGGTAGATGTGAATGTGATGGAAGGCTCTAGAGATGTCGAGTGTTGAAAAGATGGTTGTGTTGTGGAGGTGGGAAGAGAAGTCACGGAGATGCGGGACGTTGTAGAGATCTGGGGTTGTTCGTGCATTGAGGCGGCGGTAGTCGCCGCAGGGGCGGATATCCCCGTTAGGCTTTTGCACAATATGTAGTGGAGAAGCCCACGGGGATTTGGAGGGGCGGATAATGCCTTCTTTGATGAGGTTATCGAAGTGTTTGCGGGCCTGTGAGAGTTGGAGGGGGTGGAGGCGGCGTGCTTTTGCGGATATTGGGGGGCCAGAGGTTTCGATGTAGTGCTGGGTCTGTGAGATGTGAGCCGAGGGGCGGCGCTGGGGTTTGTATTGTAGGAGGAGTTGTTCAAATTGGGACGGGGGGCGGTCTACAGCATGAATAAATCCGGGGATGGGTTTCTGGGTGGAGGGGTCGAGCAGGCGCGCGTTACGGACGTCTACCTGGAGGCCGAAGTATGCGAGGAAGTCGGCCCCCAGGATAGCTTTCTCCACGTCCGCCACGGTAAATTCCCACTCGTACGCGAGCCCGCTCATATGGATTGATGAGCGGTACGTCCCGTACGAGGGGATGGTGGTACCGTTGGCGGCGTAGAGGAGTTGCCGGTAACAACGCGCCTGTCGCCGGAGAATATTATTCGGGAATATGGAGAGCGCCGCCCCTGTGTCGACGAGGAACGGGACGTGTGTTTTTGAGCATTTGAGGAACAGGCGTTGGTGAGCTGGGGCGGAGTGCGGTAGAATGGCTGAGGTGTTGGGGTCTGTCGGGTGGGAGGTGCTTGGTTCGTCCGAGGTGATGGGCGGGTGCGATGGCGGCGGCTGGTCCTCCGCGAAGGAGACACGGGGTGTTTTTTTGCCGTTCCGGGGAGGGGGAACGGTAGTGGCGGCGCGAGTGGCGGCCGGAGGGGTGGTTGACTTGGGGGCGGGGTTGGAGGGGCCGTTCCGTGGTGGGGGAACGGTAGCGGCGGCGTTAGTGGCGGCCGGAAGGGTGGCTGCCCTGGAGGCGGGCTTGGAGGGGCCGTTCCGTGGTGGGGGAACGGTAGCGGCGGCGTTAGTGGCGGCCGGAAGGGTGGCTGCCCTGGAGGCGGGCTGGGAGGGGTTGGCCGGGAGGTTGGCAGCCGTGGCGGCGGCGTAGGAGGGGTAGCGAGGCTTGGTAGTGGTGGTGTGAATGCGGGAGGGGCTGGAGGTGGTCCCCCCCGTGTTGGCGAGGAGGGGGGCCCGCCGGATTTACCGGCGGGCGTCCGCGTTTCCCTGCTTGGAGGAGTAGGAGCAGGGGGGCTGGCATTTGCGGGCCTCCCCACCGAAGTTCACGTGGTAGAAACATCGGTGGGGGGGGGGGTCCGCTGGGAGGTAGGTCCTGGTGGGGCGCGCGGAGTTGGAGGGGGGTGTCGTGTTCGGGGACCTCCCTCTTCGTTGCTGGGTGGGGGAGATGGTGCGGCGGTCGGACGAGCGCCGGCGTCGGTGGTCGGTGGAGGGGGTTGGCCGGCGATCGACGGAGAGGGAGCGGCGCCGGTGGAGGGAGGGGGGCCGGCGGCGCTCTTGAGACGGTGATCGGTCCCTGCGCGGGGTGGGGGTGCGGGGTGCGGCGACTTCCGTGACGCTGGCGGCCGCGGCGAGGTCGTATACTGTGTCGGCTAGACGGAGTAGCGGCTCGTCCGGGCCGTCAAGGTGGCTGGCGAGCGCCATCTGGATGGGGTGGGGGAGGGCTCGCAGCCAGAAAGTTCGAGCGATGTCGGCCGTCACGACGTCGTGTAGCTGATGACGTAGGCGACGGTATAGGTGGGAGGGCTTCAAATCGCCGAGATGTTGGGGCTGGGAGAGCGCTGCGACACGTGCGATCTTGGAAGGTTGGTATAAACTGATGAGGCGGGCGCGGAGGTCGTCGTAGGCGGCCGTGGCGTCGGGGGAGATGTCCGATGTCTGCAGGAGGATCTCATATGGTAGTAGAGAGATGATGCGGGAGTAGCGGGTACGCTGGCTGCGGATGTTGGCGGCAGAAAACGCAGCGTCGACCTGGAAGAACCAGAGTGCGGGGTCGTGCGTGTAGAAGGGGGGCAGCGACAGCGGGAACGACGCCGAGGCCGTCGTGACGTCGGCGGCGGCGTGTGCGGCAGCTGCAGCGGCGGCGGCAGCGGCGGCGGCGGATGCGGCCGAGCCGGGTGGTGAGAGGCTGGTGAAGGGGTTGTCGGTTGCGTCAGAAGCCGCAGTGGTCGGCGGCTGCAGCAGGGACGGCCGGAGGAGCGGCGGCGATGGTGAGTTCGGGTCCATGGTGGAGGCGTCTGTGAACAAAATTCAATTTGAGTGTTTGAATTTGAAAATTCGCAATTAGCGGCAGCGGATTTGTTTGCGGCGGAGAGTTGAGTGCTGTGTGAGCGGTTGCGGGCGGGCCAAAAATTTGCGAATTTATACTGACTATTTTAAATGTGAATTTAAAATGCGGGACACCGAACCAGACTGGGGCGACACATGAGTTGGTAAGAGGATAGAAGGTTGGATGAACGTCGCGTTCACCACTGTGATGAATTTAAATTGATCATCACGGTGGCGTGAAGGAGTAAGTAGAGGAGAGCGAGGGAATTTCACCTAGGCGGCGGTAATCCACCGATGTAGGTGAGAGGAAGGAAGTTCACCTAGGCGGCGGTGATCCACCGATGTAGGTGAGTGGAAGGAATCTCGTCTAGGCGGCGGTAATCCACCGATGTAGGCGAGAGGAAGGAAATTCACCTAGGCGGCGGTAATCCACCGATGTAGGTGAAGGAAGGTGCTTGTCTAGGCGGCGGATATCCACCGATGTAGACAAGGGGAAAAGGTAGGAGGTAAATTCCCAGAGCGGCGGATACCACCAGGCATCTGGGAGGAGGAAGGTAGGAGAGAGAGAAGAGAGAGCTGGTTAGAGGAAGTGTCGAATGAAGCTAAAGCTCCAGGATCCGGGGTTATATAGGACTTGGAGTCCTCTCCCTCCAGCTCCCTGTTGGGAGCTGGTAGTGGGGCTCCAGGTTGTGTCCCCCGGATTCTGTTGCCTGTCTCCCCACTCAGATGTTTATTAGCGGAAGGTAAGTTTTACATAGGAATATTGGTGAGAGCTTTAAGGTTGCTAGTGGAGTGTTCCCGGGAGGGACTCACGACACGGCAATTACCGTTACATAAATATATAATGTTGCGCCATTTCGGCCCCTCGACCCCCCTCCCGCCACCACAACCAATCGTTTCTGAAATTCTGATGGTCGCTGAACCAAAAAGTAGGACCCTCGGTATATTGCCAAATTTTCACCCAATTTGGAAGAATCGTTCGGCCGTGAGCAACAAACTTTACCTATCAAGAAAAGGTACCTACCTAGGTAAAAATCAACAAAACAACAACAAAACAACAAACCCAACAAAACCAAAATAACCATCTTTCTTCACAAGAAATAATACCTCGGAACAACAAACTCGATTTCACAAAGCCATGCGTGATTATAATCAGCTGTTAAGCCGCGGCCACACATGCGGAGTTCGCCAAGCAACGAATATTCGCCAAATACCGAACATTCGGCATTCGCCGAATGCCAAATGTTCGCCAAGAAAAAGCACCCTGGCCACACAATCGGAGTTCGCCGAGCACCGAGCTCTACCCCGAGCATTGACGAATATTCGGCATTGAGCATTGAGCATTGAGTGATGGACCCAGAGGCTTATTATAAAAAAGTTCCATTGAACACCTTTTTGCGCGCAAACATTTTTGGGCTTAAAATGTATTACATCTCATGTAATCTAACCACTTCCCTCCATTTTCGGTAGTTTTGAGCAATTTTTCACAATTTTAGCAATTTTTGTCACTTAAAAACTCAAATTTGAACATTTTTTTGCTCGCCAACATTTCTGGCCGATGGACTTGGAATGGAAAGTGATGTGAATCACAGGATACTTCACCCTTCAGTCAGTTGGATGCGTAGACTAAGCCCGCATAACTTCACAGTCGGATGGCGAATCTTCGTCCGCATGTGTGGCCGGGACAAATGTTCGCCACTTGGCGAACATTCGTCTCCTTTGAAGCGGGCAAAAAACCGCCTCCGAGGCGAGCACCCGAATATTCGCCCTCCGGCTACACATGTAGGAAATCGGCGAACTTTTGCTCGGTGCTCGGCGAACTCCGCATGTGTGGCCGCGGCTTGGTACTTATCAATACCTGGTTATGTATAAACACGATGAGCCTTACTGTGACGTGCAATGGTCCGAGTGGGCTTAAAAAATCCCAAAGTTTGGAATAAATTTGGAAACGTCATGAAAACATACCTACCCTTCCACTAAAAGTTTTCGAGCTAAGTAAGGCGTTCTGAAAATGTCAATCCTATAACAACCCCTTAAGAGATGACTGACAGTAACGCCAGGCTTCGAGGGCGATGAAGTCGATACCAAAGGTTCATTAGTGAAAATAATAAACTAAAATTAAAATGTCACCAAATTGTTTGTGACGACAAATAGAACAGGGCGAATCGAAGACAGACATTTTTGGATTACAAAAAGTGGATCAAATTTGGGTCTTGGTGAGTCACAAAGCGGTAGAAATCGTCAAACATAACTAGCGGTCACCAAATTTTAAAACTCGCACATAATTCAAGGGTTTTATTAAAATAATATAAAATGTTTCATTACCAAACAAATAAGTAGCAAAATATAATTTGCATAGTTCTAATCATTCTATGAGCGTCGAATATCAACTCAGTTCAAAGTACCTAAGATAAGTTTTCAGTAAACGTATCTTTGTACTCTTATTCACAACAGCTACTTAATTTCTTTCAAATTCTAATGTTGTTTTTTTATTGATACGACTGTACTCACAATTTGTAAGAAATCAGTGCAGTCACAAAGCGTATGTTTTCAAAATAGAAAACAACAAAACAATAGAAAACAACATTCGTTACGATGAACGATTTTTCTTACAGGAGTGGCAAGGCCGAAGTTATTCAATTTAAACCAAAAATTATCCCACCGCACAAATATTACAAAAATAATATGTACGGTAATATAAACACGATACAATGAATGAAGCATGAATAGTAGCAGTCAATTACGTCTGGGAGGGAATCCTGATGTGTACGTCGAGTAGATCGAAAACGTTGAATTTTGGTTATTCAGCTTTCTTTTTTGGTTTGACACGTTCTGGTGAACCCAATCCACCAAGGAATATATTGGAAAATATTTTTTCAGCAGTAACGAAAGGATCGAATGGTCCCAGTAGCATCGTCGCAATTTTAAAACATACGAAGACTATGGCAGTAATAAACTTCACTGTGCTGTCAGGTAAACCGGTGATTCGAGTTTTATAATTGAGAACGAAAATAATCGATGCGACCAAAGCAAGTTTCGTAGTTGTGGTTGGTTTTAAGAGTTCCATCTCGGGTATCCAAACGCCGCGGACCAACCTTTCGACGATTCGCATGAAACCAGCACCGTTTCCTCTTACAGTCCCAATGACGACCATAAGAAGATGGTTGGACGGGTCTTTGCGGTACATCTCGCTCACTTGCATCACACCGCTGTAGATCTTGTGGCTCCTGTAAACTTCTTTAAGAGACGACAAGACGAGCCTGACAGGGAAGAAGCTGACTATTTTGTCGCCTCGAGGGAAGTGGAAGACGAACCACCAAACGAACGTGAGTACGTAGATGTTCCGAAGTTGAACGGGGTTGTTGAGAAAACCCAGAATCGGTTCTCCTAAAAGGAAATTAGCGGTGATTCTACCGGCAAAGAAGTTGATGACGACTGAGACCCAGCAGGCGAAGGGGTGTTGCCGCGAAAAAGACTTCGGGTCCGGTCCCAAATCTTGGTAAACACTCAGGGCGCTCATCCAGCTGTTGGCAATGTCTAAAAAGAAAATGAGACCGATGTATTTCTCCAAAATCGAAGTGAACTGCGACACAATTGCATTTACTCCGTCAAGAACATCGGAGGTTAGATTAGACCATACGACGTGGCTATCCATTGTGAAGGCACTGCAAAATCACATTCAAGTCCACAGTTCGAGCTCTTGCAATATTCGACGCCGTACATCAATGGTGGAAGAACACCTAAAAGAGAGAAGAAAATTGGTGAGTTTCTTAAACTCGCAGCATTTTCAACAGGAGTCACCAACTACAGTTATGACTAGCAGGGTAACTAACATCAACATCAAAATTAATATTTACAAAAATCGTCACACCTTTGTCACCAGTGAGTGGTAAGGTGGTAACCACCCACTGATAGTACACTGTAGGTAGACGAATAAGACAGTCTTTGTCAAATATGAACCAAATCCCTATCTTATCTTGAAACGCACACAATGAGACAGATTCGTTCGAGTACACCGTGTAAAAGTATCTACATTTCGACAAGTCGGGCAACGTGGGGAGTGATATCCAGCAGTTCCAAATGGAGTAATATTTAAAAAAGCTTTCTCGTTTAATGACGTAAACAACGAATGACGTGTCTGCCAAGGTTGCTGAACTTCCTATTTGAGTAAAGGATTATTCGGTAAACCGTTCTGGTTTTCACAGACAATTCCTATGTCCTAAAAGGCCATACGGGATTTAAAAGGTTCAAATTTTTCCAAATTTCGAGTTGGCGGGACCCCCCCCCCCCCCCCCCCAACGATTGAAATCCTACCTGAAAAGAAGTGTACAGCCATCGATCAGTATTCGGGCAAGACCTCTACTGAATGACGATTCTCTGATAAGACGTCTACTGAATTTTCCTCTGATAACAGCAAAATTATGCTTCAGGTTCCAACGAACGTAGAATCCTAAAATCGAGTTTAAAAAATCCGCGCGTCCGCCGTCAGAGCAGTTTCTAATAAATGCGCGAATTTATTAGAAACTACTGGACTTCACTGGATTAGCATTACTGGAAATTAAAGACATGCAGGTACCTAATCTCGAATATCACAGATATACCTACGTACTTAATTGAGAACCTCGCAATATTACGATGTTGTTGCACTATTCAATACCCGGGGAAGAGAAACTATAAGGGCAACAATATATACCACAAAGGCATTTAACAATGGAAGAACTGCGATCTGCGCAGAAGGTTTATCTATACAAAAAAAATAAACCGTTGTGTAATCATTTGCAGCATTTTTTCCAAAGTATATAACCCTATAATTGGAACTGCTTGTCCAACTTGGATGATTATTTTTAGCTATAAAATTATTTATTAATATTAGCGATGCAAACAATTTTAGGTACCTATTATTTATCGGAATGAAACGAAAGGGCCGTCGAAAGGGATGTTATGAAGAAGTAAAGTAAACGCCTATAGCTATTAAACTCAAATCGAAAACAATACAATCAAAAACTTACAAGTTTATTGAGTTTCGAATGTACTCGATGGGGGGGATAGGTAGACTAAAACGCAAATATATAAATGCAAGGCGGCTCCATTATACTTCTGGATACAACTAAATAAAATTTCTAACAACAGTGATTGAGGCAACTACGGACGGTTCAAGGCCGTCTAAGAAGAACGGCAGTTGAGCCGTGGAGAAAATCAATGTCGCCAACAAAACAGTGGCACAGCGAAGCTTTGAGTACCTATAAACAAGATTTATTATTTATACTCAAAGCTTCAACTGTCATCTACTACATATACCAGCTTTCATTTGGAGTTAAAGAATTCACTACTTCGAAATGCTAACGGGGAGAAGAAATATTCAACGACAATATTCAAGACCAAACTGAAAATTCTAATCAATTTCAAAACAGAAAACGCTGCAAATTATTACACAGCAGTCAATCATTTACCTGTGTGGTTGCCCCTTCTGCGTACAGGTTTTCTGTGGTCAATATTTATGATTCGATTTACCTACTCTCGTGCTTCCCCCTGGGAAGCCCTAAATCGAGTATTCGAACGGGCCAGGCAAAATTACAGTTACATACATATGCGGTAGGTTCAAGAATTACATCTATAATATTATTTGCTGCTATGCACGTAGTTTTAAAAACGATTAAGGAAAATTCTTTCGCCTAGTTTGAAGAAAAGTTCATGAAAACTTCATCAAAATCGGGCAATAGGTTCGTGAGAAATTGAGGTTTGCGTATGCGCAGTGGCCACACCAGTGATCCGACCTTTTTGAGATTCAAAGGAGACCACATAGAAGCTACATCCCAACCGCCCACAAAATTAGAGTAAAATTGGGCAATTGGTTCGTATGAAATCGACTACCAAGGATCACATGTTTGCGCATGCGCAGTGTCCGCAAGAATGATACGATCGTTTTGTAATTCGTAGGGGATCATCTAGTGACCAACCCGCGTGAACCATAAAAATTTCAGTAAACTCGGATTCGAATTGAGGAGGTTATGCGTGTGAAAAGGATTTGCGGATACACAGACGGACAGACATACACCGAACAAAATTTGTTCACGTTGCAAAAGTACCTATCATTCTTCAAACGAAATAATATCACGTACTACCAACTCGGTTTCATAAAGCCAAGCGTGATTAAATCAGTATATTCCCTAGCAATGATATTTGGGCAAGATGTATACCGTACGATTCACAATCATGTTAACGAAGCTTTTCGGTACAAACGTAAATGCCTTACTGTGAACGAACGGCTGGACCTACAATGCTCCGGGTGGTCTCAAATATTCCTAAAGTTCCGAGTCAATTTTCTCGAGCTAGGGCGTCCTGAAATTTTCGAAACTTATTTTCCACCCCTAAGAGATGACTGACATTAACGGCGAGCTTCGCGGATCAACTAGACACCAAATGGGACTTACACAGAGGATTTCATTAATTTTTGTTCATTGTAACCAAGGGAAGTGCCGCGTACCTATGTTTTTTTTTCAAGCCCGATTCCAAAGATGCATTACTGGAAACAATAAATCAAAACTGCACTTGAATTATATTTGAAATTAGAGTCACTCCTCACATGGACAGTTTTATTTCTATTATGCACAGCAACAAATTTATGCTATTCATTTTTCGAACAGTACCTACCTAATAAGAGGAAGATGGCCGACTAGTTATATCGTGATATATTTTTGCAGCATTAAAAAAGGAAACGAGTAAAACTAAACCATCCGATATCTATACTGAATGTTCAGTAAGATGATGTGTACATAAGTTAGCTACCGCATTTTATTTTTCAATTTGGCTACACCTATTATTTTATGCCGCTCGATTTTGAAATATTGGTTCGGGAAAGAAACAACTCGCTCTCTCTGAATTAAATTACCTTACAACTTACTATGAGTCTCATGTAAGTCTAATCTCAAATGGGATAGAAAACTGCCGAGCTCTACTTACAAGCATATATGTGGTCTGAAACGAAATGAAATTTTATTTTTTTTATTATTTAAACAATAGTGTTTTGTAAATGTATGTAAATATTGTTTCTAAATGTGTTTTTTGTATTTAACGAAAACTTCTTTAACCATTCGATGTGCTAAGATGCCTAATTATTAGTTATATTTAGCTCAGTCATCTCCCCTTATCCGCACAGGGCTTGCCCTATGGTTAAGGGTATATTCCATATTTTAATAACATAGGTACTGAAGTGCTTTGCTGTATGTTTTTTTCGAAATAAAATCTCTTTCATTCATTCATTCATGTACGAAGTGAATCGTAGGGAAACCGTGCGAAAACATGATGGCAACCGGGGAACGCACGGATAATACCTATCAGCGAAACGCATTTTGAAGCGATGCCTCTTATTTTCCCAACGACAATGGACCGCAGAACGTGGCCACTCGGCGTTACTGTCAATCATCTCTAAGGAGTGAAAAATAGGGGTTGAAATTTTCAGAACGCCGTAGCTTGAACACTTTCAATAGAAGGGTATGGGTTTTTTAAAACTTTTAAAAAGATCTTGAACTAAATAATTTTTTTAGACCAGCCGTTCGTTAGCACCGAAAAACATAGTCAACATCGTGAATGAACGGTGTGAATCCGCAGATATCATCGCTAGGGAGCACCTGATTGTAATCACGGATGGCTGAATGAAGTCGAGTTGGTTGTTCTGTGACATTATTTCATTTGAAAAATGATGGATCTTTTGCATTTTGTTGATAGGTACTTTTGGAACTTGAACAAACTTGACGCTTCATGAATTCATACAGGTAAATTATTACACAACGGTTTCTTACACAGTTTTATTACACAACAGTTTATTATTTTCCTTGTGCTCCATGAAGAACAATAATTAATTACCTAATGATTGAATTATTGAATCCGGCGCATTTTTATTAAACTTTAATTCCAGTACTCCGTTTACGGATTTCCTGGGGGGAGCTCGAGGGTAGGTATTGACCACAGAAAACGGTGATCCACGCAGACGGGGCATCGATACAGGTAAATAATAAACCTTTTGTGTAATAATTTGCAGCGTTTTTTGTGTATTACAAATTTTTAGCGACTCTTAACCTAAAACTTACAATTAATGTCACCTCTCTTTGTTTAAAAAAAATTGTTCAATACTCGGTAATATTTTTCCTCAACAAGTGGGTCAAATTCGAATTTTGTGGGTCACTAAAAATAGTCGAAAAATCTGAAAATCGCGAATAAGTAAATACTTCGCCAAAAATAGTATAGAATAGACAGAAATGCACTTTTACTCCACTAGCCAAGAATATCCCTTGGGCTCAAAAGTCTTAAATTTCGGGGTTTTTACAAGTTACTTAAATAATAGCAAAAATTTAAATAAATTTCGTGAAACATGAAACTGTTGAAAAGGAGGAAGGAGTACCTACCTAATTTGACACGATGAACAATTTTGAAAAACAAAAAATTTTGGAGGCAAAATGGTTCAAATTTGTGAACAAAAACCACGAAAAATATTCGAAAATTCCAAAATTACTTTCAAAATTCTCTTTTCTTGCTGCATGATTGAAACCAAGTGCTCCAAATTCGCCAAGTCTCGCGCAGCGGCAATGAATTCGAGCGCACTCCTAGACGTACGCGCGAGACTTGGCGAATTTGGTTTCAATCATGGAGCAAGACAAGAGAATTTTGTAAGTAATGTTGGAATTTTCGAATGTTTTCCATGGTTTTGTCCACAAATTTGAACCATTTTGCCTCCAAAAATTTTTGTTTTTCGAACTTCTATAGGAGTGCGCTCGTATTCATTGCCACTGCGCGAGATTTGGCCAACTTGGAGCACTTGGTTTCAATCATGGAGCAAGACAAGAGAATTTTGTAAGTAATGTTGGAATTTTCGAATGTTTTCCATGGTTTTGTCCACAAATTTGAACCATTTTGCCTACAAAATTTTTTGTTTTTCAAACTTTTAGGAGTTCGCTCGTACTCATTGCCACTGCGAACGCTGGAACTGTATTCTATTAAGCCATGTTCAGTGGAACGTCGACGGTCCTTGCAAGTAGGTAACAATGTCGCGGGCCCTCCCACGTGTCTCCGACGACTTTCCAACGGTCAAGCGGAGGCGATTTCTATGTGACGAATTAATAGTCGGATCGGAACGTCGACCTACTAAAACTCGGATAAGAACAATGGGGCTTCGGCGTCTCGGTCGCCCTCCAGCAGATGTCCTCACGTGTTGGACTGTTATGTACACGATTTCCTCTATCGATTCGCACGTCGCGTCGCCCTCGCGCTGGGAGGCAACGGGCAGAGCAGTTGTCAGCAGGTGTTTACAGCTATTTATCAAATTGATGGTAATTTCCCGGGAACTTATTTTTGGGGAATATTCGGGGGAATATTTCCAAAACGGGAATTTATCTGGGAATTTTCGTTTTTTGTTGTTTATTATTCTGTGAATAATACACAGATGTATTCGCTCAGCAAACATTTTTTATAACACCTCCTCAACATTTTTCTTTTAGGTATGTTTCAAGGTGCGTAGATTCCAAAAATGAAATGTCCTTCCGTCGCCCGCCGTATCACGTGTACAGGCTTCATTTTCGGTCTAAAAAACGCTGCAAAGTCCTTGTCACATGGGTTTATTATTCTATTGGACATACCTACAGAAATGTTGGCTGTTCATTTATTGTTTCTTTCATGAGTAATAATCGAAATAGCTATTTCTGATGGTTTCCATTAATTTTGGCCCCTAAAACACAAATTAGGTACGCTCTTTTTTTTTAAATTACCTATTTTTTTTATCATTGGTAGTGCCATTTATGTCTGAAATGACCATCAATTTGTATATTAACACTAGAAAAAGTGTCATCGTGTGAATCAAGACAATTAAATGGCACTACCAATGATCGGATACTTTGAAAAAAGAAAAAAGGAAAAAAAAGAGCGTGATTTGTATTTTTGGGCGCCAAAATTGGTGGAAACCATCACAAATAGCTATTTAAATTACTGCACATGAAAGCAACAATAAATGAACAGCAACATTTCTGTAGACGTATGTCCAGTAGAATAATAAACCCATGTGACAAGGACTTCAGCGTTTTTGTGTTTTAGTAACATGAGCTTGTGAGGTATCGGTTTCCATGTTTTTGGGACGAGAAGACCGAATATGAAGTTGATTTTGACCAAAGAGTGAAAAATTGAGGTTCTACCAAATGTTCAGCTCCCAAAATTGATTTTTTAGACTTTTTATCTTGTTATCCTGTTTTTATCGTGTTTTACTAGTGACTGTATTTATGTTCGACTTGTTCTGCTGTGTCGTATGGCAACCCAGACTATGGGCAGCTCATAGTTTTTATCAAAATAAAGTGGTTGTTCTCTCTCTGAGTCAAAAGCCTGGGAAATCGTCTGAAATCACCATAAATTTGTATAATAACACTGAAAAAAATGTCAACACGTGTATCAAGACCATTAAATGGCACTACCAATGATCAAAGATAATTTGAAAAAAAAAGAGAGCGTACCTAATGCGTGTTTGGGGGGCCAAAATTGGTTGAAACCATCAGAAATAGCTATTTCAATAATTTCACATGTAAGAAACAATAAATGAACAGCCAAAATTTCTGTAGGTGTGTCCAATAGAATAATAAAACCATGTGACAAGGACTTTGCAGCGTTTTTTTGTTGTTGAGAAATCCGTTTTATCCTTGTTCAAAAATTATTTAACCCGTCCTATTGTTTTGAACACCATTCTGCTTCCCACTTGAGATAACACCAATGAACACTATACAGATCCTTCAGTTTTTACTCGTTAATGGAAAAATATGCCATACATATAGCAAGCATACCCTGAAATATGCGTAAATATAGATGAATAGTTAATATAACCAACTAGACCATCAGATGTAACGGACATAACTCAAAACAAATTTTCTGTCAAGAAATTTTATGAGCCGAACCGTAAAAATGTAAAAATTGTGAAAATGTTATTCAAAATCGGAACCCGATTGTGACGGAGTCAACTTGGAGTTCCTCGTTCAGGAGTTCCTCGTTCAGCAGTACCCCTGGGGGAGTATCCAAAATTTCTGTGGTTGATGCTGAAGGGCTTAAGTGAGCTGATTTGAGGTAGAGGCATTTCTTGGGTTCGTTGGACTTGATTTTTCATCAACTGATAACTGTGCCCAATGTAAGTTACCTTCCCTGCTCTTGCTAATGTGAATGGCCAAAATTCGGAAGTCCCCGATTTTTTATGGGAATGTACATACGTTGGAAAATATTCCCAGGAATTTGCAAAGTTCCCGGGAAAGTTTCCGTGGAAATATTCCCGGTGCCTACCACTGAGTCCTACGAGACCTGGAGGGGAGGAGGGGGGGGGGGGGTCCCAGATAATCTTTTAGCGAATTTTCGAAGAAAAAATACGCTACTGAATGTGTACAGAAGGGTTTGTTTGTTCATGAAGATTTGAAAAAGTTTTTGATTCTCTTACGTTTCTCTGAATCCATCACTGGATTTTCACAATTTCAATACGTACAAGTACCAACCTGTAAAGCTTTGTATGTGTCATTCTAGTCGATATTCGATATCATCTGAACTTGGATTAGAGATGAAAAATTCTTAATTTGGCCAAAATATTCACGATGTCAAACGAAAGGGTAAGTAAGAAGATGTGCAATTTTCACGAACAAAAAGGAGGTCAAATTGCAGTTTTCCCAATGAATAACTGCTGAAAATCTTCACTTGACCTCCACGAGTTCCCCTTCAACTTTACTGACGGCCTGAAGAAGGCAACGTATTTGCCGAATCCTGGGCGGAAAATGCGAATAAGTTTTGTGTGACCCTTTCCTGATAATATTTATGACGTCTTACATCGATCGAAGATTTTATTTATTTAGCCTCAACAATATTTCTTTCAATCCATTCTGGTGCCTACCGACCTATTGAGGCTTAGGTACTATTTGTGACCAAACGTGTATAGCTACTGACTTATTTGTGGAACAATTCCAAAATGGCAACGAGCAGGACTTTCGTCCCGCGCTTCCAATGGCCTTTGGAATCGAGCATGAAAAAAAATTTTTTTTTTAAACCCACTTAAAACTTGATGGTTTACGTTTCAAGGTACGCAGAATCCGGAAGTGCAATTAAAAAATTTCTGCCTGTCCGCCGTACGCCGTACTTCGCACATTTTTTAGTTACCATGAACCAAAATTTACGGAATTTGGTTTATAGGTCCCGTTTGGGGTCTAGTTGGTTCTCGAAGCTCGGTGTTACTGGCAGACATCTCTAAGGTGTCAGAACGCCGTAGCTCGAAAACTTTCAGTAGAAGCTGAAAGCTGGTAGTAGGCTTTTAACGTTTTTAAATTGATCTTGAACTAAAGCATTTTTTGAGACCACCCGGAGCACTGTACGACCAGCCGATCGTTTACACCGAAAACCTTCAACACGATCGTGAATCAAACGGTATAAATCTGGCCCAGACATCATCGCTAGGGAGCACCAGCAGTAACTTTATGAACAACTACAAATAATTAATGATTGAATTATCGAATCCCGCGCATTTGTATGAAACTTTAATTCTGGGGCCGGTTCCAGCACTCGATTTAGGGCTTTCCTGGGGGGAGCTCGAGGGTACTGACCACAGAAAACAGTGATCTACGCAGATGGGGCATCTATACAGGCAAATAATAAACCTTTGTGTAATAATTTGCAGGCTTTTGCCATCTTACAGAAAAGAGCTATTTATATTGATGTAAATACAGTGTAGTAGAGTAGGTCAAGATTTTGTTTCGACTCTCGCATGAATACCAAAGCTTCCTTTGGTACACCTTCAACATACTCGTAGCTGGAAGCCAAAATAACGTCGCATTTCGGGCCTGCTGGCGATATCGTTGAAATTAAACACCGACTACTTACAAAATTCCGATGGCGCCGAACGTACTTTACGATACCAACGATGGTGTTGTAAACCGATGACGCATAATCGTGAGCCTCGTTCGTTCTGCGAATGAAAACTGGGGTCCGTTCCGAGGAGGTCGGTTTTCTGAGAAGTCAACTTTTCAGGAAACATCGGTTAAAAGTCGAGATGTGTGAGAACGTGTTGTGAGTTGGCGGTCGTTAGTTCTCACAGTAGGCTGGCAGGCAGTAGCACAACTGGCCAATGAGTTAAGGACCAGCACACCGACGCGTTTCCCATGTGGCGCGAAGGCCGAGGACGCTACACGACAAGTCGATTTTCCCGTCGTTATCCGGTGATTTGCAGTGTCGTTTAACCTTCGCGGAAACGCAGTAACGTTGTGTTCTACAGACTCGGGCACTAAAAACAACGGAAGGTTTGGCCTCTTACCCGGAATGAGCCAGGTATTTCTGGAGGCAATTTGAGTCTTAGAAACTACAATTTTGAAAAACAAGACAAAGATCACAAAATAACACAATTCATAAAACTCCAGAACACACTCATAAAATTCCAGAAACAACACATAAATGTGTGCTTCCAACATTTTGCAGATGTTAGAAAGCATCGAATAAACCGCTAACTGCCCGTTTCAAAACTTAACCAGCCGTCCAAGGATGCCATGACTGGGATCGACTGGATAACTTTTCCTAAACATTGCTTTAAAAGGTTTAAAAAAATACATTTTTGTTCTTGCTTTTTTTAAATAAAGTTTTTCCAACGCAGCTCACACATGCGTGCACTTGGAACATCTAGTGATGTTCCGAATCCAAATCCGAATCTACAATAAAAAAAACCAGTCATGCAGCATGACTTAATGAGCGAATTTTCAAAGAAATATTCGAATTAATGGCTATGGTTTTGAATAAAGGAAAACTTCGGTCTAAAATTTGGTTTTCTATGTATATTCTCTTCGTATTTATTTTAATTTGTACGTTTTGTCCATCCTGATTCTACCGTTTGTTTATTACGTAATTGTACTAAGTGCTTATTTATTTGATCGCTGTGGGTTCATATTCTCCCCCTTTTTTGCTTCGAACTCTCGTCTTCAATTACTACTTCTCACATTTTTCAATCTGACCACTCTAAGGGGGTGGGGGTAAGAGTTTAAAGATTATCCTAGTTTTGGCTAATTTTTGCGCACTTTAAATGCTCTAATTTAAGAACGGATTTAGATATCTAAAATCCGATTTCACCATCGTGTTCAGCGTGCAAAAACCTTTAAAATGAGGGGTCACTTGTTAGAAAATAACATTTTGGGGATTTTTGGGTAATTTTTGCGCACTTTAAATGCTCTAATTTGAGAACGGATCAAGATATCTAAAATCCGATTCCACCATCGTGTTCAGCGTGCAAAAACCTTTAAAATGAGGGGTCACTTGTTGGAAAATAACATTTTGGGGATTTTTGGGTAATTTTTGCGCACTTTAAATGCGCCAAAACCCTCCTTAGAGTAGGCCAATTTCGCCCATCTTCGAACTTGGCCTTTCGATTGCCAAGATAGATTTTTTGTGCAAATTTGAGCTGTTTATCTCAATTCTATCGAGAGTTATCGTCTGGAGTGACACATATATATATATATATATATATATATACATATAAAAAAGTGTTAAATTTCAGGAATCGTTTTAGAATGGTCTGAAACGGATTTCTATGAAGAAAATATCCAAAAATTTATATTATTTAAATTTCGAAGCCATTGCAATAGCTTCATTTTCTTTGAAAATTCGCTAACAAAGGGGTTCCCAATTAAAAACGCTGCAAAGTCCTTGTCACATGGGGTTTATTATTCTACAGAAATGTTGGCTGTACATTTATTGTTTGTATCATGTGAAATAATTGAAATAGCCATTTCTGATGGTTTCCACCAATTTTGGCCCCCAAAACACAAATTAGGTAGGTACGATCTTTTTTTTTTTTTTTTCAAATTATCTTTGATCATTGGTAGTGCCATTTAATCGTCTTGATCCACGTGTTGACACTTTTTCTAGTGTTATTCTACAAATTGATGGTGATTTCGCAGGTATTTGACTCATAAAAAATCAATTTTGGGAGCTGAACATCTGGTACAACCTCAATTTTCCACTCCTTGGCCAAAATCGACTTCATATTCGATCTTCTCGTCCCCAAAAACATGGAAAACGATACCTCAAAAGCTCATGTTACCAACATGTTGCTAAAACGCAAAAAGTACCTATTTTCACACACATTTTCACTCATAACACCCCTGGGTATATTCCGATCGGGCTGAAAAGTTTCGGGACACAACTAGGGCCCAAATGGAGCATGTGTGCGAAAGAACGACTTTTTTAGATCGAAAATGAAGCCTGTACACGTGATACGGCGGACGGCGTACGGCGGACGGCGGACGGACATTGCATTTTTTGAATCTACACACCTTGAAACGGAAAAGAAAAAAGTTTGAGGGGGTGTTATAAAAATTTTTTGCTGAGCGATTACATAGGTGTATTATTCACAGAATAATAAACCAAAAACTGCTAATTATTACACCTTCCGCGTAGATCACCAATTCCGTAAGACCCTGATTTAGTGGTCCCTTTTTGCGGTCGCCACGCCCGCACACAGACACGAAAAAATGGCACCGTAGTTGAAGTGTACATAATATAATTATTTAAGCTCCACATAACATTCAGCAAGTACATAAATTCATAAACATGCATTTTTCCACCGCCTTCATCTCCTGTAACGCGTCATTTCGACATAAGTAGGGCCCTCGACATGTTCCCAATTTTGGTTTATTATTTTCAATAATGAACCTTTGGAATCGAGCATGAAAAAAAAGAAAGTTTAACAACCCCTCAAAATTTGATGGTTACCGTTTCAAGGTATGTAGAATACGAAAATGCAATAAAAATTGCTGTCCGTCAGCCGCACTTCGCACTTTTCTTATTTACCATGAACCAAAATTGACGAAATTTGGTTTATAGGTCCCGTTCGGGGTCTAGTTGTTCCTCGAAGCTAGGCGTTACTGTCAGCCATCTCTAAGGGGTTAAAAATAGGGGTTGCAATTTTCAGAACGCCGTAGCTCGAAAACTTTCGATAGAAGAGTATGGTTTTTTTTGCGTTTTTAAATTGGTCTTGAACTAAAGAATTTTTTGAGACCACCCGGAGCATCGTACGACCAGCCGTTTGTTTGCAACAAAAAGCTTCGACAACACAATCGTGAATCAAACGGTATAAATCCGGCCCAGATATCATCACCAGGAAGCACCTGATTATAATGGACGGATGGCTATGTGAAGTCGAGTTGGGTGTTCTGTGATATTATTTCATTTGACAAATGATGGATCGTTTGGATTTTGCTGATAGGTACTTTTGAAACTTGAACAAACGCTGAAGTATTATTGGTGGGTAAATTATTACACAACGGATCATTACCTATACCATTAACGTAGAAGGGGCTGGATTTTGTTGATAGGTACTTTTGCAACTTGAACAACCGTTGAAGTATTATTGATGGGCAAATTATTACACAAAGTTCATTATACTATCTACGTAGAAGGGGCACCTATACAGGTAAATTATTACAAAACGGTTTATTATTTGCCTTATGCTTCATGAATAACTACAAATAATTAATGATTGAATTATTGAATCCCGCGCGTTTGTAGGAAACTTTAACGGGGCCGGCTCCAGTACTCGATCTAGGGCTTCCGTGGGGGGGGGCTCTAGGACACTGATCATAGAAAACAGTGACCTACGCAGAAGGGGCGTCTATACAGGCGAATAATAAACCTTTGTGTAATAATTTGCAACGTTTTTCACCTTCGGCCGGGAACAGCAAACTTCTACCTATCAACAAATGGGTAAAACAGTATATCTATCAACAAAACTCAAATCCCTACCGATGATCTGGCCTGGAGTTATGTAGGTATAACTTATGATTCACATTCATGTTATCGAAGCTTTTCAGTTCAAACTACAAGGCCTTCTGTGACGAAATACGTAATAATACTCCAACTTCGGTGAGTGGTCACAAAAAATCTCCAAGTTCTTCAGTCACAAAAAATCTCCAAGCTTTTTTCAGTTCAAACTTCAAGACGCTGAAATACGTAAAATACTCCAAGTTCGGTGAGTGGTCACAAAAAATATCGAAGTTCGGAATCAATTTAAAAAGTCTTAAAGATCATACCATTGTATTGAAGGTTTTCGAGCCAAGTACGGCGTTCTGAAAACACCCCTACTATTTTTCATCCCTTAGCCCTTAGAAAATAAGGGCCCTTAGAAAATAATGGCAGTAACGCCGAGCGGACCAACTTTGAGCCCAAATGGGATCTAGAAACCAAATTTGGTTCACGGTGACAAAGGAAAGTGCGAAATACGGCTCTTGCTCCATCAAACGCGAAGGTTCGCTACCTACAAACAATAATAAACCACACAGGACAGTTCAACGGAAGAGGTTGAGGATCCGAAGACCATTGGATATCATTGATGAGTTTGGAACTGAAATCTCACGTATAAAGGAAGATTTTGGCGACGTCAAACACGGCTTTAGCAGGCAGGTACCTTGTGCGAGAAACCACGCGAACTTCATTCGCCATAACGAAGACGGTTTAAAATTACACAATTAAATTACTCATCCTAATTTTGGATGAGTAATTTAATTTGAGAAAAAATGGGAATAAGTGCGATTGCCTGCCCCCACCTGTAATTCTGTTTGAATGGAGATGGACTCCACTGTCGGACTCCCAAGCTATTGATTTACTACAGAAATCCGCAAACAGAAAAATAATTGTACAAACTTCTTTGGTCACACTCACTGCTCCAACGGGTTTTTGCGCAAAATAGGCGAAAATTGAAGGGGTGAGGACTGCGGCTCAATTGCACTCGACACAGCCTTATTCGGCGGCTTCCAGTTAAAAGTTTTTCAAGAGGCAGCAAGCGGTTTGCGTCGCGATTATTCACGTTTTTAATGACCAAGGGAAACCGTTGGTGGCGCCGTACCGCCGCCTTATGGCACCTTCATTCTCCCTGTAAATTATAAGCAGGTACGTGGACACATGAGAAGTCACTTTTACAGAATTTGAAGCGTTTTCGGTCAAACCACCTGTGTGCGAGTGAGTGTTAACGTAAGTCATACAAAGGTAACGAGCTTTTTAATTTCAACCACTACTATTGATTGAATTTGCACAGTAAGAAGTTCCAATTTTCCAAATAACTACGCCAGTAAGAACTCACTTTGGTTTAAAATTTTCAGTAATAAACCTATGGGATAGAGCATGTAAAAAAAATTTAACCCCCCCTGAAAATTTGATGGTTTACGTTTCAAGGTATGTAGAATCCGAAAATGCAACAAAGAGCTTTTGGAACTTGAACAAACGTTATGCTTCATGAATTCATACAGGTAAATTACTACACAACGGTTTCTTACACAACGTTTTATTACACAACGGTTTCTTACACAACGTTTTATTACACAACGGTTTATTATTTTCCTTATGCTCCATGAGTAACAATAATTATTTACCTAATGACTGAATAATTAAATCCCGCACATTTTTATGAAACTGTAATTCCCGGGCCGGCTCCAGTACTCGATTTAGAGCTTTCGTGGGGGGGGGGGGGGGGGGCAGGAGGGTAAGTACTGACCACAGAAAACAGTGGTATACGGAGAACCTACCACCTACTTACCTATACAGGTAAATTATTACACAACGGTTTATGGCACAACGGTTTATTATGTACCTTATGCTTCATGAATTATTGAACCCACTGCATTTTTATGGAACTATAACTCCCGGGCCGGATCCAATACACGATTTAGGGCTTTCCTGGGGGAGCTAGAGGGTACTGACCAAGGAAACAGTGATCTACGCAGAAGGGGCATCTATACAGGTAAATAATAAACCGTTGTGTAATAATTCGCAGCATTTTTAATTTCAACCAGCAAACTTCCAAATAACTACGTCAGTAATAAACTGAGTGTCCTCACCACTGTCACAGAACTCAATTTTTAATGAGCATTTGCTCAAGTGTCTGCTTCCACGTTTCAACCCATCTTATGGATTTATGGAATGATTGGTGGAAAACGAACCATTATTTCTGAGCTTGGACTTCATTATGGGGACCAGCTGATTCAAATCATACATCGCCTTAGCGAATTTTCTCACTCGATATCCAATGGGTGCATTTTTGAACCCCAGAACAGCCAGGTATGCAGTTAACTTTTGCTGAGATATCCGTTTCACTCAAATTCTCTAGGCCCCACCCCGCACATTATCTTCCGAATTTCAGCTCTTTACAACCACTCTATCGTACAGTTCTGCATGTAGCCAGGTTTGGCGGGACCTACAAACAGACTGAGTCGTAACCGAATTCGTACAGAAAAGTCTAAAATGCCAAAGCGAAAGGACACTCTGATTTTGTCCCAAATGTCATAAAGGGGTATTACGAACAGATCTATAACTAAGTAAGGGTTTTTTTTTAAGGGGAATATGTCACATTCACCAAACTTAGGGAAGACGCAAAAAAAAACTTCCACATTTCCCAAAAACTGGAAATATCTCAAATTTCTACCACACTTCTCTAAAGCAAAGTATCATTACACACTTTCTGGCAAGTTTTCAATCTTAAAAACACGTTTATGAGTACCAAATTTTTATTTGAAATTAGATCACACTGAGTTCACTACCGCACACTTTCAAACCCTTTCAAAAGAAATTGTGGTTTTACATTGAAATATAAAGTATTCCTAAACAGGTATGAACTTCACTAAACACTTTTCAATGAACGTGGAACAAAAAGTTGGCTCAAAATGAGGACAAAAGTTACTATGAAAAACTTTTGAAGACGAGAAAAACACGTAAATCAGTACAAACTTATAAGGTACTTTTTGTGTTTTAGTAACTTGTTAGTGTCACATGAGCTTTTGAGGTATCGTTTTCCATGTTTTTGGGGACGAGAAGACCGAATATGAAGTCGATTTTGACCAAAGAGTGGAAAATTGAGGTTCTGCCAAATGTTCAGCTCCCAAAATTTATTTTTTTTAGTCAAAAACCTGGGAAATTGTCTGAAATCACCATCAATTTGTATAATACAACTAGAAAAAGTGTCAACACGTGGATCAAGACGATTAAATGGCACTACCAATGATCAGAGATAATTTGGGGGAAGAAAAAAAAGGAGCTTACCTACTTTGTGTTTTAGGGGCCAAAATAGGTGGAAACCATCAGAAATAGCTATTTCAATTATTGCACATGAAAGAAACAATAAATGAACAGCCAACATTTCTGTAGGTATGTCCAGTAGAATAATAGACCCATGTGACAAGGACTTTGCAGCGTTTTTGGAATCTACGCACCTTGAAACGTAAAAGAAAATTTTTTGAGGGGGTGTAATAAAATTTTTTTGCTGAGCGAATACATAGGTGTATTATTCACAGAATAATAAACCAAAACGCAACATATAGCCCCTTTAAAAAAGTATAATTCACTTACAACGTCGCTGTTTCGAATAACTTACCAAGGAGGTATGCATAAGTTCAACTTCTTCTGACGTCTTCTTCCACTGATATTCGGTGAACAAAATTGTTAACCCATCCCCCAGATGGTTTTTCCTCCGACAGTGCGACCACGAGAACGTGAAACATTCCTAAAAACCAGACGAACGGGTCTTATACGATTTTTCCGTTACCGCTAGTCCGTAGCCTGTGGTGGAAGGCTCCTCCTAGGAAGGAAGAAGAAGAAGAAGAAGAGAAAAGATAAAAGGCGAATATGTGAAGTGTTGGAGGTGGTGGGTTCGGGACCGGGGGCCTGCCGAAAGACCCGCCGTCTTCAGGGTGGGGCGCAGGAATGCTGGCGTCAGGTGACCTTAACCCGCTCCGACCTTGGGGGGCCTATTCAATCACCGGGAGCCTCGAATTACTAAAACCTCCCTCGGTCGAGAATCATCTGCAACACGGAGAGCGATAATCAAAGGCCGGTTATCTTCCAAACAAGACGGGGATTAACTCATTTTGATGAGGAAACATCGGTCGCCCCGAAAATCCCAAGATTCCTCAAAGTGTTTCTGGTGAATTTTTTTGATGAAGGTAAAGAAAAACGGAGTTACCGAAAGGTCGTCTGCTTCCACTAATACACGAAAAACGCTGCAAAGTCCTTGTCACATGGGTTTATTATTCTATTGGACACAGTAGAGCAATTTTGGGTGTTCATTTATTGTCTCTTTCATGTAAAATTTCGGCCACCAAAAACACGAATTAGGCTCGGCTTTTTTACAGATTATTTTTGATCATTGATAGTTCCATTTAATTGTCTTGATTCACCTGTTGATACTACTTCTAGTGTTATTATACAAATTTACGTCGAATTCAGACAATTTTCCATGTTTTCGACTAATAAAAAATGAATTTCGGGAGCTTAACCTTCGTTACAATCTCAGTTCTTCACTCTTCGGTGAAAATCAATTTAATATTCGGTGTTTTCGCCCTACAAAACATGGAAAACGATACCTCACAAGCTGATGTTAGCTAAAATCTCAAACAACCCTCGAAAACCCCTATTTTTACACCAATTTTTCTCCCATAACACCCCTGGATGTATTCCAATCGGGCTGCCGAGTTTCGGAGCACAACCAGGACCCAAATGGGGACCCAAACGGTGTGCGGAAAAATGACGATTTTACACCAAATTTAACGTAAATTTAAGGCTGAAACTTCGTTAGAACCTCAATTTTCCACTCTTTGGTCAAAATCGACTTCATATTCGGTCTACTCGACCCCAAAACATGGAAAACGATACCTCAAAAGCTCAAGATACTAACATGTTACGAACACACAAAAAGTACCTATTTTATACACATTTTCACTCATAACACCCCTGGGTATATTCCGATCGGGCTGCAAAGTTTCGGGAGACAACTAGGGCCCAAATGGAGCATGTGTGCGAAAGAACGAATTTTTTAGACCGAAAATGAAGTACCTAGTTATGCATGAAACGGCGGACGGACATTGCATTTTTGGAATCTACGCACCTTGAAACGTAAAAGATAAAATTTTGAGGGGGTGTAATAAAATTTTTTTGCTGAGCGAATACATAGGTGTATTATTCACAGAATAATAAACCAAAACGCTGCAAAGTCCTTGTCACATGGATTTATTATTCTACTGGACATAGTAGAGCAATTTTGGCTGTTCATTTATTTTCTCTCGAGTGCAACTGGCTTGAATTGAACTGGCTATTTCTGATTGTTTCCACCAATTTTGGTCCCCAAAAACACGAATTAGGCTCGGGTTTTTTTTTACAGACTATTTCTGATCATTGATAGTACCATTTAGTTGTCTTGATTTACCTGTTGATACTACTTCTAGTGTTATTATACAAATTTACGGTGAATTCAGACAATTTTCCAGGTTTTTGACTAATAAAAAATTAATTTCGGGAGCTTAACCTTCGTTACAATCTCAATTCTTCACTCTTCGGTCAAAATCAACTTAATATTCGGTGTTCTCACCCAACAAAACATGGAAAACCTCAAATGGAATACCTCAAAAGCTCATGTTAACTAAAATCTCAAACAACCCTCGAAAAACCCTATTTTTACACCCATTTTTCTCCCATAACACCCATGGGTGTATGCCGATCGGGCTGCCGAGTTTCGGAACGCAACTAGGACCCAAATGTGTTGCGAAATGGGGACCCAAACTGTGAGCGGAAAAATGACGATTTTAGACGTAAATTTAACGTAAATTTAAGGCTGAAACTTCGTTAGAACCTCAATTTTCCACTCTTTGGTCAAAATCGACTTCATATTCGGTCTTCTCGACTCCAAAAACATGGAAAACGATACCTCAAAAGCTCAAGTTACTAACATGTTACGAACATAAAAAGTACCCATTTTTATACCCACTTTCACTCATAACACCCCTGGGTATATTCAGATCGGGCTGCAAAGTTTCAGGACACAACTAGGGCCCAAAAGGAGCAAGTGTGCAAAAGAACGAGTTTTTTAGACCAAAAATGAAGCCGGTATGCATCATATGGCGTACGGCGGAAGACATTGCATTTTCTGAATCTACGCACCTTGAAACGTAAAAGAAAAAAATCTGGGGGTGTTATACAAATTTTTCCTGAGCGAATACATAGGTGTATTATTCACAGAATAATTAACCAAAACACTTGTCACATATTACTGAAATGTAGTTCCGCGAACAACCAACTGGAGGAAAAAAAGTTTGATTCATCAATGTTGAATCACCGTTGTGAATAAGCTGTTTGAGGGATTCGAACAGAAAGCTCTCGCTTCCCAGAACCATCCGCAACCTGTAGCTCTGACTGGAACCGGACGTCGGGCCGTTCCCTCAAAGCCAATTCAAGGAATTCAAATTTTGTAGGTCGCTGTTTAAAATCAGAGGAAATATTCACGATGATTATAATCAAGGGTGTGAAATATGTAGCAGCGGTGAGGTTGACAACTCCTATCACATTACAGCAGTCCACTAATATAAGTTCAGTTAGGCGTTGTTCCCTAAGGGACCAACCAATTGGACAGGGAAACCTACTTGCATCTGAAACCTACGATTACCGCGAATAGAAATAGATTTTTTTTTTCCTTTTGAATTTTTATTTATAAGGTGCATTTAGAATAAAAATGGCTTTGGTTTACCAAAATTTGAATTCAGGAATTTACCTTGGGAGGCGCTGCGGCAATTCCCAGTTCCAACCATTTGTGCCTTGAAGATCACATTGGCAACTCCCTAGGAACCCTTTTTGACAATTATTTATTGCTGCCTTGGTACTTGAGTACTGAGACCATGAAGGAGTAACAACTGACTGCTCAACTCTAAATGAATATTACTACCTTAGCCTTAGTTTAGTATGAAAATAATAGGGTATAATACCGATGTGTATTTATGTATCCACCTACATGTTTTGCTTTCCCTTCAGTATCTATGTGTTATCAAGGTGTTCACATTGGCATGTGATTATACTGTTTCAAAGTATGTATACTAGTATAGGAGTATAGATATTTCGGTTTATTATTTTCAGTAATGAACCTTTGGAATCGAGCATTAAAATTAAAAAACAAAACCAAGAAAAAAAATCTGCAAATTATTACACAACGGTTTATTATTTACCTGTATAGATGCCCTTTTGCGTAGATCACCGTTTTCTATGGTCAATACCTACCCTCGTGCTTCTCACAAGAGAGTCCTAAATGCGAGTACTGGAACCAGCCGGGCAATCACATCAAAAACATTTTAAAAACGCAAAAAAAAATTTAAAAAATCACATCACATAAAGATGAATCACATCAACTTCAAAACGTTAAAAAAAACCATACCCTCTAACTAAAGTTTTCAAGCTACGGCGTTCGGGAATTTTCAACCCCTATTTTCCATCCCTTAGAGATGATTGACTGCAACGCCGAGCTTCGCGGACCAACTAGACCCCAAATGGGACCTACAAACCAAATTTCATTAATTTTCTTTAATCTTAGCACGATAACTAAGGAAAGTGGTAAGGCGCACGGACAGAAATTCGGTTCATTATTTTCAATAATGAACGTTTGGAATCGAGCATTAAAAAAAAATTAAATTATAAAACCCTCAAAATTTGATGGTTTCCTTTCAAGGTACGTAGAATCAGAAAATGGAATTTAAAAAAAAAATGCTATTCGTAGGTGCGCAGTACTTCGCACTTTTCTCAGTTAACTACCATCAACCAAAATTAGTTACTGTCAATCATCTCTAAGGGGTGGAAAATAAGGGTTGAAATTTTCAGAACGCCGTAGCTCAAAAACTTTCAACAGAAGGGTATGGTTTTTTTTTACGTTTTAGCGAATTTTCGAGGAAAATGAAGCAATGGCAATGGGTCAAAAATGTTCAGAAAATGAATTTTTGAAATTTTTTTTAGGCAAATCCGTTCAGAGCAACCTCAAGTCATCCCTACATTTCAATTCCAAATTTCGCCAAAACGTCCGTATTGCCAAACAAAAGATGAGTTTGAAGATCAGTAATTTTCAAAAATTCTAAGTGGTGAAATCTGAGTTACCATTACCAATTTCAGTTAGTTACCAATTTCAGTGGTATGTAATGGCGAGTAGACAGAAAAATACCATTTAAGTTGTTTTTCTTGCAGAATAGGGGTCAAATTTTTATCGTTATGGGTAAAAAATTGGTACTCGGTCTAAAATCAATACCAGTTCACCTGAGGTTGCGTGGGATGGTGATTCACGACAGAGGGACTCTATCAAAAAGGAGTGGATCAAATTTGACTTTATAAGGGTCAAAAATCGGTAAAGGTGGCTACAATTACGAAACAATGATATAATGTTACGAAAAGTGGCCATATCACTTTTTTACACAATGGCACGAATATTTCTTTGAAAATTCGCTCTTATACCCATTCTGCATGACTGGAACCTTCTTGTTTCGGTTTATTATTCTGTGAATAATACACCTATGTATTCGCTCAGCAAAAAATTTTTATAACACCCCCTCAAAATTTTTTCTTTTCCGTTTCAAGGTGCGTAGATTCCAAATCTGCAATGTCCGTCCGCCGTCCGCCGTACGCCGTCCGCCGTATCACGTGTACAGGCTTCATTTTCGGTCTAAAAAAATCGTTCTTTCGCGCACATGCTCCATTGGGGCCCTAGTTGTGTCCCGAAACTTTTCAGCCCGATCGGAATATACCCAGGGGTGTTATGAGTGAAAATGTGTGTAAAAATAGGCACTTTTTGCGTTTTAGCAACATGTTGGTAACATGAGCTTTTAAGGTATCGTTTTTCATGTTTTTGGGGACGAGAAGACCGAATATGAAGTTGATTTTGACCAAAGAATAGAAAATTGAGGTTCTACCAGATGTTCAGCTCCCGAAATTGCTTTTTTATGAGTCAAAAACTTGGGAAATCGTCAGAAATCACCATCAATTTGTAGAATAACACTGGAAAAAGTGTCAACAGGTGGATCAAGCGTTTTTGGAATCTACGCACCTTGAAACGGAAAAGAAAAAATTTTGAGGGGGTGTTATACAAATTGTTTGCTGAGCGAATACATAGGTGTATTATTCACAGAATAATAAACCAAAACTAAAAACGCTGCAAAGTCCTTGTCACATGGGGTTTATTATTCTACAGAAATGTTGGCTGTACATTTATTGTTTGTATCATGTGAAATAATTGAAATAGCTACTTCTGATGGTTTCCACCAATTTTGGCCCCCAAAACACAAATTAGGTAGGTACGATCTTTTTTTTTTTTTTTTTTTTTCAAATCATCTTTGATCACTGGTAGTGCCATTTAATCGTCTTGATCCACGTGTTGACACTTTTTCTAGTGTTATTCTACAAATTGATGGTGATTTCGCAGGTATTTGACTAATAAAAAATCAATTTTGGGAGCTGAACATCTGGTACAACCTCAATTTTCCACTCCTTGGCCAAAATCGACTTCATATTCGAACTTCTCGTCCCCAAAAACATGGAAAACGATACCTCAAAAGCTCATGTTACCAACATGTTGCTAAAACGCAAAAAGTACCTATTTTCACACACATTTTCACTCATAACACCCCTGGGTATATTCCGATCGGGCTGAAAAGTTTCGGGACACAACTAGGGCCCAAATGGAGCATGTGTGCGAAAGAACGACTTTTTTAGTTCGAAAATGAAGCCTGTACACGTGATACGGCGGACGGCGTACGGCGTACGGCGGACGGCGGACGGACATTGCATTTTTTGAATCTACGCACCTTGAAACGGAAAAGAAAAAATTTTGAGGGGGTGTTATAGAAATTTTTTGCTGAGCGATTACATAGGTGTATTATTCACTGAATAATAAACCAAAAACGCTGCAAAGTCCTTGTCACATGGGTTTATTATTCTATTGGACATACCTACAGAGATATTGGCTGTTTATTTATTGTTTCCTTCATATAAAATAATTGAAATAGCTATTTCTGGTGGTTTCCACCAATTTTGGCCCCAAAACACGAATAGGTACGCTCCTTTTTTTTTTTTTAAATAAATTATCTCTGATCATTGATAGTACCATTTAATCGTCTTGATCCACGTGTTGCCACTTTTTCCAGTGTTATTCTATAAATTGGTGGTGATTTCAGACGATTTCGCAGGTTTTTGACTCATAAAAAATCGATTTTGGGAGCTGAACATCTGGTAGAACCTCAATTTTCTACTCTTTGGTCAAAATCGACTTCATATATTCGGTCTTCTCGTCCCCAAAAACATGAAAAACGACACCTTAAAAGATCATGTTACCAACATGTTGCTAAAACTCAAAAAGTACCTATTTTTACACACATTTTCACTCATAACACCCCTGGGTATATTCCGATCGGGCTGAAAAGTTTCGGGACACAACTAGGGCCCAAATGGAGCATGTGTGCGAAAGAACGACTTTTTTAGTTCGAAAATGAAGCCTGTACACGTGATACGGCGTACGGCGTACGGCGTACGGCGGACGGCGGACGGACATTGCATTTTTTGAATCTACGCACCTTGAAACGGAAAAGAAAAAATTTTGAGGGGCTGTTATAGAAATTTTTTGCTGAGCGATTACATAGGTGTATTATTCACTGAATAATAAACCAAAAACGCTGCAAAGTCCTTGTCACATGGGTTTATTATTCTATTGGACATACCTACAGAGATATTGGCTGTTTATTTATTGTTTCCTTCATATAAAATAATTGAAATAGCTATTTCTGGTGGTTTCCACCAATTTTGGCCCCAAAACACGAATAGGTACGCTCCTTTTTTTTTTTTTTTTTTTAAATAAATTATCTCTGATCATTGATAGTACCATTTAATCGTCTTGATCCACGTGTTGCCACTTTTTCCAGTGTTATTCTATAAATTGGTGGTGATTTCAGACGATTTCGCAGGTTTTTGACTCATAAAAAATCGATTTTGGGAGCTGAACATCTGGTACAACCTCAATTTTCCACTCCTTGGCCAAAATCGACCTCATATTCGATCTTCTCGTCCCCAAAAACATGAAAAACGATACCTCGAAAGCTCATGTTACCAACATGTTGCTAAAACGCAAAAAGTACCTATTTTTACACACATTTTCACTCACAACACCCCAGGGAATATTCCGATCGGGCTGAAAAGTTTCGGGACACAACTAGGGCCCAAATGGAGCATGCGTGCGAAAGAACGATTTTTTTAGACCAAAAATGAAGCCTGTACACGTGATACGGCGGACGGCGTACGGCGGACGGCGGACGGACATTGCATTTTGGTTTATTATTCTGTGAATAATACACCTATGTATTCGCTCAGCAAAAAATTTTTATAACACCCCCTCAAACTTTTTTCTTTTACGTTTCAAGGTGCATAGATTCCAAAAATGCAATGTCCGTCCGCCGTACGCCGTCTGCCGTATCACGTGTACAGGCTTCATTTTCGGTCTAAAAAAATCGTTCTTTCGCGCACATGCTCCATTGGGGCCCTAGTTGTGTCCCGAATTTTTTCAGCCCGATCGGAATATACCCAGGGGTGTTATGAGTGAAAATGTGTGTAAAAATAGGTACTTTTTGCGTTTTAGCAACATATTGGTAACATGAGCTTCTGAGATATCGTTTTCTATGTTTTTGGGGACGAGAAGGCCGAATATGAAGTCGATTTTGACCAAAGAGTGGAAAATTGAGTTCTACCAAATGTTCAGCTCCCAGAATTGATTCGTTATGAGTGAAAAACCTGGGAAATCGTCTGAAATCACCATCAATTTGTATAATAACACTGGAAAAAGTATCAAGACGTGGTTCAGGACGATTAAATGGCACTACCAATGATCAAAGATAGTTTAAAAAAAAAAAAAAAAAAAAAAGAGCGTACCTAATTTGTGTTTTGGGGGCCAAAATTAATGGAAACCATCAGAAGTAGCTATTTCGATTATTACGCATGAAAGAAACAATTAATGAACAGCCAACCTTTCTGTAGGTATGTCCAATAGAATAATAAACCCATGTGACAAGGACTTTGCAGCGTTTTTGGAATCTACGCACCTTGAAACGGAAAAGAAAAAATTTTGAGAGGGTGTTATAAAAATTGTTTGCTGTGCGAATACATAGGTGTATTATTCACAGAATAATAAACCAAAATTAAAGAAAAGAACAGAAAAACACTTTCCCGTAGTCCCGATATTTGGAATGGTGGTTATTTTGGATTTTGCGGATAGGTACCTACTTTGTTTAATTCGAACATCTATTCCAGGCATATAAATTGTTATCTTAATTCATACCCTCACAGCATTCACATACCCTCGCAACAAACGGACGTTAACCAAAAATTTATCTCCTCGTATAGCTCACTCTTGCCTAGTTGTTCAGTAATCAAGGTGAACTCTGACGGTCTGCGCGACCATGATTATTGCATGTCTTCTAAATAATTGTATTACTTCTTAACTACCGTTCACTAATACAGCACGTTTTGCATTCGCTCATTATTTTGCATTGTTACAAGCTTACAACATTTCAATGTTGGAAGGTGACGCCTAGCGGCAACTGGTCTCCTCATATACTTATTATGCTCGTAATACAAAATATAATCTACTGATTAAAATTTCCATCTGGATTAGGTATGTCATCCCTAAAATATGAGTCTTAGTTGATGTTCTTAGGAGGCATTGTTTCCAATGTGTTGGAATGCATCATGGATTGCGGTTCACAAAACATGATTTGTGTCTTATGTGAATAAATTGCAATCCCCATGGATCGCAGATGCATCCCGGCAGCGATGTCAGCAAACCTACTTCACTACCCAGTTATATCGGATTCTGTAGGTATAAATTACGCGCACGATATTCTCGCCATCATTCGGCTCGCAATTTCCTTTTCCTCTCGGATGACGATCGCGTTTGTAGGAATCGTTTATAATATTTTTCTTTGTCGGTGGTGTCTAGCGAGAAAGGAGTATCGATAATGAACTGACGAAACTTCCGAATCCATCGTACACTACGTAATCGCAGTTTACAAAGGAACCTGTTCACACACAAAACGGGTAATCGCAATTAACAAAGGAACCTGTTCTTCTTGATTCAGGACTTGAAAGGAAATACAACAATTTAGGGATAATTTACGGAATCATTTGCAAGGTTACCACGATCCGGGTTACACAGTGGTGCAAGGTTACCTCATTCGGTACTAGTAAACAATGACTTTCTTCATTACCTATGTTGCTGACTACCTTGTTTACCCACCTTTTGGTTTATTATTCTGTGAATAATACACCTATGTATTCGCTCAGCAAAAAATTTTTATAACACCCCCTCAAAATTTTTTCTTTTCCGTTTCAAGGTGCGTAGATTCCAAAAATGCAATGTCCGTCCGCCGTCCGCCGTACGCCGTATCACGTGTACAGGCTTCATTTTCGGTCTAAAAAAGTCGTTCTTTCGCACACATGCTCCATTTGGGCCCTAGTTGTGTCCCGAAACTTTTCAGCCCGATCGGAATACACCCAGGGGTGTTATGAGTGAAAATGTGTATAAAAATAGGTACTTTTTGCGTTTTAACAACATGTTAGTAACATGAGCTTTTGAGGTATCTTTTTCCATGTTTTTGAGGACGAGAAGACCGAATATGAAGTCGATTTTGACCAAAGACGCGGAAATTGAGGTTTTACCAAAGGTTCAGCTCCCAAAATTGGTTTTTTATGAGTCAAAAATCTGGAAAACTGTCTGAAATCACCATCCATGTGTACAATAACATTGGAAAAAGTGTAAACAGGTGAATCAAGACCATTAAATGCCACTACCAATGATCAAAGATGATCTTAAAATAAAAAAGTACCTATTTCATGTTTTGGGGGCCAAAATTGGTGGAAATCATCATAAATACCTATTTCAATCATTCCGCATGAAAGAAACAATACCTTTAACAGCCAACAAAAATCTCTGGAACTCCAATAGAATAATAAACCCATGTGACAAGGACTTTGCAGCGTTTTTTCTTTTCCGTTTCAAGGTGCTTAGATTCCAAAAATGCTATGTCCGTCCGCCGCACGCCGTATCACGTGTACAGGCTTCATTTTCGGTCTAAAAAAGTCGTTCTTTCGCACACATGCTCCATTTGGGCCCTAGTTGTGTTCCGAAACTTTGCAGCCCGATCGGAATATACCCAGGTGTGTTATGAGTGAAAATGTGTATAAAAATAGGTACTTTTTGTGTTTTAGTAACATGATCTTTTGAGGTATCTTTTTCCACGTTTTTGGGGACGAGAAGACCGAATATGAAGTCGATTTTTACCAAAGAGTGTAACACTGAGGTTCTACCAAAGGTTCAGCTGCCAACACTGATTTTTTTATGAGGCAAAAACCTTGGAAATCGTCTGAAATCATCAATTTGTATAATAACGATTAAAGGCACTACCAGTGATCAAAGATAATTTGTAAAAAAAAAGTACCAACCTAATTTGTGTTCCATCAGAAATAGCTATTTAAATTATTTCACATGGTAGAAACAATAAATGAACAGCCAACATTTCTGTAGGTATGTCCAGTAGAATAATAAACCCAAGTGACAAGGACTTTGCAGCGTTTTTTTCATGATGCTCAGCTCAGCTACCGCGCACGGTGCGAAGGTACGGTTAACAAGAAAATATTCAATGAAATCACACGATTCCAACGAGTGGTGAGCGATTTTTGTACGATGAAAAATATCAAACATGAAGTTCCGTAGAAACGAATAGATTGTAAGCGAAAATCATCCGAAATCGTGCATATAACGCGTTTTCCTGTCGCTTTTTGGTAACGCTTTTACGGTTTGTGTGCCAAAGTAAGGACATGAAAATGTCAAAATACTGGTAGTGATCTGACATTAGGCGTTATCAACGAGATTCTGAAACCCGTTTCCGAAGGAGCGTAAAGTATCAAGGAATCACACTTTCATCTCCCATTCCCGTAATATTATGTGGGCAGTGCAAGACGTCTCGTCGTTACAAATCGCTATTTCGTAATGAGATCGTTCGTAGAGGTGTTGCAGTTCGTGCTTATAGCTGAGTGTGTCGTTAGTGTGAAAGTTATGCGTTCCATCTCGCTCAGTTCGATTTTTTTTCTCTCTCTCCAGACACCGATTGCACAAGTCCCTTATTTTATTTCCCCCTTTGAGCAGAAGGCTGATAGCCTATTACCATTCTCGGTTTACTCTCTCCAGATGCCTCTGGTCTGCCGCAAAAGCCCGATCCAGGAAGACCCCCGCAGCTTTCTCGGGGTGGGGCCGAGGGAGCTGATGTTTGCACTTCGGATCAAGTGGGAACTCCCTTCCCGGCCATCCATCGGCTTCTGAACGATAAGACCCCGGAAGAAAGGTGTCCCAAGCGTCGTTTCGTAATCCGAGTCTCCTCTGATTTGTGGCCGGTCATGTTATACCCAGTCGGTTGTCTTTGCTGATGTCATAATACCTGCGGCACGACCGAGCTCCTTGGACGCTGAGATGGGAAAAGTGTCGAATGCCTCAGCTATTAATAGAAACGTATCTGCTGATCTGCAGAAAATCCGCAGTTCATACCCGCTGGCAGATTCTATTTTTCTCACCAGGGTCCAATCTCAGACGGACAATTTTCAATTGTTCTGCAGTTTTTCATGAGACGGTCAACATCACTGCAACCATACATCACGCTGTTTTCCTCTCTCCAAGACAAAGTTTCGGATTTTGATGGAACCCATGAGAACGTCTCATTATTGACTGGAAAAGCGTACCACGCGTCCGTCAAAAATTGAATAACAACAGCAAAAAACGCTGCAAATTATTACACAAAAGGTTTATTATTTACCTGCAGACGCCCCTTCTGCGTAGATCACTGTTTTCTGTGGTCAGTACCCTGGAGCCCCCCCCCCCCCCCCCCAACACACACACACACACACACACACACACACACACACACACACACACACACGCACACACACACGCACGCACGCACGCACGCACGCACGCACGCACGCACGCACGCACACACACACACACACACACACACACACACACACACACACACACACACACACACACACACACACACACACACACACACACAAGCCCTAAATCGAGTACTGAAGCCGGCCCCGGAATTAAAGTTTCCTACAAATTTGCGGAATTCAGTAATTCAATCATTAATTATTTTGTAGTTATTCATGAAGCATAAGGCAAATAATAAACCGTTGTGTAATAATGTACCTGTACCGTTGTGTAATAATTGTACCTACCAACAAACTCCAGCCCCTTCTACGTAGATGGTATAATGAACGGTTGTGTAATAATTTACCGTTGTGTAATAATTGACCACTGTGTAATAATTTACCCACCAATAATACTTCAACGTGTGTTCAAGTTGCAAAAGTACCTCTCAAAAAACTCTAAAAGAGCCATCATTTTTCAAATGCAATAATATCACAGAACAACCAACTCGACTTCATACTCCGTGAATATAATCAGGAGCACCCTAGCAATGATAACTCGGGCCAATTCCCTATTGTTACCGCGTCCCTAGTGATGATATTTGGGCTGAATGTATACAATTTCATTCGCCCTCCTGTTGAAAAAGCCTGTCGGTGCAAACTTCTGGGCCTTACTGTGAACGAATGGCTGGACGTACAATGCTATGGGTGGTATTAAAAAAACTCCCAAGTTCGAGAACTATTTAAAACCGAAAAAAAATTCTAGATAACGGCGTCCTTGAGATTTCAACGACTATTTTTCACCCTTAGGGATGACTGACAGTAACGCCGAGCTTCGAGAACCAACTAGACCCCAAATGGGAGCTACAAACCGAATTTCGTCAATTTTGGTTAGTGGCAACTAAGAAAAGTGCGAAGTACGGCGGACGGACAGAATTTTGGTTTATTATTTTCAATAATGAACCATTGGAATCGAGCATGAAAAAAAAAATTCTTACCCCCCCTCAAAATTTGATGGTTTACGTTTCAAGGTATGTAGAATCCAAAACTGCAATAAAAATATTTCTGTCTGTCCGCCGTACGCCGTACGGGCCACTTTTCTTAGTTACCATGAAAGAAAATTGATGAAATTAGGGTTATAGGTTCCGTTCGCTGTCTAGTTGGTCCTCGAAGCTCGACGTTACTGTGAGTCATCTCTAAGGGGTTCAAAATAGGGGTTGAAATTTTCAAAACGCCTATACCATTTTTTTACGTGAATATTTTTACGGTTTTAAATAGTTCTTGAACTTGCGAGTTTTTTAAGACCATCCGGAGCGTCGTACGTCCAGCCGTTCGTTCACAGTAAGGCCCCGAAGTTTGCACCGACAGGCATTTTCGACTCCAGTGTGAATGAAATTGTATACAATTCAAACCAAATCTCGTAACCAGAGACGCGCCCACAATAGGAATTTGTGAATACGGCCAATCATTGGTAGGGATCACCTGATTATATTGGCGGAGTATGAAGTCGAGTTGGTTGTTCTGTGATATTATTTCATTTGAAAAATGATGGCTCTGTTGGAGTTTGTTGGTAGGTAGTGAAACTTGAACAAACGTTGAAGTATTATTGATGGGTAAATTATTACTACGGTAAATCATTACTCAACGGTAAATTATTACACAACGGTTCATTATACCATCTACGTAGAAGGGGCTGGAGTTTGTTGGTAGGTACTTTCGCAACTTTTTTCACTCCTCATCAACAATTTGTTTTCAGAACTTCATTATGTGTGTTTCTTTTGTTAGGTACTGTTTATCATCGGCAGAATTATTTTAGCAACATTTAACTCGTGATTTAGGCAGGTACCTAGTAACGAGTACGGGGTTAGGTACTAACCTACGGAGGGTCTGTGATCTAATAATATTTATAGAATAGTACATATCATATTATATAGACGGGTTATCTATACATAGAGATGTGATCTGTAACAGAAGGGTATTCTATACAAAATAATAAACCGTTGTGCAGGGATTTGCAGCGTTTTTAAATTGCATTTTCGGATTTTACATACCTTGAAACGTAAACTATCAAATTTTGAGAGGGGTTTAAAATTTTTTTTTCATGCTCGATTCCAAAGGTTCATTAATGAAAATAATAAACCAAAAACATTCATCCTAAAAACAAAACACGCTGTTGAGTTATCATCAACCAACCGTAGAGAGGACTAAAACAAAACCCGTGTGCCTGTCTGCCCGTCCTTCCTTCTATCTTTCTTTGAGTTTCCTCTGATTTATGTTCGTGTTATCAACAGTCGAGCTCCTTCACTGCTGGCATTTTATGTATATCTAGTAACTTAAATAGGTACATATTCACTATATCTAATCATTTTAATGGTTTACGTTTCATGATATGTAAAATCCGAAAATGCTATAAAAAAATTCTGTCTGTCCGCCGTACACCGTACTGAGCACTTTTCTTAGTTACCAGGAAAAAAAATTGATGAAATTCGGGTTAGAGGTTCCGGTCAGGGTCTAGTCTCGAAGCTCGGCGTTACTGTCAGCCATTTCTAAGGGGTTAAAAACAGGGGCTGACATTTTCAGAACGCCGTGGCTCGAAAACTTTCAGTAGAAGGGTGTGGTTTTTTTCAAAATTTTAAATTGATATTGAACTAAAGAATTTGTTGAGACCACCAAACGGTATAAATCCGGCTCAGATATCATCACTAGGGAGCACCTGATTAGAATCAAGGATGGATGTATGAAGTCGAGTTGGTTGTTCTGCGATATTATTTCATTTGAAAAATGATGGATCTATTGGATTTTGTTGGTAGATACTTTTGAAACTTGAACAAACGTTGAAGTATTATTGATGGGTAAATTATTAGACAATGGTAAACTATTACACAAGGGCAAATTATTACACAACGGTTCACTACACCAACTACGCGGAAGGGGCTGGATTTTGCTGATGAACTTGTAGGGTACTTCTGGAACTTGAAGAAACGTTGAAGTATTACTGATGGGCAAATTATTACACAAGGGTTCATTATACTATCTACGTAGAAGCGGCACCTATACCGGTAAATTATTACACAACGGTTTATTATTTGCCTTATGCTTCATGAATAACTACAAATAATTAATTATTGAATTATTGAATCCCGCGCACTTGCAGGAAACTTTAATTCCGGAGCCGGCTTTAGAACTCGATTTCGGGCTTTCCTGGGAGGAGCTCGAGGGTACTGACCACAGAAAACTGTGATGTACGCAGAAGGGGCATCTATACAGGTAAATAATAAACCGTTGTGTAATAATTTGCAGCGTTTTTACCAACATTTCACTACAAAATACGAATAGTAAACGAGTGGATGATGATGAGCAAGAACATTTCCGTCGAAGGCACCTCCGAACTAAGTTGTCGAGGCCCGCGAAAGACCGCTAGATGGGTCCGATCTAGGTTAGAACGGTTGCGGCCAAGGTACCGCTTATTCCCCATGCGAACATCAGCTCACGTGTGATCCGAAACGCCGGATGGGGCCAATGATTGCAGTACAGGGACATTCCTACGCACCCGGCTTTCTCGCAAGACTCCCAGAAGGACCTCTGGCACCAGGCCGCGGGTCTTAATAATCACGAACAGCAAAACGGTGGCTTTCATCAGACAGGTAACAACACTAGAAGTTTATAGAAACTGAGTGATGAAAATAAATAATTAGCCGGGGCGTTTCGTCCATAAGGCCACTTGGGCCACTGCCCCTGCACCCAGAAACACAAAAAACTGAAGAAAAAAAAACTCCAACCATGTTTTCAGTTGGCATTCGAATTTCCCTCCGTATACTGTACCTAGCATTTTTCACGAAGTTCAACAGCGACTCGACAGAGTTCTCTGGCTATGGATATTCTATATGTGTTTCCGTCATGTTGGCTCCCCTGTAGCTCCATGGAGCATTTTATGGAAATACAGCTACACTAATCGATGTCTTGCAATCGAAATCAAAACCTAGGCTCCTGAAACTGGCAGGTCCTGGGACCTGGTGTCGCCATGGAAACCGAGAAAAGTGGCCCGTCCGTGCAAGCTCAGTCGAGTAAACATTTGGTTAGCCACGCCTCTTTTGGGCCCCGTCCCCGCATTTCCATCCAAAAATCGTTTGTGTTCACAACTGATTGGATTCTTTCAATTCATCTTGTCCTCCCCTAAAAATTGTTATCATTTTCACCATTCTGTTCCTATGTTGAGTTTTCAATTTTCTGCTTACGTTTCGAATTTTTTATGTTCCCATTCGAGTTCCCGTGACAGATTTGGATTTGTGGTAATTACTTAAGTGCGTTGGGTCCTGTCTGTGATTTGTGGATTGATCGACGTCAACATACACAGATAAGTACCTAGCTTCTAGTCTGATTCTCCATCCAAGTAGTTACTGGCCGGCGGGTCATTACTTCGTTGTATTTTAGTCCAGTTCGTTGTTTTTAGTTGTTGTTTAGTTTATTTATTTCTGTATTTTTGTACCACATGAATTCGGTGGCTAACTTACAGTCGAAATTTTTGACGTTTTCCTACGAGGATAGAGTGATGATTACAAGTTTAGGAAGAGATAGGCCTTTGCTGAGTATTACTCAGTCAGTATGGACCTATAGAACTTTTAGCTTCTGGTAATCCCGGCTACTGGTCAGAACTACTGCGAACACAGTGCTTACATTCTGACTTGCTAACAGCTGCGGTTCATTAAAATCCACCAATTTCTCATAAGAAGACTCCACTGTTGGAAAACATTTACAGGTATTTTGTAGAAAAAGCTGTTGATTTGTGTTCCGGTTTGGTGGCCCACCATTTTCAGAGCCCACTCGCCGCTACTGATAATTGGAATAGAAGAATAATGAAAAGCTTGTCCACAACTGGTGGAAAGAGCGTGGTAAATGAAACGGACTTGAGGACGACAAAATACAAAGAGCCAGGAACAGACACTGATTCCAAGACGAGTTGCATGAGTACCTACGTACTTAGGTGCGTCAGGATATCACATGGCCATCAGTGGCAGTGCCTACTTGGAAAAGCACCGGAACTTTATAAAAGGCGAAGATTTGGTGGAAAAACTATTAGACAGGAAGGGATCCCCCTACACGTACGGTGACCATATTTTCCAACATGAAAAGAAGGATCAGTGGAACTGTACCTGTAAATACCATTCTGTATGGTACTGTAAATACCACTCAAGGTGTTTCTTATTCAGTTATTCTACACGCAGGTAGCTGACGATGTTTTGTGGACATTGGATGTTAGGTATCAAGAAAAAGACAATTCATTGCACAAAACCATAGGTAGGTATTTTCAAGGATTTAAAAAACATAACACGGTCGAAAACCATACTGTGCAGGTGATAGTAAATATTGCTAGTTTCAAGGTAATTCACAAGTTGCGATTTGATTATCTTCTCAAAGATTTTGACAAAGTTTGAGAGCAATGAGATTGGTCGATAATTTGACGGCGAAGACCTACATCCTTATTTGTAAAGAGGTCGAACTACCACGATTTTTAGTGAATCTGGAAAACAACCATTAAGCATGCTGAGGTTAATTATATGGGTCAATTGAGCACTAACATATACTCCTAATGTTTTGATCAAGTGGAATGATATAGCATCCCAGCGAGGGCTGGACAGGTCGTCAAGACCTTAGGGGCCCATTCATGAACTTGGTTTTCTCATGTTTCTGTACTTATATTCTTCATTATGTACTAAACATGTTATTGAATAAAGAATTGAATTTAACTGAATTGGGTAATCGAGAACCTCGATTTCAGGAATAGAGGAACGCAAATAATACAACTTACTTGGGAAAAAACTAAGTAGCTCTTTAATTTTTAGGAAAATCTAAATCAATGCAAACTTTTGACAAGGACTTTTATCTTTTGCTCAGAATAATTCTTTTCAAGCATATCTACCTATTTCGAGAAGCCTAACTTTATAGTATTAATAACGTTATCTACTGGCTGGAAGTTAGCTTTCTAATTCCCCATCCAAAGGGACGCCCCTTAAAATTTTGTATTTAGACAAATTGTTGTTACAATTTTTAGCGAATTTTCATTACATGTCAGAATGGAAGAACCTTTCAGAAAGAAGTACTTTAAGGCGGGACAGCAGGACAAAGAAAAACGGAGTTATTGAAAAATAGTCTATTTCCACTAACACACGAAAAAACGCGAAAAATACACTGTTATACCGGTTTTGGTGACCAAACCATCGTCAGTAACACCGAAACCGGTATACCAGTGTATTTTTCGCGTTTCTTCGTGTATTAGTATTATATAGTATATGCAAAATAGTATATACTATTTTGCTTCCTCACTACCACAGGTAGGGAAGCCTTGGATTCGTGATTGAGAAGAAACAAATTTATGCCCTCCAAAATGAAAATTTCCACTTCCATTTTGCGTTTCAGACATCAGAGAACATTTTTGGTTCCGTGTCTGTCTGTGGTAATTCCTTGTAACGCCCATAACTACCCGAAATAATGGTCGAAATGGGCTGAAATTTGGAAGGTAGGTGCGGGTGGGTCACACAAGGTACCATACCAAAATAATTGAAGAAGTATCGTAACTTTCGTCTGCGCATGCGCAAACGTGAAATAATTGGAACGCCCATAAATACTCTAAATATTGTTGAAATGGGGTTCAAACTTGGAGGGTCGATCATGAATAATACTTTGATACTTCCAAATGAATTTCATTGGAATCGCAATGTAACTTTCGGCTGCGCATGCGCGAACATGAAATGTTGACCATTTCTTTGTAACGCTTCTAACTACGCGAAAAATAGTCGTACAGAGCTGAAATATTGAGGGTACACGCGGGTTGAATCGCAGGTGGTCCCGTTTCAAAATCATGGAAATCGTATTGTCTGCGCATGTGCAAACGTGAAATAAGTACTTGAAACTCCCATAACTACCTTAAATATCGTCGAAATGAGTTCAGATTCGGAGGGTCGATCAGGAATAATATTTTGACAGTTCCATATGAATTTCATTTGAATGGTAATGTAAATTTCGTCAGCGCATGCGCTAACATGAAGTGCTGACCATTCATTTGTAGCGCTTCTAACAACGCGAAAAATAGTCGTAGGGAGCTGAAATTTTTGAGGTTTCACGCAGGTTGGATCGCAGATCGTCCCGTTATCAAAACGAACCTACCCAACTATTCTTATACGTTCATGTGATTGAGGTGAGGAAGCTATACTGCCTACTCGAATTGGCAGACGTGTTTCAATAACTCCATTTTTCTTTGAAATGGGTTTCCACGATTTCTTCGCGAGTGAATTAGTTTGTGAATTCAGGTTGAATAGTAGCACCGTCCTTTCAAAAGCCTCTATTTAAATTAATTTCATCAATTTTCTTGAATTTCTTCCAGTGGCGAACATAGTAGTAGAGAAGGCTGCGGGTACAAGCTGATTCCGGACTTCAAATCACTGCGAGGAATTTAATGGGCGGGGGGGGGGGGGGGGGGGGGATTTACAGAAATGTGAAGCGAAGGAAATGCTGCAGTTTGTGTATTTGTGTAAGGCGAGTCGGTACTCCGCCAAATCTCCTATTATCTGGTTGAAAACCTCGGGTGGACCCAGGTCGCATTGATTATAATGGTCACACTTGACAGGAAGAGTCGAAGTTGGAGCTGCACCAGGAGACCTTAGAAATTGGGTTTAGCAGAACTTAGTTCAACACTCCAGTGGTGTTTCTGGATAGAGCTGCACATTACAAGCAAGGTGAGCCTTGTTTTAAAACGTCTCACCAGGGACGGCACCTCTAATGATGCCGAAGGCGGCGGACGGGCCTACGGCTAGGTAAACAACTATTATACGAGCCGCGGGGTATATTACGGCAGAAAAAGATAACAGAACATTGATAAAGATGAGGTAATCCCCACAATTAATGTCGACAAGGCAGTAATAATGTTTCCTAAACCCTAGACAGAATGGTGTAGTAACCTGTTTCCGGAACAAGTCACTGCTTCATTACAGTGCATGAGTATCCAATACGATTTTGAATGCAAATATGTAAGGAAAATGCGAAACACGATGCCGTTATCTAAGATGAAACCGAATGCATAAGGTATCAAACACGGCATCCCGTGGCATCAAGTTATAAAGGCTTAATTCGTCGAAATAAGGCCCCTTCGGAATTGATTTGTAATAAATTAGACTGCTAATAAAGACAACTTATGGAAGTATTTCACCAACTTTTCTATATATCCATATATTCTGTATATTAAAAATCCTAGCTATTTTATTAGTGTCGTGGTTCCAACGAAAACTATACATAAACCACTCCTATGTAATAGGAGCGATTTTACCAAATAAAGGACGGGAACGTTGGGCAGCGCCAGGAGGAACGTAACCGTAGGTGTTTTTCCCAACCACCATCGCTCCTCAACAGGCGTAACAGCCGATTGTGGACGGGGGACGGGTGGAAAAGTCCTTATAAAACTAGGCCTTCTGGCCCAGCTCTTCATTCGACGATCCGACTCACGACTTGCAACTCCTTTCCTTCCTACCTTTCCGACGACGCTCACTGTGGTCCATTCCACGGGGTGCTGGCTAAAAGACCCCTTGGGAGCAACTAGTACCTGCTGTGGTTCATGCTCGCGGGGGTACCAGTATTAGGTCCTTGTCTTTCATCTAGCGCCTGCTGTGGTTCATGCTCGTGGGATATTGGTAGTAGGTCCCCTCTTTCCAAAGGACTCCATAGGAGCAACTAGTACCTGCTGTGGTTCATGCTCGTGGGATATTGGTAGTAGGTCCCCTCTTTCCAAAGGACTCCATAGGAGCAACTAGTACCTGCTGTGGTTCATGCTCGCGGGGTATTGGTAGTAGGTCCCCTCTTTCCAAAGGACTCCATAGGAGCAACTAGTACCTGCTGTGGTTCATGCTCGTGGGATATTGGTAGTAGGTCCCCTCTTTCCAAAGGACTCCATAGGAGCAACTAGTACCTGCTGTGGTTCATGCTCGCGGGGTATTGGTAGTAGGTCCCCTCTTTCCAAAGGACTCCATAGGAGCAACTAGTACCTGCTGTGGTTCATGCTCGCGGGATATTGGTAGTAGGTCCCCTCTTTCCAAAGGACTCCATAGGAGCAACTAGTACCTGCTGTGGTTCATGCTCCCGGGGTATTGGTAGTAGGTCCCCTCTTTCCAAAGGACTCCATATGAGCAACTAGTACCTGCTGTGGTTCATGCTCCCGGGGTATTGGTAGTAGGTCCCCTCTTTCCAAAGGACTCCATAGGAGCAACTAGTACCTGCTGTGGTTCATGCTCCCGGGGTATTGGTAGTAGGTCCCCTCTTTCCAAAGGACTCCATATGAGCAACTAGTACCTGCTGTGGTTCATGCTCCCGGGGTATTGGTAGTAGGTCCCCTCTTTCCAAAGGACTCCATATGAGCAACTAGTACCTGCTGTGGTTCATGCTCCCGGGGTATTGGTAGTAGGTCCCCTCTTTCCAAAGGACTCCATAGGAGCAACTAGTACCTGCTGTCGTTCATGCTCGCGGGCTATTGGTAGTAGGTCCCCTCTTTCCGAAGGACTCCAAAGGAGCAACTAATACCTGCTGTCGTTCATGCTCCCGGGGTATTGGTAGTAGGTCCCCTCTTTCCGAAGGAATCCATAGGAGCAACTAGTACCTGCTGTGGATCATGCTCCCGGGGTATTGGTAGTAGGTCCCCTCTTTCCGAAGGACTCCAAAGGAGCAACTAATACCTGCTGTGGTTCATGCTCCCGGGGTATTGGTAGTAGGTCCCCTCTTTCCGAAGGACTCCAAAGGAGCAACTAATACCTGCTGTCGTTCATGCTCCCGGGGTATTGGTAGTAGGTCCCCTCTTTCCAAAGGAATCCATAGGAGCAACTAGTACCTGCTGTCGTTCATGCTCCCGGGGTATTGGTAGTAGGTCCCCTCTTTCCAAAGGACTCCAAAGGAGCAACTAGTACCTGCTGTCGTTCATGCTCCCGGGGTATTGGTAGTAGGTCCCCTCTTTCCAAAGGAATCCATAGGAGCAACTAGTACCTGCTGTCGTTCATGCCCCCGGGGTATTGGTAGTAGGTCCCCTCTTTCCAAAGGACTCCATAGGAGCAACTAGTACCTGCTGTGGTTCATGCTCCCGGGGTATTGGTAGTAGGTCCCCTCTTTCCAAAGGACTCCATAGGAGCAACTAGTACCTGCTGTGGTTCATGCTCCCGGGGTATTGGTAGTAGGTCCCCTCTTTCCGAAGGACTCCAAAGGAGCAACTAATACCTGCTGTGGTTCATGCTCCCTGGGTATTGGTAGTAGGTCCCCTCTTTCCGAAGGACTCCAAAGGAGCAACTAATACCTGCTGTGGTTCATGCTCCCTGGGTATTGGTAGTAGGTCCCCTCTTTCCGAAGGACTCCAAAGGAGCAACTAATACCTGCTGTGGTTCATGCTCGCGGGGTATTGGTAGCAGGTCCCCTCTTTCCAAAGGACTCCAAAGGAGCAACTAGTACCTGCTGTGGTTCATGCTCCCGGGGTATTGGTAGCAGGTCCCCTCTTTCCAAAGGACTCCAAAGGAGCAACTAGTACCTGCTGTGGTTCATGCTCCCGGGGTATTGGTAGTAGGTCCCCTCTTTCCAAAGGAGCAACTAGTACCTGCTGTGGTTCATGCTCCCGGGGTATTGGTAGTAGGTCCCCTCTTTCCGAAGGACTCCAAAGGAGCAACTAATACCTGCTGTCGTTCATGCTCCCGGGGTATTGGTAGTAGGTCCCCTCTTTCCGAAGGAATCCATAGGAGCAACTAGTACCTGCTGTGGTTCATGCTCGCGGGATATTGGTAGTAGGTCCCCTCTTTCCGAAGGACTCCAAAGGAGCAACTAATACCTGCTGTCGTTCATGCTCCCGGGGTATTGGTAGTAGGTCCCCTCTTTCCGAAGGAATCCATAGGAGCAACTAGTACCTGCTGTGGTTCATGCTCCCGGGGTATTGGTAGTAGGTCCCCTCTTTCCGAAGGACTCCAAAGGAGCAACTAATACCTGCTGTGGTTCATGCTCCCGGGGTATTGGTAGTAGGTCCCCTCTTTCCGAAGGACTCCAAAGGAGCAACTAATACCTGCTGTCGTTCATGCTCCCGGGGTATTGGTAGTAGGTCCCCTCTTTCCAAAGGAATCCATAGGAGCAACTAGTACCTGCTGTCGTTCATGCTCCCGGGGTATTGGTAGTAGGTCCCCTCTTTCCAAAGGACTCCAAAGGAGCAACTAGTACCTGCTGTCGTTCATGCTCCCGGGGTATTGGTAGTAGGTCCCCTCTTTCCAAAGGAATCCATAGGAGCAACTAGTACCTGCTGTCGTTCATGCTCCCGGGGTATTGGTAGTAGGTCCCCTCTTTCCAAAGGACTCCATAGGAGCAACTAGTACCTGCTGTGGTTCATGCTCCCGGGGTATTGGTAGTAGGTCCCCTCTTTCCAAAGGACTCCATAGGAGCAACTAGTACCTGCTGTGGTTCATGCTCCCGGGGTATTGGTAGTAGGTCCCCTCTTCCCGAAGGACTCCAAAGGAGCAACTAATACCTGCTGTGGTTCATGCTCCCTGGGTATTGGTAGTAGGTCCCCTCTTTCCGAAGGACTCCAAAGGAGCAACTAATACCTGCTGTGGTTCATGCTCGCGGTGTATTGGTAGCAGGTCCCCTCTTTCCAAAGGACTCCAAAGGAGCAACTAGTACCTGCTGTCGTTCATGCTCCCGGGGTATTGGTAGTAGGTCCCCTCTTTCCGAAGGACTCCAAAGGAGCAACTAATACCTGCTGTGGTTCATGCTCGCGGGGTATTGGTAGCAGGTCCCCTCTTTCCAAAGGACTCCATAGGAGCAACTAATACCTGCTGTGGTTCATGCTCCCGGGGTATTGGTAGCAGGTCCCCTCTTTCCAAAGGACTCCAAAGGAGCAACTAGTACCTGCTGTGGTTCATGCTCGCGGGGTATTGGTAGCAGGTCCCCTCTTTCCAAAGGACTCCAAAGGAGCAACTAATACCTGCTGTGGTTCATGCTCGCGGGGTATTGGTAGCAGGTCCCCTCTTTCCAAAGGACTCCAAAGGAGCAACTAATACCTGCTGTCGTTCATGCTCCCGGGGTATTGGTAGTAGGTCCCCTCTTTCCAAAGGACTCCAATGGAGCAACTAGTACCTGCTGTGGTTCATGCTCCCGGGGTATTGGTAGTAGGTCCCCTCTTTCCAAAGGACTCCATAGGAGCAACTAGTACCTGCTGTGGTTCATGCTCCCGGGGTATTGGTAGTAGGTCCCCTCTTTCCAAAGGACTCCAAAGGAGCAACTAATACCTGCAGTCGTTAATGCTCGCGAGATATTAGTAGTAGGTTCCTCCCGTCCCTACACCAGGAGAAAATATCAACCAGCTCCTGAGATCGCTCTGAATCACAGTGGTGACCCAAACATTTTCCTCACAGTTAGTTTTGAAACGTTAGTAGTTTTTGAAAAGTTAGCCACGTAGTTTTGAAACGTAGTAACGCTGAAATTGAAACACGGTTGTTACGGACACTGTTTGCCAACAATAAAAATATCGTATTTGGCTATCTAAGTTGATGGGAAGTGGGGGAGTAGGCAAGGAGCAGCTAGCATACTTTCGTGAGATAGCGCGGAACAGTTCCTTTACCCTCATCGCCAGATGTGACCGAAAAAAACTATGTAACAGATATTGTATGTATCAATAACTACGAATGGTTGAAAGCCTTTAAATTTAGATTTCGACAAGAGAGTAGAAAAATGAAAAAGTTATGGGTAAAAATCAGATGAATCAATAATATTTTTGATCTGCCAACAAATGAAGAGATCTATCAACCTAAATTATTATAGATTATGAATAACAAACCAATAAAAATTAATTCGAAAATACCTCATCTGGTTTTGACTGTCAGAGAGACTCACCTGAAAAAAAAAAAAAAAAGAAATGACAAAATTATGAAATGATTAAATGTTACGTCCGCTGATCTATAGGATCTACCTATACCTGATATATAAAACCAGGGGCCGTGGTGACCAAGCGGACTAAAAATTCGATCTTTATACCCCGTTCGGGATTATAAAGTTCACCTGACCTCTTAACCACTGACAGAACCACGTGAGGCCTACAGGGACTGAAGGTTAAATAAAAATTTAGTACCTAGTGTTTTAGCGTTCAACTAACCGTTCCCACGGTATATGACCAATAATAATAAATCCAGGGTTAAAAACGCGGCAAATTATTACACAATAGTTTATTATTTACCAGTATAGACCCTTCTGCGTAGATCACTGTTTACTATGGTCAATAACAACCCTCGAGCTCCCCCCAGGAAAGCCCTAAATCGAGTAATGGAGCCGGCCCGGGAATTACAGCTTCATAAAAACACGCAGGATTCAATAATTCAATAATTAATTATTTTTTGTTATTCACGAAGCATAACGTTTGTTCAAGCTACGAAAGTACCTATCAACAAAATCCAAAAGAACCACCATTCTTCAAATGAAATAATAATATCACAGAACAACCAACTCGACTTCATACAGCAATCCGTGATTACAATCAGGAGCTCCCTAGTGATGGTATCTGGGCCGGATTTATACAGTTTCATTTCATTTCGTTTTTATTTTGAAATTTTCGAATGTTCCAACTGGTATTGGCCAACATTTTAAGTAACTCTGACCAATGAAAACAGAAGAATCTTACAGGAAATTTAACGTTCTTTCAAACGGTGTAATTGGATTTGTTTTAGTCTCAATATTTTCGAATTTATTAGCGTTTTTATGTGGTAAGGTAACGAAAAGTTGGAAAAACACAAATTGTCGGATATCTTTATAACGATGAACTTTTCGAAAAATTCCTACTGAGCATTTTTTGTTCCAAACGGAGAGTAGAATCGATTCCCTGAGTTTCTCGAGAAGGAAGTGGGACACCCTGTACATGTAGGCACTCTTTTTATTAGTCGTGAAGGTGACATGGTGTCCGAGAAATCGTACCGGCCGATTCTGAATTCCAATCAATAATAAAATAAGAATTCATCAGAGAGGAAAGAAATTACCAAAATGACTAGCCGCATTTTCCGTGAAGATTATAAGCAGGAGCGATAGTTTGGTCCCGTTTCCCATCTTGGAAGCGGCGAAGGCAAAGGCAATTATTCCGACAGATCATGCCATCAATGAAATTCCAAACGGAATCCAAGATTACACTGGTCGAGTCACGGCAAGCTAAGTGATTCACCCTGCACCTCGTCCAGCAACCAGTTCCCTCAGGGTGCACAAGGTTCGAATATCCTTGAAAACTGATTCGTATAATTATGTTCATATAGAAGGGAGAAACAGAAAACGAAAGACGTTTACTCGGTAGTATCTTTCCTCTGAAGTATCTTCTCTTGCCTCTTGAAGAACATAATATGAGAATAGAACGAGGAATTTGGGGAATTGAGGAAGTGGGTCGGAATTTACTACTTTTGACCTCGGCATCGGATTCAGAAGAGCAATCAAACAAGATGACGTCGTACACTTTTCCTTCCCTTTATCACCCATTTCCGTCTGTTTCCAACTCATCATACAGCACCTTTTTGGAACGTTCTCCGTTAGAACTCCAATTCGAAAGAATTAAAAAAACGCTGCAAACTCCTTGTCACATGGGTTTAATATTTCACTGGACATACACAGAAATTTTGGCTGTTCATTTAGTGTTTCTTTCATGTGAAATAATTGAAATATCTATTTTTGATGGTATCCATCAATTTTGGCCCCCAAAAACACGAATTAGGCTCGGCTTTCTTTTTTAACAGATCATTTTTGATCATTGATAGTATCATTTAATTGTCTTGATTCACCTGCTGATACTACTTCTAGTGTTATTATACAAATGTATGGTGATTTCAGACAATTTCCCTTGTTTTTGACTAATAAAAAATGAATTTCAGGAGCTTAACATTCGTTAAAACCTCAATTCTTCACTCTTCGGTCAAAATCAACCTAATTTCGGTCTTCTCGCCCTAAAAAACATGGAAAACGATACCTCACAAGCTCATGTTCACTAAAACCTCAATAATAACCCCTATTTTTACACCCATTTTTCTCCCATAACACCCCTGGGTGTATTCCAATCGGGATGCCGATTTCGGAGCACAACTAGGACCCAAATGTGCTCCCAAACTGTGCGCGGAAGAACGACGATTTTAGACCAAAATTTAACGTAAATTTAAGGCTGAAACTTTTTTAAAACCTTAATTTTCCACTCTTTGGTCTAAATCGACTTCATATTCGGTCTTCTCGTCCCAAAAACATGGAAAACGATACCTCAAAAGCTCATGTTACTAAAACACAAAAAGTACCTATTTTTGCGCACATGTTCACTCATAACACCCCTGGGTACATTCCGATCGGGCTGCATTGTTTCACAATGGCCCACATGGAGCATGTATGCGAAAGAACGAATTTTTTAGACTGAAAATGAAGTAATTATGCGTGATACGGCGGGCGGATATTGCATTTTTGGAATCTACGCACCTTGAAACGTACAAGAAAAAATGTTGAGGGGTTGTTATAAACATTTTTTGCTGAGCGATTACAATCATAGGTGTATTATCCACAGAATAATAAACCAAAATGGACGCTTGAGCTGCTACAACCTTTGAAACCATGCTGTTCCACTGCTGACAGTCAATCTATAAGATATTGTGATGGGAAAGGTATCGTATAAGTCGAACAAGGGGTGAATTTGAAATGCTACAAGATTAATCTTACTGATGGGTGGCTATTCCCTGATACTAGGAGAAATTCATTTTTATTTCTCTCATCATAAGGTCAAAAATACAGCATTTATTTCCACATGCACTCTGAAATCAGCATGCTGACAATTAAATACGAGGCAGGCAAAACTGCAAGAAGCTTCTGGGTGAAGAAGGTCACGAAAGGGTATCGTACCTACTACACTTTAGTTGTACGTGAGGCAAAAATGAGGATTTTTGAGAGGCGTTCAACCTTTTTTGTAAGAACAATTTCAAACGTGAGCAGTTTTGACTGATTGATGTGTTGATTAGTAGAGGTTTATTTCTCAATCAATCACTGGACCTAGACATTAAACCACGTGGGCAATTACGTTCTCGTCAGATGGCACATCGGCGTATTTAGGTTCGAGACATTTCCTCGACATTCCGAGATATTTCGCCTAATGTACCTTGGAGTGACTGTTGCCGCTTGAGATGGTACCTTCATGTGAGTTCTCTGTGCCAAAAATTAAGGAAATGTGCTTATGTTATGTACGGTATCAAATATTTGTCCAAAGGGCTCCTCCTAAATATCTACAAGGCGCTATTTGAATCCATATTACAATACACAATAGTTATATGGCAGGGGGGGGGGGGGGCATATAAATAGTAGCTTGACACAATTTTTAAAATACAAAAAATTACATTGAAAATACTTTTTAAGAAACCAAAACGCTATCCAACTGAAGATCTATTTAGGGAGCCCATCAAATATATGTTAAGAATATGATCAAATTCATTAAAAAAACCACAGTCATGCAGCATGGCTATAAGAGCGAATTTTCGAAGAAATAACTGATTTTATGTAAAACTGTTTTATCTCAAGAAATAACCACGTTCCTTCATCTTCAAAGCGCTCCAGTTTGAGAACGGAATGAGATATCGCAATTCTGATTTCACCATCGTGTTCAGAGTACAAAAACCTTTAAAATGAGGTGTCACTTGTCAGACTGTTTCATTTTGGGAATTTATGGGTAATTTTCCCCCCTAAAACTCCCCAAAACTCCCCCTTAGAGTGACCCGATTCTGCCCATCTACGAACTTAGCCTGTCGATTGCCAAGACAGATTTTTCGTGCAAATTTGAACTTTTTATCTCAATTCTTTCGAGAGTTATCGTCTGGAATGACACATACATAAAAACACACACACACACACACACACATAATTCAGGATGGTCTGAAACGGATTTTGGTATAAAAATCTTTCGGAAATTCGAGTTTTAAAAATTTTGGACCGAGAACAATAGCTTCTTCCTTTTCTTCGAAAATTCGCTAAAAGAAAAAAGTGCATTTTTGTGGACGTCAGAAGACAAAAAAATCAGTCATGCAGCATGACTTAATGAGCGAATTTTCAAAGAAATATTCGAATTAATGGCTATGGTTTTGAATAAAGGAAAACTTCGGTCTAAAATTTGGTTTTCTATGTATATTCTCTTCGTATTTATTTTAATTTGTACGTTTTGTCCATCCTGATTCTACCGTTTGTTTATTACGTAATTGTACTAAGTGCTTATTTATTTGATCGCTGTGGGTAAATTCAAGGAGTTGTACTAATCGTTTGCCTCCCCCTTTTTTGCTTCGAACTCTCGTCTTCAATTAATACTTCTCACATTTTTCAATCTGACCACTCTAAGGGGGTGGGGGTAAGAGTTTAAAGATTATCCTAGTTTTGGGTAATTTTTGCGCACTTTAAATGCTCTAATTTAAGAACGGATTTAGATATCTAAAATCCGATTTCACTATCGTGTTCAGCGTGCAAAAACCTTGAAAATGAGGGGTCACTTGTTAGAAAATAACATTTTGGGGATTTTTGGGTAATTTTTGCGCACTTTAAATGCTCTAATTTGAGAACGGATCAAGATATCTAAAATCCGATTCCACCATCGTGTTCAGCGTGCAAAAACCTTTAAAATGAGGGGTCACTTGTTGGAAAATAACATTTTGGGGATTTTTGGGTAATTTTTGCGCACTTTAAATGCTCTAATTTGAGAACGGATCAAGATATCTAAAATCCGATTCCACCATCGTGTTCAGCGTGCAAAAACCTTTAAAATGAGGGGTCACTTGTTAGAAAATAACATTTTGGGGATTTTTAGGTAATTTTTGCGCACTTTAAATGCTCTAATTTGAGAACGGATCAAGATATCTAAAATCCGATTCCACCATCGTGTTCAGCGTGCAAAAACCTTTAAAATGAGGGGTCACTTGTTGGAAAATAACATTTTGGGGATTTTTGGGTAATTTTTGCGCACTTTAAATGCGCCAAAACCCTCCTTAGAGTAGGCCAATTTCGCCCATCTTCGAACTTAGCCTTTCGATTGCCAAGATAGATTTTTTGTGCAAATTTGAGCTGTTTATCTCAATTCTATCGAGAGTTATCGTCTGGAGTGACACATATATAAATAAATATATAAATATATATATATATATATACATATAAAAAAGTGTTAAATTTCAGGAATCGTTTTAGAATGGTCTGAAACGGATTTCTATGAAGAAAATTTCCAAAAATTTATATTATTTAAATTTCGAAGCCATTGCAATAGCTTCATTTTCTTTGAAAATTCGCTAATGAACCAAATAGACTGAAACTACCAAAAGTTGAAAATAATTATACTCAGATGACAACAACATATATAGGGATGCAATTAATAAAAAAAATTTTGACGATTTAGATGGAATCATGGAAATAAACAACAACAGGCTACTTCGAAAGGATATAAATAAATAAACTGTTTCACGATGACATAGACAAACAACTTCTTACATTTCAACGAAAGAAGAGTAAAGTACAACCAACAGTAAATGGATCTGTGTAAAAATGATGACTGGAACAGTAGGGCTAAGGGATGATAAATTTGTATATTTGGTGACTGAGGAGAGGAAGAGAGGGATACACAATTTGTAAATAAATCATGGTCAGATCAACTCCGTGCTGGGCCACAGTTTCAACTATCCAGCACGGAAAACCCGTATTAATTAATTTTTAAATGTTTTAATTAATTTTAAGTATTAATTTTAAACATGAAAAGTACATTTATTTATCATAATGAAATATAGTAATTATTTTCAGAAGTAGGTAAAATTTCATATTTCTATTGCACATAGTTAATTGCTATTATTGAAGATGACAAATAAACCAATTCATTCATTCCACACCAGCGCCTCAGTGGGATGTTCTCATTACGGGTTTCTAAAACACTAAATCTACATCATGTCGAGCCATTTGGTTCAATAACTGACACGTTTGCTACGATATTAATGATGAAACTGAGGAATCGGGGTAAGTTTAGCTCGTGACAGAGGCAGCGTTCGCGGAGGTTGAGTCACGTCGTTCTGCAGAATGAAGTTTCCCATGAGTCGAATACAAAATCAAGTCGCTGCTCTTGGACACATTCCCAGGATTGTGCAAAGTCACAGACGCCATTCATAAGGTGAAAAACTATTTACTGCCTTACCGTTGAATTTATTGCCTACCAGCAGTAACATTCATTCATAATGTTTCTGTGTGAGTATGTGGTTGTTTAACCCATCCAAGGAAAACAGAGTCCGGGATCTCGACCTGATGGAAATCAACACAGACCTAATCTGTACCACCAATCCTTCACCAAATACAGTACAAGTCGCTTAGTAGAAAGGCGGTTAAAGGAATAAGCCGGATATAAGGACAGAAACAGTCGGGTCCCGATCGGCTGTATGTAAACACATAGTGAATTGGCCTGTTATAGTGATTGAAAGGTCGATTAAGTATAGAGATCAGTTTTTAAGTTTTTTGGGTGTTAAAAGTCGGCAAAAGAGGTAAAAATTGCTGAAATCTTCCAAAAGTGGTATATACGAGTATTATGTATTCACCAAAAGTGTACCGAAAGATGATCCGAGACATAATTTAATAAAGATTTCCTCAAAATAATTAATCAAAATTAGGTCAATTGTGGGGGTCACAATTCACCAATATCGGTAAAAATTGTTAAAATCACCACCTAGTACTCGTATATTATACAGCAGAAGTCGCTTACACAGATTGGTCGCGTACAGATTGATTGATTGATGTCATACTTCATTCAAAATTAAGGTTACGTAAGATAACACGGTAGTTATAAGAAAATGATTACAAATATATATCAGTAAGCGTGATGAGGCTTTGTTAAGGTTACCGTGAGCCCCCAGGTTCGACCCTACCTAAGGTAAACCAAGGTGTTAGTTGTTCTCTGCATTTAATATTTATTATAACAATTCATAAGTTCATTTTTGCTACTTAGCTAGTAGTTTATAAATAATAGTTATATCGCACTGAAGCAAGGTAACCCGTAGATCACCATATTATGACTTTAGACTTGGAATATTCTTCTTCACTATTTATACATACAGGTACCTAGCTTTATATTCCTTATAAGTAGGAAGTATCACTTTATATTTATGATGAAGTGATAACATTATCTTTACTCATAAGAAACAACGCACACTATTTGGTATTAGTATAATTAAAGAAAAAGGTTAAATACGACCGTTAAACTGAGAAATTTAGTGAAGCAGGTATTTCGTAGTTATAACGTCAAATTACTAAAAAGGTGGAGAATTTCTGTGAGGTTAACACGTGATAAGGGATGAGACGTAGCCCAGTCTCGCTTGGGGTGAATAAACCCTGAGGGGGTGGGCTGACTGTGCCAGTCTGGAACCCCCAGAGAATATTGGCCATATCGAGACAGACGGATAAACTAGGTTCTTGAAATCCAAAATTTTTTAAAATAATTTTGGTTATTTATTCTCCGAATACACCACTGTATTCGGCGGAAATGAACACCCTCTTAAAATTTGTTCTTTCAAGGTGCGTAGATTTCAAAAACGCAATGTCCGTCCACCACGCATCAATATCTACTTTAATTTTTGGTCTTTAAAAAAAAAAATAATAAATTTTTTTTGCACATATGCTCCATAAATAAACCAAAATGCAATGTCCGTCCGCCGTATCAAGCATAACTACTTCAATTTCGGTCTAAAAAAATTCGTTCTTTCGCACACATGCTCCATTTGGGCCCTAGTTAAGTCCCGAAACTTTGGAGCCCGATCGGAATATACCTATGTAGGGGTGTTATGAGTGAAAACGGGTATAAAAATAGGTATTTTTTGTGTTTTAGTAACATGAGCTTTTGAGGTAACGTTTTCCATGTTTTTTTAGGGTGAGGAGACCAGATATGAAGTTGATTATGATCACTGAGTGAAGCGATGAGGTTCTAACGAAGTTTCAACTCTCAAAATTCAATACTTACGAGACAGAAACCTGTGAAAATGGCTGTACAATAACACAGGAGGTAGTATCAACAGGTGAATCAAGACAATCAATGACAAGTTTAATGATCGAAGATGAATTGTCAAAAATAGGAGCCTAATTCGATTTTTTGGGGGCCAAAATTTGTGAAAACCGTCCAAAATAGCTATTTCAATAATACTACACATGAAAGAAACAATAAATGAATAGGCAAAATAATAGGGTAATAAACCCATAGAATAATAAACCCATTAATAATAGAATAATAAACCCGTGTGACAAGGATTTTTGCAGCGCTTTACTTGAAGTAGCACGTTGTTTTGGTTTATTATTCTGTGAATAATACACCTAGGTATTCGCTCAGCAAAAAATTTTTATAACACCCCCTCAAAATTGTTTCTTTTCCGTTTCAAGGTGCGTAGATTCAGAAAATGCAATGTCCGTCCGCCGTATCATTTTCGGTCTAAAAAATTCGTTCTTTCGCACACATGCTCCACTTGGGCCCTAGTTGTGTCCCGAAACTGTTCAGCCCGATCGGAATATACCCAGGGGAGTTATGAGTGAAAATGTGTATAAAAATAGGTACTTTTGTGTTTTAGCTTGTGAGGTATCGTTTTTCATGTTTTTGGGGACGAGAAGACCGAATATGAAGTCGATTTTGACCAAAGAATAGAAAATTGAGGTTGTATCAGATGTTCAGCCCCAAAATTGATTTTTTATGAGTCAAAAACCTGGGAAACCGTCTGAAATCACCATCAATTTGTAGAATAACACTAGAAAAAGTGTCAACACGTGGATCAAGACGATTAAATGGTACTACCAGTGATCAAAGATAATTTGAAAAAAAAAAGGAGCGTACCTAATTCGTGTTTTGGGGGCCAAAATTGGTGAAAACCACCAGAAATAGCTATTTCAATTATTTTATATGAAAGAAACAATAAATAAACAGCCAGCATTTCTGTAGGTGTGTCCAATAGAATAATAAACCCATGTGACAAGGACTTTGCAGCGTTTTGGTTCGTAAATAATTGTTTTTCCATGCAATGTCGGTAAACTAGGTAGTAATTCTATTTCATAATTATTTAGCAATAAGTTTGGTTTTTAAGGCATGGAGCTCGTGATTCTCTTTCACAGGGCCCTGCGTTGACCTCGGAGCTGAATAATAATCCTATTCCTAGTAATTACTTCGATGACGAAACTGAAAATTTTTCGTGGGCGTGACTTGAGTTACCGTAACCTACTCCCGTCTCCTACGTGAACGGGCTCGCATCAGCTAAAACCAACACATCATCTTTCTGAATTAGGAATAATTGAAAACCGTTCGTCATTACCGAATGACACTCTTCATTATTCTCACTGCACACAACACCCGAGGGATATTATACCAATTTACATAACAAACACTTGGGCAGGTTCTACTAATGACGGCACTGATCGGGTCTACTTTCGTGGAGGTGAATTATTGAGTTGAACGTTTTAGTTTCATTAGATAGATCCCTACACGAGAAATTTTTGGAGTACCGTAAGGTGGATGGTGACGACAAATTATGAAGGAATCCGACTCCGGAAGATGATAATTATGAGGGTAATGGAATTTTTTGGGCAGGAAGTTCGACAAAAACGAACTTTGTGCCCAAAAAGTGTTGAGCAATTTTGATATGAACTATTTTTTTTTTTGAACAGTGAGCGCGGAAGAAAAACCGAATCCTAGCAAGCAAGTTACGTCACCAAAAACGCTGCAAAGTCCTTGTCACATGGGTTTATTATTCTACTGGACATATGTACAGAAATGTTGGCTGTTCATTTTTGTTTCCGTCATGTGCCATATTGTTGAAATGGCAATTTTTGATGGTTTCCACCAATTTTGGCCCCCAAAAACACGAATTAGGCTCGGCTTTTTTTAAAAGATTATCTCTGATCACTGATAGTACCATTCAATTGTCTTGTTTCACCTGTTGACACTACTTCTAGTGTTATTATACAAATGTATGGTGATTTCAGAAAAATTCCCATGTTTTTGACCGATAAAAAATTAATTCGGGAGCTTAACCTTCGTTAAAACCTCAATTCTTCACTCTTCGGTCAAAACCAACCTAATATTCGGTCTTCTCGCCCTGAAAAATGGAAAACAATACCTCACAACCTCAAAAATCCCTCGAAAACCCCTATTTTTACACCCGTTTTTCTACCATAACACCCCTGGGTGTATGCCGATCGGGCTGCCGTGTTTCGGAGCACAACTAAGACCCAATGTGTTCCCAAACTGTGTGCGGAAGAACGACAATCTCAGACCAACATTTAGCTTAAATTTAAGGCTGAAGCTTCGTTAGAACCTCAATTTTCCACTCTTGGGTCAAAATCCACTTCGTATTCGGTCTTCTCGTCCCAAAAACATGGATAGCGGTATCTCAAAAGCTCATGTTATATGTTACTAAAAGACAAAAAGTACCTATTTTTACACACATTTTCACTCATAACACCCCTGGGTATATTCCGATCGGGCTGCAAAGTCTCGGGACACAACCAGGGCCCAAGTGGAGCATGTGTGCGAAAGAACGATTTTTATAGACCAAAAATGAAGCCGGTACGCGTGATACGGCGGACGGACATCGCATTTTGGTTTATTATTCTGTGAATAATTTGTAGAATAACACTATAAAAAGTGTCAACAGATGGGTCAAGACGATTAAACGGCACTATCAATAGCAAGGATAATTGGTTAAAAAAAAGGAGCGTACCTAATTCGTCTTCTGAGGGCCAGAATTGGTGGAAACCATCAGAAATCGATATTTCAATTATTTCACATGAAAGAAACAATAAATGAACAGCAATATTTCTGTACGTATGTCCAGTAGAATAATAAACCCATGTGACAAGGACTTTGTAGCGTTTTTGGAAATAAGGCACCTTGAAACGTAAAACAACAAATTTTGAGGGGGTGCTGTAAAAATTTTTTGGTGAGCGTTTACATAGGTGTATTATTCACAGAATAATAAACCAAAACACGAATCTTGAATTAACGTATGATCGAAACAGGATGAGTAAACTTCGGTAAAAATTTAGGAGCTGTAGTGCGGCTCGGCTACAGTAGAATTCACTAATTTAGTCTTTCAATGATCCTTCAAACGACTAAGCGCGCATGCGCAAACGGAAGTCGGTAGAGGTCTGATGAAATTCATAAATATTCAAATAAACGGGCAAATAATCCAAACTTCCGCTCACGCGCTAAAAACCACGAGAAAATCAAGAAAATCCTTTAATAATGCATCGCATCTGGTTGGTCACGCGACCCAAGGATAAGAAACCTTGTCACTCCCCGTCCACAAAAAAATTTGTTTAGTCATCGCCGTTTGTTGTTGAGCTCAGAGCAGGTGCATGAGATAACAACTCGAAGCAACAATCCAACAACACTTCTCAAACCCCCAACAATTCGTGACGTCCGGCGACTGGGGAGCCGCACGTGGCGGCGCAGTCGGTTCCAGGATAAACTTATCTGGAAGGTGTCCAAAACGACTGTCCGGATTTCATCGCTCAGAAGATTCCGAACTACAGGTTTCCGGTAGAAACGGAAACAGTGTTCAGAACAGAAGGAAATCTGTGCGACGATAGACCGGTTTGGAAAGAGCGATGCAATCCGGCCTTTATTCTGAAGCTTGTTACTGACAGATAAATTGATTCCTTCAGTGATCTTTACCAACGGCAGGGAAGCACCGCTATTTATGCAGGAACCGAAAAAATTTCATGTCCTACAAAAACGAGGTTCCCCTTGAATATGACGTTTCAAATATCAACAAACACATTTTTTTGCTTCTATGATAATCTTTACGCAATTCTTAATGACCTTGCGGTGAACGGGTACGTGAGGTTGCGTGTTCGGGTGTCGGGGTCACCACTGTGGCGGACGGGTACGTGTTCACCACTTGTGAACGGCGGGTTTTCACGACGTTAGGTTGGAGAGAAGGGATCACCAGAGAGTGTGAGTTAGTCACGATATTTTGGATAAGAGCAGAAGAGAGATGGAAGTGAGAAAAGTGAGAGAATGGATGTGGTAGGATGTGCTCCTATGGAATCTTTCAACTAACTCCCCGCGGTTTACACCAACAGCAAGAGTTAGTTGGAAGGGCGGCTAGTACCCCGCGGTTTTCACCAACAGCAGGTACTAGGTGAGAAGGATGTGTCCCGGGGTTTTCATCAACAGCAGGTGTTAGAGGAGAGGGAGGTATCCCACGGTTTCCACCAGCAGCAGGTACTAGGTGAGAAGGATGTGTCCCGCGGTTTTCACCAACAGCAGACGGTGGAAAGATAGTGGCTAACACCCCGCGGTTTTCACCAACAGCAGGTGTTAGAGGAGAGGGAGATATCCCACGGTTTCCACCAGCAGCAGGTACTAGGTGAGAAGGATGTGTCCCGCGGTTTTCACCAACAGCAGACGGTGGAAAGATAGTGGCTAACACCCCGCGGTTTTCACCAACAGCAGGTGTTAGAGGAGAGGGAGGTATCCCACGGTTTCCACCAGCAGCAGGTACTAGGTGAGAAGGATGTGCCCCGCGGTTTTCACCAACAGCAGACGGTGGAAAGATAGTGGCTAACACCCCGCGGTTTTCACCAACAGCAGGTGTTAGAGGAGAGGGAGATATCCCACGGTTTCCACCAGCAGCAGGTACTAGGTAAGAAGGATGTGCCCCGCAGTTTTCACCAACAGCAGACGGTGGAAAGATAGTGGCTAACACCCCGCGGTTTTCACCAACAGCAGGTGTTAGAGGAGAGGGAGATATCCCACGGTTTCCACCAGCAGCAGGTACTAGGTGAGAAGGATGTGTCCCGCGGTTTTCACCAACAGCAGACGGTGGAAAGATAGTGGCTAACACCCCGCGGTTTTCACCAACAGCAGGTGTTAGAGGAGAGGGAGATATCCCACGGTTTCCACCAGCAGCAGGTACTAGGTGAGAAGGATGTGCCCCGCAGTTTTCACCAACAGCATACGGTGGAAAGATAGTGGCTAACACCCCGCGGTTTTCACCAACAGCAGGTGTTAGAGGAGAGGGAGGTATCCCGCGGTTTCCACCAGCAGCAGGTACTAGGTGAGAAGGATGTGCCCCGCGGTTTTCACCAACAGCAGACGGTGGAAAGATAGTGGCTAACACCCCGCGGTTTTCACCAACAGCAGGTGTTAGAGGAGAGGGAGGTATCCCGCGGTTTTCACCAACAGCAGATACCAGGAAGGGTAAGAGAGCGAAAAGGGGGACGAGAGAGAGGGATTCGAGAGAGAATTCGCTAGTCGAGGGTCGGATCGTCGAATTTTGAGCTGGGCCAGAAGGGCGAGTTTTTATAGGGACTTTTCCACCCGTCCCCAGTTCACAATCGGCCGTTACGACCGTTTGAGGCGGTTGACGAAAACCCTTGTTTTTGACCAGCTCTCGTAATATTACAGGAGTGATTTCTGAGAGGGAATCACGACAGACCTACCTATATCTATTATTACCTTATCAAAAGAACATTCCGAACGAGCTGAAATTTTGAGGATAAGCCCCGGTCGGTCCCCAGATGATCCTTTGTGAATTTTATCAAATCAATCTGAATGGTAATAGCAACTGCGCATGCGCGAAGAAAAAAAAAAGATTTCGGCCATCAAAGAATCAAACTAGACCATCACGTCGTTTTGTAACTTGTAGCTCTGGATGCCAGTACAAATACCATAAACTGCTGGCAAACATTATGTTACCATGTAGCATTGTATTCTAATATAAAATATCTATATTCCTAATATTTCCATTTATATTTAATATTTTTCATTATCTTATATTCCTACCAAATGTCCAGGAACCTGGGAAATTTTAGAATCCAAATAATGGTTTCTGAAACTGATTCTGCCACTAGATATTAGCGATTTAACAATGACAGGAACTCGATAACTTCATTAAAGTTGATGCAAGTTTACTCGATGTTCGAAGTCAATTGTTGATCACCAGAGGTTTAACCTAGGCATATTTTTGAGATGAAAAAATTCCCAACATAGGAATAATATACTGTTTCGTCCCAAGTTCCAAATTGATATGCCTTGCTTTATATTTGGGATTATTTATTGAGGAGATATGACAGGAATATTATCAACACTGCGTCGAAGTCACACGGTTTGGCTGCCCTTTATAGTAAAGCCCCGCCTGATGAAGACATTATTTTCAATAATGAACATTTGGAATCGAGCATGAAAAAAAATTAAAATTCTACCCCCCCTAAATTTGATGGTTTACGTTTCAAGGTATGTAGATTCCGAAAATACAATAAAAATTTTCTGTCTGTCCGGTACTGAACACACTTTTCTTAGTTACTTACCATGAAAAAAAAAAATTGATGAAATTCGGGTTATTGGTTCCGTTCGGGGTCTAGTTGGCCCTCGAAGCTCGGCGTTACTGTCAGCCATCTCTAAGGGGTTCAAAATAGGGGTTGCAATTTTCAGAACGCCGCAGCTCGAAAACTTTCGATGGAAGGGTATGATTTTTTTTTACGTTATTAAATTTGTCTTGAGCTAAAAAATTTTTTGAGATCACCCGGAGCATTGTACTTCCAGCCGTTCGTGTGCACAAAAAAGCTTCGTCAACACGATCGTGAATTAAACGGTATAAATCCGGCCCGGATATCATCACTAGGGAGCACCTGATTATAATCAAGGATGGCTGTATGAAGTCGAGTTGGTTGTTCTGCGATATTATTTCATTTGATAAGTGATGGACTATTGGATTTTGTTGGTAGGTACTTGTGAAACTTGAACAAACGTTGAAGTATTATTGATGGGTAAATTATTACACAGTGGTAAATTATTACACAACGGCAAATTATTACACAACAGTGTTCATCTACCAAGAAGGGGCTGGATTTTGTTGATCGGTACTTTTGCAACTTGAACAACAGTGAAAGTATTATTGATGGGCAAGTTATTACACAACGGTTCAATATACTTGACCACGAGGGTAGGTACTGAACACAGAAAACAGCGACCTACGCAGAAGGGGTAACTATTTCACTCCACATCAACAATTTTCCTTCAGAACTTCATTATTTGCGTTTCTTTTTGCCATTTTAGTTACTTTTTGTCATCGACAGAATTATTTTAGCAACATTTAACTCGTGATTAGGTAGATTAGGGGTACGGAGGATCTGCGATCCACATAATATGTATAGACTAGTACATAATTATATTATATAGACGGATTATCTGTACAGAGGGCTGTGATCTGTAACAGAAGGGTATTCTGTACAAAATAATAAACCGTTGTGCAGGGATTTGCAGCGTTTTTAGTGTATCGATTGAACGGTTAAGATCCACAATAGAAATCCTAATAGGGTTTCTCCAGTTCCGAAGGGATCGCCTTCCGCTGAACAACATTAGCTCGGAGGCACGAACGTAACTAATGGAAACCCGGCTCAAATGCCATCCCCGGGTCGGCTCGTCTGGGCGAAGAATGACTTGAGACATTCTGCTAGACGATCTTATGCAAACCTTGGGCCCCTCAAAGGATATCAGTTTCACGACAGCCGGTGTAAATCCGAGGCGAAACGGCGATGTCATTCATTAAGATTTCTTTCGACGAAGAACTGACGTTGGATCGCTATGACGGCAGAAAAGTTCGAACGTTGATGAAACTGATCTTCAGCGAACGTTTTTACCCGGGGTAAATAACGAACCGAACTGTTAGTTGTCCAACCTAAGAACGATATTTTGTTATATCAATCTCCTAATAAGAATTCAGATTTCATCTTATCCGTAATCGCCACCTCAATACTTAATTTTCGGGATGAACCTACCTAATAATCACCTCATTAATCCCTAACGGATTAACAAGACCGATCGATTTCGATTAGTTTATTAAAACTCCCCGTACCAAAAACATGTAGCTGAGCCACCTCTCACGTAATGGCTTATTATTCTGCGAATAATACACCTATGTATTCGCTCAGCAAAAAATCTTTATAACACCCCCTCAAAATTTTTTCTTTTCCGTTTCAAGGTGCTTTGATTCCAAAAGTGCAACGTCCGTCCGCCGTCCGCCGTATCACTGTACCGGCTTCATTTTCGGTCTAAAAAATTCGTTCTTTCTCACACAGGCTCCACTTGGGCCCTAGTTGTGTCCCGAACTTTTCAGTGTTTTAGTAAAATGAGCTTTTGAGGTATCGTTTTCCATGTTTTTGTGGACGAGAAGACCGAATATGAAGTCGATTTTGACCAAAGAGTGGAAAATCGAGGTTCTACCAAATGTTCAGCTCCCAAAATTGATTTTTTATGAGTCAAAAACCTGGGAAATCGTCTGAAATCACCATCAATTTGTATAATAACACAAGAAGAAGTACCAGCACGTGGATCAAGATGATTAAATGGCACTACCAATGATCAAGTATAAATTGAAAAAAAAGGAGCGTACCTAATTCGTGTTTTAGGGGCAAAAAATGGTGGAAATCATCAGGAACGCCTAATTCAATTGTTTCACATGAAAGAAACTATAGTGGATGTGGCGTATCCACCATGAGCGGTGTGAGGGGCTGGTTATGGGCGGACCACCACCATTTCCCGGGATCTTCTCGGATGTGTCCGTTGGTTATGGGCGTACCACCACCATTCACGGAGTCTTTTCGGGCTTGTTGCCGGGTACGGTTATGGGCGGACCACCACCAACACCCGGATCTTTTTGGAGTGTGCTCGGTAGGTTATGGGCGGACCACCACCAAACCCGAGATGTTTTAGGGCGAGTTGGCTGTTGGTTATGGGCGTACCACCACCATTCACAGCATCTTTTAGGATAGGAGAGAGAGACGAGGTAAGGAGGAGAGAGAGTAGTCAGCGACTAGAGGAGAGCGTAGAATGAGGAAAAAGAGGCAGGAGGCGAGTATTTATGTGCTTGGGAGCTGTCTCCCTCCATCCTCTAGCTAGGATGGTGGGGATCCCCAGGCTGGCCCTCGGTTCTCGTGAGTCTTCTGTCCCCACTCCTATGTTTATTTGCGAGATCTTAAGTTTGTGGGGAGAGGTTCTGGGAGGATACCACGACAGAAACAATAAATGAACAGCCAACATTTCTGTAGGTAAGTCCAGTAGAATAATAAACCCATGTGACAAGGAAATTGCAGCGTTTTTCACTGATCAAGTGAAGCACGAAGTAATTACGACGAAGTTTACACCTATGCAGTGGGGTTTTCTGTATTTTCCCAATTGGTTCATCGGAACGTTTCGGCACAACGGGTAGGTATGTAGTACTAAACCGCCGTCGGCCCGTGGTTTTGTTGAAGAGCGCAGAACCCTCCCAGTGCAGTTCTCAGCTCACAAGTATGCATTTGTCGAGAGGTACAGAGAACAATAATCACAGATGTGAAGGTGCTAGGGGTACAGCAAGCATAGTTACAACTTTCCATCTTTCTCCCAAGTGTTTATCGGCACGTCGCGTTATCAGTTGTTATCAACATCTTTTGAGGGGGGTTATTGTTATTGGTCTTTTTCCTATGTCTTTGAGGTACGTTTCTGTAGAAATTGGTGCCACCTACAGCACATCATATCTTTGTTGACTGCTCGATTCTACTAGTCACTGTTCATAATCTTTGTTGTTAATGACTGGCCAAGGAGTCAAGACAGGAAGATCTTCCATTGAGCCGAGCTTTCGCAGCCTTTATTCTCCTTCATTAGAGCTCAAGGAGAATGTAAATAAGGCTAACTTAACTTAACTCTTAAACTCTTTGGTCTGTACCTAAACCTAACTAGGCTGTAGCCCATTAGCCAATTAGGTTAAGCTATAGCCCATTACCTAACGAGCTTCCTACGTCATTGCACCCCTCTCGCCTGGGCGGGACCCCCCTGCCAACTGTGACGTAGGAACCTCTGGAAAAACGCTGCAATGTCCTTCTCACATGGGTTTATTATTCAATCGGACATACGTACAGAAATATTGCTGTTCATTTATTGTTTCTTTCATGTGCAATTATTTAAATAGCTATTTCTGGTGGTTTTCACCAATTTTGGCACCAAAAAACACAAATCACGCTTTTTTTTTCGAATTATCTCTGATAATTGGTAGTGCCATTTAATCGTCTTGATCCGCGTGCTGAAACTTTTTCCGGTGTTATTATACAAATTGATGGTCATTTCAGCCAGTTTTCCGAAGTTTTTGACTAATAAACAAAATGAATTTGGAAGCTGAACCTTCGTTACAGCCTCAATTTTCCACTCTGGTCAAAATCGAGTTCATATTCGGTCTTCTCGTCCCCAAAAACATGAAAAACGATACCTCAAAAGCTCATGTTACTAAAACACAAAAACGGTGCAAAGTTCTTGTCACATGGGTTTATTATTCTATTGGACATACGTACAGAAATGCAGGCTGTTCATTTATTGTTTCTTTCATGTGAAATAATTGAAATAGCCATTTCTGATAGTTTCCACCAATTTTGGCCCCCAAAACACGAATTAGGTGCCCTCCTTTTTTTTCAAATTATCTTTGATCATTGATGGTGCCATTTAATCGTCTTGAGACCCGTGTTGACACTTTTCCTAGTGTTATACTACAAATTGATGGTGATTTCAGACGATTTCGCAGGTTTTTGACTCATAAATAATCAATTTTGGGAGCTGAACATCTGGTAAAACCTCAATTTTCCACTCTTTGGTCAAAATCGACTTCATATTCGGTCTTCTCGTCCCCAAAAACATGGAAAACGATATCTCAAAAGCTCATGTTACTAACATGTTACTAAAACACAAAAAGTACCTATTTTTACTCACATTTTCACTCATAACACCCCTGGGTATATTCCGATCGGGCTGAACAGTTTCGGTACACAACTAGGGCCCAAATGGAGCATTTGAGCGAAAGAACGAATTTTTTAGACCAAAAATGAAGCCGATACACGTGATACGGCGGACGGACATTGCATTTTGGTTTATTATTCTGTGAATAATACACCTATGTATTCGCTCAGCAAAAAATTTTTATAACACCCCCTCAAAATTTTTTCTTTTCCGTTTCAAGGTGCGTAGATTCCAAAAATGCAATGTCCGTCCGCCGTATCACGTGTACCGGCTCCATTTTCGGTCTAAAAAAATCGTTCTTTCGCACACATGCTCCATTTGGGTCCTAGTTGTGTCCCGAAACTTTTCAGCCCGATCGGAATATACCCAGGGGTGTTATGAGTGAAAATGTGTGTAAAAATAGGTACTTTTTGCGTTTCAGCAACATGTTGGTAACATGAGCTTTTAAGGTATCGTTTTTCATGTTTTTGGGGACGAGATGACCGAATATGAACTCGATTTTGACCAAAGAATAGAAAATTGAGGTTCTACCAGATGTTCAGCTCCCGAAATTGATTTTTTATGAGTCAAAAACCTGGGAAATCGTCTGAAATCACCATCAATTTGTAGAATAACACTGGAAAAAGTGTCAACAGGTGGATCAAGACGTAAAATGGTAGGTACTATCAATGATCAGAGATAATTTATTTAAAAAAAAAAAAGCGTAGGAACCTACCACCTTATTCGTGTTTTGGGGGCCAAAATTGGTGGAAACCACCAGAGATAGCTATTTCAATTATTTTATATGAAAGAAACAATAAGTGAACAGCCAGCATCTCTGTAGGTATGTCCAATAGAATAATAAACCCATGTGACAAGGACTTTGCAGCGTTTTTGGAATCTACGCACCTTGAAACGGAAAAGAAAAAAGTTTGAGGGGGGGTTACAAACATTTTTTGCTGACCGAATACATAGGTGTATTATTCGCAGAATAATAAACCAAAATGGTATAAGCTCTAAACCCTTCAGAAGGTTATGTCGGCTTGGTCTTTGGTCTAACGCATAGGCTGGTGGTGGTAGCAACACCTCCTCTTCCCAATCGATGCTTGTTCTGCCACCAAAATGAAAGTCATGGGTTCTGATTTGACGCGGGAACGTAACCCAACTGGCGGAATCAAAGTGTTTTTTCCCCCCTTTTCCCTATAACATTTCTCATCAACTTACGCCTCGACTTTTTGCCTCCTGGCCCCAACACGATCATTCATTTTTGGATTCGTCACGGTCTCAGCCCTACGGGCCGATCGGCGGACTTTTCAATTTTCACTCGAACTTGCTCTATGCCAACAGCAGCTCGGAAACAGTGAGATAAGAGCACGTACAATACAACGCTTAGGTGATTCGACGAATTACTGCAGCCGAAACATGCAAAGAATGTACGGTAATACACACCAACCATCCTCATACTGGCTGGGATGATACTGACGAACGAGTGTCGAAAACGTCCCCGGAAACACTTCTTTACCCAACGAATGTTCAGGTTATAGTCCACAGAAATAAAGAAGAATGTTCAGAGAGCGATGATATCATCCTCACAGTACAAGCGGTTTACCTGTGCTTCATTCACAATAGCCTGCTAGTGGCATATCAAACACTACTGATCACAGTTATTACCATGAGCTAACACACATCAGCGATCGAAGTTGGGGTCCAGGCAGTCAATCCAACCCAACATTCCCACATATTAAGGCTAAAGGGGACGGGCCTCTAGTGTGATTCTGTGGTAAGAGATGGTGTTGTCGTCGCGTCAAAAGTTTTCCTAACTTTTCTCAGCTTCCAAAAAAGATTTTTTCAATCTGAAAACGGGGATTTACTCAGAATAAATAGATGAAGGGAACCAACATTGAGTTTCCAATTTTTTTTTTTTAATTTTGAAACCATGGAATTTTGAATTATTTATGGTGTTGGGGAAAAAAACGGCAAGCTTGCATGATTAATATGTATAACAATTGACAAATCAATCAGCAGAATTTTGATAAATGCATAATTAGCAACAGAAAGCGTCGACGAATAAAACTAGCTCATTACTGTTGTTTGGGTTCCCTCCAGCTCTTCTGAACCCTCTAGGTAGCATTCCATCAACCCTTCAAAGAGAAAACCAGCTTCCTAAAGAAAGTGACAGGGGAAGCAAAGTGGGCGGCAAATTACCTAAACGTTGGCAATGAACAACTTAGGTACCTAGGTACTACCTAAATGTTCTCGTATCAAGATTTTCTTACTACTTCCATGGATTGCACTGAAACTCAAAATTTGTGAAATTTAGTCCAAAAGAGTAGGTACTAATAGTAATGAGACATTCTCATTATAAACGTGATCTAATCATTTTTCCAATTTTTCAGGAGTATAATGTAATGAATAACAATAATTACTGTATATGAAAACCGTATACTCGGAACAGCGCGGATAGTAATGACTCACAGAATAACTGAAAAACGCTGCAAATCCCTGCACAACTGTTTATTATTTTGTACAGAATACCCTTCTGTTACAGACCACAGCTCTCCGTATAGATAACCCTTTATATAATATATGTGCTATTGTATACATATCATGTAGATCGCAGACCATGACAAAACTGCAATGGTCGTGACCTGAGATACACTGAAATAATACCAAATAATTTTACAGATTGAAAATCACCCGACTGGTTGCTGAAATAATCTAGGAAAACTAATACTGTTTCTGTCTCTCTATTTTCTTGACGTATCTGTCTCTCTCGCACACTTGTCGTCCCCTTTAGCCTTAAACAAGTGGCGTTGTTGAATGGGGGGGTTATCGGAAATAGAAAAGGCTCAGTCATGCAACATAGTTTTAACAGCCAATTTTCAAAGAAATATTCGTGCTGTTGTGTAAGAAGATGATACAGCGAGAAACCATACCACTTTTCGTAAAATTATATAATTTTTTCGTGATTTTTAGCTCTTTTTACCGATTTTTCACCCTGATAAAGTCAAATTTGACCCAGTCGTTTTTCAGAAAAGTATTTTTATGATCAAAATAGTCTGTCCGTGTGTTTCAAGCGGGTGTGTTTCACCATCCCGCATAACTGCAGGTGAATTAATATTGATTTTAGCCCTCAATACCAATTTTTGACCCCCAAAAATCAAAATTTGACCCCTATTCTGTATGAAAAACAATATAATGGTATTTTTCTGTCTTTACTCACCCTTCCATACCACTTCCAGTGATCTCCTATAAACTGTTAGCAATTTTAGCAGTTTTTACCAACTTTTGTCCCCTAAAAACTCAGATTTGACCATTAGAACTGTTGAAAATTGCTCACCATCGAACTTATCCTTTAGTTTGGCATACGAACGTTTTGGCGAAATTTGGAATTTTTATTACCATCTAGGGATGAATTGAGGATGCAACGGATTTGCTTATAAAAAAAATTCAAAAATTCATGTTCTGAAAATATTGGACCCATTGCATTAACTTCATTTTCTTTGAACGTTTGCTAATAAGGTTGGACTTTACAGACAAAGCTGAATGTAAATTTAATAAAGCACTAAATGTTACAGGTAACGTTAGGTAAGTTAACCGTAAAATAGAACACATTTATTTGGCAACAATGTTAGCGAATTTTCAAAGAAAATGAAGTTAATGCAATGGGTCCAAAATTTTCAGAACATATATTTTAGAAACTTTCATAGGAAAATCCATTCCAGAGCATCCTGAGTTCATCCCTACAGTTTTTTATATCTGACCTTGGGTATGCGATAAAAATTCCTAACTTCGCCAAAATGTTCTTATTGCCAAACAAATGGATGAGTTCGAAGATCAGCTATTTTCAAAAATTCTAAGGGGGTTCTAGTTTTATTTTTAGAGTAAAAAATTTGTAAAAACGGCTAAAACTGCGATATAAAATCACTGAAAGTTGTTGGAAGGATGAGTAAAGACAGAAAAATACCATTTATTTAATTGTTTTTCATAAAGAATAGGTGTCAAATTTGGATTGGGGGGGGGGGGGGGACAAAATTTTGTATTAAGGGCTAAAATATATAGGATTAATTCACCTGGGATGGTGATTCACGACAAAAAGAGGGACCATTTTGATGATAGAAATATTTCCCGAATTCATATACACATGTGCTCGTTTGTAGGTCAAATAAACGTAATATTATTTAAATGTTTATTCATGTTTGATTTACCGTTTAATCTGTTATTGTTGTATTTGTTTCTTACTGCTGTGTTTGATATCGTTCTTAAAATTTTGATAAACATTTGAGCCCCCCACCGGCTACGCCACTTTTAAACTCTACCTCAAACTTAGCATCGTAGGTTGAATAGAAAATAAATTATTCTCTGCTGATAAAGGCGGCTCCCTACAGTTTCAATCAATATTTCCGAAGGGCATCACAGCTCGCAGTTTGAACGGGGGAAGATATTAGCCACAGCGCTTCATGTACATAGTCATTATGCATCTACCCAGTAGTCAATTTCCAGCATCCTGGGTTAAATAGGGGAGATATTCAATTGAATTTACAGTAACATTTCAACAAAACAATAATTTTACATGATGATGAACATGATGTAAAATCCTCAAGACTCACCGGGCAGATTAATTGGGGTTCACGATCGTTAACAGGTCATTAAGAAGTAATGAATGATAACTACATTATTATCATAATCATTTGGTCCTGACAGATAAGAACGAGTTTAAATGGGACAACCTATATAAGGGAATCACTGCAATGGTAATGACACTGAGCATCATCTTTCAACTTAGTAACACGTTGACACAACAGAACCAAAAATTTTACAGAAAGCAAGAACTCAAATCCTAGACACCCACCCAGTAAGCGGATTACTTGGAGTTCAATATCACTAATAGTCCATTAAGAAGTAAAATATAATTTATTAAAGATTACCATAATAATATTTACCTTGGTCCTGTTAATGGGGTTACTGAAGTCCCACCCAGGAGCGACGAACAAGTAGCCGCATTTCGCAACCTTCCTCGTAGCCTGAAACAGGTAAAGACGAGGTCAGCTTTGCCAGAACAGGTTGTGCGAGTACCAAATATAAAACCGCATTATGGAAAGGTACGGGGAAAAAGAGGCGATGTCGCCTTGAATATACAAATAGGCCTATCCCAAATTAACTTTCTGGAGGGGAAAGTTGCAGTTTCGTGCTTCGAAATTTATTTAGCTGGGTCTTTGAAAGTGAACAACCCCACATGGATGATGGGGGGCATCGCATGCTCCGCTCCGCTTCTCGAAGGAGTCGCTGTCAATTCTCGAAAATCGGCTTCTCGCGTCTTGCAGAATTAACAACTGGGTATTTGATGGAACTTCCTGTTTGTGCTCTCGTTTCTATATTTAACACAAGAGACTCCAGAGGCTCCAGATTGAAAGCCAGTACTTGAAGGTCTTACGAGAAACTTCATGCTGATGACGAATATACCATCTTATGGGTAGGTACCTAAATGACACCGTTTTCTCATGTTCTCCTTCATTCAAGTTTCTGTTTTAGAAAATATACATATACTCATAACCAAGTATAAAAACGGATTGGCATAGAAACATATATCAGAAATTCATATTTGCCTTCTGAAAATTTTTGATCTACAGGAATAACAGCTTTTCCCCAGATCTTCCATTCAGATCGTTGAGTAAACTTGGAAGAACCTGCAAATTCAAAATAACCATTTAGTCTCATTCGAAGCAGGGTTCAATTTGCTAGTACGCTGATGTCAAATTTTATTTATTCATTTTTATTTGTGTTTTTCTACCAAAAAACCGTTTAAAAAACGCTGAAAATCCCAGCACAACGGTTTATTATTTTGTACAGAATAACCTTATGTTACAGATCACAGCTCTATGTATAGGTAACCCGCCTATATATTATAATATGTACTATTCTATACATATTATGTAGATTCTCCGTAGGTTAGTACCTAACCCCGTACTCGTTACTAGGTACCTACTTAAATGACGAGCTAAATGTTCTGTCGATGACAAACAGCAACTAAAATGGCAAAAAGAAGCGCAAATAACGAAGTTCTGATGGGAAATTGTTGATGTGGAGTGAAAACATTTGCATAAGTACCTACCAACAAACTCCAGCCCCTTCTACGTAGATGGTATAATGAACCGTTGTGTAATAATTTACCCATCAACAATAGTTCAACGTTTGTTCAAGTTTCACTACCTACCAACAAATTCCAAAAAAGCCATCATTTTTCAAATGAAATAATATCAAAGAACAAACAACTCGACTTCATACTCCTTGATTATAATCAGGTGATCCCTAGCAATGATTGTATCTCGGGCCAATTCCCGTTTGTTAGCGCGTCCCTGGTGATGATATTTGGGCTGAACGTATACAATTTCATTCACCATTCTGTTGACAATGCCTGTCGGTGCAAATTTCAGGGCATTGCTTTGAACGAACGGCTGGACGTGCAATGCTTCGGTTGGTCTTAAAAATCTCGTATGTTCGAGAACTATTTATACCGGGAAAAAAATCCGAGATAACGGCGTCCTGGAGACTTCAACCCCTATTTTTCTTCCCTTAGAGATGACTGACATTAACGCCGAGTTTCGAGGACCAACTAGACCCCGAATGGGGCCTATAAACAGAATTTCGTCCATTTTGGTTCATGGTAACTAAGAAAAGTGCTCAGTACGGTGTACGGCGGACGGGCAGAAATCTTTTTATTGCATTTTCGGATTTTACTTACCTTGAAACAGAAACCATCAAATTTTGAGGGGGGGGGGGGGGGGGGGCTAAAAATTATTTTTTTCACGCTCGACTCCAAAGGTTCAGTATTTAAAATAATAAACCAAAATGGCGAAAAAATTGGTATTTGCGAACCCATTCATCAATTTTTCTTCTCATTTACAAACGATGAAACAGTAATCTAGTTTACGTTTGAGTATGTATTCCAGAGAATAACCTAAATTAGCAGAAACTATGGCATACACTTCCCACTTTATGGAATGAATGGCCTAACATTACCCACGGAAATTGGGAAGAAATTCCAAAATTTAGAATTGAAATCTAGTTTTCGAATCATAAGTATATCTAGTTCTACATCAAGAGGTAGTCATTATGTCACAACGGGAGGCGGTAGGACTGTCACGAGATCCTTTGAATGGAGAGATCGGATAACCAAAACAAACTCGAAAATCCGCAGGACGGGTTACATAATGAGAATAAAGCCGGAGATTTTTAACTCACAATGAGATGGGCGAGATATGTGCCGGATTAAAACTTCGGTCGCATCCGAGACTCCGAACGAGGAAGTAACGACCACAGGATGATTTACGGTTATTGTTTTGAGGAAAAGGTTCGATCGGTATTTTAAGTCGGGAGACGTCTGTTTTGGATGATATAAATCTTGTAATGGTCGCAGCACGCTGTTCTTGATACGTCGGATGATCCGATTCTGGCGAGTGTCCTCCAGTTTTTCGGGCGTATGCTAAGCGCTTTAGGCATATGTTTGTTTTTATTCACTAAGTAGGAGGAGCCATATATTTTACTGATTCTGAGCAACTGACATTGCCAGCTTAATACATCAGCAATTACTTATATGTGGGGTGCTCACTCCAATTACTAGGAAGGTTACTTAGGTGTAGGCTGGGTGTGAAGGTGTACTTCTTTCATGGTTTAGGACTGTTGGGCTGTAGGTGTACCTAATGCCAAAAAATTGTCAAGTAAGTTTTAAAAACGGAAATATAGTTAAATTATCAACAATTCGGTTGACAATTTTAGGTTTTTGTTCTCTTTGCCGATGATACTGATACTGCGATACTTCGCTGTTTTTACTGCACGTTGACCGTCAGGTAGAACCCTGTGGGGTTTGAAGGACGAATTCTGAATGGATCAGTTCGGATTTTCATATATTAGTTAGGTACAAGTGGGTACCTACACAAAGATTCAAAATTACTAAAAAAGCTGGATAGGAAAATAGAGTAATGATTTTAGAATGGCTAAAATCGACAATATATGCTGGGAATGCTGAGATAACCTCAGGAAGAAGGGCCAATCTGATTTTTTTCCTAAATGGCCAATCTATTTTTCCGGTTCAAGGACAAAAGCGAAAAAGGACGCAAGTAAAAAGGGCCAATCTTGTGATTTACTGTAGAGGAAAATAATTATCCGTTGTGTAATAATTTGCAGCGTTCTTGTGTTTACCGATTATTGATGATGTACCTCAGACTTAGCGAATTTCCAGAATATGTTGCTGAGGTAAAAAATAAATATTTGGAATTTTACAAGTGTTCATCAAAATACATTGAATTTTTAAATTAGGACAAACTTGAGAATTAGAAGTATCGAATTTATAGTGTTAAATTCGAGAAATCTTGGAACTGGATATCAGACCCTTTTAGAAGACAATAATACATTCTTTATTTATTTTACTCTCAGTATTAACAAACTATGCCTAATGTTACAGTCAATTTTCAAGAGTAATTTTTATTGATTTAGCTTAATTTATTATTACCCCTTATTTGAAAGATATAACATGTGGAAAAAAGTGAATAAAATGAAATGCGTATAGATTGACCCTTTTTACTCCCGTCAGTGCTCGGAAGCGCGGAAATAAAAAGGGCCAATCTTGCCGAACGAAGCAGATTGGCCTTTCTTCCTCTCAGAGATTCTCCCAAAATTTCCGCCTCAAAGGGCCAATGTGGACTTTCTTTCACATTTTTATTTTTATTAATTTCTGGGGCAATCCAAACTGAGAAAATGTTTTAGATTCTTGTAGCCTATAGATTTTTACGAGTGATTTTGAAAAATTAAGTAGTAAAACTCAAAATGGGAATTAATAACAGCGGTTCGAAGTCAAGAAATGGGTGGAAAAAAATCAGATTGGCCCTTCTTCCTCTCAGGTGTCGATATATTTCGCACAATTGGTTTTGTTCAACTTCAGAAGTATCGTCCGTTGGAAGGTTCAACATTGCAACGTCAATAATTAGTTCAAAGTTGACAGAATGCAGTAACTTGAAAGGTCTTGATGGGTATTTTTCCACAGCGTGGACTCCCAGATCTTGGCAAGAGATATGCCATCTGTCGTGAAAGCCGGTGGGTGGGAGGGGATTCTGAAAAAGAAGTCTGAGGTAAACTGACCAATTTCAGGCTTAACGACTTTTCTTGCAAAATCCGGTAGGTTCCGCAATGAGTCATTCCATTTGACCCCTAGACCCGGATTACCCTCGCCCTAGTTTCCTTTGAAGAATTCCCGAGGGACTTGGTGCAACACAGAGTGCAACACAAACAGAAATCGGCGAACTGACCCTAAAACCAAAACTGAGGAAGTAGGTACTAATTCTTCAATTTTTGAGAAAATGTATGAAATTCTGTACTTCTTATCCTCAATGAAAAAATTCATCTTAAGACCGAAAAAAAGGCAAACTAAAGATAACCCTAACCAAAGAGCACATCGTCTCCAAATCACTAATTAAAATAAAATAAAAATATCCTAGCCCAAGTCAAGCTGTCTTATAAAGTAGAGATTTAAACTAAATCGTGGAAAAAAGTTCGAAAAAATTAGTATCAAATTCGCTTCTCACTTCAAAAAACATGTTCAAACAATAAAACACTAAAATTTGGAAATTCGTGCATTTTATGCTTTAAAAAAAATCCTATGGAACGCAACGAGTCATTCCATTTGACACCCCGACCCGGATTACCCTCGCCCTAGTTTCCTTTGAAAAATTCCCGAGGTACTTGGGGCAACACGGAGTGCAACACAAACCGAAATCGGCGAACTGAACCTAAAACCAAAACTGAGGAGGTAGGTAGGACAAATTCTTCAAATTTTGAGAAAATGTATGAAATTCCGTACTTCTTATCCTCAATGGAAAAAACTCATCTTAAGACATTAAAAAATGCAAACTAAAGATAACCCTAACCAAAGAGCACTAATTAAAACTCTCCAAATCACTAATTAAAATATTAAAAAATATCCTAGCCCAAGTCAAGCTGTCTTAAAATAGAGATTTTAACTAAATCGTACAAAAAAGTTCGAAAAAATTAGTATCAAATTCGCTTCTCACGTCAAAAAACATGTTCAAACAATAAAACACTAAAATTTGGAAATTCGTGCATTTCATGCTTTAAAAAAAAAATCCTATGGAAATAACACACAAAATGGGGGAGGGGGTTAGGGACACGTTGTATACACGTTGTATATAATCAGCCCTCTCCTGATAACTTTTGTCAACAACAACACCAGGTTCACTGGGCGCACTGACGATGAACTTGGAGCGAGACCGTACAAGTCGCGGCGCCCAGCAACAATCAAACAGTCGTTTCCTGGGGCTCCCGATCGATAGACAGCAGGAAGCTGATTACACGAGGTGAATTTCCTGTCGCCCTCAATTTTGTTCGGTTGGCTGGGGCGGCGGGAAGGCAGGAAGCACGTGAAAAAAACAATGCGGAGAAAATAACTACAGAGGCTTTTTTTGTTACAGATCCGCTGCCTAGATTGCGCCTCTTAACATGAACGAAATGTCCAACGTTCCACTTTGGGTGTAATGTTTGTTCAAAACCCATTGGACAACTCTGAACATCTATACAATTAATTAGAGATAAATGTATAATTTGCCTAACGTAAGACTCATACAGAGAGTCCTGAGGGTCCTGTGGAAAATAATAGGCAATTTCGACGTTATGCTTGCAAGGGTTGCTAGGGTTGGAAATATCACTCACCTGATCCGAGTGCTGCCCTTTCTTGTAAAAAACGCCTGGCAATTTGGGTGGGCAGTACAGCTTCTTCACTTATTGTAACATGGACGTACAGAATCAGGTTTGCGCATGCGCAACGGCTATTACTGATCCAATCACGGCAAAGTTTTTGCCCAGGCCAAAGAATTGACAACAGACAGACACGGAACCAAAATTGTACAGAAAACTTTTAAATGCAAAAAGCAAATAAAACTTTGATAAAGGAGTACAATTTATTGTAGTCGATAGACTACGGATAAGCGACGTTAGAAGTATAAAGGTGTCACAAAAGTTGGGTTACGAATTTATTGTAGGTTTTACTGTACATAAATATGAGGTGTAAAAAGTATAAATATGTCCCAAAAATCGTTACGAAATTTTACGATAAGCGAGGTTGAAAGTATAAAGGTGTCACAAAAGTAGCGTTACGAATTTATTCTAGGTTCTACTGTACATAAATATGAGGTGTAAATACACTGCCAAGGTGATGGCACAGGAGCTTCCTCGTCACAATCAGAGTGACCCATTATAAAATAGAACAGACTCGGAAGCAAAATAACATTACATTACATTACATAACATAACATTACATAACATTACATGAAATATACATATTACATAACATTACGTCCATTATAATTGCGAAAGTTATGCGTGTTTGAAGAATTTCACGTTAGCGCATGCGCAGGGCGAACCGCTGGCTCTATCATGTTGAAATTTATATGGGACCTCAATGGGCCCTACCCGCTTAATCCCTGAGAATTACATTGAAATTGGGTGAAATCTTTGGTTACTACGACTGTAACAAGGAAATTGAATCTGTTTCACGCCAGCGCATGCGCAGAGCGCACCGAGGGTCCGATCATGCTGAAATTCATACTGGAACTCACTAGGCCTGGTCCAAACAACCCTTGAAAATTTGAGCGAAATTGAATCAAAATTGTGAAAGTTATGCGTGTTTGTTGAATTTAACGTTAGCGCATGCGCAGGGCGTACTGCTGGATCAATCATGTTGAAATTTGTATGGGACCTCAAGGGGCCTTATCCGCACCATCCCTCAAAATTTGAGCTGAATCAATTCGAAATCGTGGAAGTTATGGCTGTAACAAGGAAATGCGGACAGACAGACTCACAGACTCACAGACCCACAGACCGACAGACACGGAACCAAATTTGTTCAGTAGGCTTTGAAACGCAAAATGCAAGTGGAAATTTTGATTTCTGAAGACAAAAATTTTTTGGCTCACGAAAGTGAACACAAGGCTTCCGCTGCTTCGCAGACTCGGAAGCAAAAGTAGATATAAAAATGTCCCAAAAATGCGTTACGAAATTTTACAATAAGCGAGGTTATTCAATATCTATCAACTTCGTCCGAAACAAATATTTTGCCCAAGAATCAGTATTTTTACTCTTATTACGAATTTTTTTGTCGCTTACGATACAATCTACATCGATCTGCAATTGATTTCTTCGGTTTATCTACTTCGAGAGTTGTTCCTACTTTTTCTAATTTCTTTCTTTCTCGATATTTCTTCATGCTTCCTGACTGATTTCTTTATGTTTCTTTATTTTCGTCTTAAAAATACGATTTGTACTTTGTAATGTTGAAGTTTCGATTTGTCTGTCGACTTTCCACGTCCCTCGTGCAGAGTGCGAGGTCTTTGGATTTTTTATTTATTTTTTACTTATTTTTTAAATTCTTGCACGAATATATAAGGCTTTCTTACCGTCGGTAGTGAGGAAGCAAAAAGCCTAATGACAAATCACAGCATCATAATCATACGTCGTTACGGGAAAAAATTAACCCCACGGCTCACTCAGCTGTTGGTGTACCCCAACAGCCGAAAAACAAGTCCAAAGGAAAATAGAGAACATTTCAGTGGGAAAAAGATGGTCGCATGAGGGCGCGTTTCAGATTCTTTCTTGTCTGTATCAGACAGTGCCTCCGAGATTCGCAAAGAAAGCTAAGACGCTACCAGTTGTCATAACCACCAGCCATCAGGAAAGAACAGCGCCGGCTATTAATATCAAATTTCTGATGAACAGGGGCGTTGCGTCCATAAGGACACTGCCCCGGCACCCCAAAACACTAGGAGTAAATAAAAACTTCAACAATCGTTCATTCAGTTGGCATTGGAATTTCCCTCCGTAAACTGTACCTAGCATTTTTCACAAAGTTCAACAGCGACTCGCCAGATTTCTCTGGCTATGGATATTCAATATTCTAGTAGAGCATCCATGGTGGGCCCCATAGACCAAGCATGTTATTGGGATGAAGCGACAGTAATCGATGTCCTGCAATCGAAACGTGGGCTCCTGAAACTGGCAGGTAGGCCCAGGGACCTAGTGTTCCCATGGCAACTGAAAAAAGTGGCCCATCCGCGCATCCTCAGTCGAGTAAAAATGTTGTTCGCCACGCCCACTTTGGGCCCCGTCCCCATAATCTGATTCCACTCCAAAATCGTTCCTTTTCACAACCGATTCGATCCCTTCGATTCAATTTGTCATCTCGGTACGTGATGCTTTCTCTGTTGAGTCTGTGGTCAGTTTTCAATTTTTCGCGCCAAATTGTGTGCGTTTTGCGTTCGGGACCGGTTCTGATGACAGATCTGTATTCGTGGCACCTACGTGCATTTTGTCATGTTTGCTGTTTGTGGTCTTGTGGATTGATTGTTGTCCTAACACACAGGAAAGTACCTAGCTTCAAGTCAACAGCTTCTCCATTCAAGTAGGTACCGGCCGACGGACCACTGTTTTGTTATATTTTAGTTTACTATATTTTTATAACTCGGTGGCTAACTTGCAGTAGGACGTTTTCGTAAGACGATAGAGTGTTGATTAAATGATATGAGCTTTGCTGAATATCACTCAATCAGTAAATAAGGGAAGGGAGTTGTTGCCTTGGGGTATTTTGTGGACAAATCTGTTGGTTTTGTGTTCTGGTTTGGTGCCCCACTGTTTTCAGAGCCCACGCACCGCTACTGCTGATGAACAACAAGAACAGGATTATCAATTCTTATTGCACTTAAATTTATTAAATAACCGGCACTATATTATATATAATAAATGGCACTATCAATGATCAAAGATAATTTGTCAAAAATAGGAGAGCATAATTCGTGTTTTTGGGGGGCCAAAATTGGTGGAAATCACAGAAACGCTGCAAAGTCCTTGTCACTTGGATTTATAATTCTACCGGACTACAGAAATATTGCTGTTCATTTATTGTTTCTTTCATGCGCAGTAATTGAAATAGTTACTACAGATGGTAAAATTTTGGCCCCCAAAAACCGACCTCGACTCCTTTTTTCACCCCTCTTTTTCTTTTTTACAGATTATCTTTGAACATTGATAATTGTCTTGATTCACTGCTAACACTACTTCTAGTGTTATTATACAAATTTACGGTGATTTCAGACAATTTCCCACGTTTTTGACTAATAAAAAATGAATTTTGGGAGCTTAACCTTCGTTACAGCCTCAATTCTTTACTCTTCGGTCAAAATCAACTACATATTCGGTCTTCTCGCCCTAAAAAACGTGGAAAACGATACATCACAAGCTCGTGTTCACTAAAAACTCAAAAAACCTCGAAAACCCCAATTTTTACACCCACTTTTCTCCCATAACGCCCCTGGGTGTATTTCGATCGGACTGCCGAGGTTTGGAGCACAACTAGGACCCAAATGTGTTCCCAAATGGGGACCCAAACTATGCGGAAGAACGACGATTTTATACCAAAATTTAACATAAATTTAAGGCTGAAACTTCGTTAGAACCTCAATTTTCCACTCTTGTCAAAATCGACTTCATATTCGGTTTTCTCGTCCTAAAAAAACATGGAAAATGATACCTCAAAACCTCATGTTACTCGAACACTAAAAATACCTACTTTATACCCATTTTTCCCTCATAACACCCCTGGGTATATTCCGATCGGGCTGCAAAGTTTCGGGACACAACTAGGGCCCAAATGGAGCATGAATGTGTGAAGAACGAATTTTTTAGACCAAAAATGCCTGACACGGCGGACGGACATTGCATTTTCTGAATCTACGCACCTTGAAACGTAAAAGAAACAATTTTGAGGGGGTGTTATAAAAATGTTTTGCTGAGCGAATACATAGGTGTATTATTCACAGAATAATAAACAAAAATAGCAACTTCAATTATTGCACGTGAAATAAAGAATAAATGAACAGCCAACATTTCTGTAGGGATATTTCAGGTCCCGCCCATCCCCCTGGGCGTTGCTCGCTCCCAGTTACACACAATTCCCTAACGAAAAATATCTTCTTTTCCTTTCTTTTTCGATAGATGAAATCTCATCCCTTGCACCCGGTGAGCAGGAATCATCAGAACGGGGTCCCCAGAAATGGGGGTAGTGGTAGAGTACACGACCGTTAGGCCACCAGAGGCACCTGTTCATTATTTAGCGGTGGCCCCCGTTAGCCCTCCCACAAACCCCATTAGAGACGGCTCCTTCCTCTTCGCCCAGTCCATCGAGTCCGTCCACTGCCTCACCAATCAATTGGGTTTCTTTTTCTGACAACCCGCCGCCCATCTCACTGGACACTATTCAGCACACCAGAGCCATCTCACGGTCGTAATTCCGTTTACACTTTCACCGGCTTCCCCAAACTTCCCGCAAGTGGGTCTCCGTTCGGTTCTTCCAGGACGCGATGGACAGGGGACAGCTCTGACAGCGTCACCGCGAAAGGTTCAGTCCTATAAGCTTACCAACCTGTTGTCACTGAAGAAGAAAATACGCATTTTATTAAAAATTTACACAGATATTAATTTTAAAATAAGGACACCTGCAAACATTATTTAAATCAATTATTATATAGCAGATATGTATATATTGGTTAATATATATTGATACTGATTCACCTGTTGATACTACTTCTAGTGTTATTATACACAATTACGGTAACTTCAGACAACGTCTCCCAGGTTTCTGACTTGAAAAAAAAAATGAATTTTGGGAGCTGAACCTCCGTTACAACCTTAATCCACCTTGAAGAAGAAGAAGAAGAAGAAGAAGAAGAAGAAGGGGAAAAAGAAATGGAACATGAGTTTGCTTATATCTTCTACTTCTGGAACTTCTTGAACTTGCGACTGTCGTTTCGGTTTATTATTCTCTGAATAATACCTACACCTATGTATTCGGTTCGGATCATTTTTTTGGAACACCCCCTCAAAATTTTTTCTTTTGCCTGCGTTTCAAGGTGTGTAGATTCCAAACTAAATCACTCGCGAAGAAACCGTGGACCCATTTCAAAGAAAAATCATATAGGTACCTAACTACCTCACTTCTAAGAATCATAAATGCTTGCATACGAGTCTGCAACACATTGGGACATTTTCTTCTGTGTTTTCGAGCCAGACTACATCACCTACTCCAATAGCGTTGTTGTTCATGTCCTAACGAGACAAATTTCAGCTTCCTACGGTTGATAGGAAAGAAGTTAGCTTCAGTAGCCACTCAGCTAATCAAAACCCTGTGCAACTTATTGTTCACGTCCTAAGGAGGCTACCAGCCAAATTTCAGCTTCCTACGGTTGATAGGGAAGAAGTTAGCTTCAGGAGCCACTCTGCTGATCAAGACCCTGTACACCTTATTGTTCATGTCCTAAGGAGGCTACCAGCCAAATTTCAGCTTCCTACGGTTGATAGGGAAGAAGTTAGCTTCAGGAGCCACTCTGCTGATCAAGACCCTGTACACCTTATTGTTCATGTCCTAAGGAGGCTACCAGCCAAATTTCAGCTTTCCACAGTTGATAGGAAAGAAGTTAGCTTCAGGAGCCACTCAGCTGATCAAAACCCTCTGCACCTTATTGTTCACGTCCTAAGGAGGCTACCAGCCAAATTTCAGCTTCCTACGGTTGATAGGAAAGAAGTTAGCTTCAGGAGCCACTCTGCTGATCAAGACCCTGTACACCTTATTGTTCATGTCCTAAGGAGGCTACCAGCCAAATTTCAGCTTTCCACAGTTGATAGGAAAGAAGTTAGCTTCAGGAGCCACTCAGCTGATCAAAACCCTCTGCACCTTATTGTTCACGTCCTAAGGAGGCTACCAGCCAAATTTCAGTTTCCTACGGTTGATAGGAAAGAAGTTAGCTTCATGAGCCACTCAGCTTCTCCATAGCAAAGACATAACAAACTTTAAAGTACCTACCTAATTCCAACTTCACTTCTGATGGTCATAATCATCATTGTGGCGACTTGGGACAATTTTCGTGAGCAAATTTCGTGACGATTTTTCGTGACGATTTTCGTGACGATTTTTTTGTTATGTGCCATATGAAAGACATGAAAATGTCAAAAAAATTGAAGCCCTCCATTTTTACACCAATTTTTCACCCCTAACACCCCTGGGTGTATTCCGATCGGGCTGCCGAGCTTCGGAGCACAACTAAGACCCAAATGGAGCCTGTGTGCGCAGAAGAACGTCGATTTTAGACCGAAATTTAACGTAAATTCAATACTGAAACTATGTCAGAACCGCAATTCTTTGCTCGTTCATCAAAATCAACTTTTCATTCGGTCTCCACGTCCAAAAATACATGGAAAACGATACCTCACAAGCTCATGCTACTAAAACACCAAAAATCCTTATTTTTACATCCATTTTTCACCCATAACACCCTTGGATAGATTGCGATCGGGCTGCAAAGTTTCGGGACACAACTAGGGCCCAAACGGAGCATGTGTGCGAAAGAATGAATTTTTTACACCGAAATTAAAGCAGATATGGATGATACGGCGGACGGACATTCATTTTCTGAATCTGCACACCTTGAGACGTAAAAGAAAAACGCTGCAAAGTCGTCACATGGGTTTATTATTCTACTGGACATACGTACAGAAATGTTGGCTGTTCATTTATTGTTTCTTTCATGTGCAATAATTGAAATGGCTATTTTGATGGTTTCCACCAATTTTGGCCCCCAAAAACACGAATTAGGCGCGGCTTTTTTTTAATAGATTATTTTTGATCATTGTAGTACCATTCAATTGTCTTGATTCACCTGATGATACTAATTCTAGTGTTGTTAAAAATGTATGGTGATTTCAGACAATTTCCCACGTTTTTGACTCATAAAAAATGAATTTCGGGAGCTTAAGCTTCGTTAAAAACTCAATTCTTCACTCTTCGGTCAAAACCAACATAATATTCGGTCTTGTCGCCCTAAAAAACATGGAAAACCCCACAAGCTCATGTTCACTAAAACCTCAAAAATCCTTCGACAAACATGGAAAACGATACATCACAAGCTCGTGTTCACTAAAACCTCAAAAAAATCTGGAAAACCCCTATTTTTAAATCAATTTTTCTCCCATAACGCGCACCTGGGTGTATTTCGGTCGGGCTGCCGAGCTTTGGAGCAGAACTAGGACCCAAATGTGTTCCCAAATGGGGACCCAAACTGTGTGCGGAACAACGACGATTTTAGACCAAAATTTAACATACATTTTTTAAGGATGGAACTTCGTTAGAACCTAAATTTTCCACTCATTAGTCAAAATCGACTTCCTATTCGGTCTTCTCGTCCTAAAAAAACATGGAAAACGATACCTCGAAACCTCATGTTACTAGAACACAAAAAATACCTACTTTTATACCCATTTTCACTCATAACACCCCTGGGTATATTACGATCTGGCTGCAAAGTTTCGGGACACAACTAGGGCCCAAATGGAGCATGTGTGCGAAAGAACGAATTTTTTAGACCGAAAATGAATCCGGGAATACGGCGGACGGACATTACATTTTTGGAATCGACGCACCTTGAAACGTAAAAGAAAAATTTTTGAGGAGGTGTTACAACCTTTTTTTTTGAGCGAATACATAGGTGTATTCGCAGGGTTATTCACAGAATAATAAACCAAAAATGTCTCGCGCATCAACAGATTTTGCTCAAATGCGGTGGGTAGTTAGGATGTAGCTTCTGGATGGCCCCCTATGAATTTCAAAACGCTAGGATCATCGGTATGACCACTGCGCATGCGCAAACGCGAAATCTGAGGTTAGTACATATGTACGTACTGAACTTCTGACGAAGTTATGTCCCGATTTTGATGACATTTCTCTGAACTACATGCGTAACAACAAATAAATTATAGAATTTAGAGCTTCCCTGGGGGGAGCTCGAGAGTAGGTACTGACCACAGAAAACAGTGATCTACGCGGAAGGGGCATTTATACCAAAATAATAAACCGTTGTGTAATCATTTGCAGCGTTTTCAATTCACCTTCACTCTCCTCCCACAACAAAATTAAGGGCAGTGAGCAAGGAACAACAGTTTTCATTATATCCAACGTCCAGATGATTTAGGTCTAGTGCTGGCTACCCGTATTCAGGGTCTCCTGATGACTTCCACTCAGAATGCAAGGGAGTTTTCATCAATAAAAATAGGAAATTGTGAATAGGTTTTTCAAAGGAGCATTCACTTGTGTTGGGAATATTGCAGTTCGGTGTTGACATAAAGTCCAAAATGGCACTAAATATTTACTATTCAATATGATTTAACATAATTATGATTGTTGATAGCTCAAAGGATGATACCGCATTGGCTCCCGTGAAGTGATAATGAGTTCGTATTGACTCCGGATTATCAACCTTGCCATCTGTGTCATGTCCGTTTCGGTTCCCCTTCCCATACCACTGTTGGGTCATTATCTGAAAAGGTGCGAATCATATGTCCGGTCACTTTTCAGCCTCAAAAATGCATGCCAGACATAGGGAAAAAAATCAGAACTATTCAGCTCCTTTAGTTCTACTACGCTGGTTCTATTTTACATCCAAAATAGATTTATAAGTAGTAAATAATACACTGCCAAGGTGATGGCACAGGAGCTTCCTCGTCACGATCAGAGTGACCCATTATAAAATAGAACAGACTCGGAAGCAAAATAACATAACATAACATTACATTACATTACATTACATTACATTACATAACATTACATAACGTTAAATATACATATTACATAACATTACATTACATAACATAACATTACATAACATTACATGAAATATACATATTATACATAACATGACTTCCATAATACATTACGTCCATTATACATAACTAGCCTGACCGCTCGCTTCGCTCGCTATCCGAGATTCGCTGTACGCAGTATCGTGGAACCAACAAACGACGGAAAAATCCCATACCCTACCGGGTATTTGTGCCCAATTTTATCAAAATCCGTCAAGCCATTCAGGAGTTGACCATGGTCGACCATATTTCCGCTATGGTCAGGGAATTAAAAATGCGCCTACGCTCAACTTGGGAGGCTACCGGATATTGGTGCCAAATTTGGTCGATATCCGTTGAGCAATTCGGGATTCGACCATGGAGGGGCCCATGGATGCGCTAAGGTCGACCGCGGGGGTAGTCCGAAGGGTCGATCGTAGATAGAATTTCACGTAGATTACGAATACGCGATAAAAAATAGGGGTTACCATTTCAATTAACGAAGTTGACCATGGTCGACCATAGTTCCGCTATGGTCAGGGAATTAAAAATGCGCCTACGTTCAACTTGGGAGGCTACCGGATATTGGTGCCAAATTTGGTCGATATCCGTTGAGCAATTCGGGATTCGACCATGGAGGGGCCCATGGATGCGCTAAGGTCGACCGCGGGGGTAGTCCGAAGGGTCGATCGTAGATAGAATTTCACGTAGATTACGAATACGCGATAAAAAATAGGGGTTACCATTTCAATTAACGAAGTTGACCATGGTCGACCATAGTTCCGCTATGGTCAGGGAATTAAAAATGCGACGTTGCACAACTTGGGAGCCTACTGGATACTCGTGCCAAATTTGGTCGATATCCGTCAAGCCATTCAGGAGTTGACCATGGTCGACCATAGTTCCGCTATGGTCAGGGAATTAAAAATGCGACGTTGCACAACTTGGGAGCCTACTGGATATTCGTGCCAAATTTGGTCGATATCCGTTGAGCAATTTGGGATTCGACCATGGAGGGGCCCATGGATGCGCTATGGTCGACCGCGGGGGTAGTCCGAAGGGTCGATCGTAGATAGAATTTCACGTAGATTACGAATACGCGATAAAAAATAGGGGTTACCATTTCAATTAACGAAGTTGACCATGGTCGACCATAGTTCCGCTATGGTCAGGGAATTAAAAATGCGACGTTGCACAACTTGGGAGCCTACTGGATATTCGTGCCAAATTTGGTCGATATCCATCAAGCCATTCAGGAGTTGACCATGGTCGACCATAGTTCCGCTATGGTCAGGGAATTAAAAATGCGACGTTGCACAACTTGGGAGCCTACTGGATATTCGTGCCAAATTTGGTCGATATCCGTCGAGCCGTTTGGCCGTGCATAGAAGGACAGACAGACAGACAGAGCGCATGCGCAGGGCGAACCGCTGGCTCTATCATGTTGAAATTTATATGGGACCTCAATGGGCCCTACCCGCTTAATCCCTGAGAATTACATTGAAATTGGGTGAAATCTTTGGTTACTACGGCTGTAACAAGGAAATTGAATCTATTTCACGCCAGCGCATGCGCAGAGCGCACCGAGGGTCCGATCATGCTGAAATTCGTACTGGAACTCAATAGGCCTTGTCCAAACAACCCTTGAAAATTTGAGCGAAATTGAATCAAAATTGTGAAAGTTATGCGTGTTTGTTGAATTTAACGTTAGCGCATGCGCAGGGCGTACCGCTGGATCAATCATGTTGAAATTTGTATGGGACCTCAAGGGGCCTTATCCGCACCATCCCTCAAAATTTGAGCTGAATCAATTCAAAATCGTGGAAGTTATGGCTGTAACAAGGAAATGCGGACAGACTCACAGACTCACAGATTCACAGACTCACAGACTCACAGACTCACAGACCGACAGACACGGAACCAAATTTGTTCAGTAGGCTTTGAAACGCAAAATGCAAGTGGAAATTTTGATTTCTGAAGACAAAAATTTTTTGGCTCACGAAAGTGAACACAAGGCTTCCGCTGCTTCGCAGACTCGGAAGCAAAAAGTAAATAAAGTTCGTTTCTTCACTCCCTCACTGTGTCCGACCCCAAGGTAGGGCACTTTCAAAATTCGTATTCGATCAACAATTAATGTTTTATTTCAATTCACTAACTGCCCTTGTCAGTTATTATATCAGGATTCAATTAAAAAACGCTGCAAAGTCCTTGTCACATGGGGTTTATTATTCTACAGAAATGTTGGCTGTACCTACATTTATTGTTTGTTTCATGTGAAATAATTGAAATAGCTATTTCTGATGGTTTCCACCAATTTTAGCCCCCAAAACACAAATTAGGTAGGTACGATCTTTTTTTTTTTTTTTTTCAAATTATCCATGATCATTGGTAGTGCCACCTAATCGTCTTGATCTACGTGTTGAAACTTTTCCTAGTGCTATTCTACAAATTGATGGTGATTTCAGACGATTTCGCAGGTTTTTGCCTCATAAAAAATCAATTTTGGGAGCTGAACATCTGGTACAACCTCAATTTTCCACTCCTTGGCCAAAATCGACCTCATATTCGATCTTCTCGTCCCCAAAAACATGGAAAACGATACCTCAAAAGCTCATGTTACCAACATGTTGCTAAAACGCAAAAAGTACCTATTTTTACACACATTTTCACTCACAACACCCCTGGGTATATTCCGATCGGGCTGAAAAGTTTCGGGACACAACTAGGGCCCAAATAGAGCATGTGTGCGAAAGAACGAATTTTTTAGACCGAAAATGAAGCCTGTACACGTGATACGGCGGACGGCGGACGGCGTACGGCGTACGGCGGACGGACATTGCATTTTTTGAATCTACGCACCTTGAAACGGAAAAGAAAAAAGTTTGAGGGGGTTATAAAAATTTTTTGCTGAGCGATTACATAGGTGTATTATTCAGAGAATAATAAACCAAAATACAACTCATTGTTTACTGTTGTCAGTTAAAAAAAAACACAGTAAAAATGGTATGTCCGGACGTTTTGCCTTCACTCCCTCAAAGAAGAAGTTTGGTGGTGTAGCTGTAGAAGTTTTGAAAATTTGTTTATTTCTTTAAAAAATATATTTACCTTCGCATTTTAACACAAAGCATGTTTTCTTTCCCTCATTCACACATTTTTCACTCCCTCACTCATCCTTCACTCCCTCATTTTAACATTTTTTCAACATTTTTTTTCTCCATAATTAAAGATTCTCCAGCGTGCCCACTACATGAAAAGTGAAGCCACTATGCCATTGAGTAGCTATGAACTATTGCAGTTCAAAATTATGACTTTTTATTTTTGAGATTTTGGGAAGTGAAATCTGCACCTTTTCAGATAATGACCATGTACCTGTTTAGTTCACACGACGCATGACATGATATTCCAGTCCTCGTCTATTAGTCTTTCCTATCCCTTCAATTCGCACGTGTCCATTTTTTCAGTATCATGGAGTTTATGCTCGGAAAGGCCGGTAACGATTACGTTATAAATAATTACAAGTTTGGGTTCCACAAGCGTTATTAGGAAGGAGTAGCTCGGTTTAACTGCTCAAAACGGGGGTGTACCGCTTTTTTGAAACTTTTGAACAAAGTGATAATGGACCAGAATCTTACGAGATACTACTTTGGCACGTCAAAAAATCAGTAATTCATTGAAACTGAGAGCAGCATCGTCCAACAAAGATTATTAGAGGCGAAATTGCTAACAATGGTAAAGATCTAACTGAAGAAGGCAAGATCAGACTTCGGAAACATTCAGCAGCTGCTAAACTTGGGATGTTTCCCGAACTGCCCACACAAACACCAGGAAAATAACAAAAAATCAGCGAAAAGTGTGCGATAATTCAGGGGTTCGTTGATTATTTTAAAAATGGACGTATTACGAGAATAGACTGCGAAAAAAAGTTTCGTTCAAGTTCAAGCCACAGTTTTAAATTTCATTGTACATTTTTTAAACATTTTAAACATTGCATGATCGACGAGTTTTTGCTTCAAAAGAATGTTGAACGATGCCTACAGTAACTGTAGACAGTCCTAAGCCTGTTGAATGGGAAGAGAAATATTGTAGACCGGGAGCCTAAACGTCCTTACCTTTTGCTTCAGAAGGGAACCGAAACGGACCTCTACGGAGGAGCCGATACGGATACGTCGATCTCAAAAGCCTTCGATTAATTTAAATTAAAAGCTCAGTCAGATGATTTAGCTCAATTCTGGCCCCTATAATTCTGGGACAACGTTCCTCAATCGAGTTAACTTGGAAGATGAAAACTGACTGGACAGGTAACGGAATGAATGGCAGGAGAATTCGTCGACTTCAGAAGCTGAGAATTCGCCCAACGCAAGAAATAACAGTCCTCAACATTCCAGGAGATTGAACGTAATATTCTTAGTTTCCGCCTGCCTGTTTTTCTTCCCTACCTACGCTTTCTACGCCCGTGATGCAATATCGGACGAGAAAACTTCATTCCGACCATCCAATGGATTCTGGTTTCCTCAAGACGGTTTTGTGGTTACGCTTTCTAAACTCGGGTAATTCACTTTTATGTTCCCCTTCCTGAGCTAATTATCAACTTTGATGGTAAGCATATGGCGTGCGACGCTCTGGCCTGGATTGGTGTGGGATTTTTTGTTCTTCTAGGGCTACAAGAGGAGCGGCAATCATTGTAGTGGAGCGTCCATCTCAAGTGGCCGCAGTTAGCCGGGTTTTGAAACCGGAACGCTCCAAACCGCTGTATCTTCGCCAGTTTTCACGCAACGAGCGTAGCGCGAAATATTGCACAGCAAATGACAAAACGGTCGGTGGCGGAGCTAGAAAAATTAAATGACGAGGGAAGGAGTGAGAATGAGGTTATACTTTTCAACAAGCGCTACAATGCATACCTACTAATCACTGAAAGTATGTTACTATGGTACCGCATGTAGTAATGAATAATAGTAATGAAGTATATCACAAGGTTTTGCTTCCGAGTGTAAGGTGCACACTGCACATCCGTTTCGGTAGAGGAAAATTAGTCTTCCCCAATCAATTCATTCAAATCATTTCAAATCATTCATTTGTGCTTCATGTTTTGGGCCTTTTATCGAATTTTCGAAAGAAGTAAACTACTGCAATGGGTCCAACATTTTGGTTTATTATTCTGTGAATAATACACCTATGTATTCGCTCAGCAAAAAAATTTTATAACACCCCCTCTAATTTTTTTTTAAACCATTCAAGGTGCGTAGATTCAGAAAATGCAATGTCCGTCCGCCGTCCGCCGTAACTATTTAATTTTCTGTCTAAAAAATCGTTCTTTCCCACACATGCTCCATTTGGGCCCTAGTTGTGTCCCGAAACTTTTCAGCCCGATCGGAATATATCCAGGTGTGTTATGGGTGAGAAACGCTGCTAAGTCCTAGTCACGTAAGTTTATTATTCTACTGGGCATACCTACAGAAATGCTGGCTGTTCATTTATTGTTGCTTTCATGTAAAATAATTGAAATGTCTATTTCTGGTGGTTTCCACCAATTTTCGCCCCCAAAACTTGAATTAGGTGCGCTCCTTTTTTTTTTCAAATTATCTTTGATTATTGGTAGTGCCATTTAATCGTCTTGATCCACGTGTTGACACTTTTCCTAGTGTTATTCTACAAATTGATGGTGATTTCAGACGATTTCGCAGGTTTTTGACTCATAAAAAATCAATTTTGGGAGCTGAACGTCTGGTACAACCTCAATTTTCCACTGCTTGGTCAAAATCAACTTCATATTCGGTCTTCTCGTCCCCAGAAACATGGAAAACGATACCTCAAAAGCTCATTTTACTAACATCTTACTAAAAGACAAAAAGTACCTATTTTTGTGTTTCAGTAACATGAGCTTTTGAGGTATCTTTTTCCATGTTTTTGGGACGAGAAGACCGAATGTGAAGTCGATTATGACCAATGAGTGGAAAATTGAGGTTCTAATGAAGTTTCAGCCTTAAATTTCGTTAAATTTTTGTCCAAAATCGTCGTTCTTCCGCACACAGTTTGGGTCCCCATTTGGGAACACATTTGGGTCCTAGTTGTGCTCCGAAACACGGCAGCCCGATCGGCATACACCCAGGGGTGTTATGGGAGAAAAATGGGTGTAAAAATAGGGGTTTTCGAGGGATTTTTTAAGACAATTAAATGGTACTATCAATGATAAAAAATAATCTGTTTAAAAAAAAGCCGAGCATGATTCGTGTTTTCGGGGGCCAAAATTGTTGGTAACCATCAAAAATAGTCATTTCAATAATTATTTCACATGGATGAAACAATAAATGAACAGCCGAAATTTCTGTACGTATGTCCAGTAGAATAATAAACCCATGTGACAAGGACTTCGCAGCGTTTTCTATCTCGAGTTTGAACCTACAAGAAAACTGCGTTGACACTGTGGATAGAAATATTTCGGAAGTGAGTTTCTTAGCAAATTCGATGCTCAGGTTAGGCTGCACGGATGTGTACAATTATGACTCCTTGCTGAACAGTATAATATCGTAGGAAGCGACGAAACCATAGGAACTGCTCTCGAAAACTGACTAATCCTGATCGCATCCCGGGCTTCGCGGATTCCCAATGGCTTCTGGCAAGATCGATTACACGCAGTTTGAACACAATTTGGACACAATTTGTACGCAATTTGTACTACAAGATATGCAGAAACGTCACGTCGTGCGTGTATGAATCGCCCGCGGATTTTCGAGAAGACCAATTTTCGAATGAAGCCCGCAATGATACGAAGACATTCGACATCCAAAATTAGCAGATTTTTAGCATTTTGCGGCGCCCTTTCGGTACTTTGAAGCCGTTCCAAAGGGCTGTGTCGACATGAAAACTTGTACAGACAAAATTTGATGGCCTAACGAGTACCTACACCCCTGAATTTCAAGCTGCAAGCCCGAACTCAAAGTCGGGCTATTGGTTATACAACATCAACTTTTGGTTTATTAATCTGTGAATAATACACCTATGTAATCGCTCACCAAAAAATTTTTATAACACCCCCTCAAAATTTTTTCTTTTACGTTTCAAGGTGCGCAGATTCAGAAAATGCAATGTCCGTCCGCCGTCCGCCGTATCATGCATAACGGCTTCATTTTCGGTCTAAAAAATTCGTTCTTTCGCACACATGCTCCATTTGGGCCCTAGTTGTGTCCCGAAACTTTGCAGCCCGATCGGAATATACCCAGGGGTGTTATGAGTGAGAAATGGGTATAAAAAAAGGTATTTTTCATGTTTTAGTAACATGAGCTTGTGAGGCATCGTTTTCCTTGTTTTTTAGGACGAGAGGACCGAATAGGAAGTCCATTTTGACTAATGAGTCGAAAATTGAGGTTCTAACGAAGTTTCAGACTTGAATTTACGTTAAATGTTGGTCTAAAACAGTTGTTCTTCCGCACACAGTTTGGGTCCCCATTTGGGAACACATTTAGGTCCTAGTTGTGCTCCGAAACTCGGCAGGCCGATCGACATATATCCAGGGGTGTTATGGGAGAAAAATGGGTGTAAAAATAGGGTTTTAAGAGGTTTTAGTGAACATGCGCTTTGTGAGGTATCACTGAAGGTTAAGCTCTCGAAATTCATTTTTTGTGAGTCAAAAACATGGGAAATTGTCTGATATTACCATACATTTGTATGATAACACTAGAAGTAGTATGAACAGGCGAATGAAGACAATTAAAAACCGAGCCTAACTCGTGTTTTTTGGGGGCCAAAATTGGTGGAAACCATCAAAAATAGCCATTTCAATAAATGCACATGAAAGAAACAATAAATGAACAGCCAACATTTCTGTAGGTATGTCCAATAGAACAATAAACCCATGTGACAAGGACTTTGCAGCGTTTTTTTCCCCCCATACCATACAAAAATAAGCCAACTTTCTGCTTCCTCACTATTTTGTCAGTACTGACAAAACAGTAGTTGTGAAACACGAACAATAAGCGGAGCCCGATTCATATTATTGGTAGTTGATATTAGGTGCAGCCCTATGCCAGTTATTAACAAAAAATCTACTAATAATTATTAAAGTGCAAATGTGGGATAAAGTTTTAAATACCTAAATAAATATTATTAACGCATAACAGGTAGTCAACAATGGGGTTGGTATGTGCATGTATTTCTTTTATTTTTATATTTTAATAAAGGCAGATTCCATTCTGAGAAATCTGACACCAACCTGTCCTACGAAAAAGTAGTTCTTTTTCTATGACCTTTCTAAGTTTCAACCAATTTTAACGTCATTGCACCCCTCTTGCCTGGGCCCCCTGCTACTCACCACTAATGATTTTTCATCGTTTCAACAAATTCTGACGTCATTGCACCCCCCCCCCCCCCCACCAATGAATAGGACACGCCTGCCTATTATTGTGACGTCAGAATTGGTTGAAAAATCACAGAAAAAGAAGTACACATCGCAGGAACGTGAAGTTGGTGTCAAAGTTCACAGAATGGGATCTAGTTTCATTAAAAAATAATATCTAAACCACTTTTGTGACCCGAGCACATGCCCCATTGGAAATAGGATTGGTCTAAAAAAATAAGCTAAGAGGCGAGAGAAATGTGAAGGAATCGGATTCTGAGTCAATAAACATCAGCTGGGAAAGAGCTAGAGACACGTAGGTACGCCAAGTGGGAAGGTTGAAGACAGTGAGTGAATTACTTCTTCGTGTGGGGTCAAAGTGTCGCGGAAAAAAAAGCGGGAACACCTGAACAACCCTCGACGAAGGTGAATTTGGTGGGAAAAAAAAACAAACAACAACAACTGAGCGCGGGAATGTCGGTCGTGAGAGGTTTTAGCGCTTGGTTCATTGGTGAGGTGGTGAGGAGAGGGGCGAAGTTCAGATGTTACCTCATCACTTCAGAGATAAGAGGCCCCTCGTTACAAAAGAGCCTTCCACCAGCTACCAGACTCCACTTGAGAGTCAAATTTTTGTTTTTCAAAAATGGGGATTCACTAGGTACAGCTGCATACTCGTAGTTCACGGATGGTTGTAAATTAGCGACTACAAAACAACGGATTCTTCACGACAACAGCTCAGTATTGAAGACAACGAGATAAATTCGACTACACGCGTGCAAAATTGGTTCAGCACGATTGATAACAATGTTCAAGAAAGCCATTCTGAATAACTGTAAGGCCCCTTTAAATTCAGTTCATTAATAAATAATGTAAAAAAAAAACCATTTAAATTAAAACGCTGCAAATTATTACATAACGGCTTATTATTTACCTGTACAGATGCCCCTTCTGCGTAGATCACTGTTTTCTGTGGCCAGTACCTGCCCTCCTGCTCACCCCGGAAAGCCCACAATCGAGCCGCCCCAGGAATTACTGTTTCATTAAAATGCGCTGGGCTCAATAACTAAATCATTAGTTATTTGCTGTGATTCATGAAGTGTAACGTTTGTTCAAGTTACGAAAGTAATTATCAACAAAATCCAAAAGAGCCATAATTCTTCAAATGAAATGATAAATAACAGCGGGCGGACACAAATTGTTTTTTATTCCATTTCGGAATTTACATACCTTGAAAAGGAAACCATCAAATTTTGAGGGGGGTTAAAATTTCTTTTTTATGCTCGATACCAAAGGGTTTTAATGAAAATAATAAACCAATAATGGTTAAAACCGTAACAATAATAGCAGCAATAGCAGTTTAGTTGTCGATTTCCTACAACTTACTATTGGATTTAATTCATCAAAATAAAATTAAACATTTTTAAACTTGTTAATATAAGAAGCAACGCCTTAATCTAATTAAAGTTGGCATGCAAAGTTTTCTTATGATCTTATAAGGATGAAGAAATTTAATTAGTAAGTTGCGGGAACAACTAGCAACAACTATTTTGGTTTATTATTCTGTGAATTCGCTCAGCAAAAAATTTGTATAACTCCCCCACAAAATTTTTTCTTTTCCGTTTCAAGGTGCGTAGATTCCTAAAATGCTATGTCCTTCCGCCGTATCACGCATACCGGCTCATTTTCGGTCTAAAAAAGTGTTCTTTCGCACACATGCTCCATTTGGGCCCTAGTTGTGTCCCGAAACTTCGCAGCCCGATCTGAATATACCCAGGGGTGCTATGAGTGAAAATGTGTAATAAAAATAGGTACTTTTTGTGTTTTAGTAACATGAGCTATTGAGGTATCGTTTTCTATGTTTCTGGGACGAGAAGACCGAATATGAAGTCTATTTTGACCAGAGTGGAAAACTGAGGTTCTACCAAATGTTCAGTTCCCAAAATTGATTTTTATGAGTCAAAAACCTGGGAAATCGTCTGAAATCACCATCAATTTGTATAATAACACTAGAAAAAACCACAGTCATGCAGCATGGCTATAAGAGCGAATTTTCGAAGTTTTCGGCATCTTCCTCCTCCGCCTAAAATTTTCTGAAAATTAATTTTCGGCCAATGTTTTCCCAACTTGATACAAAATTAAAACAGGAGTAGTTTTACGCAAAGTAAAATTTGGGGTGGAAGGAGGGGGAGGGGGAAATCAAAAATGTTTTGAATACCAGAAGAGTAGGTATTGGGTACGTAACAAATTTTTTGTTCCATTTTTTGCCGAGTAACACCTCGGTTTGTAGATTTTCCAACGCTGAACACGATGGTGAAGTCAGAATTGCGATATCCCATTCCGTTATCAGATTAGAGCAGACGAACCAGGAAGAACATCTCAAGAAATAACCACGTTCCTTCATCTTCAAAGTGCTCCAGTTTGAGAATGGAATGAGATATCGCAATTCTGATTTCACCATCGTGTTCAGCGTACAAAAACCTTTAAAATGAGGTGTCACTTGTCAGACTTTTTCATTTTGGGAATTTATGGGTAATTTTCCCCCCCTAAAACTCCCCAAAACTCCCCCTTAGGGTGACCCGATTCTGCCCATCTTCGAACTTAGCCTGTCGATTGCCAAGACAGATTTTTCGTGCAAATTTGAACTTTTTATCTCAATTCTTTCGAGAGTTATCGTCTGGAATGACACATACATATATAAATATATAAATATCCGAATTTCAGGTTGTTGAGGTTCGGTCGTAATAAAATGCATGGGTCCCGACGTTTCAACGGTTTATTCCGTCATTTTCAAGGGCTACAACAAACAGCAGGAACAATAGTTTTTCAAGGGCTACAACAAACAGCAGGAACAATAGTTTTTCAAGGGCTACATTCGGGCTGAAATCCGGATATTTATCAACACGGTCGACAACCACCATCACCATATAAATATATAAATATATAAATATATATATATATATATATATATATATATATATATATATATATATATATATATATATATATATATATATATATATATATATATATATATATATATATATATATATATATATATATATATACATATAATTTTTGGTGTCTTTCGGCAGGGAATTCAGGATAGTCTGAAACGGATTTTGGTATAAAAATCTTTCGGAAATTCGAGTTTTAAAAATTTTGGACCGAGAACAATAGCTTCCTTTTCTTCGAAAATTCGCTAAAAGAGGATCAAGACGATTAAATGGCACTAAAAATGATCAAAGATAATTTGGGAAAAAAAGGAGCGTACCTAATCCATGTTTTGGGGGCCAAAATTGGTAGAAACCATCAGGAATAGCTATTTCAATTATTTCACAATAAAGAAACAATAAATGAACAGCCAACATTTCTGTAGGTATGTCCAACAGAATAATAAACCCATGTGACAAGGACTTTGCAGCGTTTTTAGTACCTGGCTAGTTTTCAAAACAACGAATTATGGCACCTCTAGTGCAGTTTACCATTATGTTAGTGATACACAGTAGGAAGGTGCCACAAAAACGTTAATAGTGCAACACAAGGCTTCATCAGACTCACGTGTAGGAATTTGCAGCGGGCTTTAGTGTTGCGCATGGAAATTTTAATTCAGTTGAACTCTTTTTCAAGGAGGGGAGTCGGAAAAAATGATTCAGCAACGTCCCGAACGAACTGTACGATAGTTTGTGCTGGGAAAGTTCCCTCGAGTCCATTATTTTTTTTACGAACGACGTATTTCAGTCAGTCCATTGTTCTCCGTCGTTACTACGGTCGTTACTGCCGCTTGTATTGGAAGTCGCAATTCTGACGATGATAGATCAAACACCGTGAAAGCAATCGCCTTGTGAAACTAACCTACGAGATGTGAAAACTATAAACAACGCAACGCACAGTTGACATTGTGAATATGCGTATGATACCAACAATGAGCCAAATAACGAATGAAAAACGCTCAAGATCGCTGTAAAAAAATCACCAAAATCGTTGTAGATTCGCATTGCTATAAGAACGGCGGAACACGGTCAATAGTTTGAGATCTACCAGAGCTTGGACGCAGGGAAAAAGGTAGTAACATGCCTCGATGTGGCCAAGGCCTTCGACATCATATCGAAGGCAAAGTTTTGCGAAAAACTGGAAAAATATGGCATTCGTGGAATAGCACTACAGCTCCTTAAATCATTATATTAGCAATCGAGAGCAAGCAGTCTATACAGGAGACGCAAAAAGTGATAACGCTTTCATTCAGAAATATGGCTGCTCCCAGGGGAAATCGATCGGACCGGTACTCTTCCTAATTTATATGAATAGCTTAGTAACGCGGCCTTACAATGGCGGTGTCTTCATGTTTGCTGACGATGTGGCTCTGCTAAATACTGGGAAAACCTGGCGGGAGGCCTATGACAACGCAGAACTGGACCTACGCACAACTGGACGGTGGATGATGTCAAATACACTCCAAAATTTTTTGCTGAGCGAATACATAGGTGTATTATTCACGGAATAATAAACCAAAAAGGGAGCCGAGGTCGTGTTTTTGGGTGCCAAAATTGGTAGAAACCATCAGAAATAGCTATTTCAATAACTGCACATGAAAGAAACAACAAATGAACAGCCAGCATTTCTGTAGGTATGTCCAGTAGAATAATAAACCCATGTGACAAGGACTTTGCAGCGTTTGTGGATTCTACGTACCTTGGAACAGAAACCATCAAATTACGAGGGGAACCTTTTTTCCATGCCCGATTCAAATGGTTCACAATTGAACATAATAAATCACAATAGGATTGGGAAGTGTGACTTTCTCCCCAGCTCTCTCTTATCACCAACCAACATGATTACATTGATTACAGTACCTGATGCTCAACTTTTTTCCTATAACGTACTCAGATTGATAATAATGGAATTTCCGGCAACAGCCCCTGTCGATCATCTTGAAGAACTCCCGAGTGATATACTTACGATACGTAGGAAGATAAGAGAGAAATCGCCTAATAGGATACAGCGAGCACTGCGAATGAAAATGCATTAGGACTGGGAAGTGGAATTCTTTCCTCGACTCTCTCCGAGTGATAACTAACCAGCTGGGAGTGGAATACCTGATGCTCACAGCCTTGCACAGATAACTTTAACTCAGGCAGGTACTCGTACGCGATAATCGACTCTCCGGCATCGAACCCTATCGATCAGGGAGAGCTCGATGAGTGGAAAGATACGTCAGGTGAAAACGAATTTAGGGAACCGTAGAATCCGGCCAACAGGGCACGGCCCTCGTATCAGTGGAAGGGGCCGGAAAACGCGGCCTCGGGAAGACTCTGGAAAGTAGGGAGCAATTAGCCATGTTGCACATGAAGAAGCGCGTTTAGCATGTGGAGCGTGGCAACCTACCGTTCAGTTCTGCTGACAGCACGTCCAGCCAGAATGCGATTCTGACTGGGAAAATTACGATTTTATGGGCTAATCGTTTGAGAAAATATTAATTTTTTTTTTAAAGCGTTGATTTATTTTATTATAACAACTAGTTACATCGGTAACTATCTACTTATTTAGATTAGACAATAATTAACGCATGTATCTGTTATGGTGAATGTCCAGTGACTATCACCACACATGAGTCCACAACACTGTACGTCTTCAACAACACTGTAAGTCCAAGGGCTTGGTCCTCTTCAGCCGCCGTGTTACTGCACAGTTGTCCAGAAGCTGAATGGCTTCCGGATTTGTATGTCCAAGTAGCCTCTGCTCGTAGCTACTAGCATATTTTTTCATGACATCTCTGACCCTCTCCACTCCAAGGTTAATTAATTAATTTGATTCCAAAAAACGCTGCAAAGTCCTTGTCACATGGGTTTATTATTCTATTGGACATACCTACAGAAATGTTGGCTGTTTATTTATTGTTTCTTTCATATAAAATAATTGAAATAGCTATTTTTGGTGGTTTCCACCAATTTTGGCCCCCAAAACACGAACAAGGTACGCTCATTTTTAATCTTTTTTTTTTAAATAAATTATCTTTGATCATTGATAGTACCATTTAATCGTCTTGATCCACCTGTCGACACTTTTTCCAGTGTTATTCTACAAATTGAAGGTGATTTCAGACGATTTCCCAGGTGTTTGACTCATAAAAAATCAATTTCGGGAGCTGAACATCTGGTAGAACCTCAATTTTCTACTCTTTGGTCAAAATCGACTTCATAGTCGGTCTTCTCGTCCCCAAAAACATGAAAAACGATACCATAATTGCTCATGTTACCAACATGTTGCTAAAACGCAAAAAGTACCTATTTTTACACACATTTTCACTCATAACACCCCTGGGTATATTCCGATCGGGCTGAAAAGTTTCGGGACACAACTAGGGCCCAAATGGAGCATGTGTGCGAAAGAACGATTTTTTTTCGACCGAAAATGAAGCCTGTACACGTGATACGGCGGACGGTGGATGGCGGACGGACATTGCATTTTTGGAATCTACGCAAAAAATTGGAAAAAATTTTGAGGGGGTGTTATAAAAATTTTTTGCTGAGCGAATACATAGGTGTATTATTCACAGAATAATAAACCAAAACAAGATACAAACTTTTAACGATATCTTGAATCTCCACTCACCAATCTTCACCGGGAAGGTGCCCAAATTCAACAATCAGAAACACAAACAGAAATCTTGTACTTGGAGACAACGAAAAAGAAGTTTACTTAGCACGTTGGGGCTCAAATCCCTAACTAATTCTACGCTTCAAAATTCCCCACCGAGGTACATTTATTTTTTATTTTTAAATGTATGAAGGCAATAATTTCAGTTCACAGAGGCGGACGGCATAACAGGCCAACTCGTGGGGTTCGCGTACAGCACGGGCCAATAATGATGGAATATTCACCACAAAAATTAGAATTTTCTCTACGGATCGTCTACGTCAACATGAAGACGACACCCATCACATTACGATATATTTCCTCTTATCAATCTCCATTTGGGGCACAAATGTGATTTTGGTTCATTATTTCCAATAAGGAAACTTTGGAATTGAGCATTGGAAAAAAAAAACCCCTCACCACAATCAAAATTTGATGGTTTACGTTTCAAGGTATGTAGAATCCGAAAATACAATTAAAAAAGTTCTGTCCGCTGTTCGCCGTACTTAGCACTTTTCTTAGTTGCCATGAACCAAAATTAATGAAATTTGGTTTGTAGGTAGTTAGTCATCGAAGCTCGGCGTTACTGTCAGTCACCTCTAAGGGGTGAAAAATAGGGGTTGACATTTTCAGAACGCCGTAGTTCGAAAACTTTCAATAGAAGGGTATGGATTTTTTTTTACGATTTTAAATTCGTCTTGAACTAAAGAATTTTCTGAGACCACCCGGAGCACTGTACGACCAGCAGTTGGTTTGCACAGAAAAGCTTCGTCAACACGATCGCGAATCAAACGGTATAAATCCGGCACAAATATCATTGCTAGCGCTTTCATTTTCGGTCTAAAAAATTCGTTCTTTCGCACACATGCTCCATTTGGGCCCTAGTTGTGTTCCGAAACTTTGCAGCCCGATCGGAATATACCCATGGGTGTTATGAGTGAAAATGGGTACAAAGGTACCTAGGTAGTTATTATGTTTTTTGTGTGTTTTTTTGTGTTTTAGTAACATGAGCTTTTGAGGTATCGTTTTCCATGTTTTTTAGGACGAGAAGACCGAATATGAAGTCGATTTTGACCAAGGAGTAGAAAATTGAGGTTCTAACGAAGTTTCAGCCTCAAATTTACGTTACATTTTGGTCTAAAATCGTCGATCTTCCGCACACAGTTCGGGTCCCCACCTGGGAACAAATTTGGGTCCTAGTTGTGCTCCAAAGCTCAGCAGCCCGATCGGAATACACCCAGGGATGTTAAGAGAGAAAAATGGGTGTAAAAATAGACGTTTTCGAGGTTTTAGTGAACACGAGCTTGAGATGTACAGCTTTCCATGTTTTTTGGACGAGAAGACCGAATATGATGGGGATTTTGGTCAAAGAGAGAGATTGAGCTTGTAACGTTCAGCTTCCAAAATTTGTTTCTGATGAGTCAAAAACCTGGGGATTTTGTCTTAAATTACCACAAATTTGTATAATAACACTAGAAGTAGTTTCAACGGGTGAGTCAATGAAACTAATAGCACTATCAATGACGAAACATAATTTGTCAAAAATAGGAGCTTATTTCGTGTTTTTGGGAGCCAAAATTGGTGGAAACCATCAGAAATAGCTATTTCAATAATTTCACATGAAAGAAACAATAAATGAACAGTCAGCATTTCTGTAGGTTTGTCCAATAGAATAATAAACCCATGTGACGAGGACTTTGCAGCGTTTTTCTACGACTTTTCAAAGATTCCAGCACTTCCCACGTCACAGTCGGCAGGGGGATCCCGCCCAGGCGAGAGGGGTGCAATGAAAGTACGTAGTGCTGGAATCTGTGAAAAATCGTGGAATAATCACTATTCACCGTAGGAGATTGCGGTTGGTGCCAAAATTCTTAAAACGGAACCTACTTTAATTTAAAAAATATTATAAACCGCCTTTGTCACCCATGCGGATACCCGATGGTAGGGCGCAGTGTGGGAAGGGAAAGGGCGGCGCGCAGACCAGCAGAATTTATTTCAAAAGTGAAAGTCAAGTCCGGGGGTGATGGACGTGAGGGCAGGAAGCAGAGCCCACGTGGTGTGGCAACGTCTCAACGTGGCTGTGGGGAGGTCAACGGCCCTGAGGGTTCTTCGACTGAGGAATCGAAATATCCCTCATCAGGGTGACGGCCCTTCGTGGGGGCCGATGAGGGCATGATGGAAATAAGGACATCCCAAGGTAATGACGGAGTTCAGCCACCCTAGGGCCCTAATATCCTAGGATATTCAATTGAAATAAATTTATTGTATTTAAAAAACGCTGCAAAGTCCATGTCACATGGGTTTATTATTCTACAGAAATGTTGGCTGTACATTTATTGTTTGTTTCATGTGAAATAATTGAAATAGCTGTTTCTGATGGTTTCCACCAATTTTGGCCCCCAAAACACAAATTAGGTAGGTACGATCTTTTTTTGGTTTATTATTTTCAATAATGAACCATTGGAATCGAGCATGAAAAAAAAAATTCTTACCCCCCCTCAAAATTTGATGGTTTACGTTTCAAGGTATGTAGAATCCAAAACTGCAATAAAAATATTTCTGTCTGTCCGCCGTACGCCGTACGGGCCACTTTTCTTAGTTACCATGAAAAAAAATTGATGAAATTCGGGTTATAGGTTCCGTTCGGCGTCTAGTTGGTCCTCGAAGCTCGACGTTACTGTGAGTCATCTCTAAGGGGTTCAAAATAGGGGTTGAAATTTTCAAAACGCCTATACTATTTTTTTACGTAAATATTTTTACGGTTTTAAATAGTTCTTGAACTTGCAAGTTTTTTAAGACCATCCGCAGCATCGTACGTCCAGCCGTTCGTTCACAGTAGGCCCCGAAGTTTGCACCGACAGGCATTTTCGACTCCAGTGTGAATGAAATTGTATACAATTCAAACCAAATCTCGTAACCAGAGACGCGCCCACAATAGGAATTTGTGAATACGGCCAATCATTGCTAGGGATCACCTGATTATATTGGCGGAGTATGAAGTCGAGTTGGTTGTTCTGTGATATTATTTCGCTTGAAAAATGATGGCTCTTTTGGAGTTTGTTGGTAGGTAGTGAAACTTGAACAAACGTTGAAGTATTATTGATGGGTAAATTATTACTACGGTAAATCATTACTCAACGGTAAATTATTACACAACGGTTCATTATACCATCTACGTAGAAGGGGCTGGAGTTTGTTGGTAGGTACTTTTGCAACTTTTTTCACTCCTCATCAACAATTTCTTTTCAGAACTTCATTATGTGCGTTTCTTTTTGTTAGGTACTGTTTGTCATCGGCAGAATTATTTTAGCAACATTTAACTCGTGATTTAGGTAGGTACCTAGTAACGAGTACGGGGTTAGGTACTAACCTACGGAGGGTCTGCGATCTACATAATATGTATATAATAGAATAGTACATATC